>OX442334.1:8800000-10050000 GCA_949358125.1 Idaea dimidiata
CGAAATACGGTATTCCGAATAGAATATGATAATTTATTATAAAAACCTAATAAAAACATTGTTTAAGGTTTTAATTGTGTTGCTTTTATTATATTACTCATTTTTCAACGCCCTTACGATGTATTGTATATTTATCTACCTACATTATTTCTAAGTCAATCGGTAAGTAAGTGTGAACGCTCCATCATTTTCAAATTTGCCACCTTTTTACTCGACTGCACGGAAAGGGTTATATTTTTGTTGGAAAAAACTGACCAAAAGCTAAGAACAATTGTAATTGATGTTTAACAACTGTTTAATTGTATGTCTGTTTGTATGGTTCTAGAACAGGTGGATCTAGAAAGCTTTTAAATATTCATAAACAATTGCAAGATTCCAAGTCAACACATTAAAAAGATATGGGAAAATTTATGTTTAGTCACGACGACCAAAAACCACGGCTATCAAATCAAAAATATAACCGCCAACGAACAGGAAATTACATGACGTCAGCTTCATTATAATAATATTTAATAATTACCTATAATTTCAATAATTACGGTCGACCTCAGCGTAGTAATTAAAGTGTTGTTAGCGAAATTAAAATAATCGTCGTATCGAGGTAGGCGACCGAAATCTTTCGAAGGCCGCGTCGAGTCCACTACTAATGGGAAATAAATTGTCGCAGAACTGTGTCTTGTAATTAACGCAAGTGTGTATGAACTAAGCGTGAAATGTTGACGGCTCTTGATTTTCTTAGATTTAAGTTGGACGCACACCGAGTGAAAATATATTTTTGTTTTAAATCGGTGTTTTACTAAGTGCTTGTAATTATAATTTCAATACTTTTTCGATTGATCGACATCGTGATTAATAAAGAGTTCGGAATCCGGTTAACTTGAAATATAAACTGCCATTTTCAGGGTTTAATTCTGGTAGGTATTGGAATTGTAGGAAATTACCTACATTTTTTTACAAGTACCTACATAGAACATAATTACAATTAATTGTAAAACAACAGACTTAAAATGAAACTATTTTGAAACTTAACTTTTGGCAATTGTTTTTTTTTATATTTCAAATATAATATTTTATCTATGTGTCGATTACGAAATTAAGTATAATAGAATTCACATAATAACATGAAGTTTTTATTTTTATTTTGTCTGCGATCATACACACAAACGTCAATAAGTGGTTGGAATATTACGAAAATACTCATACTGTAGCGAACGCCCACAATGTCTACTATAGACGGCGTTACTACTTCCGTTCACTTTGCCACTCAACGACTAATATTTGAAAAAATTAACCTCGCTGGGTTTTCTTGGTGGTTCTTTTCCATTTGATGTAATCGAACCATCGGACACTTAATAAAGATAATTCGAACCGAACTGACGTTTCTTTGATTTCCCTGTCGCTGTGCCCTGCCTATTCTAACAAGGTACGCTTCCGCTTAAATATTTCTCGAAAAACAAATATTATCAAACACACAACAAAAGAATTCGGTCCGCGTCGTCGAGTACGTCACCCCACAGAGAACATTAAAATAATTACAAACAAAACGAAACTGTAGCCTAACAAAGCACAGTTATTAAAATGTTTAATTACAGGAACGGTAAGCGGAGGTAATCAACGACTTCGTGTGCGCTACAGTTTTATCTAAACATTATAATTATGAAGGAAAATTACATACGTACACATTATTACAACTGCAATTAACTTGGGAAATAATAAATTGCTTTTATGGAAACGTTTGTGAAGGTCGCTTACTTTGTATGATCTAATCATTAGCAGTGTCAAACATCAATTGATCTGGGAAAAATAGAGTTGAAACTACGTCTGATGTTTTATTACATTGGCTGGTTTCTATATTTAAGTTTTTGAAGGAATTTTGAATTACGCGGTTGCACCAACGTTATTTATCCAACCCAATCTTTTTTATTGGACGATTTTCGCGATCAGATTAAATAATTACGAATTGTTAAGGGTTTTTTTTAATTAGGCGTGTTCACCCGATTAATTTGAAATTCCGTAAGAATTTTGAAACATTCCTTTTATAGGATCACCTACATCACTCGTAAAGAACACATTCTTTAATTTCAGATCTCTACTATCAGTATTTTTGGTTCTGTGAGTAGGTCCTTTAGTCAGTTAGTCAGGACAATACATTGGTAATAGATATTAAATTATATAAATATATTATTATTATATAAAGATTAGGGTATTCAAATTTCGATTACAACTGCTTCCGGATGTACCAATCGACCCTTAAAAAAGTACACTAATTAAACTTACACTATTTCTCGGCATCACGGCCGGTGTTTGTCAAAACGTCGAAGTAATTTAAATTTAAAAACCATATACAAACGCGACCTAGACTCAAAGTTCTTATTATAACAAAGTAAGTATTGAAAAAGGGGTACCTTCTACGCTTCGTTGCCATTTTGAGTTAGAAACGACGTCCCATCTCTGTAGAAGTAGATATATCTCTTGATATCTCTTGATATTGGTCCGTAGATATCTTTTGGTATGTTATACAAAAACAAATTGTTACCAGTAGGTATACCTAGCTTTACTAGCTATGAGTTAGCTCAGTCGGTACAGGGAACTAAAATTTAGTAAATTTGAAACGGTCGTGGATCGTCGTGTTAAGGGTTCGTCAGTAGTCAACAAGGAACGTTAAATATTGTTGTCGAGAATTACGTAACTTACTAATTGAAGACTAGACTTTATAATATTAGTAGGATGTCTAAAACTGGTGTATCTGGATTTACTATCAAAGATTGAAATACTTTGTCGTTTCGAATAATTTAAAAATATCAATTGACACTTAGTTTAATTTTTTTTATAATTATTGTGATTGTAAATGATATTTATCGGCAAACCGATGGGCTTAGGTACAGTATTTATGAACAAGACGCGAGTGATATCTGCATACGAAATACATTTCATTTAAAAAAAGAGTAAGTAGGTATACCTAGGTAAATACAATATTACAAAATTGACGCAATCATCAAGTGATCTAATCAAGTACCTACCTATAATCAACTTGCGTGTGACACTAATAATAAATGTACAATAAAAATAATAAATACAATGAAAAATGTTATTAAAAAATGGAAACTCACATGTAAATTGAAGCCTGACTGTTATATTTGAACAATACGTTGAATCAGAGCGAAGTAATTACAGTGCAATAACTGTTTCATATACAATGCCGATAATTATTGCAATTCGGGCCGTGACTGAAATTGTTCATAAGCTTAATCGTCCGTCCGCGTCTGACTAAAAATAGTATGAAAGGCCGGTTGATAGAGCAAAATTAATCCTACTTCGATGTCATTTTTGTTTTGTATGGTAAAATTGCATAATACAGGTATAGGTACCTATTGTCGGTTGAATATTATGGTGTATCATCAGTTCTTGCCTTTGTTAGATATTTTATTCGAATCATTCGATGATCTAAGTTGAAGTCGCATTTTGATGAGAAGGAGAATTTCGTTTAACAGTAAGACAATATTTTATAGTTCTTGAGTTGTGGATAATAGCGACCAAGGAATGTCGCTATAAATAAAAGCGCTATAAATAAAGTATAAATTTAGATACATAACGTTTATTTAGTATCCATGCAGGGTGAAAACAATTTATAAAGACAAATAAAAGTTACAATGGTTGGCCTAATTATGTCACCCCTCATAAAGTATACCTATACTAACAGAGTCGTTTGTCTGTTTAGTTTTAAAATTGCCCAATGTGATTACACTAATAAAAACTGCCGATAAAAAATAATAACCAAATCAATAATCAATGCCAAATACAAATAGAAATATAAAAACGTACTCAAACTGGTTACATCGACTTCAATACTTCGACAAGAACCTCTTTCCGTTGACAGAACTAAAATATCGACCAGTGCGAGGTGCAAACAATTTACTAGGCACGCCTACAGGCTACAGGCTACTATCTGGACAAAAAAACCGGTCAACATACTCGCGTGGCAATATAGCACAATTTTTATCAAGTAGATTTATCTCAACACAGGCATAGTGCAGTAAGCACAAAGGCCATGTCCGTGAGGTAGTTTGAGCTAGTGTGGGTTAGAGTGAGCCTTGCGACTCTCTGAGATGCGAGTTGTGAGCGCGAAAGTTTTGCATATGTGTAATGTTTCAAGATATACAGGTGACAGTGGAGATACGATGGGCGGGGCCAAGGGAGGGGTAAAACCTATTGGAAAGAGATGGCCGACTGGCTATGATAATGATGTTATTGCTTTCTTGATGTTCGCTCTTCTTTAGTTTTATTATATCTCGATCTACTTATAAGGCGATATAAACGTTAAGTGTAAGTGGATCTAAAATACGTTTATTGTGTCGTTATGGCCCGAGGTGGGTAGGAATGCAAAAAATTGACATCACAGATTTAAGATTCTGTTGTAGCGTGTTTCTGTTCGCGCATAAGGAATCGATTGATGTTTATCAAAAGTGATGCAGTAGCTTATAATAGTGACAAGTGGACTTATGTTAAAAAAAACATACCGACGACAGATTTTTATTAAATTTATTATAATAAGTTTTTAATATAATCGATTTAAATTTTAGAACTCAACACAAATCATGACTAAAAATATTACAAAAAAATAATAATAATAATCTATCTGTATTATATACCCCAATAGTCCCATAAGACCGGAAGAATTTACGACTGTGGAATCGCTGCAGCTAGTAATTAAACATAAGCTGGTCAAAAGACCTCTAGACCTCGATGAAGAGACTAATAAATGAACCAGTCTTTAATTTAAAGTTCGTAAACCAATTCCTACATTGTATAACGTTAATAACAATATGAAAGCGAGACATCAACTCAGGCATTGCATTAATGAGGACTCAACTATTGGGCTGGCCAGTTGCAGAACATCCGGCATAAAATTTACCGGATGTTCGTTCGGTTCGGCTTAATCCGGACACTTTCAGCGGTGAAAAGGAAATTTCAGAAACAGTTTTAGATTTTCAGACATTTTAGTAATTATTTTTTTTTAATTTAATCCCTCTTGATTTTATCTTTATCGCTATGAAATGTTTTGTCCTGACTGAGTGATGGAACAACACACTGCCCAAGCTGCTGATAATAAGAGGGCTGAAAGTTGGTAAATTTATAATAGTGTAGACATCAAAAAAATTACGATATCGGGACTTATCTATGCGTGTAAAACCACGATGTATCACTAGCTCCTTAAACAATCCCCTACGTATCCCAGTATTTATGGGTATCCCAATTTTTCCAAAGTTTAAAATGTATCATAATTATAAATCTACAAATTATTAAGAGTGTTCCACTTGGTTTTTTTAATGATAGCTATAATAATAATAGCGCTGCGAGTTAAAGTTCTCTAAATCAGCCGGATAAAAACATAACATCGACTTTACACATCCCTATAAACAATACAAAAGGCAATATTCACGCGATTCATTTACCCTGCGGTCAACTAACATCACTGCGAACCGACCTGCGGTGATATGTAACGCGTTTCCATAATTAATATCGGTTTAACGGCGTGCTGGCGGTTACAAGAATAGCAGATTAAGGTGTAATACTGTATGAGAATAATTGAGCTGAGTAAAATTAACTTTTGTATTACTTGACCTTTTTTTGAAGTTATGTTTTGAAGTTGACATGTGGTTGCATATTGTATAATGCAGCTGGTCATAGGTATCATGATTAGTTCAACGTCGATTATTTCTAGCTCTGCGTTCACTCATTGTTGAGCGAGGATGGTCGATTGACCGTCTACCCAATTAGTCAATTACCTTGTCCATCGCCACTTCAATCTAAAAATCTAGGGAGTAGAGTAGAACTTTAATTTTAATTTCAGCAACCTGCTGCAGTTAAAATCGCAAATGGCTGACTGCTGAGATTGAAATTGCAAATCGCTGAATCAAAAACAAAAAAGTCTGTTTTCACTGGCCAAAAAAGCAAAGCCGACCGTTCACCGCTAACGCAATTAAATTAAGTTAGTTTAGCTATCCGGTTTTCATAAAACTGAGCTTAGCTTGCTTTTTCGTAGACGGACACGTATGAAACATTAACTTAGTTTAATTTGCAGCGGACGTTCGGTTTTACAATTTAAACCGCACAAAAATTACTCAGTATTTTTAGAACTACGGGTCTTATTTAGCCCCGTGGCCGTTTGCTGAAACGTCGTGGTAACTAAAACGACAATTATAAATAACAAAGACAGTAAACAATCGCAAATTAGTAGATACTTATAGATAGAAAACATCTATGTAAACTTGTGAAACAATACAAACAACTAAACACCAAATAGATAACATCAAAAGTGTCGATTGAATTAGATAACTTACAACAAATGTATTATATTGAAATACAAGTACCTGACATTAATCTTATCTGTTCTAATATCAAATACAGTAGCTGCCTGTCTTGTTTTACCTACTACGATAGAAATAATACCATTTTACTTAGTTTTTAAACGTGGAAATAAATTGGGAATTATTCCTAAAAAAATGATATCATCAAAAAAAATTAATGTGCCTCGTGTTTCAGGCCACTTCCACAGAAAGTTAGAAAAGTTTATTTAGTTTAATATCATATTTTAAAGTACTTCCAATACATAATTGTTAAGTGATGATTTGTTTAATATTTCATTTATTTGTTTGAATCCATTGAAATATTATTTAAAAAATATAATCGTTAGGAAATTTGATATGAGCATTTTTATTTCTAAGGTCCGAGAAATAACTGATTGTAAAGAACTCTATGGTTATTCATTTTTGTCATCTATTTTACACTGTACTGCTTACAAACAAAAAAACAATGATTTTTTTACTCGTATGAAAGTTCGATTTATTTTTTAACTTTCAACACTCAAACATGAAAACCGATCGTAAGAAGTTTAAAATAAGTACATTTTATAATTTATCAATAATCATTTTGATATTACATCGTGAATTCAATTAAATCGAAACATAAACTGAAGTGTACTGTATTTATTCTGATTATCATAATCGGTAACCAGGAAGCTAACAGAAATAGTATCAAAGCTGGATAATAGTGGTAATACGAACGGAGTTGCTATAATTTATTGATCTATGATAATTTGGATCTTAGGCTTCAATAGGCTTAAAAGGAAGGAATAAAGATCCAGTTAGATAAAATGATGTAAATGTGTGAAGTATATTTTAGGAGTTAATTCATAAATAAATAGCGAAAAATATCAATGTTATTCAGCAAATGGTGTATTTATTTGTCGTCACTACCTGTTTCTACGCACAGAGTGTTATAAGGATCAAAAACATAACCCTTCCTTTGGCAGTCGTGTAAAAAATAAACTAACACATTTTTAATACATTTTCTATACATATTAAATAGGGCTTGTTCAGACAGAATGTACGATAAAGAAGTCAAATACATGGCTCATCAACGAACCAAATAATTACGACTCCAATGAGCAACAACCAAAAAATCTCATGTTATAATATTTTGTGACAACCTTGATTTATATTTAAATGATTTTTAAAGATATTTTTTCCAAAAATTCGAAGAGATGCAGTCTATGATCTCATCACGGCAGAAGGATTACCTGTAGAGTAATTAAACGCGCAAATGTAAAAATGTCAAGGCTCGGGTAAAAATATTAGGAACGCATTTCTTCAAAATATTATTTTGTAACAAATACATTATATATAATACGTGCTTGCACTCGTCTTACAACCCTCAAGACTCAATCATCTGTCTATAATAACAAAGTTGTCGTCGAAACTGATTAAATTACATTGCTCGTAAAATAATAGCCACAAACCGCGTTCTCGTTTTCATGGAACGTTCAGATTTAACCGTCGATTGCTGTCGTGCAAGACGGGGTAATTGCCAAAATGAAACAATTTACTGCTCGTTTTCCTATCAATTCGGCTGTATTAGTGAAAAATTGAAACTGATTTTAGATCGAATGGTTTAGAGAGTTTCGGGTTTTTTCATGCAGTTTTTACTGCATGGAAAAAAACGAACAAAAAAATTGCTAAGTTGGTCTGTTTGTAACCAATAAACTCAAAAAATTCTAACTTATTTTTCATGTAGTTTTTACCAAATGTACCTATAGAGTGATTCTAAGTTAATATGTTTATCGAGGTAAAAAGTGTCACATTAGTATTTAATAAAAACAGAAAAAGCCAATAAGTATTTTAGGGGTAGACCTAAAAGACTTTTTGGTTTTTTCTGGCTTAATACTAATAAGCAATGTAAATCATATCATATCAAAGTTCGATAAAAAGAAAAGACACAACTTTAATTAAAAAAACTATTTTGGCATTCATATTAGAAACGTTTTATAAATAAGTATACTACGAAAGGATTAAACATAATTTATTAGACCGTCTATCTATAAAACAGATAGACGGACTAATAAATTACATTTAAAATAAAATAATTTAACGATCAGATTACCAACTGATTATAAGACATTAAAATAAAAAGTTTTTCTGCAACAATAATTCATACAGCTATATAAATATTGACGTCATTGTAAATTCAAATAATGTTAGTTACGCAGTTTTATATTTAGACAGGCTTACTATGTAACAGAGTATTGTAGGCGTGCGATCTTAAAACTTGCAAATTGATAGCTAGTCCAGGGTGGCCTTCTAATATTGTACTAACTTGTAATGGCTATTATATTAAAGTAAGGAATGGGTCTTACTAAAGACAAACTGAAACACTAATAGCCGTATTCACAAACGACCCTCTGCGTGGACTCAGCTTTTGTCATATGATTGATAACCACCCAAGCAATAACCCAGGTGAAAATGACCAAGCAATAATCCAGATACAGCGACATATACCGAGACCAATGGCGGTGGAACAACGTCGTCGGTGGCGTTGTAAAGGTCAGTAGCTGTTTCTGGGTTGTAACCCAACCTAGCCATGGGCCGTAGTACATGCCACGCATAGGGTTGTTTGTAAATACGGCTATATGAAACATTAAATTACTAAATTATTTTTTGTCATGTCTTAAAACATGTCTAAAGCTTAATCCGTCAAATGAACCCATACTGTAACTCTTTAAGGAAAAAAATCAACTTAAGTTGTAATGCATATACGACTTGACTTAGTTGTGGGTGCATCGCTTATGCGTAAGTGTATCGCATAAAATAATATGAGCCTTATTATACTCTCAACTCTTCCAGCAGGAACTAAACTTTCTTCTATTAAACTTTATAAACACACCCTAAGGGTCTACAAAGCATACACTAATTGTATTATTTACAACTTTCAGTGTAACCAGTAAGAAGAGATGAGGAATAGCGTTACTCGGGAAACGAAGTCGACCATTATTACTGTTCTAGGAAACACCATCTTCAAGATATGCACTGAATTTATTAAAATCGATATTTAGTTACACACTGTTTGCTTTGGTATTGTTAAATTGTTTACCCTAGAGTGTATGGCCTTTTTTTAAGGATATTTTGTTATTATAATGCATATTTTTAACCGAGCGAGCGAAGCGTCTCTGCTTCTCTGCATCATAATAATATGTCTCAATAGATTTTGATGAAACTTGGCATTTAAGATCTATGAACATGTAGATTTTTAGGGAGATACGAGTACTATAGAGTCCTCGAAACTTTGGCAAGTGTTAAATTAATAAAAGCAACGCATTTAAAACCGAAAATGTATTTAATTTCATAAAATAAATTATTTAAAAAGTTACATTCAGGTCCATCAAGCCCAAAATGAAAAACCACCAACCAAAGTTTCATTTACACCGAAATTAATCATTAACAACATTGTAATGAATACGCGAACGTAATTTACATACTCACGTCGTTCGTCTTCGAACAATAGGCGAATGTTTCCAACGACTTCGAAAGTCATATTGCATTCTTTAACTCATTTTTTAAATGTCCTAAGAAAAAAGTTTAAGACTACCAGGCCACCCCAGTGGCCAACGCATCCCAACATTTTGACACTAAAACTTTGATTTACGACTTCTGTCCGTCGATTGTGCACTAAAACAGCACTTACGTCACTTTCAATTTTAAAAGTGGATACAGTTACACCGACGAGTACCTTCGTATGAAATCAAATAAAAATTTATTAATTTCATTCATTTTATTTTACTACGAATATTAAAGTTATTGGAATATTTGTGTGAGAATTGAAATAAAATAATATTAATAAAAATGGGAGTTTTTTTATCTTTATTGTCCAAGTCCATTTAATTTTATAATACAAGCTTTAAATAAATAAAAATGCAAAAAGTTAAAATGTGAAATGTAATGTGAAGTGTAAAATATGTATCTTAATTGTATAATATTTAAGTAGGTACCCCTAATAATAAATTCTTAATTTAGAATTGTAGCTACTTAATTTACTTTACATTATTAGGGCCAATATTTATTACAGCGTAATTTGTTACATTATAAACGATATAAATATATTTTAATACCTACCACAAATATAATTTACAGAATTGAAAAGTTAAAAACTCGTGAAACAGCAAAACGTTTGTAAATAATTTGTTAAAAAAAATAGCGAAGTTTGTTATCGTAGACGATTAGGTGAGCAGAATCTTGATAATAGTTTTGTCTTCTAATCGATATGGTGTGACATTCGGTCACTTTAATGTGAAGCTTTTTAACCGCCCTCGTTGTAAAACTCTTGCGTTTGTCCGTGTTACGCAGTAAAACGTTCCATTCTTATACTGACGAATCGGACAATAATATATCTACGTACAATCTGAAGGTAGGTTAGTTCTCGCTATTTCACAGTAGCCGTGTTGACTGCTTATTCATTGACTCGGCGATGCTTGAAAACGACTTATCTTACAACGTAACGTGCATTTGGACAGGTACTGAAAGATAAAGTGAAGAAACAAAACTTATTTTGAGGCTGCTTTTCGTTCGTTAAAACGCGTCATTTTTGGTATTACTTATTTTATTTTTGTAAGTCTTATTGTACAATATATATGTACAAAAAGCAGCCTCAAAATTAGTTTTGTTTCTTCACTTTATCTTTCAGTACCTGTCCAAATGCACGTCACCACTCAATGCTTAAGGATTTATTACTTGGTTGTAGATTTCCACAGTAGGTCACTTGAGTCTTATATAAAGGCGAATTTCAATTGAAATTCGCTTCTCTAGTCAGTGCAGTGTAGTTGCACTGCACTGACCTTTTGGAAAAAATATTGGATACACAATTAGATTCCGCAGACCTTAGGAACTACTAAGGAACTACTACTAACCGCGTAGTGTAAGATTCACGGATTTATAGAAGGAAATTTAGTGCTAGATTGTGATATGCTATAGAAATAAAAAATATTAATAAAATGAATTTTGCAAGATGTGTAACACATTTTACTATTTTTATGGCTGTCTTCAAATAAAAAAATATTAACATAAAATCGGTCATATCTCTCTGACATAAACTGATTATTTATTACAGCTCTTTAATAAAGCAATTTTAATAACAGATAGGAATTTTAAATGCGCAGAATAATAATTGTACCCTCCGGATAAGCTTGAGCTCACGGCAAAAGTCCTTCCCATTGTTTTCTTTGTCAGTGGTCAGTTGAAGAAAAATAGTCGGTAAAAAATATAAGAACGCTTCATTATAATATTAAAGGACTGACAGGCGATACGCACTTCCGTCCGATGCCATATGGCAGATCTATTTAATTCATATTCTTTGGTAACTGGTATTATAAGTGTAGGTTTTAAATGTACGTATAGTGTCTGATGTTGATAATGAAGTCTGATAAAGAATTAATGATTTACTTATCATCTCGAATAAAAAATGACAACGCACATCGCAGCGTTGAGTAGCTATTCTACAAAATTTCTGTTTGTAATTAACTGAATTCTCCGGAGAATAGTAGGCTAATTATCTTGATATTTTCATTTATATTTGGTAGCCTATTTGTAATACTCGTAACGTATAATCTTGTGAACGAATTACTCGTTTCAATGCTAAAATATAAAGCTTCAAAAACAACGATAACTTAAATTCGTAATTCGATTTTATTAATATTGGTTAGTTATATGTCGAGTATCACGAGGCCATTAAGCCCCCGTACGTGGAGCCGAATCCAGCTTGTAGAGGCCCTTTTCAATAATAATTTTACTCTCAAACATAAAGTGGACACCAAGCCGGCGATTAACCCTGTATGTACTACAAAATGCAACCAAGAACATCCTGGTCAGATAGGACTATCGAAAAATCTACTGATGAAAACAACATGAGCTATAGTTAAATTAGTTAAAATATCCTGGATAGTTGTAAATAAGATTTAGGTATTACGGTAAATGTCAAATTATACTTTAAATAGATATTGTGTATAATATATTGTAACCTAACCTAACCTAAACTTATGGAGATAAATATGAAATGAATAAAAACTCCCGAAATGCATAACCAAGATCGCAGTAAAGTGCATAGTGATTATGAGATGGTGACTCGTTTCTGTTGATCTGAATTCGCCTGCCATATGTTAGCGGTGTAAAGGGCGATTAAGGTGAGATTTCTTGTAATTTTAAAAATGGAATAAGACATTGTAAAAGTGACTTACATAACATAATCAGCCCGTTAATTTGATCCCACTGCAGGGCAAGGGTCTTCTCTTGGAGGGGTTAGGGAGTGAGACGCCACGGGAACCTACCACGGATTAGCGAATGTCCCATATCTTCGTACCGTGGCTGGTGAGTTCTAGAACATGTCGGAATCCTCAGGATTTCCTTTACCTTAAGAGCGAAGTTATTAGCGTACAAAACATTTTATTATGGAAAAAGACATTGGTGCGCGGTCGGCCTGGATTCGAACCCGTTTTCATGCAAAAGTTGCAGAGCATTATGCAGATTTTCGATCTGAAATTTGTATTTGTATTAAAAATGTAGGTAGGTATTATTAGATTTTAAAGTATTTAAGCAAATATTTCAAATTAAGAGGTAATTAGTATTACGTTAAGATGCCCTTTCTAGAGCCGTCAGATGTCAATTACCGATAGCCGATGAGGTTATGCGTGATACTACCAAACTTGCCAACGGATGTGCTAGTCCCACGCATTACCAGCTGGTAATGTGTGGAACCGTTCAAAGATTACTAAATAGGTATAGCAAAACAGTAAACATGATAATTATTAAACCTTACAGCACAGACCTTTTGGTAGAAAAAATACAAAAAAAAACAATCAGCAATTCATACCCATTCAATCAATAAACAACAAACAATAAAACCTACTTAATTACTTCCTCTTAAATTCTCAATCAAAACATCAAAACCTCTTTAGTCGATCATAAACAAAAGAGTTTTTATTCAGAAACCAAGTTTACGTACTTGAAACTTGAACGAGGGGCGGAGACGAGTGACGTAAGTACAAAACAGCTAGCAATTAAAGCCAAGTAATAATTACAGAGAAATGTATGATAGCTTTCAAAGACATAAGCACAAAAATAATTTACATAGAAAAAAGAGCTCAATCGACATCACGTTAAGGTTTAGTGTTGGGTCGAGTAAAATAAATATTGATATGTTTTAAATAGTGTTGAACGTTTTAACTGTTATATCAATGTAGGTACTAAGTACCTACCTATTTTAAAAAGCTGCTGTTTTTTAAGTAATTTAATTTATTAGTAAATCGGTAATAATTATCTCTTAAAAGATAATTAAAATGTCCAAAATTAAATTAAATTAATTTAAAAACTTCTTTATAAAATTACATGGTCGATATTAAAACCTTAATTAACCGGAAGTAGAACCGCACACTTGAATGGCATTTGTAATTGATGTTTAAAATCGACAAAATGTGAAAAGTTGAATCCATGGATACAAAGGTACGTACAAAAGTTCGTATGTAAGTATGGTTGTAGATTTTTCTTAAGTGTTAATCCTTTATATCTAATGTTATTCTATTTAAGTCATTGTATTGAGTTTCAATCACGGTTTTGAAAGTATCTCGAATTCTTAGTTGAAATTCGCTCGTCGTTTGTTTTCGTTATATTCCTATTTGTTTAACTTTGATTGTCTAATAAGTTAATTTCGATTGTTTTCAGTTTCGATGGTCTTAGGTTTCTATTTGGATTGTGAATATAGTTGACCACAATGAAATTATAGAAGAGGGCATTTAGATCAGTCTTCATTAATCTGGATGCGAAACGGTCATTAAAATTATAAGTTGGTACCTACAATAAATGAAAAAGGAAGTTCGCCATTAAGTTATATTCTATTTAATATCGCCAGATGAGACGAAGTGAGATTTATGATTCAGAAAAATCTCCTAATGGACAATCCCGCGCATGGCTACGGTGATAAATGTTCAATTTCAACTTTAAGAATGCAAGCACCAAGTTTTGACTGCAAATGATATATGTACATTTACAGTAGTCCTGCGTTGATAATGCTTTTCGGGAATTTTCGTATTACTGAATCAGTATGAGAATAAAATAAACGATTTTTCAGAAAAAACCTTACGTCCAGGACAAAATACTCGAAGGGAAAGTTGTCGCGTCATAATATTTTTTCAGTGCAATATTTACATTTTTCACCAATTATTGTTGTAAAAATGATTGATTTACTGTGGACACACAGCAATCATTATTACAGCATATATGTTTATGTTTTTATGAAGATTAATTTTTTTTTAATACCAATATGTTTACTTCAACTGCTCTATTTTAAATATCATCTTAATTAAAATACCGCTTATATTGACTCATTAAATAGCGTGATCAAAAGCTTGCAACAGCGTTGACTGCATTGTAACAGCGTTGTTAGAGCATTTTGGACACCATATAAATAACTTTTTTTGCTTCATAATTCCCTGCAGTACCGCATCTATTTATTGGTTGAGCGATTGTAAATTTGCTTGTAATTTGCTAAATATGAACTTTACTCGAGTTCGTATTATCAATATAAGCAAATTTTCCGAAACGCATAACTAAGATCGCAATTCTGTTATGTTGTTCTCACTATTTGTTGATTAATGTTCGAACGTCACTGTATTGTTTTATGGACAGAGCTTTGTTATATTGTTTCGAACTGTTTTGAACTTTGGCAAGTTACTGCAAACGTTTAGTTATTATTTAGATGGACCAATTCGTATTAGAAAATTGTATTTGTATTTATTAATTACAGTTCTGTTTCAGAGTAATTATTTACCTAAGCTATGGGTACCTATTACTAACACATACCTAATTGTCTAACGTTTGTATTAACTAGCAAATTAAGAACCAAGAGATATTTTTCTACAGAATTTCTTGCCCCGAAGCTATTCGAAGCAATATTAACATTGTCTAGAGACAATCTAACGTTTTTAATTACACTACTTGTAAGAAATAATGTCTGTCAAGACAAAAGCTGGGACATTAACGTCCTCCGCAAATTGGGAGACTTAAGTGCTAGCACGAGGTCCATAAACAATACGCATAGCTGTTTCAGGCAAACACTCGACACTATAATTTTTCCACATTCATACAATAAGGGCCGCAGTCAATGAGTCTAGCCTGATACTTCCACAAGTGAAGTCTTACGCACACACACGCGTACCCCACTCATGTAGGAGCAAGAGATCGCGTGCAGAAAGCTCCACACACGCACACAGCCGCATGGTCGGCGCCCTAACCTGTGGTCAGTACTAACGCAAACTGTGTGACGGACACACGAAAGACGAGCTGAAATAACGCTAAACTAAGTAAAAATATTTATTTTCGAACGCGTACTCGTGTTCCTAAATCCTCCCGCGACTCTCGGACACCTTTCCCGCGTATGTAGATTCGTACGTCTCTGTTCGTTTGTACTTATGCGATCATCTGTCAAAACTGTACTTGTGACGTTTTACAGCTGGAATGTAAACAAAAGTTAAAGGCTGCTGTTTTTGTTTTTTTTTTACAGACAATTATTTACGATACATTACATATGTTTTGTACATGAGTTATGAACTTTAATATGTAAAATTAATTGCTGCGCTAAGTGTTGCTGAAGGAAATACGCTTTTTGGATTATTTTCGTATGAGTAAGTTACTTGTTGTGGCTGTTTTTAGATTCGAACGTCTTATGATATGGTTGACAAATTGTTTTGTAAACAATATGACTTTTTGAATGAAGTATTGGGTACTTGAAATTTGCATCGGTTGTCGTATTATTTAGCTGTAACGTTAAGGAATGGAGCTAAATCTGAGTGTTTAATTTCAACGACAGCATTTAATTTGAATTAAAGTAGATCAACGTTCCTAAATATTCATACCTCTAGAAATATCTCATCTAGTGTCAAATACTTTTTTTTTTTTTAACGTCAGGAAAATAACCTAACCTAATCTATCGAACGACTCAAATTTCTGCATTCTAAAATGAACTTTTTGTGTTACACATTAAGGAGTAATTTCAACTTATCATTCAAAGTTAATTATTTATTGCAATCGGTAATTCTTCATTTGCGGCCAATGTGGTAATCTCATAGCCACGCGACTAATCCTTAGGGGTGACGTCCGGTTACATGGATGTGTTAAACAGGGTTGTCACACGTTGTCAATCATAGTGATTTGGTTTTGGCGGGAAAAACAGCTTATAGTACGTGAGAATTTGACAACTATTTTAGAGTTTTTTCTTTTGTTCTCGCCACGTTGCATTGAAATAAAATTCAATCGTATAATTTTCTCATTAACTTTCTACCTTGAAAAAGGAGTCTGGAATAGGCTCTGAAACGCTAAAACTGCATTGCATCAATGCTGATATTGATACAACGCTATTAAAAACGTAAAATGAATTTTATTTCAACTATTTCACGTAACAACTGGTCACACACAACGCATTTTGAGTTATAGCAAGCTCAATCACAGATACTAGTTTACTCACGTAATTTATAACAATAATCATGATTTAATATTTTTTTTAATTATTCACGTTTATATTACGCGATTATTCGGTTAAAAATATTTTATTGCGAATTCAATTAAATAAAATCAAAACGATAACTATTCTTAAATGCCATAGTTTTCAGAGCGCTGCACTAATCTATTTCAATTTCAAAAGTCGACAACCCTGAAACCGCACACATCGCTATATAAATATTTGAATATATGTATGTATGTTTGTGTGCCCGTGTAGTGTATGTGTGCCTCCCCTATTAGATGCCGTGACACCCCCGACTAGTTATAATTGCATTCCACTAAAATATGACTCTTGAGTTTATCTTGTGACGTACATCAAGTACGTAATATATTAATCCATGAATTGTAGTGTTTTCTTTATACAATTTTGCGGAAAGTTTACTTTTATTTTTGTTGATGTATTAACTGCGCCTATCGGTTTCACTTGCAAAATAAAATGCAATGTAACCTGACTAAAGTAGATGTCAAATTACATATTCGTTTATGTTATAATACATTCTAATATAATAAAACTAAAAGTACAAAAATAGAAATAAAACTAACTAAAAACGAACTAAAACTTATTTACCTTACTATAGTAGACTAAACTATACTATAGTTACTATAGTAGGTAGATATAATTATTTTTATGTATGTAATTTATATAAAACTCTTTGGCAGTCTTTTCATATTGTAATATAATTTTACGTATATGTCATAATTATATTAAATACAGACCAAATTATTTAATATTTTCGATAAAAATATCCACATATACCTACTAGAATTAATTGCCCAAGGTATAGGTTGAATTGTTGTTTTTTAAAGTGCCCAATGTATAGTAAAATTGTTATTTTTAAGTTATAAAGGACTTTTTCCTTGAACCGATTTCGCTAAAACCTGTCTGGTTGCCCGACGGAAGAATTAAAATGGAACCTAACCACCAAGCCTAACTCGGTGACAACCCTAACTTAGACAGTTACTTCATAGTATTTTTTCTAAAAAGAAAAAGTAAATGTTATACCTATAGATACAAAAGTACGTCTACTTACCTAATGAATGTTTTGTCTAATAACAAAACAAGAGGTTATTACACTTATTAACGGAATTGCAAGTTTTTATTAGACGAGAAACCATCTTGAAGACAATACACCCAGTTAAGGGGGGTCCTTAAGTGGCGGGCAGACGTTGCCGCATTTTCTTAATTTCTTAACCGCTACACTCGCACGCAGCGGGGTGAAATTAAGAAAACATTCCATGCATTTACTGAGAAGAAATGTAGTTTTTCTAGTAGTGTGAAAGGTTTGACGGCGTTTGTGGTGCGTCAGGCGTATACCCGGCTGCAATGCTGTACTGTGGGTTCGACTTCTCGTAGAGACAAGTATTTAATAATGCATTTTATTAGCATTAGTAAACATAAATTCTAACGTTGAAATTTGCTGTTTATACCAAAATTAGTAGGTACAGGTTATTTAGGTAGGTTTAGTATAAAGTCAAAGTTTTAACTTGTGTGTTTCCGCAAATAGCCCTACTATAGGGCCTTTGTGCGTTATTTTAAGCCGTGGGTTTTCTGACGATGTTTTCCTTCATCGTTAGAGCGATGTTAAGAGCGCACATAATTTTTTCTTAAAAAAAAACACATTGGTGCGCGGCCGGGATTTGAAACCACGACCTTCGGAATTAAAGTCGGGGTATCTACCACTAGACCGACACCGCTCTATATAGGTATAGTATACTACTGATACTCCGTCCTAGGTATAGTAAGACATGATAAAATAGATACCTCTACCTTGATTTACTTTTAATGTGTTTCTTACAATTGGATAATAATAATAATAATAATTATTATTATTTATTGCTTCATAAGGTAATGGTTTACAAAATGACATTTTGTTTACATTATGAACCCGGTTGGGCACTGCAATTTAAGCTTAAAACTAATAATTTAAGTTAGTAGTTACCTACTTAAAGTCTACTAGTATCTAACTACCACAGTTATTTCCATAAAAACTATTACCTGTAAATATAATTTAATTACAAATATAGGTACTTCAAATTTATTAATGTTTTCCAAAAACCTTCACATTACAGGACTTGAACGTGACATTCCGTTAGTAAATGCACTAACTATTATCTGCACCTATAGCGTAATTGCTCAGCGTATTTACTCAGCATATCAGAGATGCAGGTGCAAGTACTGTCGAATGTAATTTTTTGAAAAGCATTTCTTCAAACAAGGTACCTACTGTTAAATAATACTCAAGCACCGAAAGTAACTAAGAACATTTAATTAAAAGGACAGACGATTCTCGTATCACCGGTCGCGCCACCCAAATACGAAAGGTTAACAAAACTGCGATCAATTGGTGTTCGTCTCTGTTATTTACCTACGTACAAGTCTATTATTATTATTTAACGATAGCATGGCCTTAATAATAGCCTTGCTGATATGTTATATGCTGATTTTTTTAACACCACTGAATATATTTTTAATGGAAAAAATCATCTTCAAAAATTCACTTGCGGCGAGATTTGAACTCGCGTCCCTGGATCAATATTCCAGTGCCTATACCGCTCGGCCACGCAAGTTCCCAAATATTTCTAGTAAATATGCCTTGAGCAATAAAAACAAATTTACGAAATACCACTGAATATATTCAATAATGTTATTATTTATTTTAGGAAAAAGCTAGTTGTGCTTGAAAGTCAATACTTACACGTACATATATACCTACCAAGATCTACTTCGATTTCTGAGATCATCTTAAAAAAAACGTGAATTTCCATCTAACATAAATTCTTATGTTCGTGAACAGGAGGTCTGAAAAGACCTCAAAACGCCGGGCTTTTTAAAAAGTTTAATTTATAATAAAAGCAAAACGCGATGAAAACCGAAAAATTAGTCTAATTTTTCCTAATTTCTTTTCTTATTGTTGCCCCATCTCACTTTTCTATTCCAACGTTAGTTCTTAACATGAAACTATGATGCGAAAATTATACGCCCCACCTTAATTTCTTTCAGAACTAATTCTGCTTCTTAGTTAATTAAGTATGCTGCAAACCTAAGTTAATTAGTTTGCAGGTAGCTAAGTAGAGCCAGCTGTATAAAGAGAGCATTTTATTTGTCACGACCTTACTTTTACTTAGTTAGGTTAAGGTGAAGCATTGATAAACTGAAAAGCTAGTAGCTCGAATTGCGAGTCTCGTAAGCGCCAAAACAGTATTTTCGTTTAATATAAATTATATTGCAAATTAGGTACAACTGTATTTTCAATATGAAATGCAGACTATAATTAATCAACATAGGAAAAATCATTGTTCGAATATATCGTGTTTCGTTGGAAAAAAAATCTATGTATTTAGAGAGATGCTTTTTGTTTTAAAAGTAACTTATTATATAAACAAAACTACCACTAGGTAGTATAAAAAAGAATAAATATTTAACATATTTTTTTATTCTTTTACGTAATTACTGAGATATATTGACATGCAAATTTACAAATTCTTCAATTCGTCATCTTAACTACATCGTACAGAATCTGGCTAATATTATAATTTTATTGTGAACGTTTAGTTTAACAGTTGAGAGAGCATGACTGGTTCGCACCAGATAGTTAACGACGAAACGGTCTAAGATGTAGCATAGAAAATGTCTCTTGCCTGTGCGAACACGAGTTATGAATAGGTTATCATCTTCAATCTTCATAGATCATCAAAGGGGCTGCACCGGCCTACATAAGGGAACATGGATGGGTCCGCTTAACGATACAATTCAAATTGGTTGGTATTTTGTAAGGTTATTGCCCGTTTTACCTAAAACAAATTTGTCTAAATAATTTAGTTTAGATAAGCAGGTATTAAGCAGATATTTGTCCCCAATTTTCGATATTATTTCCTAACAAATTTTGTTACAACTGAACTTCGTACAGCTAACTTGGTTCGCATGATAGAGTCCGAAGAAAATAAACATGTATAATTCCGCACATTTTCTCGTCGGAAAACTCCTTAACTGTGGCCGTCTTAGCGTCCAGCCACGAAAGCAATAAAGAGCGCAAGCTTCCACGTTCATTAATTAACCCCCAGATTATCTTTCTCCCTCGCACCCGCGTTAACTATTTGTAAATGAGTTTACCTCTCACTCTCGCGAGCTTTGCGCAAAAATTAACTACTACACGGTCCGTTTTCTCGGTACCTCCACACACATCGTTCGCGAATGCATAAGTGCACATTCGCAATTGACCAGACAGACATATCAAACTGCTTTTGTTTCAATTTTTTTTTTTAGTTTTCGAGTCTTTTTATTTAAATATAACTCATTTTACGGTTTAAATCGCATTGTTTTTGTTATCAGCATTATTGCGATGCCGTTTCGGAGTTCATTTCAGACTTCTTTTTCAAAGTAGAGTGAGATGTAATTCGTCGCTCATATTGCACTAAAAAGTTACTATAAACTACACATCTAAAATTCATACCAAAACTTTCCTGTGTAAGACTTAATTTTATTTTTCGTTTTTTTTCTTATAGGGAAATTGTCGTTAATTTTTGTGTTATTAAGACCTAATTTTTATGTGGTAATTAGATTAGCCAATTTGAGACTCATTTTTCAAGATAGATATGTCTGACTGACTGATATGTGATTCGTCATTCATATTGTATTCAAAAGTTACTGTAAACTATCGTCACTTCTATCTAATATTTGTTTGAAAACGTTCCTGTGTACGCAGACTTTAAATATTTTTTTTAATGAAATTGGAATTAAATAACACTTTATTAAGGCCTAGTTTTTTAAATGCTAATTAGATTAGCCAATTTCTAACTTCTTTTTCTAGATAGATGTAAATTGCCATTTATATTGTACAAAAAAGTTAGTATAGACTTCTCATCTAATATTTGTATCAAAACGTTCCTGTGCACGCAGACTTTAGATAACTTTATTTTTATGGGAAATTGACGTTAATTGCGACGTCATTAAGGCCTAGTTTTCCATGTGGTAATTAGATTTTATAGTATGTTTTCATGCGGTCTTCGGTCACGTGTGGTAAGTTTCCTATCCTTATGTAATAAATCTCTTAGTGTTCGTAATTACAATGTTCTTGTCTGTTGTGTGTTTTCATTAGAGGGAAGACACGTACGTTCACTTTATATGAAGTTTTCAAGAAACTTCTTGGCGCTAACGGTTCAATTATTTGAATAATTTAACGTAATTTTATCAATAATCAATAACTTTACATAGATATACTTTATATATACTTTACATAGACAGTTTATGTAACCTCTGTGGTGCGTCAGGCGAACGCTGGCTTGGCTGCAATGCAGAAGGTTGCGGGTTCTATTCCCGCTGGGTGCAAATATTTATGCTTAAAATTAAATATTTGTATCTGGTCTAAATGTATTTCCATGTTTAATATGTATGTATTGACAAAAGAAAAATAAAATGAAGTAGTAGTATCCGTGGTCTAGTCACCGTTACACAAGCTTAGCGGCTTACTATGGCGCTGTGTGCTGATCACAAAATTTATTTATAATTGATTATATTTATTTACGTGAGACACCTGAAACCGACACTAAGTCAGGCATGACTTTACTGTATAACCGGAAGATAAACAGCTTTTTATGATGAACTAAAAGGAAACTCTCTTGTTCATTTTCCATCACTTGCATCTGCAAGATAAGTGACTATCGATCTCATTTTGACTTATTAAGTAGGCACTACATATGTATGAGACTTTCCCTTACTATTAAAGACAGCCTGTACTACGGTTCTAGCCTCAGAGTACTTAATAATAAATTCATGCATACGATAAAATAACCATAAACTACGAAATACGATCGTAGTATCACTTGCTGGTGAAACAGACCGCACGTCACACAATCAGTCACGCGAACGTCGTCATTAAAGGATTAAAGCCACGTTCTTTGCCCATTCATGCTCTCACTCGCCTTTCCAATTGTCTCCCGGCTTATCAAGCGAACGACGCATCCACCCCGGCGACGGCGATAAATTTACTTTCATCCTTCTCTTTAGATATTTCAACCTAATTTGCTTATAAACAAAACGCAGTTTTCAAAAAAGAACATTGGTTAAATTTCGAATTGTGTTCGAGAGAGTTTGAAATTTGAATTTGGAATTAAATTCCGATTAAAAATTTGTATGTGTAAAGTGTCAGATGTAGTAAAAGCGTAGTTCTGTCCCTGTCGCTCAGGCTGGGCGGTTGCGCGGGCTTGGGCGGGCGGTATGCAAATGCCTTACGCCGCGGTGGTGCGGGCTCACTGTGTGTGTGCCTTGTACCATTGGCCGCGCTAGAACGGCCAACTTCGCCACCAGTTACGGTTGTTTTTCGTTCCGTTTCTAATTAACTTCCGTATATTCTTAAAGTAACTTTTCTCATCTCGTTTCAGACACTTTTTGTTACGCTTTGTTATTAAAACGGCGGGTCATTATGTGAAATAAACTCGCGTGTGATATGCAAAGGTTGCGTTTTGACAATTTCACTTGTGTGTTTGTTTTTGAAGGAGCGTGCAACGTTTCGGTTCTTAATTTATGTAAATGCACTTGCTCCGGGCGAGTTATCAGTTTTCTATGAATAAAGCCGACGTTAATTCTAAGTGTCACGACAAAGTTCGACGAGTGAACGCTGAATGCAAACGCTTTTAGCGAACGAACGTAAAAAATAACCATAATCTTGGCTCGTGTTAGTAACTCTGCTAAAATGTTACTTTTACAGCTTAAAGAGTGAGATTTTACGAGCTTTAAAAATAAATTACTCGCCTCAGTTGGATAATCGCACTTTCAAGGCCTCGAGAGTGAATATTTTATCCGCGATTAGAGAGAAAGAAAGGTAAATAAATAAATTGTGTTACTTAATTGAGCTGAATTCGAACTAATATCTTTTAAATTAACTCGCGTTTCTGTTTCATGATAAATTCTTGACCGTTTAGGCTCTGATATAAATGTATAAATACGAACGATGATTATAAAACCATTATAATAATTTTGATCGTTTAAGAACCCCTCAGTTTCCAACATAAATCACAGTATAACAGTTGTAAAAAAGTTATAAAAACGAATCACGTCAAGTAATCAGAAATGAGAAACAAAATTGTGTGCGTTCAAAGTGTGATAAATACGGGTACAAATTAATGTGTGCCAATAAGGTAGCATTAATTTTATAAAAAGAACAAACTTGAATTATGAACGCCGGCACGCAACTATACGTGCCAGAGTGCAAATTTTACTTTTTTTTTTCAATCATAAAATGAAGGAATTAATCCTGAGTTTATGGCTACACCAAACACCTTTAATTGCTCCTTTGACAGACGTTATGGGTCGGTTATCGGTCAGTCTTTCGGGTGTGGTCAAAACAAAATCGAACATGGACAGTTGGCAATATACTTTTATAGTTTTTACCGAAGGTGTTGCTTTTATTATTGACCAACTTTATTTGTAACATTCGTTTGTAACTGCAAATTAGAAAGTTTATGTGCGAACGACCGACCAGATATCGTAAATTATATTCGCAGGTTTTTAACTCAAGAGATGCCCGTTTTGCATTTCGAAAAGGGCATTTTTAATTAGCCTTTACGTGATTTATATGCCCTCTAACGAAGCAAATAAATCTTAATTTTATGAAAACTAAATCCTTATAATTAACAACATTTTATTTTGGTACGAAATGTGTTGAGTTTTATTATATATGTCTTGCTGGAAATCTTCAAGATTTAACTCGGTTTAGACTTAATAATTTTGTAAGTGTTTTTTGTAAATTAAAAAAAAAAGCAAGTTACTTATACTTAATAAACAAAGGTCAGTTCTGCTTCAATGCTGTGACTCTGTGACTCGGATAATATTTTTACTATTTCAATGAATGTCAATATTTCACCGGTGTCTCGAATCATATTAAAACAACGATCGTGATCATCCAACACGACGGTTTCATATATAAAAGTTATCGATAAATCGACTCCAGAGCCAATATATTCGAATGGAATAAAAAATAATATACAGGCGACGAAAAGTATTCGATTCGGAATGCACTTTTGCATACACAATGCGCTTTTGTTTAGAGGGATTATTTCACATTTTAACCTCATAAGTGATTTATATTTTGTATGATTGAAAGCGGCCACTGCGCTGCACGCGGTCGAGCGACGGCTTTGGATAAAATGTTGAAATTATGACCAAGTTACAGTACTCTGTGACAATAACTTGGCCATACATTTCGAACGTAAATATCGATCCCATTCCACTACACTTGCAATTTAATTTGACTGTAACTTTTGTTTGCGTTTTAGTTGAAAAGTTGATGTAATTGAAAGGACTTATAGCAAACACTTGGTGCGATTGTGAAAATTGTTCATATGTCAAATAAGAGAGACTTGTAAGAAGTTGAAATTATGATAACATGTGCCAACGTTGCTCCTTTGATGGTAAGTACATAGATATATACATGTATATTTACGATATTATTTCATATACCGATACCGATAAAGTTACGTCTTTCGACTACAAAAGAATTTTACTTACAAAATAAAGCAAGAATGACTAAGTTATTGGAAGCAACGGTCGTACTCAAGAAGCATAGGCGAAAATTTGTCACCTTTTCGTTGACGTTGAATGCCTGTCACAAGAGCGAGACAAATAACTCCTTAATTTATGTTTCACTGAGGTACGTTTCATAGTGCAACCTAGTACACACTAATTAACTTACTTACGAGCAACTTTACTTTACTTTCGTAAAATAAAGTTAACGGTTGTAGTTATAAATAGAACAAGTAAATCTTACTAATATTATAAACGCGAAAGTTTGTATGTAAGTATGTATGTATGTGAGGTTGTTACTCTTTCACGCAAAAACTACTGAACCGATTGCGATGAAACTTGGAATATAGGTAGCTGGGGACCTGGATTAACACTAGGCTACTTTTTATCCCGATATTCCCGCGGGAACGGGACTTACGCGGGTCAAACCGCGGGGCGCAGCTAGTATTATATATAATTATATAACTATGTAAGTAACAGCTTAGATGTCCCTAAAAGTGCAAAGCTTAAAGCAGCTTTCACATTAGGTCACATGCGTTGTGGCGAGGCAGCGCGGTATCGTACAAAGCTGCCTTGGGGCGACTTTGAACCTATGTATGTGTATGCATGTGCGTGCACCTTTTGTTTAGTTTTGATTATCTTTTATTTTCGTTTCGATCGTCTTTTTCTTTTGTTACTTCCTAGTCATAAGTTATCTTATTTTGTGTTTACTGACAAAAAGCGGCTCTGACAAAAATCGCTATATTTACGCCGTTTACATCATATCGTAGATTTTGCACTTTAGACTTTAATGTGAAGGCGCCCTTATAATACGATACTACAATTAACTTAACCTGTTTCTTTCCCACACTTTTTCTTTTTTTAAATGTTTTAAATACATATTTCTGTAAAAAAAACACTTTATTTATCGGGTTTAATCGCGTTTTATTCATGATTTTACATTTTTATTCTAGATAAGCACTACGTTGCGTACACACAGCCGCTATAATAAAAGATGTTTCAAAATGTTCTTTAATAAATATTTTAAAACACAAATATACGCCAAAATACAAAAAAATAAATATTGTTTTTAAATGAGATTGTTGTTAAACACCAAAATACTGGTTTTTCACCTGACTTAATGGCAAATCAAACAAGGTAGTTGAACTTTACCTTTGCCAGACATTGGCTTAATTTCGTACCTATACCTAATTATAAAATAAAGTTAAAACTCACTCAGACTATTGGTTTCGGCACACGCGATGCCTGTTTCCATTCGCATTCTTAAGACTGATTGAATTTAGCAATGTCAAAGACAATACACTTTTTTACTTACACGATTTCGTTCATTAATCCTACTAATATTATAAAACTGAAAGTTTGTGAGTAGTGTGTATGTGTATTTGTGTGTTTGTTATCAATCAATCACGTAAAAACTACTGAACCGATTGCGGTGAAACTTGGAATATAGGTAGCTGAAGACCTGGAGTAACTATAGGCTACTTTTTATCCCGATATTTCCCGAATTATGCGGGTGGCACCTCAAGGCGCAGCTAGTCTTATTATAATACGCGATCTGTATCCGAAATTCTTTTAATAATAATGTGCAATAAACAATGAAAAAGACAATTTCAAGAAACCTGCGTTGTACAAAAAAATCTTGTGATGCGTACTCATATTTGTAAAACAGTTTCAGAAGATACTAGTAGCGCTCCGCGGTTTCACCCGCGCTATTCCTGATCCCGTAAAAATGGTGAGACAAAAATGTAGAAAAGTAGAAATGTTATTCCAGGTATTCAGCTATATCTATGAATCTCGATACATATTAACTAGTTTCACAGTAATCAGTTTAGTAGTTTTTGCGTGAAAGAGTACGGTAACAAACACATACACTTACAAGCTTTTAACTTTATAATACCAGTAGGATATTTGAGTGAAAAATATTGTTTTCGAAGATAGGTTAGTATAGGAAGGTAGATTGGAAATTAGAACGGAAAATAAATAATTAAAAGCGTAAATACTTACTAAAAATTAATTATAATTCATATATCGAACAGACACGATAATCGTGCGCCATCTTGCTAGCGGCAGTGGCCAAATGTTTCCGTTTAATTTCTCCGGTAATTTGAAGTTTCCGGCCGGAGCCAATCCGTCCCGTCAGTCGACCGTAATTATATTATTTCGGCAATAAATTATCGAATTTTGAATACAAAAGGCGGTTAAAATGATGGCCTCCTTAATTTTGGTTAGACGCAACAATGAACCTGAGTGCAGTGAATGAAAGTCAAATCTAATTAGTATAATTATTTCTGTTTCTCTTTAAAACTAATATTTACGAAAATATGTCTTAAAACGTTTCAGGATGGAAGCAAGTAATCGGAAACGCTACTCAAAATTTGAGTTGTTCTTAAACAATGAAACAGGTCTAAGGACTTTAAAACAATCAATAAAGATTTTAAATTTGGAAGGTGCTCAATTATTAAAGTACCGCTAAATTTTTAAAGTTGTCTTTATGCATTTGGGTAAAAGTCCTGCATAAATAAAGAAATCAATGTCCAGAGAATAACGAACGCTGGTATAAACCGCGTAAATCCCGATCTGGCAAAATTAGCCAACATGTTTATCCAGATCTACATCTATCTATACCTCGCAATTGGTTCGGTAGTTCAGCAGTAGGTAACAAAGTGTACCTACACACAAACTATTACTTTTATAATGTTGGTAGGATGCTATAATAATCAGTGACTAAACATTTGACATAAGAAAAAGTATCCACATAATGATTTTTTTCAATGTACCTACGCATAAACTATCACCTTTAAAATATTAATTAAATAGAATACTCAATGATTGAACAATGACACAATGACCCAAGGCATAGCATCCATGCACATGAAGTGTGTATTTTTTTCTAAATATTCACTACCAAAAAACGTACCTACTTCATGTGGTATAGAAATAGAGCATAGTTGTTGTTTCCATTCACATCAGAATAATTTAAAGCCAGTAACAAACATTCGAACGAATGTAAAAGTTCAACGATAAAATCTCAACAGTCAACTAGTGACGTCAAAACTAATTCAATTGCTCTAATCGATATCGACCGATTGCTTGATTCGATTAATTCCGTTGTAAATTAACGCGCCAAGTAAGCAGCGGGTATCGACAGACGCCGTTGCCATGACGACGCGCCCCATACTTACAACGCACTAATTATGCCACACTGATTGCTTTTCACTTTTTTCTGCCCCACGAGTATCTGACGCCACCCTATCTTTAGTGTTTGGCACGCGTGTTACTTTTTATCGATTGTATGATTATCATAACAACCTAGTGCCTTTACTTAGTGTAAGAATGTTGTATTGTAACGATATTATAGATTATTGCTCCAGTTCTAAACAAGTATCAACAAGTTATAGTTATAAATATTCGCGACATTGTGTTTCACAAATGATCATTCCAAAAAAAACTCATGAATTTCTTGTCTCTTTTTGTCATTGAAAGTCGCGTTCCGAAGACACCGTAGAATGCTGACGTTTCAAAACGATAATTTGAATGAAATGATTTGAAAACGATATTATAAATCAATTAGATTTAAGTTTAAGTTTGAAATACTTAATGTAGAGTAATAAAAATATCGATAAAATTATAACCTCAACGTGACTTTGTGTTTTTTTTGATAACGTCACGTCGTCGATCGATTTAAGGAAACGGGTCATTACACTGTTTTATTTGTCACACTGATTAATAAAATGATTAATTGTTTTCTTTCGATTAATTATATACTTTTACTATGAAACACAATATTGTTTGAATTTTTTTTTCGTTTTTTGAACCATTCTTGTGTTGAACAGTATTTCAATTTTCCCACATTTTTATGCATTCACCATTCTTGTTTGTTTGTTTATTTGTTTGTCGATTCGGGCGGATTCTTGCAACTTCCATTTGAGGCATTTCCCGACTAGCTATTAATTTGTTTACCTTGATTGGACTACTTGCTGTGCCCCACAATTCACACCTTGTAAATTTTTGATTTCGAGTGAATATTAAAAAATACCTATATATGAACGTCTCAGCCAGTTAGTTAAATCTATTAGTTCAATTGTCTCGCAATCATTTGAGTAATTTTTCAGTGCGAGAGGCACACATTAAAACTTGCATAATTATAATATTATTAAAGTTATGAATAGGTTTTTTTATAAACAGTAGGTAGATGAGCGTTTGACTATTATATCACATTATGGTAATTATGGTATAGTGTAAGATTTAGCATGCTCATTCGGAAGGCAGAAAGACGACAGGAGAGCAAGTTACAACTCATTTTCCTTGGATATTTTTTTTATTAACATGATACCTATTTGCATATTGAATCAAAGCTCTGTAGCTGTCTGTTAAAAGGTTAATATTTCATAGCTAAACTAAAAAAAAAGGTAAGAACTCATATTGTCGGTATCGATTCTATCGTTTAGTTAGCGAATCAGGCTGACCATTGATCTGGTAGGGCGCAACCCTGACCTTACCCAAACACTCGACTTACACTTCACACATGCGCCTCACGCAACAAATCTTGCACACTTTCATAGTAAAACTTGTATGGGGAAATGATAAGTATTTTGGTTACGATTCTTTTAAGATTTCCATGTGATCAATGATTTAAATTTACCCATAAGTCTACTTTTTAAATTTACAGATTTGGTAATATAGGTATAAGAAATAAGGAGTCACATTTTACCGATTTTCAAATCAGTATAAAGGTGGCTTTGCTCCCAGTGTTGGTCCCGGAGTATGGCAACAAAATCGGAAAATCTAGATCAAAATATTTTTTTACTTTTACCCTATTATATACGTAGGTATATACGTAGGTCGTATTAAAAATGTAATCTTGTATTGACATTTATTTATATTATGTATTATTAAGTAAGTAGTCACATTTTACTGATTTTCAAATAATATAAAAGTTTCTTTGCTCCCAGGTTGGTCCCGGAATGTTGTAACAAAGTCGGAAAATCTAGAATATTTTTTGTTTCTATTTTTAGCCCATAATATCCCTACATTTAAAATTCAATCTTGTATTTACATCGGCATAAAATTATTAGTAAGTATTTGAACACAAATTATTAGTGTAACTCAATGTAACATAAATTAGCAATCCCACTATCAGACTAATATAAGGTATTTGCTTGCGAAAATTTAGATGTTTGTTTGTTTGATCAAATGTTTGTGTTTTAATCACGCAGAACATACAAAGCTGATTGCGATGAAACTTGGAATAATAGCTGGAGATGTGAATTAACTCATAGGCTACTTGATTTCCGCGAGATTGGCACTTATTTGTAAAACCGCGGGCGTGCTATAAGTTAATAAATAAATTCTGTGAACATACCCCTTTGTAGCTTACCATGGGCCATTTAGAGCAGAAACAATAGTTATTTTAAAGCATAAGTGCTTGTTCAACGCCCACGTGCCACAGGAATCGTTATAGTCATCAATAATAGTTTACAAAAGATATCGTCAATGTAAAACCAATTCTAATACAAACGTAGTCCAATATGATCTCTCTTAATCCAAACCCCGATTAACATTTTAGTCATCAAAACGAAACGTCGAAAGTCACGCAACCATTTCTACTCGTACTTACGAACTACTTTTACTCGATAGATAGTTAGCGATAGCATCGATAGTTCAACTATCGATTATTTATTATTAACATCTTTAATTCTTTTAATGCAGCCCATCACTGCCCATTAGGTTTACGTGTGTGCGTACTTTACACATGTATTAATGCATTCGCAACACGTATAATTAGTAAGAATCGATATTATTAATGAGCCCTCCTCTAAGGGGGTAAGACAGGGGTGTCGATTCCACGAGCTTTTGTATTCTTTCCTATAGAAACGTTTTAGTTTAGTTTAATCGATACGAGGTCTTTAATTATAGGGTTTGTATGTCGTACAAACACCTCGTTTGACACAATAATGGTAAGTGTAGACGGGAAAGTTGTAATTTACTTGTAATTATTCACTTTAGAACTATCTGATCGGACATGTCTTATTGGAAATAAATTTCTAATACAAGTTTGAATTAGACTGAATGATTAATCGAATACCGAAACGTCGAAGTTTACATTTAATTTGTTGTAAACGTTTAAGTGTCTATTGATAATTTCACACACTTCGTCAAATAAAATTTCATACTGGTGATGAAATTTTTTTACGTAATCGTATTTTACCTTACACATTATAATTACTTACCCATTACAGCTCTGCTCTCATCAGAATATGATCAGTTAGCTGAATAAGTAACTCTGTTGCTAACAAATATCGATTGAAACAATTGAAATTGTTGTATTCCCGTAATTCAGTAGCTAACAAATTGCCATTGCAAAACTAGCGAGTGTAACTGTCAAACTGTATAAATCGCAAAAATCAACAATTTCAATTATTTCAATTTAGAATTATTACATAATCACTTAGCTGATAAACAAAGTTACCTAATCAGCTAGTTGATAAACAGACAAAGAAGCTGCTACTACACTACTCAGATTTTTCCTACAGATACGCACTTTATACTTTGTATTTTGTACTTTATATAGTTGTTTCAAAGTATGTTTTTGCTGAGCAAAAAATCATCCGATGCTGTCTGCCAGACAGACAAATCCTTCCAAATATGTCCTAGAAGAAATCCGTGTAGTGTATTGGCAGCTACTGACCAATACGACATCTAGGTATGTTTTGCTTCGTCACTCATTCATACGGTGAGCTACATTTTTCCATTATGTACAATTTGAGGTCATAAATCACAAGTAAAAGGTACCTTCTTGATAGAAATGCTACATCTTATAGACCCTGTTCGTCTCTAATAATATTTGGTGAGCTGGTAGTCAAGCGCTAGAAATTCCAAAAAAAAAAGTACACTGTCATTTTAGATTTTGAATTCATAGTGAATTTATAGTGAAATAGTATTTTTTATTTTGCAAGCCGCGTGAGAGTATGAACTATTCCTCCTGCCTAGTTTGATGTGGTGATTCGTGACCAATTAAACATTGCGTTGAATATCTAATAAGAAGTAACGCTTCGATATACCAAACAGACATGTGAAGAGACGGCCGGTACTTCACTGATTAATAAGATGGGGTTGCGCCAAGCAAGGGGTACGATGCCACCCCACACTGGCACCCTCGCGCCTTACCCACGAAACAAAAAAAAATGTGACTCATCAACACACACCGAGGAAAACTAACTCACTCTTACAGAACAACGCATAACACATTATAACTCACTGTCAAATCGTATTAAGAACCTTAAGTTATTCTTGTAAGGTTCTTATTAGAACGGCTCTATTCCAAGATAGAGCTATAGTTAAGTAAACTAGGTCTCTTATAATCGTTCATTATCGCACACAGACGAAGGTCATTCACGTATTGTCCAGACACGCATACAAGTATGCGTTAATTATATCGGAAAGTGGTGGGTAGGGGTTGGTTGATTTGATTAATTCTAGCTTGAGTAGCCGACGGCCTAGTTGTATACGCTATAAACATTGGAATATTCCGCCCTGAACATTTATATAAAATAGTTAGCCGCTAATTGGTGATGATTTCTCACAAGGCAATTTCACAAATTGCTGAGAACAAACATTTGTTTCTATCGATCTTTTCGTTTTCTTTAACTAAAACAATATAATTTTATGCTAATTGTCAAAAAAAAATTTGTGTAATAATTATGCTATGTTTGTTTTTAAATTACTTTAGTTAAGAAAAATATTTCTACAATGAAATCAAGGTCACATACTAACATACAAGGCAAAATATAAATAAAACATTAAGAAATCTTAGAAATAAAGTATATAATATAAATCGTATTCCACTAAAATTACTGCATTATTATAAACAAACAGTTTGCTGTAAATAAAACAATTGCACCAAATCACAAACCAAAATTAAATTATGCTATCCGCAGTTCAACTTTTGGCAATTAATTTGGTTTTTTCAACGTTGCTCAGCTCTGTCATTGGTAAATAAGGTACACCGCCTCCGAACCTTCGCCAACGGCCCGGAATTCGCGTGCTTAATGTCGCCGAAAAACGAGAAAAACTAAAGATTTTTTTTATTATCGACTAAGCCTAGCTCGATACGAAAGGCTGACAAATTACTCACGATTTTTAAAACAAATTTTTATGCCCTCTCCTTCTCATAAATATGAAGTTATTTTAGATTTGGTGCAACCGAACTGTCATAAAATATTTTTAATTGCATGTTCTCCTGTTATGTGTTGACATATCAGGCCATTGTGAAATGGCAAATTACTACTTCCTATCACGATAGCACCGGTAAAGGTACATAACGATATTCCTCATAAATATTTCTTTTAAACTTCCGAATTTTTCAAAGCTTTTGACATTAGCATAAAATAGAAGAGTCGAATAACTCAATGTTTTCTTTGCATACGTTTTCACCCTAACACCTCTCGTCCCGTGCTTCAATATTGTCCACGTTTCGGAGAAGTGTTATCTTCTTATGCAAAAATATTAGCTCGTGCCGGACTTTATGCAAATTCTGCTTACCTTACTTAGCGATGGTTGTGAACTGGTGTCTCGTGCCTTGCGAAGGCAAAAACATTCATTCAACATAGATAAACGTCTGGTAGGTAGGCAGAGGTGAGTATGCAAATTCACGCGTGGTCTCTTCATATGTAAAGTGTCTAATGGTTCGTGACGGCTATATAATCTTTTCTTATGATGATGAAGGAGGTTTTGGGGATATGTTAACTTATAGATGTTCAGACGTAACTACTTTGCATAAAATTATCGATCATTCATAATCTTTATTAGTTTAATTTTATTGTTCAAGTTGGTGTTTCGAGATATATCACGATTTTATTGACATTTTTGTTGTGAAAGCCATTTTATTATTTTCGTGTAGGTAATAATCTTCCTCTATTGCCGCTATTTTTTATTTATTTCTAATGTGAAAACTGACAACACTATTGCAAACGCAAATCAGTAAAACTTCAATTCGTGTCAGCGCTCGTATGAAAGTAAATCTCAAGGGCAAAAACAATTTCGCCGAGCTCATATTCCCAGCACATAGTCGTATCTACAGTTGCATTCGTTACATTTACATCACACCTGTCTGGGGCACGTAGCCCGGCATCGATCGGCAATACCTCGCTATTCTCGAATTTCATATGTATCTCTAATTTCAATAACACCCTTCCCTACCTGTGCCATCTCATCTACATATCAATGTTCGCAACGTCTCCGAAATTTCTTTTCTCTCGCTAAAGTATGCAACGCCCGTGCTCCATATCATTACGGCTATAAGAATTTCACTAAAATTGGATCGCCCTCTTGCGCGTTGTCATACCCTTTTGTAATAGTAACGGCTTCTTTTCATAACGAACTTTTTGTAATGCGATATTTTGTTGTTTCCTCGAAGGGCGCAATTTGAAGCAGACTTGCCTCCTTCCAGCTGAATTGTGAGAATTCTACAATATAGTTTCAAAGTTTTTTCAGTTTGGGTTTCTAGTATTTATAATAATAACTGTATGTAAATTATTATTATGACCCTTTAATTTTCAATAGCTAATCAGCAGATGTAGTTTTTCTTTCTAACAATTATCTGATAAGTATCACGATACCCTTCTTGTCACACGGTGGTTCGTTCAATATACATTCTCGATACATCTTCGCTATTGTGAGCATCCTCTCACTACCCTTGATGTCTACAATAACGTGCCTCATTTTATGCAGATACTGACAATAGTGCCTCGGCTGCATAATTTGATTAAGGAACCTTTGTCAATCTCCTGCAGGTATCAGATCGTAAAATTAAATTTTAACCTATCATTGGTTAATTTTTGGATTCTCCCAACCGTTCGATATTCAAGGGTGCCCCACTAGGAATCATTTGCAACAATGGTGTTCAATCAATTATTATTTCTGGCGCACCTTTGATGAAATTCTAAATTGTTGCAATAACGGTCGATGCTTTGTCAGTCTCATTTCTTTTTAAAGATTTGCATATATCAGTTATTGATTGAAAAAATATTCAAATATTAACTGTTTGTAAAAGAATAGAACCATTCGATCGATCCGTTACGGTTTTTCTGATGTGCGACTACAATGTAAATTAACGATTTTAAATAATGGTTGCATATTAAGGCTATTTGCATTACACATTTTGCTGTATGGATAAAATGTTGAGTTGTAGACAAAGAGTAACGTCTATTGTTGATTCTGTACAAAACTGTACCCTCCTCAGAGTGTGGAGTGAAAACCTAATTGTTGTATGTTCGTTGTGAAAACACTGCTTCAACACACGTCACTGTTTCCTGTCCAGTGTCCAGCATCGCGAACTATATTTCTGAATGGCCTTTGTTCTTAGTTGGACAATGAGGAGATAGCGAAGTTAACTAGAAAAACTAATTCATGTTTACATACCTAGTAGAAAAGATAAAGTTTGAAAGTTAAAGGCAAACTTTTAATGCATAAAATATTTAATTTATCTTTTTTTACAAAGTCGTTTGTTCTGGATTGACTACGAACAAATACTAGTTTTAAAAAAAAAACACGTGAGCCATTCATTTTCTTTGAGAATTTATTAATAAGTCATATTTTGACTGGTTCACTAAATATCATATTTAGTTAATTAGTATTTCGTACATAGGCTATCATATTAATGAAACAAATTCAAACACAAAATGTTGTAGTATTTCGTTTTTCATAAAAGTAATCGTATTTTGTATGAATAATTTCATCGACATAAGTTCATTTTGTATAAATAAAAAAATCAATACAAAAATGCTACATAATTTTTAACTAACTATTATAGTAAGGTAATATATTCCGCATCTTATGCAAATATACCATCGTGTAAACTTGATAATGGAAAGAATAACCCACACTTGGTTTAACAAGCACCTACTTTGGGTGAGTGACTCGTGCCTCCTTAACAATGTGCATAATTACCATTTTTGCATATGACTGCAGTCCCCTTACTAGACATCAGACATGTCCAAAAATCTTATGTAAATTCCAATTCCTTCCACTAAACGATACAAATATCTTACAATAGCTTAAGGAGCGCGTGCTATCTTCAAAAATGTTGGCACGCTTTAAAACGATAAAATATGCATAAAATTATGTGATTTTTGCATATCACTAGTACCCTTTTAGATCAGTTATTTACATATTGAAAATTGTTATGTAAATGTCTTAGAAAAAATTTAATAGAATGGCTTGTGTCATCAACTCGTAGACATGTGCTATCATGTATCAAATTAAATATTATACAACGCTTAAAACATGTATTAATTTTAGTCCCGTTTACTAAAATTTGCATTAAATAACTTTAAACAGTATTTATTGATTTTGCTAACTACATATATATCGACCTAATGGGCAATAGAACCTTATAATAGAAAACCATGAATAGAAATATTGTCATTTAAATCAATATTATTGAATTTTTCGTTTGTTTAGCGTTAGATCTGACACAGATTATCGATATATAAATACCTTTTTGGAATAATATTTTTAAAATTTTTAGAATGGTTTATTAAATAGCCGTGTTTCCCGGAATCTTTGAAAGAATGTTAAAAAAGGGTACCGAAGACATGGATTTAATTACTTTATAAATTAGACCTTCCGCACCATGAAATTGGCTTTTGTTCTAAGCTCAGAACGAAGTGGTCGTCAAATCAAATGTTCATCTTGAAATGACATAACTCGACACTCTCGGGGTTCGAACTGACTGATTCTGATTAAAATTGTGATTAGTTTACAGATTTGCATAATAAGTGATAGCGGTGCTGGTTAATGCATTTATTATTGCATTAGAAATAATGCATTTTTGTTTTCATGCTTACTTTTTATTAAGTACCTACACATGTTATTACAATAATCAATTGCAAAAGTAGTATGACTTAAAAGTACACCCAACCTGATTTGTTTGGAGTGAAAGTACACTCCTGAATTCTTATTCACGAAATTTAGGCAATACCGCAGAAAACTTTGTTTGCGTTCGCAGTAATTTTTCATGGAAATTAATTAAATACTGGCACAAAATTTCGTGCTAAATGCAACCGAGACGGGTTAACTACTGTGATATTTAATTTAGGGTTATCAGAAATGCAGTTTTTAAATAATAAGTACGAAAGAAATGGTTTTAGTTCGTTCATTTGATTGCAGAAATAATATACATAAGTACGTCATACCTAAGTGAATATTTTCTAAGGTTAAACTAAACGTCGAGTTTTTGATTCTTTGTTTTTACTACTCTGATAGGATACTAAATTACAAGTATTATTAAATAATTGACTGTGTATTAATTAAATGTTTGCTAATAGCATTATTACATAAATTAGGTTCTGGTCAGGGTAATTGATAAACCTAAGCATAGAGAGAAAAGAACTCTTAGACTGTGTCTTAGATCAGTAGATTGACTTTCAGTCCAATACAAAAACTTCATGAAATTTGAAGAGTAATAAAATAATTGAGCTTCTTAATCTATACTAATATTATAAAGCTGAAGAGTTTGTTTGATTGTTTGTTTGTTTGTTTGAACGCGCTAATCTCAGGAACTGCCGGTCCGATTTCAAAAATTCTTTTTGTGTTTGATAGTCCATTTATCGAGGAAGGTTATAGGCTATATTACATCACGCTACGACTGATAGGAGCGGAGCATCCATGAAAAATATTGCAAAAACGGGAAAAAAATCACCCTGTTCCGAGATTCTGTCGCGTGCGCTGAGTAAACGGTCAGAGTTACATAAAAACCATATATGAGAGAATTCTTCCTCTAAAAAGGATCTAATAAATAGTTCGCGACAGCATATGTCTATCTCTTAAGGTTGACTCAATATAACATCTTTTAGAGTAATCAAATTTGTTGTAGAACAATGCATTATTTCCGAACGTAATTTTGTAAATATTATGTTAATCCTTATCCAATAAATACGTTATTCATTAAAAGTATTTAATTTTAAACATAATTGTCCTTAACATCACTTGATTTCAATGAATATCTCGCGAGATATTACAGTTTTAAAATAACTCTACAATAAATAATTACTAAGTACCAAGCGTGCATATACACGTAGCGGGCGACTATGATGAGGGTGACCAGTCAACTCTGTGAGGCATCATGCCGCGCGGCTCAATCGGTCGGCTCCATGCGAGACGGTTGTGTCACCAAACTGCAGTGCTTTTTAAAAATTCTTTTGCAATATCTCATTGTACTTTTGATTCTTAATATTTTGTTTTATGTTGGTAATTAATATTATAAAGAGGTTACGTTGGTAACATGTATATATGTATGTATTTTGGAGGTAATCTCAGAAACTTCTAGACCGATTTCAAAAATTCTTTCACTAATAGAAAGCTACATTATTCAGATATGACATAGGCTACTTTTGATACCGATATTCCCTCGGGATCGGGACTTACGCGAGTGAAACTGCGGGACGGCAGCTCTGAAAAATAAAGTCGTGTATTTCTATTTCTTACTCAACAACCCGTAAACCGATATGAATGGAATTTGGTACATGGTTGACTTTGAATGATCGCATGGGTTAAGCAACACTTGGTACAACATACGTGATGGGTGAAAAAGAGCGGGTGACCCGATATTCATAAAACTTGGTACAGGGTTGGTTTAGAGGTATAAATATTACATAGTACTTTGAATGATCGTTAAGCAACACTTGGTATGACATACGTGAGGGATCATTAACGTTACGGGATAGGAAGTTACGCGGGTGAAACCGCGGGGCGCAGCTAGTTTAAAATAAGGATAATAGTTTTGAGTTTGAGTTTTGCTTAATTGTTTAAGTAGAACTTAAATTTTGAAAAGCATTTCTTTATTTGGTCCTCCGTGCAATTCATTTACGATAGTAAAATAAAATACGCATAAACAGTAGGTTAACACTGCAACTGCAAGTGCAAGTGTAAATGAGCAAGGCATTGGAAACCCTAGCAGTGCAACGCATTGCTCGGTCTTCTGTAATTAACTACTGCTGTAATTAAATACACTGTAATTGCTTAATGCAATCAGCCTGTGTCGCCTCACGTTCCTTGTGTTTATTATTAGGTGCCTACTGTATTTTTAAGCCAGCCAGGCTTTAGCCTTGTTAAACACATGCATAGCATACTTCGCTCGTCTGCTTGGTGAGCAAAGTGTTAAATAATCTTTGAAATCATTTTCGGACGAGAATCTTGATAACCGAGAGCAATTTTACTGACCTACTCAATCCTAATGTTGCCTGGCAAATCGCTTCTAGGAATAAGGTGACACTTATTCTTTAGCTTTAAGGCAAATAAAGCATTTAGCTATCTGTCTCTCATCCGTGCAATGTTCCTGTTTGCATCCCTTTCGTGGACTCAGGGTCTGCTAAAATACACTATATGTCTTTTTGAACAGACATTTTAGTTTGGAATAGGTGCCTTGTGGTATCGCACAGGCAGCTCACAATTATCCATTTTCTCAATTGAGCAGACGCCAAAAGGCTCAATGCTTGAGTACAGTGACGCACACAAGTGACATGACACGGGTCACTTCACGGATGCCGACGGCGCCGGACACCGGAAGTACGGTGGCCTAGTGTACTACACGCTCAATATATCGATTGTACCGAACATCTGATTGTTATAGTACGATAAAAAATGGGTTTTTTATTTTGAGTAACTTTAATAAATTTCAAGTTCAGTGATGTGGGTGACTTAAGTATATGAGGATAATATGTTTACTGAGTAGTTATATAACGTCATCGTATTTGACAAGGTACGCCGGCGACGCCAAAGGTTACGAATTCAGTACCCACTGGGAAGTAATTTTCTGTTAGGTAGGTATTCTGATATTTATTTATTTTCTGTTTTATTCTGAGTGCTGCTGATTATGTCAAACGTATTAAGTTATCTATTAGCTCCCTGGTCACTATAATTATTATTAAAGCCTAGTTTTTAAATAGCCATATAAATTAACGCTATATTTGCTAAAGTACAGATCAAAGTACAGATTGTTAAATTACGTAAGCTTAAACTTACTGTGCAGTGCAATGTCAAAAATGATTGAAATGGATTTTATATCTTTAAATATTCCATGAGAATACTATAAATTTTATCAACTTGACTAAAAGTTTGTTTAATTAAAAGAAATTGCTGTACAAACCGACACTCGATTATTGTAGGGCCCTTGGTCACTCACAGGTGGGGCCGTTATCGTTGATCTCTCAACCACTTTGCCTTTTTGACACTCCCGTCCCTACAAAAATACAGATATTTTCCACTGATATTACATAGATAAAAATAAAAACACGTGTTTTTTTGTCATAATCGTTATTATCTGAAGTGTGTGTTAATCGATCGATGTCACTTTTTTGAAATATTTTGATGGATCAGTAAAAATTTGTTTTGTATTTTTTATTGAATTAGGTTACGGATTAACGAAAGTTAATACCTACTTAATTATAAATTATTTGATAAAATCAGTAGATTCAAAATGATTCTATTGAGAGGAGATACAGGAGGCTCATTGACGACTATGAGAAATAAAAGGTTTCAGAGCCTTGAACATCGTAGTAAGATATTTTATCTAAAATGGATTTCGTCAAGGTTAATTTTACTCGGTGGGTGGTTTCAGCCGCGACTTGTCACCCACCAGTATTATAATTAAGGAATTATTATTTTTTAATTATCTATTATTTTGGAAACTAACACCTAAAACCAAACATTAAAAATAGTGAAACAACGGAAAACAATTAAACATTAAATGAAATGGATTTAATTAATGAATTATGGAATTCAGGAATCCTTTTTGCATTTTTGTTTTCGGCAGTACTTTAGAGTATTATTAGTCGCACTTTTATTATTGAGTTGCCAACAAATATTTTAAAAAAATGTTGAATGTACCTAAGTTAGTTAGAAATTGATAGAATTAACAAGAAAAGAAACAACATCAAATATCTTACTTTCCTTATTTTTTGTCAGCTCCAATTTTGCTTTATGACTCGCTCGTAAATATGTCTCTACTAAAGCAACGTTTTACAAAAGGTAGCACGCAATTAAATAATGTAAGTACGCCGTATGATCTGCTAATGTCTTATTTATGGGTTTCTGTATGTCGAACATACAATTTTCACATGCTTATCCCGATCGCTACCTGAATACGAACAGATTTATAGTAACTGTAGATTTAAAACTTAATAGACAGGACATTGGCTGAAATCTATAGAGCGTACTTTGACTTTTCTCAGGCTTAGATTAGCAAAAACTTGACGGCTTTATAGTCAGAATTGTCTAAGAAACATTTTGTAATACGAATAAAATAAAAAGATCTTCATATCGACCGACCTCTGTGGCGCGTCGGGCGAACGCTTGGCTGCAATACAGAAGGTTGCGGGTTCGATTCCCGCTGGGTGCAAATATTTATGCTTAAAAATTAAAAATAAATAATTGTGTCTGGTCTGGGCGTATTTCTATGTATAATATGTATGTATTTACAAAAGAAAAATAAATATAAGTAGTATATCCGTTGTCTAGCCACCGTAACACAAGCTTATCAGCTTACCACGGGGCTAGATGGCGCTGTGTGTTCGTCACAGGATTTATTTATTTATTTATTTATTTATATATTCATGGCATAGAACCAAAGTTTAAGTCATAATTTTTGATGGGTTACATTGTAAATTTGAAAAACATCGGTTTATAAATACCAAAATTGTCTTCAGTCAAAGTTTAGTCATAGCAAAGTCTGATCACTTTCTATAGATTTCAGGCATAGACTAAGTCAAATTTATGTTTTATGGCATAGGTATATTATGTATGCACGTGCTTGTAAGGATTAAATCACGAGATTAAATAGATTTCCATAACAACGAATTATGGCAAAATGTAATACAAAGTTAGTTGGGAGTCGGGGGTCCAATTAATTTTTAATTTAGATTACCCTGGGAAACATCGGAATATCAGGGTATTAATATATAAATCTAAGTGATCACGGCTTAGGCAAAAACTGCATGCTGCATGTAGTAGATATATGAAATATAATAATTACATACTAATTATGTGCTTTCTTTTTAAATGTAATAATAAAAAATATGTAAAAGAAAGTAAATTTATCTAATTTACGTCGTCTTATCTAAACTGTATTAACTCTACATAAAATATATTTTTACGGTTTCCACTCCAATAGTTTGTATCGTTTGCGATTTTAATATGCGTTTAGACACCCTTTTAAACCATCACTGAGTTAGTAGGTAACTTTTTATGGAGCCATATAACATGTCAGATATGGTGTTTTTACGGTGTGGTTCACGGATTTACTGTCATAACATTCTGAGATCTCGATATCTGAATGATAAGTAGGTATTAACGTTAAACTAGGCCATATGAAGATTACTCTTTATCTTTGAACTTTTTATACATTTAAGGTATGGCTTCAGGATAGATAGATAGATAGGGTTTGTCGTTTAGATAGAAATATGTATTTAAAAATAAATATGCCTAGTTAAATTGTGCGTTAAACAGCCACCTTAAATAACTAAAAATGACAAATTAAAAAGACTACTATAAAAAAACTAAATCAATGTCTTACATGTTTACTTATTCGAAATATTTTCTCAACTATTTGAATTGAACTATTAAAACTTCTAACAAAATGAAATTGTAAAGCAATCATTTCTCAAAGTATACTCTAACAAAACAAGCAATTTGTTTTCCAAGTTAATCAACTCAACTTATTTGCTCAGAAGTTGACTAAAATGTAATTTTTCTTCTGCACTCGTTTATTTTTGACTCAGTATACATTTAACCGTAAGAAAGTTTAACTAAAGGATTAAATCGGTTATTGTTCAAATAAAGTCGGGAAGGGTTGGTAAAATAATAATACAAATATATCACTTTTCAATTCGAAGGTAAAGTTTGTTACTCATTGTGGTAGCAATCAATGGTAACAGCAGTTTCTTTGAGGACAGTGATTCTCAACATTTGAGAAAAAATGTACCTAAATTCTGTATAATTCATAATTCAACAATGCCTTGCAACCTTAGTGTGAAGTGCAATTTCAGTAAATAAAAAGCTGTAAGAAAAAACTTCAAAACAGTAAGAAATAGGATAATAATGATGGAATCTTTTTACAAAGATTCGCACGAAAAACTTCTCTAACAGACAGGTAAAACTATAAGTACCCGATATTTTTAGATAATATGTTTAATAAAATACACCTTTTTGACATGTTTCTATTTTGTAGATAAAAGGGTTTATTTTACGACATCGACAGTCAAAAAATTCTCATCTAATTTGGCACAAGGATTGAATTGTAAATCAATAACAAAATGATATTTAGGCCTCCTATTCTCGCAAATCTTGACAACCACTGTCCTCTAAAGAAATACGTTGACGATCATACCTTTCGATGTTCACGGTTCATGGGCACATTTCAAAACAATTTTTAGCCTATTAAATTGATATCCAGGTAGACACCTAGTTTCACGCAACTTATCCGTTACAAACATGAAGGGTTCTATATTGAAGCCCTTGGCAAAACCTCAAGTTTGTTTATAGTATCTACTTGATTACCGGAAGTTCGCTAGGGTGAGATGTAGACTTAAATATTATTTCAATTTACTTTGAGTTAGTTAGAGTAGTAGTAGTTTGATTGTTTTCTTCAAAATGTGACTGATAGAATAATATGGGAGACCATAAAACTCGTAATCAAAAATCTAAATATATATGTCAAAATGTTTTTTTTAGTACTGCTTATTTTAACAACAGTATTTTGGAGAGAATTAAAAATATGCAAACAGTTCACAGAATTAAATAACAAAAAATGTTAGTAAAAATTGAGATTTTAATTGTAAGTTTCATACTTTAGTGCTTATTTAAACCATGCACTGTATTTATCACTTTTTTGTTGGTGCTACTCGAAAAAGCGGGATAATGCAACTAAGCTAAAATTTCTAAGGCTTTGATTAGTGATAGACTACTTAAAAAAAGTTTTCCCGTGAAAGTCCCATGCGTAGAAAGTTTCAAAAGAAAGCAAAGGGTGCGACACACTGCAACCAATAATTAAGGCGTATTCACATTGATCGGAAACTATAAATAATAGAAATCCGGATCGGACCGGATCTTCTTTGTGCACAATTATTATAAGTTTCTTGGAGCCCAACCCTTCTATCGATTAGATTTGTTTAATAACGTGTTTCGATATAATTTGACTCCTGTTTCACAGGTAGATAATAACCCACAACCGGTTAGAGGGTAAATTGTTAAAGTTTGAGAAATTGTGACTGCATATTGTTTTAAAACTCACCCACACAGGTGGGTACATTTTCGTGCAATTGATTAAGAAAGTATTGTGTTAAAATTGTCTTTATTTTTTGCGTAACATTGCTTGTTTTTTTATATTACACATAACAGTCCACGTAGTAAAACGGTCTCATACGACCTATTTGATCACAAATAAAAAATAATCGGGCTTTAAATCTCAACAAAAAACTGTTACAATTAAAACGTTTTTGTTCCTTAGCGTTTAATTTTAAGAAAAAAATAATACCTTGAGAAGCACAATGACATGTCAGGTTGGGGTTGACGGATATAAAGAAAAAAAGTTTAGTTTTTTTTGTTTTGTCCCCTTCGGAAGTGTTGGGTGACAGTCGATCGCGATTTTTGAAGGCTTTTGTGCAACTTTTTTTTTGTATTAAGAGTATCGTCTTGCATAAATTAACGCTTGTGTATTGGAGCGCACATGAATATTCCCATGTCTTTTTTTGTCTGATGGAATCTTTGCTTTGTGAAGAATCTCCGTGTGATTGGTTTAATTGAAAACCAACATTCATGTGACTGTAAATTAAAATTTCTCATGCTTCGATTTTTAATGTTGTTTTTAATACTTAATAGGCATTTGACCTCATCTCACCAACTTTACAGTTGGCTTTTTCAAGGTTGACTGGTTGTGGTTAGTTGACTGCATATAAGTATTAAATTTCGAATAATTGTATAATTTGCAATGAGAATGTTATGTAATACTACCTACTAGCAGCGTCCCGCGGCTTCACCCGTGCAAGTCGCGATCCCGCGTTGTTCGTAGGTAGGTGACCTACCACAGTGCAAAAATCTACACTTAAAACGGTCGCCTTCTGTACTTAGTACTTCTCTGGTAGTCCGTTTAAGTGTGTTTTTGCACTACAGTAGGTAGGTAAAGGTAAAGTGATGATGATGATGATGTTGAAGATGACAATAACGATGGATGACGATGATGATACCATTCTACATCACTTACCCTACCCCTGTGTCGATTTTCATACAGATCTCTCGATTTGTTAAATAATTATACCGCGTAAGTATCGATTTTGCGGGATTATCGAGATCAAAAGTGTTTTGATTTTTTGAAAAAAGGACGCAAATTTTCATCCAAATCGATCGAACCGTTATACCATGAAGTGGGAACAAAACAAACACATAAACAATCAAATATACAATATGTAACGGGTAAGTCCTTTTAATCCGAAAGGGGGTTGTTCTTGACGTCTAGGTAAACACCTTTTGTTCTACGACTTTTGAAAATTCGAACTTTTTTTTTTAAACTTTTGAGATTATGTTTCACTGCAAAAACAGCTGTTTTTGAAAATAAAGGTAATTGAAGGTTTGATAGTAGTAGACCAAACTAAATGAAAGGACAACATAAGGTCAATGACCTCGAACTCTAAGAAACAGCTGATCTTCAAGTAAACTTTACACTTAAAATTTTCGAAAAGTACTTCGAATTTCCAAAAGTCATAGAACAAAAGTTGTTCGCCTAGACGTCTAGAACAACCCCCGTTCGGATTAAAAGGACTTACCCGTTACATCTTATCTTACTTCTTACTAATATTATAAATCCGAAAGTGTGTTTGTTTGTTTGATGAAAATTTGCAGAGGGATAGTTTAAATGATACAGGGTAACATAGGATACTTTTAATCCCGAAAATCCCGCGGGATCGGGACTTACGCGGGTGATAACTATTTATTGGATGAAAATTTGCATAGAGATATAATACTTTAAATGATGGAGAGTAACATAGATTACTTTTGATCCCAAAAATCCCGCAGGATACTGACATACAATCTTAGCCTTACTTCACCTACCTACTGCAGTGCAATAATCCACACTTAAACGGACGACCAGGGAAGTACTGATGATGCCAGGTGCGGTAGCGCCTGTCTTCAACAGTTCTTCAATGGGCGACCGTTTAAGTGTCAATTTTTGCATTGCGGTAGGTAGGTGTTTGAACAACGCGGGATCGCGACTTGCGCGGGTAAAACCGCGGGGCGCAGCTAGTCTTGTATAAACTTTCGGATTTTTAATACTAGTAACGATTACTATTCCGTAAAATATATTAAATTTGCCAGTCTCACATTATAATTTCTTCTATGGTTTTCACGATTTTGCATAATAAAACACTTTATTGTAAACTGTAAAGTTGGCGAAAGCTCGGTTCAAATAATGAATAAAAACGCGATAAAACCGGATAAACAAAGTGTTTTAGTCTCACATTAGTTTTACAGGTTAGGTATTTCATATAAAAAACTGTCTCTATATGTTACTCCATATAGGAATATCTAAGGTAGATATGGTATACGTATTGTGTCTTTCAAAAAATATAGAAATTCAAAAACATGCGTAATTTAAATTTATTGCACTCTTCAGTCTAAATTCAAGTGGACAAATTTACGACACTGTAGATATTCCTAATAAATCATGTACAGTGACGTTTTAAATACTTTTTTGTATGCGAGCCCGATGTAGTACAGTTTTCATATCAATGTATCCGTCTAATGGATTTTTATGAAAGGAATATCGTCTTCATGAGGTTGTTAATAAGGTTCATTGTGGCGTGAACCTTTGACAGTGATATTCGTTCCCTTTTGGGGGAACAATGAGTAATTTGCGAATAAATCTTCTTCCTTCCGAAGGGGATTTTTTTGCCGTCTCTACATTATAAGTAGACTATTAACGTCGTGTTCCGATAATTGTCACACATATTTTAAGATATCCCTTCGATGGATATTAGAAAAGAATTGATTCCATATCAAAATTTCTTAAGAAGTTAAAAAAGACTTTTACTTTTTTTGTCTTTTTAACGAAATTGTGGATTCTGTGGGAATACTTTTTTTATTGTTTTGTTCTTTTTGTTACAGAAGGTGAGTTGGTGTTGTCACAATTGCAATGATTATGAAATACTTATAACATACCGGATATAATAATATTAGGTAAGTATCAATATATATGGTAACCTATTAAAGAAAAAATCTAAAATGCATAATCGCATTAGGACTATGCATTGTATAAATAATTTTTATTTTAAAATTAAAAGATTGATTATATAAGATAGTAATTTTAAATTACCATTTTATTCAAGTTTATTATCAATAGCAATACAATGATTGATTTTTGAAAGAATGCTTTCCAAAAATTTGCACACGACAGGATTTGAACTGCAACCTCGACATCCCGCGTGTTGAGCTCACCAAATAAAGAAACCGTCTTCCAATAATTAATTGTAGTAAATACTTTAAAATAAAATGGAGGTTTACAATTATTTTGAAAGTATAATATTGACCACTTGGATTTTTCTAGTGTTTTTAATGTTACTTGTTTTGAATCTTACTTCTTACTAAAATTATGAATACGAAACTTTGCAAGTGTAGATATCTGAATGTGACTGTTACTCTTTCACGCAAAAACTACTGAACCTATTACATTGAAACTTGAAATATAGATAGCTGGAGACCTAGAATAACACATAGGCTACTTTTTATCCCAATTTCCCCACAGGATCGGGACTTACGCACGTGAAACTACGGGGCGCAGCTAGTACAAAATATAGGATAATCAACCAATTTCAAAAGCATGACCAATTAAATTGGAGTCAGTATCTACCGACCTGTTTAATTTACTCTTTGAAAAAGGCGTATTGAACCATGTGACTAGGTAAAGCCGTTATCACATTGTTTTACTACAATATCGCGGATGCAATCTCCACGCTCGATCACCAGTGTGTACCGCCCATTATAGTTTCATAGAGTGCAGTAGGATACAATGTGACTTCCTGTAATAGCGTTTTTGTTTTGATTAGAAAGTTTTAGGATGTCAAGTAATACAAATTAGTTTTTTGATTTGGTTACCTATTAGTAATTTAGTACAGTTCTATGCTGACTACAAGCTTGAAATTATAAAAGGTTATATACAGCCATGGACGCATATTTTAATACCGTTATTGCTTTAAACTACTATTATAACTACTTTGTAGTATTCTGCACCCGACATCATTCGAACCTGTAACCCTTTAAATCCGTTGTATTGCATTTATCCGCTTGCGCCACAGGTCCAAATTTTAAAGTTTAGGATCCACTTTCAAATAAAATTAAGGTTACTGTTCATAAATTTAAGTAAAGCTGTAACTACCTACCTAGGTATTTATACTTTAATTAAATAATAGAAAATTCGTATATCAACCGACCGACCTTACACCACATTAGACGATAACACAGACTTACTTCACTAATTTAGATATTCGAAAAAGTGTAAATATTAGACGAAAATGTACGAAACTCTTTAGTTAGGTAGTACTTGCATACAAAATTAGTCTTCATTTACGAGACAAGGCCGTGATTACATTAACAAGCGCGAACGTCGCGACTCGCGATGCGGAAAACTTAGAGGGTCCGCCTACGATGAAATCGTCTACGCAATCACAGAGGGCGCTGCTGTAGCAAAAAATATTATTTTCCTTGCGTTACAAGGCGATGAACAAGTCCTCCTTTCTTTATGTTTGTTTTTAAATTTAAACAACTCTTTAGTTGTCTTTAGTCTCTATATAAGTAACAGACATGGATATAGAAAATCAAGTTTTCGTTGCGATTATATTAGACCGTCACCCGGTCGTGCCGGGTCCGAGCTTCGTTGTCTGTTGGCCACTAATTTGTTGCAACAGACCGATTGAATGCTCGCCGAGCAATGGCCAACGAAGCTCGGACCCGACACGGCCTGGAGCCTTATTTTTGAATCACTTGTTACACGTCAGGCGATTTAAATAATTCGATATCTGGTGATTTTCGTTCGATACCCAATTCTTGCGACGAGTGGTTGATACCACTCGTTGCGGTCGTGCGAGTTACATCGAAAAATTTTAGAAATCGAAAGAATATCAGTAGGAATCGAGGTATTAAAAACGCTCGAAGTGGCTCATGTGATTCATAAATAGAGCCCCTGGTGACGGTCTAATATAATTCATCCCTAAACCGTTGTATTAATATTGATGAAATGGAAGGTTGTGGAAGGCTTTAATTGTAATACTTATTTAAATGTAGAAAAAATTAAAAGTATATACCTATAAGGAAACATATATATAAGTTTTTTTTAAGCGAAGTATTGGGTAACCATTAATGTGGATAAAAAAAAGCATGTCACAGAGATGAGTATATTGAGATGGATGTATGGTGTTCAAGATAGAAAATAATTAGGAGTGAGTAATTAAGAAGAAGTAAGAAAAAAGCGGCTACTACAGACAATTTGAAGAGTAGTAAATTGGCATGGTGTGGTCATGAAGAGACAAGATTATCAATGTCATCTGTAGATAACAGACCTAGACGTAAGGAACTATTTGTTTTTGGTTTAATGCAAAAGTAGTCTTGAATAACTTTCCGCTATACAATATCCCAGTATAATGACAATCGTTGGCTGCGTCTACGCACTGTAATTGACATTATTTTACAATTTCTCTATGTTTTTTTTTCTGTTGGTAATGAAATCGCAATCGTGCGCAGTCGCGCAGTTAGCGTTCGGTAACTATTCAAATGGTCATTTACTACTTTTCTACTATTGTTACGTATTAACTGTACAAATTGTTAAGTAACTGTGTTTACAACTAAGTAGCAAACTCTATCTTTGTACTCGAGCAAGCAAAGAAAATTCACGTGTACAGGATTTATACAAATCAAATTTAGATGGGAACTTTTCGTTAACTAGGTATATATTATGTCAAAATCTATAAACAGTAGTTAACTGCAATTAAATAATTAATTGTCTGAAGATAAATAACCATTTCATTACCAACAGGAAAAAAGAATTTATGCAAATGTAGTTTGATGATTAGAAATAACTTACGCAAAATCAGTTTATGTTAAACACCTCTCGGGTAATAGTTATAATAAACATTTAAAATATTATCTAGTTTTCAATAAATTAATTTACTATATTACCGTGATAGGTAAATGTATTTGACTCAATCACAAGCTTTTCTAGTAAGAATTTTCAGAAAATTAGATCAGATTATTAAAAAAAAACGAGCTAAAATAGCTTTAATGCCTTATCTAGAGTTGGAAGTATAATATTTTTTTACTCAGTACGTATAAAGTAGTTTTATGTCAGTAGCATTGCGCGGAATGCGTATAAAAACACTGGCATGTTCAATATAGGAACACGATCTATCACCTAGCGAGAGAAACAGGCAGTTAACTCTCTCTACATATAATTTAAACCCATTAAAGACATCTGCAGACCCGAGCAATGAGCTTCGCTTACTTGAGATGCGTAACGTCCCTTTGGTGCCCTTTTTTGTATTTCTACGTACGTGCGGGGGTGACTTTTTCAAGATAGGGGTGAAGTTGTGGGGTGTTCCTTATGTTTATGACTCCAATGTTCTCGTTTTATGAAAAACTCTGCTTCGAATTGCCTTTACGAAGTCATTATCTTGCTTTGAAGGTATTTCAAATGTGGAACATTATTATTACCTACTGATGTAGGACAAATTAGCATTAAGCACTCGAGTTTACCGGTATTTTCACGTTTAATGGCTTAATGACTGCTATAATCGAGCCGAAAAGTAGAAATTTACATGTTTCGAGAGGTTTTTAACTAGGATTAATTAATATATTCTATTTATCAGCCATTTAAAATTTAAAATAATTTATCTAAATCAGATCGTAATAAACAGATTTCTAGTATGAATTGATTAATTGGGTACTTATCATCAAGTCTTGATAGAGATTGTTTTAATGAGTCGTAAATTCTTTTTATTTTACGGTATTTGTAGTGATTTTCGATTGATTTATTTATTCATCAATTGGTGCGTTGACTTCATCAGCGTATTATGTTCCGATCTCATGAGATCTTCGAATTATGACGAAGAAACCACACCAAAATATAATGGGTCGTTTCATCTAATTCTAGGTAAATTAACGAATCAACTTAGATGTCATGCTATTTATGACGTTGCAGTACCCGGGGCATTGTTGGGTGAAGTAAGCTTGCTCAGCAAGTACCATCCTCAAAGCGTAGTCATGTAGCTGTCTAGGTACACCAAGAAACATACCTAGGTATTAACATGCAATAAATATGCTTCTTGAATTCCGAATATAATGGAATCACTGTAAAATCTATATTTGATGTACAAATATAATTCTAACAGTGACGCAATAAAATGACAACAAACATTTCAGAGCGAAAATCGATTAACTGATTGTATTTTACTCACGTTGCCGAAACATTATAGAAATCGCCCTCAGGATAGGTGTTAAAATGCTTCGAAACGTTGAGTAAGTTTAATCACAACGTACCCTGATTAAGGCGACCCTCCGTGGCCATAAAAACATTATCCCTGCCTCCCTCCACATGAAAAAACATAAAGAACAAATACAATGGGACAAAGTGTCCGTTGCATCAGATATTGGCAGTTAGCTGCGTTTGATGCCATGCGTCTTCGCTGATTAGATCGACTCTTATGGCCTGTATCAATTGTAGAACATTCGATGGATATTACCTTCTTATACAATCATTTAGGTGTCTTTATTATTAGAGGAATTTCAATTATAGGAAATTTTACAGTTATATTTACGGTTCCATACATCGAAAAGGTAAAACAATAACTCTTATAAGATCCCTCGCTTGTCCGTCTATCTGTCTATCGATCTGTTTGTCACCATTGATTTTCTCAAGAACGGGTAAACCTAATTTTGAAGATGCTCAGTGATTATTTAAATGTTAAATTTACTACATGTTATGTGATGATTTGGGATAAGATGCAACATGTTTAAAGTGTCATATTATTACAATTGAAATAATTTTGCGTATTTTTATATTTATATAGATTAGACATAAAGAGTTGAATATCTAGATCATTCTAAAAATTAGATATTTTTTGAGAATGGATGATTGGAAATTGCTAGACCTAGATTGAATCAAAGTTTTGTGTGTGATCGTTCACTAAATTCTAAAGTGGTGTGGAAAGATAAACTAACTTCACTTCTTTTTAGTATTTTTAATTTGATAATGCGCAAATGGAGAGGCAATAAACCTCGTAAATACAGATTATCGTTTTAAAAAATTTCAACCTTTTTTAAGGTGGCCATCAAACATAAATAGCCTTGAGGGTGAAAATCTGAAAGCATCGAGAAAAACATTTGGTACTCGGTACGGACGTTATGCTTAATGCACCCCCAAAGAAATTATCGATTAGAAGCTTTTTTATGCAAGAGGGAGTGCGTAGGGGAGCTCACCCTGGGGGCGAGTGGTTGAAACAAAAAACGCGAGTGAAGAGTGAAAATAAAAAGTTTAAACAAGCAGTGCAATGGTAGCCCTCAAGACGGTACAAAATCAATATTCGATGCCTCCCTGATGCAAATTCTTGCATCGCTATCGATTTGAATTTCAATAGATGTCGAATAGAAATCGACTTTATGTCTGAGTAGAATTAATTATTCCCTTAAATCTGTAACAGAGTTGTTGGTGTAGGTAATCTATCTATACTTATCATAAAGGAAAAAGGACAAAAAGTCTGTACTTGGAAGTAAATTTAAAAATAAAGTTGTCTAGAGGACTTAGGAAAAGTAGGTACTAGAACAAAATTATAACATTTTTAAAATTCATGTCTGTCTGTTTCTCTGTCTGTTCCTTATACAATTAAAAACTAATAATCCGATTGAAATTTAGTTTTCGATATTGGATAGTTCTATTTTTGAGGACGGTCGTGGTGTACTTTGCATCAAAATCCAATTAGTAAAACCCGAGTAATGAACGAAAAAGTGCAACCGCTCCAGAAACGGTCGGCCGCCCGCGCCCGTGACAACGCGTTTTTAACTTCACCGGTGAAACCGCGGGGCGCAGCTGATATCAGCTATATAACTTATATCAGTCAAAAATTAAAATGACTTATTTTAATAAAAAAATTGCACTTAAAGTAGAATTTCACGTAACGTACAAGTTTTTCTCCACACGATCATGTTTATGGTAAGATACTGAAAACGGAATAAAATATTGCTCTAACGACGAAAATCCCCAAAATAAACAAACATGATATTCATGATATCTACAAAGTTTGAAACCTTTTAAAGTATTCGCAAATTATCTTTACGACAACCAAACAAAAGTGCAGTACCTATTTATTTACCACACATCGAAGGTTCCATAATTTTCTATGAATATGTAATTTAGAATTAAACACGCTGAATGTCTAATAAACAATGTGTTTGAGGTTTCGCTTCTGGAAATCTAGACATATTAACACAAAAGAAATAGTAAAAACGAAGATGATTTAAAATTTTATAACATAAATAGCTTTAGCTTTTCCTTAGAATCCTTAGAATTTTACTTCTTAACCAAATTATCGAGAGTTGTATGTATTATCCATCACTTATCTATTATCACACCACGTTACACTATATTATATAAATATCATAATATTGGCTTAATATTAATATTGTTAAATTAATATATACTATTCTTATCAGATTCTTAATCCGATCATACACCGTCAACTAAACTAAGTTAGTAAAACAAGTGAACATGCTGACATAGCTGCATAACTGACAATAATGCATGGAATGCATGGAGCATGGAATGGAATGAGGTAATGTTAGAAACATCCAAAATCAAGCGATCGTAATGGTATTTATTACAAACCTATTTCTTGCGAAAAATCCTATAATAAGAACGCAGCCACACGCGGGTGAAATAATAGAGCCCAGCATATTCATCACACGAATCATATATTTCAATAAAACTCAATGTCAATCAAAGAATAAAACACATAATTTCCTACACCTCATACCTACTCTTACATCCCGAAAACTCCTCAGCCCAATTAGAGCCCCTTGGGCTCAGATGTACTCTTCTTGATCGTTCGAGCGTCATCTTTAAATTTCCGTAGTTAAGATTTAATTTTTATCAAGGTCCACCCCTAGGGGGGCAAGTGGGCCAACCTGTCGCGCCAAATATTTTCCTCCGTAGTTTTTTTCCCTCCTTCGATGGCACTTACGCAGCCCCTCTGTACGAATTTTTTTATCATTAAAACTTGGTAGGGTCGCCGAACTCGGCGTTGCCAGCTCGCGTTTGTCATAACAAAACATAATCATACTGAGTTTTCGTTTGCAACATCGCAGTTTGGATGTATCTGACGTCTTAGGTTGGTTGGAAAATAAATATTATAGGCTTAACTGTAAATGCAAATATATATCCTAATATCCTTATGTTTTGTAGTTAGGAACACAATTTGATGGATATGAGTTTCCATGTATCATTTTAATTAAATACCGCCACAAATATACCTATACATAAAATATAATAGGTGCGTAACTACTTATCACATGACACTACCACAGACATCACATCGTCACTTCCGATGTGGTTCGAGATGTAACTATCACCCTTATCTAGGAATTTTCTCGTTGTTTATCATGTTCTCGCCTCAACAGTTTTCAGTTGCATAACCTTATATTACTTTATTAAGATACAAGTGTGTAATTTTGATGATTATCATTGAGGCGGGATTCACGTTCAATTCGAAGGCGAGGACTTTAAGAGAGCTAAGGGTAAAGACGGCTATGGTCAATACTCATATTAATCAGAATGCGTATTTCCACACACTTGTCAAATAAAAATAAATAAAAATATTTTTTGCAACTGCTACAGTAAATTAAGTAGTCATTTATTTATAAAATAAATAAATATAATTAATATACTTATTCACGCGCATTTTAAAATGGAGATCAGAGATTAGCTAAGTCGCTTTAATAAATTTTAATGTAAGCGGCACTTACCTAAATCCTACTAATATTATAATCGCGAAAGTTTGTAAATGTATGTTTGTGACTTTGTTACTCTATCACGCAAAAACTACTGAACCGATTGCGATGAAACTTAGTATATTGGTGGCTGGAAATCTGGAATAACACATAGGTTTGTTTTTATCCCGATAATCCCGCAGGCACGGGACTTACGCAAGTAAAACCGCAGGGCGCAGCTAGTGAATATATATTTGATCAATTAAAAGTAATTTCCTGAACAACTGTCTTAAAAAAAACATTTTACACAAAATCAATTTAACCGAAATGAGTTTTAATAACAATTAAGCTAACCAAGTCTTAATAAAAATACAATATTAAAAGTGAACCTAATAAAGTTCGTTTAAAGGCTATACAGCTCCAATAAACAAGATCCAAGAATGACACATTTCACTTACCCCCGACGTGGGGTGTAATTAAGCGGGCTACGTGTTAATTACAGCCAGACACCAAACCTCAACACAATTCATTTCCTTCGACGTTTTTGTCTTTATTTTTCTTTCTCATTCATTTAGAGTTAATTAATTAAGATCGGAGATAGTTCGTTATTACACCTATAAAGATAATAAATAGCAGAACTGAATGGAAGTTATTAGTTTTTGAAAGTATCTTTGCGGAACTGGTAGGATGTTTTGTTTTCACTTGGATTTATTATTTATCGCAGAATATTTTTGGACTCAATGTTATGGTGTGTTGATAGAAGAAAATTATAGATACTCAACGGTTTACAATCTCCATTACAATGGAGAATAGCGAAATCAAGAAAAAGCATCTACGAAATTGCTGAGGCAGATTCCTGGGAGTACACTCTTCGATAAAATACGTTGGTTTAGCTTTAAATGTTACTATTACCATTTTGTTTTTTTTACAGTGTCCTGTGTTTATTCCCTCTCTTTCTCTCTCTCAGAGAAAGATAGAGTCCATCTCTTTGGTAACTCTCTTTAACACTCTCTTTCTTATTCAATTAGATAGGTTACATTATAACACACTTCAGCGATATTAGGTATTTAGCAACTACGTAAGTGAAGTTGCAGTACTACTTTATTCTTTTATTTTGCAAGCTTTCGTTTCTTCATTATTAAATTTCATTATTAAAGAAGTGGCTAAGATAGAAGTTAAGAAAGTCGCATTACTATCAACATCGTTTACACAGTTAGCCGGCTAAAGCGCGGCAACAAACAAAATTAACGTAAGTAAAGTTGAAAAGTTGTAGAAACAGAACTCTTATAATCTTGTTAGACCGCAGACGCAGTGGCTAATCCACCGCCCATCAGCTAATTAATCCCACCAAGTTTATTTCTCAAAAAGTTTCAACTTGCTAGGAAGTAATTTCACGCCAAGGCATTAGTGGGAGCGAACTTCACACTTAGACCCGTCGAGTAAACACTCATGACGGTTCCTAATTAACGGACGCAATTAGTGGTCCACCCGATGGACCACTGGGTGGTGTGGGGTGATAAGTGGCCCCAAGCGGAAAAAGTTAGGAGAAAATTCGAGGGCTTAACACGGAAAAACGTGAGGCGCCCCAGACGCTCCAAGTTCGGTACATGTGGGAAGTGTCTGTTACTATTCCAGATAGATTGACCTTGAAAACTATTTATTCTGGGGCGATTTTATTTGTCCCTGTGTTCTACATCAGTTCTAATACAATTTGTCTGTGATATTATTGGCATTTACTACTGGTTCTTTCTTAAATAAATGTAGCAAACTGTCTACCAATCGTTTGAACTTTCGAAGTTTTCTTTTTGTGATGTTTATCAAACAATCTCTTTTAAGATTGAGTAGTGATAACATCTACCTATGCTGGTAACGTGCTTTCACTAGCTTGTAAACACTCAATTTGTTGTGATAAAATCTGATCCAGTTGCTTTTGAGCATCAATATTCAAGATGTTTGAAACATTTCCATCCTAATTACTTATTCACGATCGCAAGATGAGGCGAAATGAAAAATTCGAGTCGTCTACTTACTTATTAACATTCCGCCCCTGTACTTGTCCGATGAGTAATTGCTTCCATAATTCGCGTCATCCATCCTTAAAACAAGGTAATTCTTCATTTGACTCCACGTAACTTGTACCTTTATATATATGTAAGAAGTTAATTTCTTCATTTGTTTACTGTTTAATAGTCTTCTGTTTATTTTGAAACAGTTGGCGTATTTTATTATGTTGACAGTTGGTGAACACGTAACCGATATAATTTTAACGGTCAATCGTAAAAGTTGATATTTTTTATTGCCCATGTTTAATGACAATAGAAAATTAAGCCTTTTTTAATCATCGTCAGTAAAACTAGTTTTAAAAAAACAAATCTCTAAGATTCTTGTCTTTACAATGTAAAAACGTATCATTAAAAGTAACAACAAGAAATCTTTAGTCCTTATTTGCGGTACCTTTGGTTTCTTTTCTTTTCTAGGCTTTAATTTATTCCCTAAATATAAAAGGATTCCGGGGAGACGGCGAGTCGTTAGCGATATTGTAATTTGATTATTTGTATTTTTTCGGAATACTTTTAATCACCAGGCTCGGTTCAATGGATGGGAGGGGGAAGAAAATCAGATTTCAATTTCAATTAGTGACGGATCTTTGTGGAAAAATCCGAATGGACTGAATCGGTATTGATGAGTTTGGTCGTTAATATAAATGAGTCATTTGGGTGGGGACGACCAATCAGTCTTTTATTTGCTTCCTTGTTTATGAAAATTATTCCCCTTTAGAATATTGGTTCAATGAAAGTTAATTGCTTACACAAATATCATAAACACAGAGTTACCTACAATTAGGTATTCAGTGTCCTATATACCTACCTATATCTTCATGACATATAAAGTAAGGTTCAAAGCTCTACTACAAGTTCTTAACGTTTCAATCAAACGTTTAGGTACCTACGATTGCTGGAACTTTTTACACAATAGCACTATATATATGGGTAGCTCTTGGTAGTTCTAGTGAAAAAAAAGTATCATTTTGATAAAAAGTTTCTGTTACAAAGCCTGTCGATTTTGTTAGAAATCACTATTAATGAAATTACCAACAATTTGTCGAACCGTTTTCGAAAACAAATTAAACAAATGATCTAAGGCATTGGTACTTGAGACATGTTAATAATAGAATAGTGGCGAAAAACCACGTCTAGGTTTAAATTTTAGGACACTAAAAGTAACATAATTACATTATTATGACCAAAAAGAGATCCTTCATCCGCGGCTTGAGATATGACAACCCACCGGTTGAAATCGTATCGATAACCGGAATCATCTGTGTGCAGCCACTAAGGATGGTGCGTCTTCCTATCTTCTATATGAGCGCGCTATAGCTAAGACCATATCACCACTTCCCATCAGGTGAGACAGTGGTCAAACACCTAATCTATCGTTTATAAAACAAAGGTAATCGCTATTCGCATGGAAAATATACCTATTCGACGAAACAAAAGCAATTAACTTTTGATTCGTGCAATTAACAATTCTAGAAAATCAAAGTCAAGTCATAAGTTTCATAACTGCAGGATAATTAGGGTACTGTAGAAGGTATTACGATTGAAACACGCGAGCTACAAATAATTCATTAGTGGCTATAGGGTTCACCGCATACAATCACTTAGACTGTCATGCGCCGACGTTTAGGCTAGCAGCCTAGCAACCCGCAATTATTGCACAGAATGACTTAAAGGGCACTTGTCTAGTGGAGTATTCACATACATAGGCTTTACCATCAATTTACTCTGTGTATACCTAAAAAGCTATTTTAAGAGTGCTACGCAAGTACTCACTGATATGACTGAAACAACCATTGAAAGGTTGGATATAATTGGATAATAGGTAGTGTATGCGTTCTAATGATATATCATTGGATGTCACATCACATTGTATGTTTTTATATACGATTTGTTTTATTGTTCAACTATATTGATAATTTCTTCTATGGTTTTCGCGATTTTGCATAATAAAACACTTTATTTATCCGGTTTTATCGCGTTTTTATTCATTATTTGACCCGAGCTTTCGCCAACTTTACAGTTGGCTTTTTCAAGGCAGTCAACCTTGGAAAAGCCAACTGTAAAGTTGGCTTAACTATATTGATGTCTAAATTAGCAATCGGATTAGGTAAATAAATTTTTAAATTAATCTTCCATCCGTTTACTCTTGAAACCCTTCGTCCGCAAACGGAAAAATTCAATTTGTCCAATTTGTAAGACGACACGAACCAATTAGAAAACCGGACGTCAAGAAAGCCACAATTAAAAGAAATCCTCGAATATCTTTCGACTTAATGACTTCTTTGCTTGTTAATTCCTTGTCGCGAAGGAAAAAACCGGGAGTCGGATTAATTCCAAGTGCGAGTCGATTGTTTGCATAAGTCTCGGCACTGGGGAAAAATCACCTCACCGCCACCGGCTTAAAAAAATAATTAAAATTCGTAATCACTCTTGACTCGACCCCCCAGGGGGAATGCAAGAGTTTGTCTTGAAAACGAAGCTACACCGCATTATACAATAACATCCCGGTTCTTAAAGAATACGACTCTACCGATCTCACAAATTCGTTTATGTGACATTTAAATAATTTGTTTTACTTGAACGTTGTAAATATGACATTATTACGAGCCAAGATTCGGGGAGCGTTCAAATAGTGGCACAAAATGCTTGTTGGAATGTTTATAGTCGTCTTAAAAAATTAAACGACATAAGCGGTAGAAAGTTTTCAGGGACTCACTTGCAAGCCCGAAATTTTGAAAGCTCAGTTCATCCTTTGCATGTTCAGCGGTAGTTTTCGACCCTCAGAACAACATATTTCGGCATATTTCGATTACCATAAAGCGTTCCGTGTCATGTATATTTACGTTTCATTATGTGCACTTATTCGCTTACATGTATTAATTTCTGCGGTGTGTACTGAAGCAAATCGCACCTGTAATTCCAGGTTACGTTCAAACACAATGTACCTAATTTAACGTTTATTATTTTAGGAATTTACTCTTGATGGTATTTTAAATAAATCATAACAATAGGCAGACATTTTCTTCGTCTATTCAAAAGAATCCGAGCTTATCACGGTCTTAAATTAATAAGCATTCAAGTCGAGCCAAGTAAAAATGAATAAAGCTCGTAACACCGAACAATACCGTAATAAGCATGGTGCATTTTGTCTCTGAGAGCTCGCTTGCAAAACAACAATAATTCTTCTTTCCGTGAAAAGATTTTCAGCGTTATTCCACTTGAAATTATTATTATTTTTTCTTGTCGTCTTCTTGCCATTGTCTCGGACGGGAGGTAGGTAAGTAATGAAGGAAATTGGGGGTTTTCGTCCGGCCCGGGAGGGACGCCAAGATTTGCGTGGTCGACCGCCTAATGCCGAATAATGAAACAGCTTTAAATATCCTCCGCTCAGCGGTTTGGTTTTATTAGATTTACCGAAACGGAATTAAACATCGTCAAATATAACTAGTCATAATGAGGATAAGGAACAGTCACAAAATCAAATACGTACCTACCAACCAAATATCATTACGGAGATCCAAATTGAAAATAAAAAAGTTTAAGCAATTTTGTATGTTCTTACATTTAAAAATGTTTAAACTAAGTGCTAAAAGGCTAAGTGATATATGACTATAGAAGAAATACACAAAGATGTGTTTAATTAATATAAAGTTGTAGCCTTAATTAAGAACAAAAAATATTTACAAAAAAAAACTATAGATAAAAACCCAATTAACTGCCAACTTCTTGATACTTCAAGCCTATTTAGATTAAGTTTTATCATTTGAACTGTAGTGTTTGTACGTATATGAATTCGTCTAAAGTACAACCAGTCAAATACTAACTAACCTTACCTTTAAAATCGTATACTCTGGGTATGAAAAGATCGTAGTTAAATTCCACCCTTAGTTATGGTCACCGAAGTAAACTGAATCAAGCACTTGCAAAGTCAGTTTCTTTACTTACTTTTGCTGTCTTATTTTCCAAAGTTAGACAGGGTGAGAACATTTTTTAATATTATTTCTGTACTTATATCTACTACTAGCTGGATTCTGTGGATTCACTAGCTGAGTTCCTGATCCCGTGGAAATTATAAAACGGATTTCTACATCATTTAAAGAATACACTCCAAATTTCAGCCCTCTACTACCAGCGGTTTAGGCTGTGCGTTGATCAGTCGGATAGGATAAAACATTTTATATCTTTTGTATAATAGATGTATAAAAGAAATATTAAAATACATACTAAAGCAAAGTATATACCACCGTGAAATAAAGATGAATTTTAGATACGATATAGGTTAAATACCTATATCGTATCTAAAATTCATCTTTACATTTCCGAATTCGTTTCACGCATCGCACGCAACCGATCTAAAATAAAATGTTTAGGTGCGAAAGAAATATAAGCCCCATACATATCACCTGTAAAACCATCAATCTATTAAATTGGATCTGCGACCCGTGGCAATAATCCTTCGGCCACACACACCACTAACTCAAACATTACTTTTGTAGTTTCCTATTTACATGCCCCCGAAGCGGGTTACTTCGTAAACTCCAATATTTCTTGGCTCATACTCGACCCTGCCATAGAATAGAGAAAACCAGAAGGTCATTTTAAAGCATTTTTGATGTGAAACATCTATAGGCGCGGGTAAACCTGATTGTTGGCGTGGCGATACAGGTCGTGGCGACGCATCGCCATGCTAGGTATATGAAAACAATTTTAATGTTTCACATCTGTAAGGCGTCCCGTTACGATTCATATTTTTTTTTAAAATGAAATCGTTACAATAGGTAATAAAGAATGAATAAAATTCAGTAAAATACAATATTTATTATCATAAAGTTTTTGTAAAGTTGTCACAAAAATTAAACTCAATTTCCAGTTTTGATGAAGCTGATTTTATTATTTTCAGCATAGTTGCAATGTCGATCCTACGTTAACAATAAACAACGAAAATAATAAAAAAAATAACGCCATTAAAATAAAAAAAATACTTTCATTTTATTTCTACGTCGCAAAAACAGAAAATTTAAGTTGTCAAAGGCATAGGTCACAATATGTGAGTTATTCTACTACACTGTGGCTACACACTGTGGCTCGGCATCCGGCGGTCGCCATCTAGCATTTTTAATCTCGTTCTCCGGATCTCGGGGCACACGTGGTCCCTCCGTCCCTATGTTTACCTTCCGAAATAGTTTAACGGTAACAATTTGCATCTGCTTATGCGAGGAGCGTCCTCGGTAGTTAGCTATCAGTCTTTCCTTTTCGATTGCAAATTTTTCCACCTTTATTTTGTTTTTGTTTTATTCAGATAAGTTGGGTTCTTCATTCGTTTAAAGAAATTCTTTTCAATTAATTAATTTTGACATCATTAATGACATTGTCTGAAATTAACACACCTGTTGTTAGTACCGGATCATGTTACGCAATTCAATTCATATTTCCATTCACTGTTTACATAAAATTCTGATACGACAGAGCCTGTTTCTTTGTATATATACATATCATCGAAAATATTTTAATATAAGTACTTACATATTTGAGTTTTATCAACGACCGCATATTAATTCGTGGTTCACGCCTCGATGTGTTACATCAATGAAACCCTGACTCGTACAGTCACCTGATATATTACATTCCAAAATAAAATAACAAGAATGTTATTTTATTTTATAATTTTACCGTCGTCACAATAGTCGTCTGGATAATTTGTACCATTTATATTAATTGTCGGATAAAAAGCTGTCGAGACCTAAAATAACGTAATACACATGAGTGTTCCGCAAGATATGTTCAGGTTAGACTTGGCCCTAATCGATATCCTTATAATGATTGCCAGAGAAACTCGCATACGAAATAAGGAGGGCGCTTGACGGAGGTGTCCGGGGTGGGGACGGGGGGGGAGATATGAGACGATTTAGATTTTTTCCCTCTTCTATTCTTTCGTTTTTTTTGGGGGAGCCCCCTCGGAAAGGGTGAGGAATTTAAGACGGCAAGCGCGATCGATTTTTTGCGCATGCATTGGTATTCTCGTAATGTCTTACTTTGAGATTAGAGTTATGGCTTTTTGTTCACATTCGCATTTCGAATAAGTTTTTAGGTCAGTTTGTTGACAGTTCTTCGATTCTTCGTTCTTCGATTCAAGTAGTGGTCATTGGTTGAATTATTTTATGATTCATGACAGTAGTAAATGTCTCGTTTTTTACAGGAAAAACACTACACTTCGACTATTTTCATATAATGATAATAACAAAAACATGTGTTTTAACTAAAGCATGTTCTTGTGGAAAAAGTTCAGAATTGTACTAAAATTCCCAAATCGTATCGCTCTCCATATTATTATCGTACCTCTCCGTAACCTCTACATACCTTTCCATTGAAGTACCTATAAAATCCAAACATTCGATAAAACAGCTTTATTAATTCACTAAATCGACGCACGTGAATATACTTTAAGACATCCGTTTTGGTATATATTTTTTTGTATGGTAAACGTTACTTTTTAAGAAAGAAAAAATTAAGACAATATTTTTCTTCATTAAGGACACGGGTAACAAAAGCTAAGGCGCGTTAAAGGGGCTAAAAGCATTTCTGCCCACAAAAAAGTCTCAATTAAAAAGCTGACGGAAGCTTTTAGAAGGTAATCCTTCAAATTGTTTCGAACGCCCCCTCATTAGCACCGAAAGTGTTAAAAATAAACTTTTTAATCTTTATTACTCGACTGCGCTAAACGGGTTAAATTATATTATTGTAAAAGCGGCATCTCATTTTTTATTTTTAACCCTTCTTTTAATTTGAGACTAGGGAGTTGCTTTGGTATTCGTCTACGTATTAATTTAGTCGGCTTGTCATAATTGCGAGGTGTTTTGATGTGATTTGTTGGTACCTTGCCTTGATGAGTGATAGGTTGATGAATTATTATTGCGTTTAGTTGTACTGACGGAAGTATCTTAATTGTGGGTTATAATATAATTTAACCGTCATGTTTTAATAATCAGGGTTTAGCTTTAATTATAGGGCTAAACTTGCAATTAAATTAGATTTAGTGTTTGTTATAGAGATAATGTTGTTATATTCGTTGTGTATTACTCTTTTAGAGCGTTGTTGGTCTAGTGGTAGATACCTTGACTTTCATTCCGAAGGTCGTTGTTTCAAATCCCGGCCGCGCACCAATTTATTTATCATTTATTTATAAGTAATAAATAAATGTAAATGTCATGTCAATGTCTTTTTCTTTAAGAAAAAATATGTGCGCTATTTACATCGCTCTTACGGTGAAGAAAAACATCGTGAGGAAACCCATGGCTTAAAATCACGCACAAAGGCCCAATAGTAGGGCTAATTGCGGAAACACACAGTTCAAACTTTAAATTTTAACTTTATACTCGTAGTTACCTATCTAAAAATAGAGTCACTGATGTTCACTAGTGATCATGTCTTACTTACTTAGTGCTCTATGGTTACATTTGAATTAAGTAAGAACCTACTGTATTTATTAATATATCTTAGGGAACCAGAAACATTTTCCTTTTGTACTTTTACATCGAAAACCGATAATACATTAATTACAACTCCGCAGAACTACCCCACAAACAGAGTCGCAACAAACCGAAACAGATTTAAAACTTCGCAGAGAACCGCTAATTTTTATGCAATAAAACTCACCTCCAAATTCAATTCCCCCAAATTGTATAACAAACAAACGCAAAAACAAAATAAAAATAATTGAAACGGAACAAACTTCACTAATTACACGAATAAATCCAAACAATCCACCGCAAAACTCGCAGTTGCGACAAAACTGGGCGAATTAAAAAGAAAAACCAACAGATGGACAAAAAACGGCATTTCCTTGACAAGTTTTATTTACCGCAAACATTGTTACGGAAAAACGGACGGAATGAAAAACTTCGCATTCATTAGAACTGTTAATTAATTCAAATGAACCCGCGGCAAAACATTTGCATTTCTCGCTTCCCGAAGGGACGGAAAGTCTAAGTCACTCAAGACTTTTATGTCGCAAAAAACTGTGCCCACTAAATGGAAATTAAGCATTTAACAAACCAAGAGATGGTGTCTGGAATTAATTAATACTCTGTCTTGGAAGGTTGTTCCTTGCCCTCTCAACTTTCATTGCCTCAGTATCACCAGGGGTCGATGGGAGTGGCTCCATTTTTTAATGCTGTAATAATTAAGACAAAGACCCTTGTTTCTCAGATAACTTGACTAATTATTCATTTTCAACAGTCGACATCGAGATTTTATGGGGTGAACATTTGTAATACTTTTGGAACATTAATTATAAACTTGATGAAAACAAATGAGATACAAATCTCTCTATTTTCAAATTCAAGAATTAATTTAATTTGTTTTTTTAAAGAAGTTATCGATCATGGAAAGTTTCTTCAGTATCCATGTTGTTATCACAACCAATACAGGCTCCAATATAGACGTCAAATTAACCGTTTGTAAGAATTTCTAAGAATGTTCGCGGCAGCTTCTTTGAAATCTATTAGCTATCATTTACTATAGGTACGTATAAGTTAACATACACCTACAAACTAAATAATTTTAAGTACCGTCAACAATGTTAGCTAGACGAAGCTAACACGTAACAGTCTTTATTTGTCAATTAAATTACTACTGCGCGCGCGCCTCTAACTAAAGTGCCTCAAAATTGGTTTACCGCTTGTATAAGGAATTTCATGGCTATTGGCGGTTGTTTAGTTTCATAATTAGTGTCCCGAAAGGCTCACCGTTTGAAAAAGGAATGTCGTTGCCGGGATTAGGCTTTTCCAGCTACTCATTTAGTTTTTAACTGGGCGCTTTATGAGGCTTCATTGTTTTATGGTCAGTCCTTTCTTTACAAAGTTGTTTTCGTAGAAAGTTCTGTATAAGAATAGTTACTGCAAATAAGTCATTTCTTAGTTAACGGATGTATAGAAAAGTACCTACATGAGAAGGTAGGTAAGTACTGTTTAGTTTATATTGCTTTAGTTTTCTTTCTGGCGGCGGCGTAAACAAGGTTCAAGATTTGAAATAATTTTGCTGAGTAATTTAAGCGCCTACGCAGCGCGAGCCTCTCGCCTCTCCATGTCCCAACCTACGGAAAACAAGCGTGAAAAGAATTGAAAAAAAAAAATGCCAAACAAAATTATCTCAGCATAAACGCCATGTACGAGGCTCGATCTGATAATGCGGCCCATTAATTTGAACAAAGTTCGCGTCGACACCGCCGTTCGCCTTATAAAGGTGAGGCGACAAAATTTATAAGTTCGATTACTTTAATCTCGGTTAACTTATGCGAGTACAATTTCAAAGCTGACAAAAGAAATGCACGCAATAAATCGCGACTCGACTTATCTGTTTGTATGTACGTTATATTGTTAGAGTGTTGTATCTGTTTTACTATAGGGTAATTAATATAATGAAGTACAGTGTGCTGTCACGCGAAGTTTTTGGTCGCGTGTGAAGGGACGCAGTGACCGGCAGTACAGGTTCGCTATTTCGGACTGTAAGTTATGCGGAACTCTTGAAACTGTGTATCTTTTTATACACTTTGTTCACTAAAAAAGTTTTTTATTCGTTTCTAATCATCGCCTTCTGCGGTTAAGTGTTAGTAACAATCAAACTTTCACTATAAGAATGTTAATTATACGTAATTATACGTATAAGATAAAGATTCATAAAAGTAGGGATTTTTATGAATCTTTATCTGACTCAACCGTGGTTGAGACAACAGAGTACTATCAAATCGTTTGAAACAATTTTAGTAATGCGTAAGAAAGCAATAAGGATGGCGGCGAATTTTATTTCAACCCAATTGGAGCATTTGATGGTAACGCGGTTATTCCGTGTTTGGTACTGTTTTTTTTTATTTTCACTACACTCGTCATCTTTTGAGGAACTTAATTGTTAATATGCCACCGAAATAAACAATTAAATACGCATTAAAATTAGGTTTGACGAGAATGAAAATTCAAGACCATGTCCCACTAACGCGTTGCAAACAAAAGTCCATATATCCAACACCAATTCTTTTTACCTCGTTGTCCTCATTCCGTAAGCTCACACTAATCAATTTAGACACACTAATGAGGACAATATAAATCGACGCTCTTAATCCGTAGAAGGCTGGTGTAATAAATAAAGGCATAAGAGCACGCGCCATATTTCTCGATTAAGTGAGAAAGTGAGGTCTTATCGTACATTGCTTGTGGTGCGATTTTGATGGGTGAGATGAGCGAATTTTTTATTGAATTTTTAATGTTCGTATTTTGATTGATTTTTCAATTATTTGTTTATAATACTTTTATTAAATTAAATCACTAACTTTAAAAATGTAAAATATTTCCTCCGAAACCGAAAGTTTGCTCGAGCAAATCTCTTTTTTGGAGTTAAGCTCGCCTATGTACATTTATTCTCCTTAATAATGTTTTTAAGCCCAATAATTATTGATGTGTACATTTAAAGTGAACGCAGATTGATCCAAGCCGAACGAATCGAATTTTTGTCGTCAACGGGAAACGCTATATACTTTATATAATCCTACTAATATTATAAAGCTGAAAGTTTTTGAGTATGTGTAGATGTGTAAATTTGTGTATGTCCTCGTCATCATAAAAATAAATGTGTAAATGTACTTTATTTCTAACTAGCTGCCCCCCGGGGCCTATGTGTTATTCTAGGTCTCCGGCTACCTATATTCCAAGTTTCATGGTAATCGGTTTCTAAGTGATTGAGTAACAAACACATATTATACACACATACATACCTACAACACATACTCACAAATGTTCAGCTTTATAATATTAGTAGGATAGTAGGAGTAGGATTTACAAACGTGGAATAAAGTCAGAGCTGTCTCTATTTCCGTGACAAGAACTATCAACGCTGACAAATAAGTGGAAAATCACTCCAACCTGCCTCCACGTTTATTAATAAGGCTATTAAAGAATAAAAATAAAACATACTAAAAAATAAAACGGTTGGTCAAAAAAATAACTGCAAAAGCTATTTAAACAAAACCCCGGACCGATATCTCTACTTATTATCAGATCATTAAGAGTGATAAATAATTTTATAATCTCTGGTTGCTTACGTTGGTTCGTGTAATAAAACCGATATGTGCGCGGGCGCAGACTGTCGGTAGGCTACATTACCTGCGCGGGATTGGTCACGCAAATCAGATTCGAGTTGTCGACGCAATTATAATCGACGATCGTAATTTTGGTGCAATCAGTGGTGTAAACACGTGGTAGAAGTTTGAGTCAATATTTACTAAGGTTTCGTATATACGTATTACAGATATTCGTTATCATTATTATATCAGCCGTTAGACGTCCACTGCTGGACATTGGACAGCCATTCACGTAAGCGAATTATGTCAGGTAAAGCAAATAAATACATACATAAATACATTTGCGAATTCAAAGTCAATTTAATGATTAGTAATGAGAAGACAGTGAGATATATTAAAAAAATAATTATTAATGAATATAAGCAATAAGCACAGATTATATCTACCTACATATGACTAAAAGCGATTTCTTCCAGGTTACGTTTGAATAGATAAGAATTTAAGGCACGTGAAGGATAGGGTATGGATGGAAAAGATGATAAACATCTGTGTGATGTGGAACCTTTAGAAGCATTAGGCATACTATCACAGACTAACAATGATTCGATATTATTACGTAGGTAGCGTATCTACTAACAAATATTGATTCACCATATTCAATCATATCATGGAAAAATATGTTATTGTTGACGCTCGATCTACATAATCTGGTGGTAAGAAGCTTACCATAAATAATGCGTGTAGCCGCTAGTTAGAATTGCTCGTATGCGTAGGCGCAAGCTCGGGATCGACAGCCCTATCCTGATTGTAAATCAGTGCTTGGACCATTTGGATAGGGTTAGTAAGTAAAGAAAGCTTAGTAGCGATTTCGAGTCTGTGTAAATTTGCGTCATTGAAAAAAACAGAGAAGTTCTACATCATCGTCAAATTATAGATACCTACCATGTGACACAATGGTAAAACGTCGGTACCTATGATAATGAGGTAAAAGTCATGGAACTAAATCCACGTTTATATGTCAATATTCGATACCTAGGTAAGCTTTTTCTCATTCAAAATTTCAAATCTCGACAGTGAATTGAGCCAAACAGTCAATCACTCAAGTTTTGTTCTCAAAATATATGTGTTTAGAAAAAAACAATCTACTAAATATCATTCACTTTTTTAAACAATAATATGCGCGCGGACAAATTAGGATTAGTTTATCAAAAACTGTACATTTAAATTAAACATTCGACAATAAATTTAAGCCCTGAAGTTTGCTCAACTAGACATTACAAGTTTTCTAAAAAATATACCTAATTGTGATTTCAAACTAAATTGATACAGTATGTTATGTTCTAATGGAGAACAATGAAAGCTTAAAGATTCCATATAAACTGACTGCTATGTTAGTTGTCTCCATCGCACCGCGAAACGGCACGCCCGTTGCTTGTAAATCGCTTGCCTCGCGGCCATACTTACGATTCGAGCTTATAGGGCTGCCATTTATGTCTTTAAAGAATTCTAAGAATTTTCAAAAATACCATTTTAATAATTATTTAATAACCAGTTTGAAACACAACAGACATTACTTTGTAGCATTAATGTTTTCTATAATTCAATTAAAGAATTTCATATTCAAAGAAACAATAGTATACAGCCGAAAACGCGTAACAAAGTGACGTTAAAACGTTCAAATCGGAAAATTGAAAACTATTTTTTTTAACCGAGGAACTTGTATTAGAAATATCACGATTAGATACATAATCGTGTTACTTAGATACTTTTGTAACGAGTTAATAATGCTAAATAGAAGTGCTAATTCTCGACTGTAGTTCATAGCTGATTGGTATTTCTGAACATCACGTGAACCAGTAAGGAATTGTTTACCTATTTCTGTTAATTTGTTTGCAATTACATTTTATATGTATCTGCTAATATTTATCTTTGGAATAAATAAGCACATGACCTACAAATATGAAACGTCATAATGAAATTTCGAATATAATTTTTCCAGGCAATTTGATAATAAAATCAACAATCTATGCATAGTTCCTACATTGTACATCGTGAAGTTTAAATGCAATGTGTAAATGGATTATTTGTCCATTTCTGCTGTTTATCTAATCGCTATAGGGTTAAATAATTTTACTTTCTAAATGCTTTAATTATTTAATAAAACAATATGGCTATCGACAGTTTAACTTCGATTTCAGAAATCGCCAGATATTATTAACATGTACTCGTACTTTAATAGTCAATTTCTAACGTATCCCTTAGGATCAGCCCTAGCCGCCTTGACGGATGTTTCGACACAGCTTGTCTCTGCAAAGTAAACACCTCTGATTCATACACTAGAGGACAATGTTTTAGCTAATGGTTTTCTACAATGTCCTAACAATATGCTGTTTCTTTGGTTCAGATTGGTACGTATCGAATTTCAATTTATTTACTTGCTTTACGTTTTGTTTGCTGTCTGTCGGGCAAATTATGGAGTAATACATTAATTTTCGATCAGTTTCATTTTAACGTTTTGTAGAGTTTGAGGAACTAAGCTTAGAAATTGGATTATATAATTGTAAGATAGTCAAAAGAGCAACTTTTTAGAGACAGTGGTTCGATCGAAATTAAAACTAAATAGAGGATCTCCCTAAAAATATACCTTAACATTTAAAATGTTATTTTTTGCTAAATTATTTTGAGTTTTATGTCCCTATTATTATGTTTTATCTTTAAATAAGTTTTTTTTTACCTGTATATCTATGTCTATCTATTAATCTATATCTATAATAACATAAATACGTCAAGGGCCGCTTTTGCAGACCACATACATATTTAGCACAATAATATTACTAACTTTCTTAAAAAGAGTAATACACTTGTGGTGTATATTATAACTAGATGCGCCCTGTGGTTTTACCCTCGTAAGTCCCGTTCGGAATATCGGGATAAAAAGTAACCTATGTGTTATTCCAGGTCTCCAGCTGCCTATGTTCTAAGTTTCATTGCAATCGATTCAGTAGTGTAGAGTAACAAACTCACATACATACGTACATACAATCTTTCGCGTTTATAATATTAGTAAGATATAGAAAACATAGTGCCAACGTTTCATCGTTAGTGTGAGAAAAAAAAAACAAAAAAGGAGAATTTTAAATTGCTACATTTGTAATGTTTACCTGTAGGACAAATCCTCAGGATGTTTGCTGTAAATTGATATGGAGGTCCGTCCACGTCCCCACGCCACGTGCGAACATGTCCGCTCTGTTGATTGTAATTTGTAGTGCGCGAGAGCATGTCCAACCAGGGAGTTATTCTGAAACTGTTTTTATTCTTCATTTAAAGTATTTCGCAAAAAAACGTACTAATATTATAAACGCGAAAGTTTGCAAGTATGTATATATGTGTATGTATGAGGCTTTGCTACTCTTTCACACAAAAACTACTAAACTGATTGCGATAAAGCTTGGAATATAGGTAGCTGGAGACCTGGAATAACACATAGGCTACTTTGTATATTCCTTTATTGTACTTTGTATTTTCCCGATATTCCCGCGGTACCGGGACTTACGCAGGTGAAACCGCAAGGCGCAGCTAGTTATATAATATGAAGAAAGAACCAAAATTCGGCTTCTGATGTAAATTTAATAAACAGTAGCTTTTACGAAGTTTTGCTTCTTAGAAAAAGCTAGTAAAATTTAAACCTACGCCTAGTGCATTACCATTCTGTTATTTTTAACTGAACCACGTGGGCGCAAATTATCTAGAATTTTCTAATAAAGCTTTTTTTATTTAAAAGTCGGTCTTTATTTATGCATGATAATCTCAACGATCCGAGTATAAATCAATTCGGTTCTAAATATTTCGACATTTCTGATAAAGAAATGTAAAAGACTGTCTAATTGTTGTTTGCTATTAAATTAAATTTACAGCCGCGGCCTAACACCAATAATGAGCACTCTATCAAGAGTCCAACTAGGGAGATAAAATAGTGGCTATTTACATAAATTTGTCAGCGATATGGGCGGGCTGGATGGCGTAGGATCGAAGAATTCGAAAGCGAGAAACTGAACTCTTACTTTGTTATAAATAGGTAGGTATATTTATTAAGCTTCATAATGTAATTTAAAGAGAGTGGCTTTTAAATTTTTAACACTATTTGGTAAATGCTTATTGTACGTCTCCGATATGAAGTAATTTAAATGAATTAAAAGGCACATACTACTTGCTTCTACATGCAAAATGAAAAGCCTTTTTTCCACCCCTTGCAACCTTTAAAACTTTACCCTCAAAATTTAGTTCTAATTTAAGTACCTACCAGCTCAAATAATTAGATGAAGAAATTAAAAATTAAAATAATAAAGAAGTAACGTTGGATTGTATGTATGTACCTATATTGGGGGTAATTTCCGAAACTACTGGACCGATTTCAATTAAAAAACAAAACGTTTGTGGTAGAAGGTTACCTTGGTCCCTTATTAAATTACTTTATTTTTAATGGTAATATGAAATAAAAGATCCCTCAGATGAAAAAATAAAAGGTGAAATGAAAAATCGTGGTATTGAAGCACATCAGTCGTCACAGACAGCGATATATTTTTCTCAGTACTACTTTTTGCCTCAAAACCATATATAGGTTCAAACCTAGTAGTATCCTGGGCAAACATATGCTCTAGTAGACTTACTCATGTAAATAGTCTCTTAGTAACATTTTCAATTTGATACCATAACTAGATCGTAATAATTTCCAACTGGTTCAGAATTAGTACACCTTCCCAGCATTGTTGGACGATCTGATAATTTATACCGTGCCCTCGGCGTGTACAGGAGATTAGTACACCTCTAGCCAAGTTAATGCGAGCGGAGTAATGCCACAAATTATTGCGCGCATTTAATTGGTACACGCTACACGACAACTTGCAAAATCACGTAGGGTTTGACTTTGTAACTATATGTATAAAGTACTTTAAGAACAGGTACTTCACCTTTATGATTCTATTAATTCGAAGTTCTGAAATAAATAGAACGGATTATATGTGAAAAGTTGAGGCGGGTACAATGCGTAATGTTCGATACTCTTGTATTGACTGCACGAACACTCGCTGTGTAACACGTTACATTACGCGCCATAACATCGTCGGTCAGTATTTACCATTATATTTAATAAATATTTATTTAATTTTGTCTTAGGCTATCGCGATTTTGCATAATAAACACTTACCGGTATTTAAATAAAACACGAGTAAAACCCGGTAAATATTGTGTTTTAATTATTTATGTACTTTTTCTCGACTACTTATAATTTTTATACTTCAACCAAAATGTAACTATATATCTAGGAACTGACAGAAACGAAATCACGACCAGCAGCTATAGTAACATCGTGATTTTTATTGTTACTGGGTCAGCTAGTATAACATAATAAAAATACATAAACCAATATATTATGGTATTTCTTGTAAAAGATTTTTCTATATTAAAGGGTTGCTGTGGCCATACAAAAGGCCAGCATTCTCAGCTCTTTTGTACCGAGAATTATCAGAGGCGGTAATACCCGATTGGCTTTTAGCTTTAGTTTAATTAAATTTGAATTTCATGTAATATTGTGTGTTGTAGTTTATATCTAAGAAGTAAATAAATAACTATAATTTAAGTATAGATAGTTTGATCGTTCTTTGGGTTTCATTATAATACTTTAAACCAAGAAAATTAATTACAACAAACAAATAACAAGACCAACCCTACTAACCAAGCAAGCGAGAGCGCAAATGAAGCACGCAAACACCAAAGTTTCTAACGACAATCTGTAATTTTTGACAAATTTATCTTAACAGTCGATTTTCATAAAAAACTAATACAACTAAGAAGAAACATGACTATTATACGAAGACACTAGCGCCACCACAGAATCTTTATTAAACGGTGTAAGTTCGGACAACTCAATCGAAATGAAGTTACAAATCAACAAAGTAAAGAGCCAGTGGCGAGTCTTTAAACAAATCGCGGACATACATCAGTGTGTATACATTGTATTTTCCCTTTTATGATGTATTTTACGCTTTGTGGCATCACCTAGCATATTCACTAGCCGTTTAGAAGTTAACTACGGGTGACATTAATGTGTTACAATGTCTTAAATGGCTAACTCGTAACTTTTTTAGGTGGCGGTTAAGTTTAAATGGCCATTATGAAATAGATTTGAACTTCGAACGGACTATCAGTTTTTGATTGGTTGTAGAACGTCGGTGGAAGCTTTTTATAGTTTCGTATCATATTCGTTTCTACCATCGCCTCATCCTCTTTTTAATATAATAGGTGACCCTCGTACTTCGTAGGTCTTAGGTGCACTTCGAACCGATATTGGTGATATCGAAAAAAAAAACTTGACACTGGCTGGATACTTACTGATAAATTGAAAATTAAATTTCTTTATTTTTTATAAAGAAATTAAACTATACGTTTTTCTAACCATTCAGTAAATGCGTTATCCTAATTCTAATCAAATCATTAAAAAGTCTTTACAGCCATTTTCGCGTCATTACATTTTTGACCAACATTACGTTTTTTTATTAATGTAGGTTTTAAATATATCAAACATTAAAGAGAAAAAGAACAATTCTTGAAGAGATGTATTTTTTACACGACTGCCAAAGGAAGTGTTATGTTTTTGCCGTGAGGGTATGTATGTATGTACAAAAACTTGACACTGGCTGGTATGTGACCTATTTTTGTGCCATCGTAGGGCCTAAACGGCTGGGCCGATTTAGATAAACGATACGTCGTTAGATTCGTCATGACCGTGAGAGTGACATAGGGTACATTAAAATAATAAATAAAATTTAAAACGCTATAAAGCAAGATTTGTCTTGACCATAAAAACCGAGCAAAGACAACGGAACGTTACATAAAAACTTTTCGATTTGACTTTGACGCCGAGTTTCAACGTTTGAAAGAATTTGAATGTTTAATTTGTCAGTTTGTCAGAGATAACATAAATAACAATTACTATGTTTACAATAAGTAATTAACTAAAAATTTGAAATGTCGCGCTATGGATAATGGATAGCAAGGCTAATCCGCTAGGACAAGAAACCGCCAGCCTTTGTATCACCAGCCGCGACGAAGTTTTCGGATTTGGTAATTATATTTTAAGATGAATACCTGCCTACTTCATAGCTATCTCAGCAAAACTCAAAAAGAATAGCTATTATAATATTGAAGGCTTTTAGATAGCCTATCTTTAACCGATTTCGAGTCCTCGCTACTGGAGTATACACATCCAGAGTTAATGAGTTTCTCTGGTGTGATTGTATCTAATCTCTAATAACTAAAAAGCGTTAAATAAAAAAAATATTTAAAAAAAATAAAAAACCCGACTGCCGTTAAAACTGAAAAGTAAAAAAAACAAGACGATACCTAAAGGTAAAGAAACCTTAAAAATCGTTCGACGCATCTAGAAGCCTTAAAAAATTGTGGATGCAGTCGGGTGGGACTCCTTTTAAAGGAAAAGTATAATGACACCAAATTGTGTTGAAGTCCCACCCGACTGCATCCACAATTTTTTAAGGCTTCTAGATGCGTCGAACGATTTTTAAGGTTTCTTTACCTTTAGGTATCGTCTTGTTTTTTTTACTTTTCAGTTTTAACGGCAGTCGGGTTTTTAATTTTTTTGGCTTTATTAAAAATAATGGTAGGTACCTACTTACCATTTCTTTGACATTAGCTATATATCCGCAAAACTGCGATGCGAAAACTTAAAAAGAACTTAGATAGTTCGGTGGGCGTGACGATTGCGTCATTTCCTGTCATCTTCTGTCAGTGTTCCAAATTCAAAAACATGTAGGCCAATATGGCTAATATTAGAATGTAAATTTTAATAATAAAATTATATGATTTACGATAATTTTTCAATAGTTTTACAATTTCAGTAAACAATAGATAAAGATCTGTCTTTTACACCCAACCAAAGTGCGATTTATTTTTTGTTTGAATTGATAACCTTTAGAACTTCTCTACTGATATATTTTATTGAAGAAAAAATACTATATTATAATAAGTATTCATATAAAAATTAAATATTTAGCTGCATAATTAGAGCAGGAAATCTTATCATAAACCCACTCTGATGCTACAAAATTTTTTCATAAAAAATTTGACAAGAATTATAGTCGCAGTAAACTAAAGGGCTACCACATAATTCTGTCGATAATGGTGGCACTACGCCTACAGAAGATTTAATTAACACGTGAATATAAAAACAAGTTCTCGATAGCCGATGTCAACAGTCGAGTAAAATAGAACGGAACTATAAAGGCAGCTTCGACATTTTTATGATAGGTACTGGATTAGACTTGAATGACTCATTCTATCTCCACTCAGGATGTTTAGGTGCGGTTGTGGAATCTCACATCTAAACTGAATCTTAATTAATCTTAAACACATTAATAAATCATATACAGTTATTATTATTATCGAATACAAATTAGACATAGACATTCAATTTGTTATGCAAAACACAGTAAGCGAAGAAAACAAGACTGTAAAAGCTATGATATCATGCAAGAAGATACTAACATTGTTTGGACAATACTGATGACGCCTATCTTTATTTTATCGATATTAACTCAAATTGTTTATTAGCCTCGCCCAGCACTATCTCAAATAAGGTACCTATAACAATATTACTCTTGTGGCATTGAGGTGCATTCAGCTATACAATTTTGGTCGGATACGTACGCTCAGACACATTGTCGATATTTTGTGATCATTGTAAAAGTACTATTCTTTATGAATGGAGTGCCGTGGTCGGTGGAGATGCGTGAGTGTAGCCACTACCCGTGTACGGACACCGGTCGCTGATGTGAGCGTGTTGGTTTTTTGTGAATGGCCAGCGATATCCGGTCCTCGATATCGACACAGGTTTTGTTATCATCTCTCGGACACTGTCTAAACACAAGATATAAAAATTGTGTTTTATTGCATTTTACAACTCTCTCGATCCATGAATATCGATGAGACGTATCAAATAATAGGAGTTTGAGAGAAAAAAAGTACATATAAACGTAGGTGTCAATGCGTCGTTCGTCCGTTTTCTCTTAACAGCAATTTAAGGACGGAGAGTTAAAATTTTACATAACAAAAAAGTCTGAATTGTGAGTGGAGATTTGGGATATGTTAATACGATTTTATTCTGGTTCGGATAACGTATTCAAGCGACCGACGTGGTCGGTTCGTTCAGTAAAAAGTGAATAACAGAATTTTTAGAATTGTATTCAGACGCTTTTGCTGGTGTAAAGAGAATTAACACAATCACGATTTTGCGCTTTGTAATACAATATGTTTTTGATTGTTCAATAGATTAAGAACTATACCTTATTTTTGTTTGTCTATTTTTATCTCCAATAATTTTCTGATAGATAAATAAGCTGCCAGAATCATTAGATGTTGATAACATCATGTTCATCAAGTATGAATCTTGAACGATTTCAAAGGTCCTTAAATACATTTATTTACCTCTTATTTATACACAGTTACATAAAAGCAGTTAATTAGATAAACCATCTAATTCCTACCCAGAGATGTTTTAATGAATGTAGTAGACATAATTAACACAAAAAGCAAGTATATAAGTAATTATTGAAGCAAACAAAAATGATAATTGAGTTCCTTCAACAGTCAGAAAAATGGCGTTGTACCATTTCTTTAACTTACTAATCACATTATTGAATAGAGACGGAAAATTGGTCCGTAGAATAAATTAAATTCCAACACCAAACAAAAACAGTCAGACGTTGAATCTAAATAAAAAAGAGGCCACCCTCTCACCAAACGAAGACAGAGTTAGAGAACAAAACAGGGTCTTGCCTTATCAAAATTTAAATTTGTAAAAAGCGGGGGCCATCTCATTTCAATAACCGTTATTTGGGCCCTTCCCGCGCCCCGTCCGAACCTCCCGAACTATAAGGTGATTGATGGCACCAAAGAAACAATAGCCGCTCCGACTGCGCAAACTCAGAACCAGAATAAACAGAATCCTAATAAACGCTTTATTTTATTTTCATCGAATAATGAGAGACTCGATAAATATCGATATCGACTTAGATTCGGGATTATCGTTGCAGCTGTTGAGAATTTTAAAACGACTTGTTAACGATTCACATGTCTCGGCATAAATCCGTGCACGCGAAAAAAGTTCGCGCTAACTTTTTAGCGACGATTGCTGGCAATTGATTGATGTCACGTGGACGTATATAACTACGACAAAAAATGATTGTATCTGCAGAGTTTATTTCAATTTGCAACGAATTTCATTGTAGAAGTTTACATCCAAACGTTTAATCAAAGGAAATTAAATTGCAACCTACACTCATTCGGTCCCGCTAATATTCATGTTCCTACTTGCGACAAACTGCCATTAAATTCTGTCAACCAATCATATACTCATCAACTTTCAAAAGGTATGTCGAAGCATTGCTTACATTGTACAATTACGCCCATTTTCCTACTCAGTTGCATTAAATATGGTGTAAAATCAAGTAGGTAGACGGCTTACGCTATAATTTCTCGATGGGCTACGTACGATTATTCGAGCATATCATTAGATGGTGGAACCTTTTCGCCGACAATATGTATTTGCAAATGACAATGCTTTCAAAAATAAATGAGAATTAATGCTATTAATTTCACGTTAATTTGTTACGCTATGCCAGAATAAAAACTAGTTTTTACTAGAAATATTTTAAAGGAAAAATTCATTTACTAAAATCCAAGGACGCGAGTTCAAATCTCGCCGCAAGTGAATTTTAGAAGATGAATTTTTCCTTTACAATATTTCTAGTAAATATGCTTTGAGCAATAAAAACAAATTTGCGAAATAACCAGTTTTTATCAAAAAAATCCCTAATACAACAAATTCATAATTTTGACAATTTAACATAGTAAACTGAAGGTTATGGTCCATGAAAAAACTGAGGTACCTAAAACTACTCCTAAATCGTACTCATATTATAAACGCGAAAGTTTGTATGTTTGTATGCGAGGTTGTTACTCTTTTACGCAAAAACTACTGAACCGATTGCGATGAAACTTGGAATATAGGTACCCCAGCTACCTATATTCCAAGTTTCATCGCAATCAAATCGGGACCTGAATTAACACATAGGCTACTTTTTATCCCGATATTCCCGCGGGAACAGGACTTACGCGGGTGAAACCGCGGGGCGCAGCTAGTTATTTATATATGTGACTTTGATCCACAAACTTAAAAAGTTTTATCTCTTGGTAGTTCTTTAATTTCGTATAGTAATAATATCCGTATTATAAAAAGACCTTAGACTTAGGGCGATTTCAAAACTCTAAACTAGGTGATACTTTTAGAATTTTCAGATCATTCTAAGGTCTAATCTCTAGTTTCTAGTAGTTTTATATAGACAATCATGCCTATTATACGTCCAGTCTCACGGACCTTTGGAATACGTGCGTGGAGTCTAAGCCAATACGTAAAGGTCTTTTTCAATAACAATAATATTTGCAAACTATGACGCCAAGCCAGCTATTATCACTGTCTGCACTTCTATAGACATAGATATATTATTTTAATTTGCCATTATAAACACAAAAGTAATTTAATAACATTTATAATTTCAACATTTATAACCATGTTATTATTAAAACTGTTTTCCTAATTCAGTGTTATGCTATGACATAAAAATCCAATCAGAGATTATCTCCTAATGTAGATATTATATTAATGAAGTTGATTATAAGGCAATTAAAATATTTATGTTAATAATATTATAAGCAGAACTTTGAATTGAGACAGGGGTCCGGTTTGACATGATTTCTTATTGAATAGATTAACGATAATTAATTAAATCGAAACAATAAAAATGTTTTAGATCGCTATGCTTTCAACACGTGTGTTTATTGCTCAAAACTGAATACAAAATATATTTAAAACCAAGACAATGGTCGATAGTATCTATACCTACCTACACCAATTGAAAAAAATAAGCAGTAATAATTATCAGTAATCTTCAACTTACATCGAATTGGTATAGCAATTTGTAATTGGAAATTATAATTTAATTCAATCTCTATCAAAAAATACTCTACATTATCTTAACCGTTCTACATTAAAGTAAGTACATATTATTATATTAAACCGATTTTGATTGCATTTTGACCATGAATTAAAAAAAAAACTTTAATCGCCCAACGAAAAAAACCTCTTACAAAGTTAATAAGAACTAAGTCACTAATAATTTAACAAGTACCAAATTGCCGCTAATCATTTGAAGCTGTTTCTCAAATTGTGCCTGGTTGTTGTTATTAAAGTAATTACTTGGGCGGAACGTACAAACAAACAAAAATGATGTGCTGGTAATTAAGAAAGGGGTTCTATTTGATTGATAATGGCTCGATAATTTTGTTACGGACGTTTATGTCGAGCAATTTTCTAGAATTATAACTTTAAATGGGCCTAAGATCGCCTCTAGACAATATTTCATGATTGATTACTTGCACCAGTACAAATGAAAACTGTTTATATTTACTATTCGTATCGTAATCTATGTTTTAATGATCCATTGCCAAACGTGCTTTAGATGGAGCGTTATTCCTGTAATATAACTGTCAAAAGTCTGATTTTAAGATCATTGGAATTGCAAACAATAATTTAAAAATAAAACTAAAATTTGCAACTGGACTGCAAACGAAACTCTATTGACTTAGTAAGCAATCTCTTTGATCTTTACTGACCTTCTCCATTCAAAGGTTGCCTGGAAGAAATCGCTTTTAGCGATAAGGTCGCCCATTTGTACATCTTTTTACTTTAAGCTTTCTGTGTAATTTGTCTCACTTATTAATTTTAATGTAAACTGATTTTAATTGTTGTTGGTTGTGCAAATAAAGTGTTAATCTATCTATCTATCTATCTATTTTAAAAATATATGGACAAAGTTGATGGAAAAATGTAGAATGTTATTTGACAAACGTTTAATTTAAATTGATATTTTATTACAGGAACAGGTCGTTTGGGCCAAATTTTTATAATTTGGTCAATATGAGCATATTGATTAATTGCGATTCTATAAAACAGACAAAAAATGCCTAAGAGTTTAGGCAACACTTTTTTACACAGTTTTATAGAATCCCCATCGATTTGAATTGCCTCTAAACGATATTGTATGATTGATTACATGTACTAGTAACTTCGAATCACAACAGTTTACAGCTTACACTATTCATAATCTACATTTTAACGACATACGACCATACGTGGGTGCCTAAATTATTCCGTCTCGGGTCAAAATGTTAGAATTTTAATTACACATTTGGCCAACCTCTTTAAATTTTATAGGTGACGTCACCGCTTTCTAGAACGAGAACGAAATTCCATTATCATCTTTATAAATAACGAAATCGGTTCGAATATTCAAATTGGAGCTGATGTTATAAAAAGAAAACAATATTAATTCATTAGATCGTCAAACAATTAAGTTCGGTCCGAGGCGTGCGAACAAAGGGACCGGGGTGTAACTGAAAATTTCATTTGGCCCCAATTATCTCGTCTCAAAATTGAATTTTCTGACAATTATACCAGCTCGGTATCCGGATACGGGCCGTTCTCAGCATCCAGAGGAAAGAGACGGGGATACGAATCCGTGACAAAGCGGGAACCCTGCAACAGGTGGCCTTTTCAAGCAATTAAAACGGTTTTAATTAGTAGGGGAGGATTATTAGCGATTCTCAGTAAGCTTTAAAGGCTTTTCAGTGGTATGTAAACCAGCTGAATGGGGGAACAAATTGTCGTTTAAAAGTTAGAGTAAACAATAACCCTTGTTGGAGTTTGGAACAATATTTTGATTAGAATTTTATTTGATAGGCTAATAAACTCTTTTTCTTTTTTTCGTGTAGTGGTGTTGCTCACTTAGTGTTAAAGTTTTAAGATCACACTAAGCACCTCTGAATTGACCTAACGACTGTTAGCGGGGATAACAACCGGGACCAACTGCTTAACCTGCCTTCCGAAGCAGGAGGAGCTCGTGATAATGATTCTTGTCACACATATTTTCGGTCACCCATCCTAGCAATGAACCCGCCAAGCGTTGCTTAACTCGCACGATCATTCAAGATCGGCAAGTGTAGCTAGGCTAATGAGCTTCTCTAATAGACTCTTAATAAATATCTATAAAATGCCTGACTGATTGATGTACGAGTGTCAAAGTACATCCTAATTACCGCCTGAAATTTGACGACCGATAAATAATACTTTATTATGTCAACAAACAAAACATTACAAATACAACAAACTTAAAAAAATAATTAAAAGCTAAACAAATGTTGAAAAAATTGGCGGCCTTTCTTCCAGGCAACCTTGGCATGGAAAAGGGTCGGAAGGAGAAGAGTACGTTCTTTAAAATTCCTACAAGATTTGGCCTTCCTCGGGTTAGGGATATAAAAAATCCAACAAGGGATCTATTTATTATTATTATTTATTTATTTTATTTAGTTAGGAAGACAAACAGATACTAGTACAAAAATATAAATCTAGATATTAAAGCTAAATTCCATTTACATGTCTCCGCAAATGTCTATAATAGTACTTATTGCATTTTTTAACATTAAAAATATTAAGATTCGATCTGCCACTCTAGAACAGTTTTCCTAAAGTCCCGTATTCATGGTAAGCATTTGTTTAGCAAAAAAGTTGAATCAACATGTTGCGAAGTTGCTGGCAACACTGTGTGTTGCAGAATTGATAACAGCATGTTGACAACTCTCGCTCGATGAGCGTGGTCATCAGTATAGCAACGAATGTTGACATGTGTGGACGTGTTTGCAACAGTTTAAAAACATGGCACTAGTGTGGAACAATGATAAAATAATGCAATTATTTCAATCAAAATCATTACTATGGGATTTTTCATTACTATAAAATTTTCTCTTTGCAGAAGATAGTTTCGAATCCACCACCGTCTTTTTCTCTTTTTTATTAGAAATCCTATACATCAGATACAGAGAATACAACAACACTACTTCCTCGGGCAACATTTTAACGCAGACTGCCGTATGTACAGCCAATATTGATTTAAACAATGTATCCAGCAGCATCATCACCAATGTTGATCAACTGTTGCCAAACTTCTGTTTACCATGAATACGCGGCTTAGGGCATTATATTGTATCTTTACTACTATCCGAAATATGAATTTGTCTTATTTACAAAAAATGCCATTATTTTTACATAACATTATTTACAATCTGTGTTACTCTCTTTATATTATCGTCAATTTAAGACGTAGAGATATAACTAAGTAATATGAAATTGTCGAATACATTCATCAATCAACTCAAATCCTTACATAAACATCGTCCAATTCTCAAATTCTTATTCGATACTTAGCTTTTCTCCAAATGTCTGCATTTCCTTATCAAAAGGCTCCCGAGGTGGTGGGTGTTTTAAAGGGAGGAGGGTGGCGCGCGCGTATGTGTGTTGCCCATGTGTGTTCATCTATATAGTGTTAATGCGTTTTCTTTTTACCAATTTTTGGGGTGACCAAACTTTAATGGACAAATTTGCATATTGAAAACTATATAAATTAATTTATTACTAACTCTGTCTCGCTGTTTAATAGCCACATTCATATTTAGGCTTTATACTTTATCTTGCTTTTGTGAGTGACAATTAACGTCAGGGAAAATGTGACGATAGTCGAGTCCACGCATAGGGTCGTTTGTGAATACGGACCTAAGTCAAGTTGCGGACCGGAAGAGGTAGTAGGCAAGTCATCAGAATTCCTAGTCTAATATACTTCTCTAAGGTACTATCAATCTACTAAGGTTTATTAAGGTATTAAACATTCTATTGTTTAAAACCCGTCAAATTTTAATAATGGAAATGTATCCGCATTAAATGTAAACAAAAACTTGAACATGTGGAATGGGGTTAGGATCTCATGTGGAATGGGGGTGGGTATTTCTCTTTTCAAATTTCTCGTCCATCTCTTAAGGCATCTACATCAAAATTGGTCTACTGATTTCTTGTCTAACTCTATAGATACCAGCGTCAAAATTGTTTCTTATGCTTTTTGTATTTTCTCTATATGTACCAAAATCCAAATTGGTCCACTGATTTATCGTCTAAATCTATAGAGAACATGAATGAAAACGTAACATGAGGACAGACTTTCATCTTTACTTTCACATTAATGTGTAAAAGAAAGGATAAGATAATAATAACTGATACAGTAAAAATAAGATAAAATCGTCGTCTACTATTTCCTTAAAAATATTTATTAATCATAATTTCAAATTTTTACCCAAAAAAGTGAAAAAGTAATTTGATACAAAATATAAAATCGTAGACACCTATTAACATAAACAATGGGCACCCTAGCAAACGTCTTCGTTCACACGACCGTAGCTTGCATATTATTTGGACACACACATGTATACCCCATTTGCGTATGTATGTGTTGCTATTCACGATTTTCGCATCGATGGTGTTGGTATTGATTTCGTATTGTCGTTAGCTTGCGACATGTAAAAAGAAAAGGGGTCTTAGACGGTGTTTACACTAGTGCCATTAAAAATACTATTTTTAATCTGTACTTCAAAAACTGTCGGTCCTCACTAACTATCAACGTTCACACTAAAGGCATAATTTCAAGTTGATATATACCTAAATGATCATGTATTTGATTATATGTTTTTAGAAAAATAAAGTATTTGTCTATTGACAGGTTAAAACCAATGGATGAATGGGGCTATATGCAGATATAGAAACACATTGTCCTTCCAATATTACAAATGTAAAAGTTTTTGTGTGTATGTAAGTGAGTAAGTGAACACGTATGTTTAATATTCCTTAGCGTAAAATCTACCAAACCGATTGGAATGAAATTTGACCTGCAAATAGTTGGAGTTGTAGATTAAAACATAAGCTTTTTAACCAGATATTCTTGCGGGATCGGGACTTAGGTGGGCAAAACTGTGGGGCGCAGCTAGTTAAATAATAATATGTTATACCACTTATTGCACCCTCTCGGTTGAAATACCAAAGCACTGAAAATATATATGTCACTTTGATCGGCTAATAACCCCCTGTTTACTCAAATTCAATAAAAACGTGTTTTACAGTAAGGTTTATAGAAGACGTAGAAAAAAATATTAAAATTATAAATTGTTGGTTTGAAAAAAGCAAGTAGACTCCCAGGAACTTAAAATCTAGTCTAATGCGTCGTAGAAACATCAATGATATTATTGTTGTAAGACACAATTTTGTTATAGTATTGTTATTTCACTCCCGATTTTAGCCGTGATTTCTTTTCAAACAACACAAAGCAAACTAAAATACAAAAAAATCAATAAAACTTTAAATAAACGTGAATTCTCATTCTTTTCCAACCTCACTTCTCTCCTAATTAAAAAAACCTCAAACCAAACATTAAAATAATGACAAACTCGAATTTCAAGTGTAAAAGGGTGCTAAGAAGAAAAAGGGTCTCAAACACGGTTGCCCATTAGAAAAATGTCGCGATAGGATGTTCAATCATTTCGCTACCAATAAGGGGTGATATCGATTTTGCGAAAATGTCAAACGAAACGGTATCGAATATCGTAGGAATATTTAGGGTTGGAGTTTTTTTACTTGTTTCTTTAAGAATAGTGGCAAACGTAGTGTAGGACGTCCTCAGGCACGTTGGAGCGACGATTTGCGTAAGACGGCTCGGCTGGCACAAACTGGATGCGAGAACCCGAAAATAGATCTAGGTGGCGTGCAATTGGAGAGGCCAATGTCCAGCAGTGGACTGCAACAGGCTGATTATGATGATGATGTGGTTCACCTAGTGTTAGGGGTTTGAAAGTGCCCTAATGCCTAAGGCTAACTTGACCTATCAGAGATTACAAACGGGAACAACTGGTTTAGGAGTATTTTTATGTAAACAGTCGTTGGGTGAAACTTTTTTCATTTTTTGTTTATTATGCTTAAACCTACTTAGTCCACGTCTACACCTTTAATTTGATTTGTCGTTTTTTAAACATAGTTTATACTCACATTAGTAGAAACGAGGATTATCTACTTAATATTTGTTAATCTCAAAATGTTAATAATACCTACTTAGGCATCGGATTGTATGCATACAAATAGCAATTTATTTCAAAAATTTTAGACATTAAAACGTTACAACATTAAATGGTAATTTGTTTATCATATCATCAAATATTATTTAGAAAGAAAGAAAATAAATTTAATCCAGGACATTTAGGTACATAAGACATCAACACATTAAATAGTTAAACACATACAAAGTGGGTACATAATCTACTAAAAGTACATTCATTAGGTAAATTACGTAATTGAGAATTTGAAACTTCATATTGTCGGTTGTATAGGTACCTAATCTGCTTAAAAAGTTGTCCATATTCATTAAATTTATTATGCTCTATTAACTCATTTTAGAATAAAATATGCATAATATTAATTACCTAATTCTATATATGGCTTTTAAATGTCTCATTATTTTTTAGAGCAAGATATTAATACATTTACCAACCTACATAATACATTACTTAAATGACTAATTTTAATATTGTGGGTGCAGCCACCACCGACTTACGTCAATTATTGTTTTATTTGTTACTAACTACGCCCCGCGGTTTCACCCGCGTAAGTCACAATACCTTAGGAATATTGGGATATATAGATACTTTATAAGGCTACTTTTTAGTAACCTTTGTGTTTTTCCCGGTATAGGTACTATCTATATTCCAAGTGTTATTCGTGTGCATTCGTATTACAAGTGCAATCGGTTAAGTAGTTTTTGCGTGAAGGAGTAACAAACTTTCGCGTTTACAATAATTAGAAAGAATTTACTATAAGTAAATTAAGTTCATATAGGGTGATCTGACTGTCATTAAAATATTTTTAATCTCTCCTGTTCTGAAACTTTAACGTTAATGGGTACATAGCCGGGTTGAAAGTGGTTCATTTCATCTCTAGGGTTGAAAGAAAACTTCTTTTTTAATTAATAAAACCATTTGACACATCTTTCTTTAGAAATATTGTCAAATACAAAAAACCAAAACGTCAGATTATAGTCTGAAATTTAAAAAATGCCTTTTTTTTCGTTTGGCTATGATAATTTAATTACCTACTCTTCTATTCTGATTACTTCTAACTTTTTTACCCGACTGCGCGACGCAAAGGAGGGTAATGTGTTTATCGGTCTATGTATGTAAATATGTATGTATATATGTATGGATGTTTTTTTGTTTTGTCGGCATGGCCACATAGATGCACGTCGTAACTGGATTATATTGTAGCCAATAGACAAGTTTACAATATTTTTAAATTTTCCAATTAACATTAGAATATTTTCTAATGTTGGCAGTAAGAGTATATTTTAACTTTTTTTAAATCTATTTTATCTAAAAAAAAGTTATTTGTATTTTACAAATTGTTCTAAAATACTTGATATTTTAACTGATTCTCAATTTACTTGTTTTATTAAATGTGCTAGTAGTATTTTAATTTCCTAACAGTCGAAATGAAAAGTAGAGTGTTTAACTCGGGTGAACATCACGCATTTCACCCTCGAATTATTGGCGCTCATTTCGTTCGAGCGCCAAAAATATCTCAGGTAAAATGCTTGACCTTCAGGCCTTGTATAACAATCTACTATTTTATTCGTTCATTCATTCGTTTGAGTGACCTAGAGTCATTTTATTTGCGTCCAAGTATATACAGACTTATTGCACTCTCTTACTTCATTTTAAGAATAGATTTTTGGTGCTTATTAAAACTAGGTCGCTAATTCGTAAGGCTTTGTTTCATTGACGTTTACTAAATATAATTTTAATGTAGGTATCATTAAATTTCTTCAACATTTTACCTCTGCCAAAAATAGTAATAATTTTACATTTTTAAATGGATATTACTGATTAAATGTTTCGTAAATTAAGGTGTGAACTTTAATTTATGTGCATAATTAACACTTTCCTGATGTAGTGATGAAAAACACTAATAAAAATCTTTAACGCAAGACAATACCAATGTAAATTAGGAACTTGTAATCTTAAATTACAATTTATGTCGACAAACTTTCTCGTTAATCCAATATTGTAATTTGCATACTAAATCTTGATTAATAAACGTATAATTTGTTTTTAAAGCAAATGACTCTAAACTAGTTTTTAGATTATTAATGACGAATTAATTTGTCAATAAACGAACTTAGTTCTTTAACATATTAAATGAATTAACAATAAAACTAATGGTGCCTTTTTCTGTTTGTTTACAGGTACGTAGAGCCCGTAAATCTGTTCCGAAATCGATAACAAAATCGGAAAATAAACGCAAATCCAGGTAAACATTCACTATTCGGTTTCACGGTCAATAACAATAACAATTTTACTTCCGTGACATTGACACCATAAAAATAAAGTGCGCCAGCACTCGGCTACCCGCTAACAGATGGCAGCACACACCTATACGGTTCATAGAACGGGGTTCGGAATATAACTGTACTAACGCCCCACACTCACGTCTCACACGTGATTTTTTCTCAGTTTTTCTTTCCTTGGTTTGAAAGACGTGTGATATAGTTTAGAGATTTTCACATAGGGGGCGTTAGTTGACGCGTTTGAAGAGTTAGAAGTTTCAGTTCGGTGTTTATTACACGACTGCCAAAGGAAGTGTTATGTTTTTTTGCTGTGGGACTTTTAGTAGAAAGCTTAAGAGGACTAGGTATTGACGGGCAAGTCGAAGCGTACTTCGACTTGCCTACTTTTTACTTACTCCACACAGTAAAAAAACTATTTTTAACACTTTAAAATATGCAATTCAGCTGATTGTCAGTGTAATTACTAATTAGGTAGGTACCTTATAGAGAACATATTACTTAACCGTTCCCTTTTAGCAGTTTAAATAATGTAAGTAAATATTGTTTAGGCCTAGTTTTTTTTTGTAAAATCATTTACGTCATCTTCTTAAATATTCCGATAAATCAGATAACGTACATAGGTAAGGTACCTACATAGATTACTAACTACCTTTACGTTAATAGGTGTGGAACCCTTACTTTTGTTTACGATATTTTTTGTATACCTAATGACAGATTTTCTCTCTGGATGATTTCTTTCTTTACTGTAAAATTAGGTATCCTGCAGTTTGCTTGCTTATTGCGTATGGAAACCTATTAATACAATAAGCGTGACGTGAACATAAGGCAGTATGTAAATGCCGACAGGTACAATGGTTAAAATTCGTTCAAACGTTTAGGTACAAGACATCATCTCTTTTATTATTTCTTTTATTCCACACTCCGCCACGGTTATCCTTGCGTATAAGTGGTCAATCAGCAAGGTATTGAATTGACCTAGTGCCTACCATAATGTGCGTTTTATCAGACACGTTACATTTGACGTGACTTCTATGTACGATACCAAGGTCAAGAGGTCAGAGGTCAACAAGAGTAAAAAGAAAAACCTCTAATCCACCCTTAAAAATAAGCTAACCTACACGTGCCTACATCTAGACTAGGTAGATGCTATTAAGCACTGTATCCTTCCAGTTACTTTTTCCATCCAAAAGTTTCCTGGAAGTACCTAATCTGTGGATTTTTTTTTGTGGAAAGTTTTCTGTGGATTTGTCTTATATAGGTAGTATAGGTTAGACTGTATATTGTTTGTTGGGTAAATATAACATCTATCTTTCCATCTAGTTAGGTACATTTAGAAACGCTATTCATAATTTTGAGTTTAAACTCAAAAAATTTCATACCTATCAATTTTAAATTTAGGAGCTGCTTAATTATTTAAATACCCCTCAAATAAAAAGTAAAATAAAGTGTTTTATTACCCCTTAAATGTCAAGTGACTTGTCGTTATGTCGCTGTTAATTTCGGAATACTGAAAAGTTATTCTTAAGTTATTCTTCTTTCATACGTTTCAACCATGTTACAATGGTCTTGACCGTGAGGGGACTTAGGTAATATTTCAACGAATCGTATGAACTTAAAAAGTTTATCTATCTATCTAATATTGACCTAGTAAGTAAGTATCGAACATGTGCTTGTGCGTTTTATCAGGAAAAGACCGTAACGTTGTAGGTTATGTCAGTTTACGATACTCCAAGGTCAGGGGTTGGCCAGGCGGGTCAACGTCCGCACCTCTTTTGTGACTACGCTCTCTGAGGTCAGCGAGCGTCGACGACGGTTCGACGAGCGAAATTTTAAATCACGGCTTTTTTCGTATAAAAACAAACGTTTTTATTTCGGTTGAAACGTTTTAAAATGTTTTACCGGTTCAGTGATCGGGGTTTCGGGTCATGTTGTATTTAGATAGGTATCTGTAGGTAGGGTTTATGTAATGTAATATCTAGGTAGGTACCTTGCTCGGGTATAATATTTTTCTTTCGTCTATAAAGTAATATAAAATTCAATGTCATGACTGTCTATACTAATGTTCAAATAATTATTTCTTTAAGTGTTGACCATACTTAGGAAATACTGCTTTTTGATAAAAGACTTTCAAAATTTGTAGTACTCGGCGGGAATGAATTTTTATGGTATTTATTTAAAAAGCAGTAGGCACGAGTACTTCTATACTAATATTATAAAGAGTTAACGTTGGTAACATGTATGTATTTTGGGGGTAATCTCAGAAACTACTGGACCTATTTTGATGAAATTTTAAATGTTGATACATTGTATCTTTGGGAGTTCTTCTTCGCACTTCAGTTACCTAGAAAATTTCGCTTTTAGTGATGGGTTTTCATTACATTATTAAAACTTTAATTTAAAGTTCCACAACGGATCCCAAATGCGACAGTTAAAACATGATTTAGTTTTATGAACAGTTGCTTTTCAATAAACTACAATTAAATAACTTATGTATTAATTAGGTTAGCAATAGAGACTTTTATATAAAATTAAAACTAAATACTAAAACGAAACATCAAAATATCACAACACTGTCAAAATAGGTATATAAGCTTTTTTAATTACCTAGTCTTATGCAAGGCTTATACTTACTTTCCTTTTGTTTTTTTTTTCCTGACAAATAGAAACACCCACAAAATAATCTAAATACTAAACTGAATTAGATAAGTACATTTAAGTAAGTACGTACGGTCAGTCTCAAAAGTCGATGACCACATTCAGATTAACAAAATCGATTTCAATATCATAATTGTATCTTCTCTCACATCTCTCTTATATTTTTAGAAGGTTTAGCGATTTTGAAAATCACAATGCGGTCATCAACTTTTAATGCTGACTGTACAAACGTTTTACCTCACAAAGACCTCTCGCTCTTGTTTGTACGGGTAAGTACATTTACTCACGTGTATATTGTTTATGTGTGCGTGAATTCATACGCTACAATCTCAGCTCCCGCACACAGATACAACCATACAAGTAAATGGTAAAACAGCGCGCAGTTTGGATACGTTTTCCTTCGAAATTCATTCGTGTGAAATCTTTGGACTCACGAATAATCTCAACAAATGTTTGCCAAATAATTTATTAATAATAGATTAAGTTTTTATTTTGTTGTGAAAGTAATTGTCAGTTTAGGGTGTTTAAAATATATTTTAAAAGAATATTTTTTATACATTACCATGCTTGGAATTGTATGGGGTCATTATTTTATGTTTTCCATGAATGTTGATGAAAATTGCCAAATTCACCGAATACCTAAAACGTCACAATTTTATAAGACTAAGGGCTGATTTTTCAAATCCCTAGGATAGGTATCAGCAGACAAATGAAATGTAACACAGCCGAATAAAAAACGGGACAATAATATTTAAAAAGAAAAAAAATGTAGGCTTTTAAATTTGGTTGGGACCTTATTCGACAAGATATCTTTTATCCGTGGAATGAAAAATCAGCCCTAAGAAAGAGAAAAATAGAAAGTTAAAATAAAAATAGAAGATTAAAAGGAAATCAAACTTTGAAAGCTTTTTAAATTTGTTAGTGTACGATTTTATTCGGCAGATATCTGTTATCTGTGGACAGATATTTTTTATCTGTTATAAAATTGTTTCCTACATTATGGTTCAATTTCAATACTGACTAGGGATAAGATCATAAGCCTCTTCTTTCTCTAGCTTTCGGAGATGTGCATTTAAATAATACAAGAAAAATATTGTAAACATTTCTAGAAATGACACTATAAAATAGGTCCATACCTACTTTATTGAACCTATCTATAAATAAAAGTGAAATCCATAACAAAAAGCTTAACCTGTATATAAAATATTAACATACAATGTATGTAACATACCTACTCCTCTACCTACTAGACCAATGACCACAAAACCTACTCTTGTCGAATTGACAATTGCCCTCGAAACTTTATTATTAACAACACACCTATTCAAATATCGAACAGGTAGCGCAGGCGCGTATTTTTTGCATGCGCAAGCGCCGTGGGTGGCTCCAGCCACAATGTTGAAGGAAACATTTATTTATTTATTGCTTCGCTACTGTCACAACAACTGCTTATTTCTAGTTGAACTTTTTAATGGTAATTGAAAATTTATCAACAATTTTATGGTTCAGTTTAAATTGTTTTTGTGAGTTACGTAGCTGTACCTATCTACCTACTTAGTAGGTATAAATACAATAAAGATCGATTTGTGGACTATCTAGTAAACTTGTGCACGTACCGACCTACATACCGACTACGTAAAAAACAGATTTTTGCGATTACCTATAAGTAAAATGGGTTAAATAATATGTTAAAGAAAAGTCCAGCTATGTATGTAGTATGTTTAAATTCGGGAGAACAACTTGAAATCTACTGGCGTCGGAAACTCACACTTAGAATTTTAGTATTCGCATTTAATAATCTACAACAAAGACAAATTTGCGGTATTTTACCTTTTAAATATGTCAATGAGAGATCAGTGCCACTAAACTTTTTAAACTAACACGGCTGGAAAGTAAAATTTACATTTGGTCCTGGGTCTTAATCGCGTGATTTAAACTTTTTATTTTTTTACCTCGACCTATACCTACCTACTACGACTTAGGCTAAGCCGGTGGATAGAAACAAGCCGCAGCCGAAATCTTCGACCAGGAAACCCCTTTTGGTCGCTTTAACGACGGGCAGAGGATACTAGCCATATTCTTTTCCAGCGTGCTACAGATTCCAAAAAGGGCTACGGGGAGTTAAAAACAGTATAAGTAAACTTATGGATAAATGCCACTCCTTCATCACTCTAACTTATTAGGTAAGCATTTCACACACTTAGGTACCTAATTAATTAGATTTTGGATGCGTTTACAGTTTATATAGTATTTTGGTTTAACCGCTGAGAAACTCAAACCTGCTTAAGTAGCCCTTAAATAGTAACGTTTCAGTGTCTGTCTGTGATCTTATAGGCTAAATGTCTAAAAAGTGAAATAGTTGCCCTGACCCTTAGCTTTGAAAGGACACACTTAGTGTTAAATTCCACATATCTTAGAATAGAAATTAAAAGAAAATTTATTTAGATTTCTCCAAATTACTGTTTAAAAAAAACTTTTGAATAACGTTTTGATGATTTTTCTCTACGAAATACCTACATAACAAATTTAACAAATTACTCATAAGTAACTCAATGAGATATCCACCTACTGTAAATAAAGGGGTAAGTTTTATTAAAGCACTCAGCTCAATATTTTCATTTTTCACAGACAAAAAAAGATGGACCTCAATTTGGTTGTGACTATTCAATAAAATAAATATCCTTAGAAAAAAAAACGTCTCGCGTTTGTTTATTTTAAAGAAAACACAAACATCCCCACATATCTAAGTGGGCTATTTAATTCACGTTTAATTTAATAATGTATTAAGTTCATTATTCATTCCGTATTAACCTTAATTAAAAAAAAATTGACCAAAATACATGTCTATAGGGTTAGTCTAGGGTACCTAGTAGAAGCCTTTACTTGTCTTATTAGGAGTTGTGTAGATCTACTAGTGTAGGTTACCTAAGTACTTACCTACTGTTTAGAGAATTATAGGTACCCAAGTAATCGAAAAAGATAGAACCTGAACAATTTTTTTTTTATTAATGATCGAAAACAAAACCTGCTAAGCTTTATCAGTAGATTTACATACCAAGCCTACCTATTGAAACACTTCAAAAAAGAGATTTTTTAAATATTTAGATACATAGGATTGTGAATCTACGTTGACATACGTATGGAGAGTATACCTATCTTCTAAACAAAATCTTTAGCGGACTTATTCACAAACACAGTGTTCCGATACTTACGTCAATCGGTGCAGTCACTATCGAGGTAGAATCAGATTCATTTCATTCCCATCTCTTCGTTAAGTAGTACTTATCTTGATAGGCCAGTAACATCTTCGATCGTGTCTTATACCATCTTATCATCGTATTAAATAAGAAAAAAAAATATTATATTAGTAGGTATTAAATTAATCTAAGACGTTTCAATTAAGACGTTTCAATTAAAAAAAATATTAGGTACCTTAGTAAATTAAATTGGACCTTAGCCCTTTACTACCTACTTATCACAAACGAACAAAATAATCAATATTTATAATTCTGTAGCTCATAGGTAAAAAGCAGCGTGTGTGAAAATAAAAACACAGATGTACGAGATGTAATTCCGACAATAATAATAGTCGAGCGAGAGAGAATCGACAATTAAAACGAGCGTAATTAAATCGAGGCGTGGCCAAGCGTTAATGAGGGGCGCACATAGGCGGCGGCTGCCTTAATCAACATTAAAGATTGGCGGGAGATGCGGCCCCCGCGCCCGCTCCCCTCATTACTTATACAAAATACTTAAGACGAGCATCGTCCCGCTCTCCGCGCGCTAATAGCTCGCGCCCACTCGGTATCGCCGTCCCGCTTCGCCCGTTGAGCGTAATTAGGGGCTTGCATCGCCTCGGCTCGCTCGGCCGGCTCCGCCTACTGCGGGGAGCGAGGTGCGGACGCGCGCACCCGCCGCGCAGTGTGCCGCCGACCGTTGACTGTGCCACATCGCGTGCGGATCGAATCCACAGCCGCCGCACCGACAACTTTACCTCAGTTCCTCAACGGTTACAGTGCGTGTTTCCTGTGTTATCAACATTATCTATCATCGACTTGATCTGTGTTTTGACTGAACTGAAGTGTTGTTTGAGTTTTTACTGTTTTGGATACTGGACAAGTGATTAAAAGTGACTGCGTGCTATGCCGCAATTACGAGTTTAGCTGCGTACGGCAGGCGATGCTCACAGGTTAATACTTCATTAATAATTTTATAATTAAACCTTTACGAGAGCAGATTTGTGAAGTGAAATTCCAATAAGTCGGTGGTAAATAAAAATTTATATTTTGTTAAAACGAAAAACTATCAAAAAATGTGTGAAACCCAGAGATATGTAAAAACTTCTAGATACGTAATAGGGCAAATTTCTTGGCAACACAAATGCAAGCTAGCTAGCCAGAGAAGTCTTAGTTCCATCCCAGCTCACGTCACGATCACCCGCTTGTTATCACACAGTACATTTAGTTCACTTTCACAATATTATTCACAGACAACAATGCTTTCGTGCGTATTTAGGCGATGCACGAATTATACTCCAATAACTGGCAAAAATATATCATTTTATACGTAAGTAAAGCTGTATTTATTTATTTTAGTTTATTTATTCAAAAAGTTTTTTTTCCAAAAACTCAACGAAGTTTTTGACTTTGACGTTTTATCATTCTCTTCTAACCACTATGAGATGTCATAATATATTATGAGATGTCATAATGATATTATGACATCTCTTTCTTACGTCATACAAGTAGCATTGAGTCTTATGTTTTTAGAAAGAGATAACAATAGTTTCGTCTATTTCTTCTTTAAATTATGTGAATGAATATAAATAATGAGGTTGTATAGCATACTTTGGGCCGCCTTTCAATAATGATTTGTTCTGCAATGGCGTCTCTATAACTTTAATAGACTCATTGGTGAAACCGTTGGAAGTTTGAAAAGGTTAGACTTTACTTAAATGTGTTTGTAGTTTTTTAGTTTTGTTTCCTGTATTTCTTCATTTCATATTCATAAATTAACCTCATTTTTCTTCCAACTTCAAGGTTTTTGGAACCAAAACAAAAAATGGCTGTCACTTCCTCATTAAATAAATAGGAAAGAAAAGCGAAGATTTATTACTTGTTTCCTGAATTGTTAAACAATTGTCTGAATGGATTAAATACAATTTAATTTACATCAAGCCAACGCGTACCTTAACTTACTACTTCAATTGTTTTATCCAAATGTAAATAAACAAGGAAAATTCATAGTTTTAATTCGTACCTAATAAGAAAAATACATAACATTATCTTAAATTAAAATCAACAGGGACCAAACTCTGAGAAAATATTCTTCCATCAAATAAGGGACGTTATACAATTGCTACCTAAATACTTTGTGCCCGGCGTAGATACCTACTACTCGGTAGATAATTAAAATTGGTAAAAACTTAATTATTTAACTGTTAACAGAAAACTCATTGAAAAGGTTCAACAAAAACTGTCTTATAGAAATCTTATAAGATTTATCCTTGGTCTTTTGAATTGGGCTGAATACCAGGGTATTACCCTATCTTAAAACTTTTTTCAAAATTTTGTTCTAAAAGCTACTATTGGTTTATTGCCTAATTTATAAAATAAAAAACCGCGGCTTCCGCACGTTTTTTATGTAAGTATATTAAACCTTTTTTGTTAGGTTAGGCCTGCTACCTACCTACACAGTTGGGTAGTTTTATTTTTAGCCACTTCAAACAAAGAAGGAATTCGTCAGAATAGATTGTGTTTGTTTGTTGTGTTTATTTTTGAATCAGTTAGTTATATCTACTATAGATTCTTTATACTATAATGGTTTACGTACTTAATTAATGATAGTGGGTACACTTACCTTTTTTTAAGTCTCCGTCAGGTAGGTATATAGGTACCTACTTACATACTTGCAATCTATATTGCGCTTAAAGGATTAGGATAAATTAATCATTTTAAAGTTAATCTTATATCTATTTGCTAGAATATACCTAGCTAGGAACCTATATGTAGGTACACATTTGACCAAATATTGTGTTCTATGTAAACCTAACTAAATGGATAACTTAATACTCTCCGATTTGAATACTTAACTAAAACAAAATTGGTCCAACGGAGTGAATACTTACATACCCACCTAGACACCATAGTCGCCATATTATCGTATTTAGTAATAGGTAAATAATAATTTAACTAGGTAGATTCATTTTTAAAAATTGCAAGTAAATTGCAAATATCCTTATTTTCTGCTTCATAATAATCCAAGACGAATTCACAACGTATATATTTCTACTATAGGTTACATTTATCTATAAGAAGAGACTTTGTATAGGGTGTACATACCAATATTCAGGTAATAAACAACATTGAAGTCAATAGCTTAATTTGATCAACAAATGAAACCGGCACGGCATAACAAAACAAGGCGCGCGCGCAGCATCTCGCCGAGCGGCCATTTTGAATTCTGTTCGATTTTCTCTCATAACTATCGTTATTCCTGAATCGATTAATCATTTACTTGTTTGATAAGTCTTTGATAAGATCTCAAATAAGTAACTATGCGTTAAATGATGCCTTAGATGCACTACGTAAACAATAAAAACATATTATGTCGAAAAATTGCTTAGGTTAGGTATGTATGTTTGATTTTTTTTATTTTATATTTTTCCAACCTTGTCAAATAACTAACCGTGGACTCGTCCTCACTAGCCAAAATTAAAATTAATGTTTTGTAAGGTCAGAAGAAGAGTTATTTCAAAATAAAAATTAAGGTACATTTTATGCTTGTCCACAATAAGAAAAGGTACAGTTGTATTCTCTTAGGTACCTAAGTACAATTGGAAGGATAATGATGACAATAAGATAGGTATGCAAAATACCATCTAATTAAATACCTACCATCCAACCCCGCATCTAATTTTTCGTTTTACCTAATAAAAAAAAACAATAGAACTATCTCACATATGTTAATGGACCACCACAAAGTCATTATGCACTTATTCATGAATAGAAAGCTGTAAGCACCTTGTAGAATATTAATAAACAATTAATTTAATGCTTGAATTCTTAAGTGATGGGTTAGTATTGTTTGTTCTATTGCGTCTCTGAATGTTCGAGATACATATTCATTAATGTCTAGTCAGATTTGAGTTTAGTTTTAAAGAAAGCGGTTTCTAATTTGCAATTCTGGTATTTACGGATAAAATGTTACGTCTAATTACTGAAGCAGGTTTTTTGACGCACTGCACACTCTGATGTAAAACGTGGAAGCGAGGCACGCTTCTAAAGGTTCTAGTGTTCTTCTCCTGGAGTCTGCGTTCCGACTTCCGACACTACAATATTTCCTAACAGTTTTTGTACTTAGATGTTTGTTTGGTCATAAAACTGAATAGAAACTTCTCTGTACCTAAATATTAAAATTATTAGATATTCTAGAACAATGGAAGACAAATCTGCTCTCAATAATTTTTACGTTACTAATTATTGCATGATTTTACTTGATCTTTTTGCTAGTCTAATTGCTAACATTTTTTGTAAACTAAACTATTTGTTGTTGCTACTATAAGTATTTATCTACATTCTGCTTTTTTACTTATTGAGATATTTCAAACTAATTGTTATCTGCGACTTTGTCTGCGTAGAAATAGTGCAGAGTTCTTCTAATTGGATTTTGACGTAAAGTATACCACGAGTATTCTCAAAAATAGAACTATCCAATATTAAAAACCAGATTTTAATCGGATTAGTAGTTTTTAATTGTTTAAGGAACAAATAGACATACTAACATGAATTTTAAAATTATACAATTTTGTTCTACTACTTTTGCTAAGTAACTTAGACTTCCTATTTTAAATTTACTTCCAAGTACAGACTTTTTGTCCTCTTTTCCTTTGCTATAAGTATGGAAGATAGATTATTTATACAATTGTAGACTATTTTATATAAAAGATACCTACGTACATCACTTTTGTTTCGGGTTTTCTATCAGAATTATACTTTTTATTTATATTTCGCCTGTCGTACTATTTAAAGGTAGTACATACTAAGCATTATTATATATGTATTTTGGTAATACTTACTTCATATTTTTGACACTAGAATTCAAAAAGAAGTTTATTTAGATATTCCCTACATACCCATTTTTGCTTCTTCCCAAAACCGCCATTGTTCTGCCATGAGGACTTCTGTGGATCGTAAAATTTGTTTAATATAAACAAGAAAATGTTGAGACCCATGATCGATGGTGTACCATTACTAGTGGTAAATTTTCTTGTTGCATATTTGATAGTTCAAAATAATATCTTATTGTTTATTTAAACTTCTATAACATTATAAAGATTTTTTGTAAATTATAAATTTATTTATACATTATAAAGGAGGACCAATTTTAAAAATTCGGTCACCAATAGAAAGCTATTTTATCGAGGAGTAACATAGTCTTCTTTTGATACTGATATTCCCAAGGGATCGGGGCTTATATTAAACTAGCTGCGCCCCGCGGTTTCACCCGCAGAAGTGAAAACGCGTTATCACGGGGGCGGGCGGCCGAACGGTTCTCGAGCGGTTACACTTTTTCGTTCATTACTCGGGTTCTACTAATTGGATTTCGATGCAAAGTATACCACGACGTTCCTCGAAAATAGAACTATATAATATTGAAAACCAGATTTCAATCGGATTTGTAGTTTTTAATTGTATAAGGAACAGACAGACAGACATTAATTTTAAAAATCATATTAGTTTTGTTCTACAACTTTTTGCAGACTTTTTCTCCTCTCTTCCTTTATTATAAGTATAGAAGATAAAGGTGAGTAGAAGCTGACATAACCAACCGCCTAAGGAAGTACGTAGGCATTATCCTTTGTTTATGCAATCAGCTAGCCATGTCTACTTGGGTTGTTGTTTCACGATCCCAAAGTGTGATCTGAAAATACGATCATTAGCAATTTTAATGTATTGAAAACATTGTGATGCAGGATTATAGTCACTTTATCTCGTTTAAAAATCTTTTGGTTTGTGTTAAGTAGGTATACTGCTTCCTAAAATGTGGTGGATTTTATAAGTAAGTAGGTATTGATAATGGTATGTTAGTCGTTAAGGTACGTAGGTACCTATATTTATATTATGAATAAGTCGTCGCGTTGTCGTTCTGCAAAAAAAAAAACATAAATTAATGTACAAAAAAAAAGAAAAACATATAAAAAAAGTTTTTTTTTAATTGTCTGTGGTTTTAAGTAGTCGGGGTATATTTTTCATTTGAAATTTACTTTATTTTTTTGAACGACAAAAGGACGATATGACAACGACAAACGATCATGGTAGCGCGGATTATTGACACCTCAGTTACCGCAATGCAAGCTTGTGCTTAGTGTAGAATCGATGTTTGTTATAGGTAGTAGGTATACTTTTGTAAATTAAGAAATGTTAAATAAATTCATAGTAAGGAGAAAACAAAATTAAATATGTTATTAATGAGAGCACATCTGTAAGTATAGGTACTCGCCTATAATACATCAATGTAAGTAGGTACATAGAAATCGAACATACCTAACTACCATAGGGATGTTTACTTTCTATCAATTAGTACCCATCAGTATTAGAAATATTCCAGAACCAACAACCAATACAGAAAAACAATTAAATATTATTTTTAAATTTAGACTTCCGACGACTTATCGTCCAAACTCCGAGTTTACCAACAACTACAAAACATTGTACATGTGCTGCCATCTAGTAGGCGGTAGAGGTAACAGAACTCTTTCTAAAACATACAAAGAACTACTTAATTTTAAAAAAACATAGGTTCTCATTGAATTTACTAAACAAAATTTATTGAATTAAAAGAAAGAATAAGTACTTACATTTTTTATTCTAAGTTAAACTAAAATTAGAGTATTTTATTCCAATGCGAACCGAGTGATTAGGCAAAATTATCACTTTAAAGAAAACCTTTCTCATCGAGACCGAAGTTTTTTTTTTGCAAAATATTGCATCACATTACATTGGAGTCAACGACCCAAGTTGAGAGCATCACCTACATACATAACATTTACTGACAATGGTCTATTTGCTCCTTACGATTTGAGATAATCCTCATTTGAATAGCATTATCTGGCTTCTTTAATACTTTTCAAGACAACAAAAATATATTGAAGAGTTCAGATTTAATTGAAATGTTTTGTAGTGGTATTTTACTCCAGAATTCTTCTCTTTACAGTTAAGTTCAGTTAAGTTGAGATATTTTAAAATTTCGTGTATAAAAGACGTCTGAGAAAAAATGCCTCATTAGTTTATTATTTTTGTTGGTTTTTTTCTGCAATTTCTTGTGCAAATTGTATTGTAAAATAATTGTAATAATACCTGCAGTTCTGCTGTTTGCTTCTTTCTCATATTCTTTTCACGCTTAAGGTAAGTCGTTACATTACATCATCAAACATTTCAATTTCTAGTAGTTTTTTCTACTATTTCTTACCCTAACTGTATTATTAGATTAGATTTAAATTTTTCAAGAATTGTAAAGTTCATAAAATCCGTTCTCCTTTTCCTCCTCATATGTATCCGCTTAAAGTAGTTACATCTTATTCATGAAAATGTTGATTGTAAAAAATATTCTATATGGCTCCAAAGATTTCACCGTTACGATTCTGCACGTGCCATCTATTTACTGACCTGAACCGTTAACCTATTTGTATAATTCTATTACATCCGTGAATCAATTTTTCAAATTCATAAGGAAGGTGTTCTGTATGAATTTCCGCTTAACGTTCGCGCTTCTTAAATAGAATATCAACAAATAGTACAGTGGCAGCTGTCTAGAAATCAACGATGTGCCAAGTACGCTGCGGGTTTGTTGATATGCAAGCATAATACTTCTCAAAACAAAATAAGGGCCACTAACGTTTCTATATTTCAAGAGTTTCTTACAGTGAACATCAAATTTGAAAATATTTTTTTCCAAATTACAATTTTTTTACGTGAATTGTCAAACCATTTTACAACTTTACCTGATTTCGTGATTCAGAAAAAATCTTAATGGCCCTAAAATTTTGTTTAACGAATCAGTAAATTTCATCAAATGGTTCAAAAAATACTATTAAGTAAGGTACATTATAAATCAATCTAAATGTTTAAATTAGAATGACTAAGATAGATGCTATTGCATAAGATGGCCCTATCTAGTATACTGAATAGAATGTTTACCTAAATAGATAAATAGTCATAACCGTTACAAAAACCCACGACATTATATACTACCATCAAAAAACCATATTTGAAAGTGCACAATTGAAAGTACATAACGTGTATTTGAAATAACCGTCCCATTCTCATTTTCTCGTTTAGCGCAATTTATCAGTGTTGAAGTGACATCAATAAGATTTTTGTCGATTTCATACGTGCTTATATGGTTATGATAATTTGTTTCCGGTGTTCGCGGCGCGTGCGCAAGACACGACAAACTATTACATTCATAGCGTTAGCACGATTTGCATTTGAAATATTTCGTTCGGCTCGCATCTATGGCGCTTACAATGCCTTTAGGATGGGATATATGTATATTCAATGAGAGCGGTATACTATGTCATATCAAATTTCGTGGTACATTTTTCAGCGGCTCGTGCCGAAGATTCCTTTACTTGGGCGATAATAGGGCTCATTTTGTAGCGCACGTGCGTGGATAATGCAGGGCGTTCTGTCTACTAGATGGAGCAGTTTGCTTATCTCACTCGTGACATGTACTACGATACAAGGGACAGAAATATGTTAGTTGAATTGACATCTTTACTTTTCTGTTAAGAAATTATTTGTTCATTAAAAATTGCAACAGCATAACTTTGTAACATCGCATTATTAATTTGGCCTGTGAGGATTTTGTTGATGTGGCGTAAACATGCCGTGGTGGGTGCTTTTGTTTTATTGAATAATTGCCAGAGGTGTTTCGGACGAGACAGACTGGTTCCTCCAAGGCCAGCCGTCGAACTTGCGCCTTCGGTGGACCATTGTCACTATTATGAGCTCGCTCGATATATCGATTTACTTTTGTTCCTACCTTTTTAACGATTATCACAGAATAAGGCCTCTTCAACTGTCATTATTTGAATTTATATCGTTAAATAAAGTTCCAGTTTCGGTAATTCAGTATAAAAACGTTGCCTCGAAACGCACCTTTACGTCGTAAATTATTTTCTTACTTAGTTATTATTAATATAAGCACTTATTTTGCATATGTTTACTTATTTTACATTGAGTCCTTATTAACTTATCACGTTAATGGCTACTTGACGTAGATACCTATAATATGTAGCCACCGTACTTACGACAAAGTGAATTTAAAGTGCTGCATTATTTAATAGGTAAATTGATTAATAATTTTATCATTACTACCTAACATGTTACACACATTAATTTAAATGGAAATAATTTAGTTTAATTACCTTTTTTTAAATATAGATATTACATGGAAAACTCGTGTCGATTTATTAGTCATTCACTGATAGAGTTCCGCTACTCAAATATAAAAACGGATACCTACATCATAAAATTGTTCACCTAATTGGTGTTCCGTCTGTCTATGCTAGCTTTTTTGATAGATTCCAAAATGTATTATTACAGTTCAGGATGTAGGTATCCTGTACATCACAGAGCGAGTAAAGTTGGTATCATCAATTTATCTGAATATATACCTTGAATCCATCTTGATTTGAAAATCTCCCAAGAGATTCTCACACTCTATTTTTGTAACAATTTTAGAATAAGGGGTTATGTGTTTTTATAACCAATTATATACCTACCTGCGTCATATTTGTAATATAATCCTGCCAGACAATTTTTTTCTTTTTATTTCCATTTTTTGGCTAAAAAACTTTACTGTTGTAAAGCCTTGAATTTATTTGCAAATTAAAAAACCTTTTAAACGATTTTGGATATATTATGTTCATACGGAACCCTATATTCGTAAATCTAAATCGTACTTCACATGTTTTTTTATTAATGTGAGTGCGTTGTATGTTAACTCAAAGATAAATATATTGATTATTAACACTCATAATCCATTGTATATTGCTCGTATTATCTATCGCTGATAAAAATTAACGTAAAAACGGAAATATCTTGAACTTTTATGATAATTTTAAATGACTTAAAAATTGTGGATGTTTTGATTCAATTGTGTTTAATTTCTAGTTAGAAATATAACTAGGTAGCTGCGATATGTGGTTGTACAATCAAATGAGCATAAGATTCTAATTGATTATAAAAACAATCACATTTTAGCGACAGCAGACAAAGAAAGAAAATCTAGTGAAATCTTTCTCACTAAGGAAGGATAAACTTTTATTACAACATTTGTTACCTACTTACATAACAGTATCTATTGTTTAGGTATTGCTAAAGAATAAGCTTTTGAGCTTTACTGGTAAGGTTTTTGATGTGCAATTAATGCGTAGGGTTAATCATGCCTAAAACACTATTTATAATACAGGCTGAAACATTTCGATGGGCTTTCGGGGGGATATCCTCAACTATAAGAGATAGTTGTTGCTATCTCTCAAAGGAGTTGCGTCCCCGATTTTGACAAAAACTAAAATGTAATTATTTGATTCTGAAAAAATGATTACCCTAACAAGCTATCGAACGATGTCTTTTAGCAAAATAAAATAAACATCCTGTATGTAGGGTATTAAAGATCAAATCCTGGAAACAAACACAAACACATTAAATTGAGAGAAATGTCAATTTTATTAAATATTTGTTTGACCATAAAAAGGTTTTAACAGTTGTTCAAAATGGGATCCATAAAGTATAAACCTATATACAACCAACAGTAACTAGCAAAGTACCAATAATGGTTGTTATCATCCAATAATTAGCGATAACTTCCAAAAACTGTTATCATACTGTTTGCTATTAAATAATCGATAGACACTCATTCGATAAACGGTCATTGCCTATAAGACAGGTAAATTCGTTGTTTGGAATTATGACACACCCTTTACAAACCATTTCTGCGTTAATTCTTAGTGCTTCTTTTACGATCTACATAAAAAATTTCGAGTAGGCTAATCGCTAAGTCAAGTCCTTACTTTTCTTTACTTCCCAATTAACGTTACTTATTAAGTAACTAATTAACACTTGAGAATGGTTAACAATTTACCTCAAATAAAGAGGTCAACGATTACCTCTTTATTTAAGGGCTCGATTCTTAGGCTCAAATACTCTGCTGCTCACTCGCTCGATCTTTTCGATCAATTTTTTTGTAATCGAGACCAACACGGTTGAAAGCACGAAGAGCAGCTAGTGAAGAATAAAAGTGTTTTGTCTTGCCATCGCTAGTGACAAACATCTTAGGCTTAAAAATACATTCGATTTAACGTTTAAAAACAAGATAAAATGGGTAAAAATCATAGTTCGTTTGAAAGAAACAAATTGGAATTTGACCTGTGAAAGTGAAATAACTCCTGACTGCTTAAACTATTAGTTAGTGGGTTTGTGTAACCTACTTATTCAATATTTTGTACAAAGTATTTTTAACATCTTATCTTTTAATATTTACACAATTAGATCAAAGATCTAGGTTTCATTTGTTGATTGTGTTAATAATTAATTAAGACCATTTCTAGATTAGATTATCTTTATTAAACACTGTAATTAATTAGTATTTTTGTGGAAATTATTAGGGACTTATTTACGAAAAAGATAAGGAATGTTTTTTGCTAATTACTTTATTGTTATCTTTAGTTTTTTGTTATAAATATTTGTTTTACGGTGATACAAACGAAGAAGTCTTTTTCATAAGTCTCATCCTCTCCCAGATTAAGTTAAAAATGCTTAGTTATATCCCACTTAATTAATAAATATGTAAGTTACCTTTGAAACGTCACGCCGCAGTATAAGACAAAAGGTAAAAAGAAAAGAAAAAAAATGCATCTGTTCAGGTGCTCCCTCACCGCGAGTATCATACTAAGTTTTCCCAAATATTTAATTTAATATTTAACCTTATACCTACTTACAAAGACTCATCAACAACAGTTCAAACATCAAGCTTCGATTTATTGCTGTCGGTACTTTAGTCTTAAAACAAGATACATAACTTTAAGAATATGATACAAGATATGTTCATCAGTTAAAATTATTCCAACACCCCAAAGCAAGTGAATAATTTCATTAAGCTGTCTGAGAGTCACTTTAATTAAGGTTTTTTTTGTGTTCACTGCAATTGTGGTGGACATGTAAAGGATGGTTATGAATGTCCCTTATTGTCGAGTCCGATTCAGAAATAACTATGATGCAGCAAAACTCGAAGTTGAAATTAAACCCTGTCCTTTAAATTGAACTTAATGTCATCATGACTAATTAACCGAAACTGGTTAAGTTTAGTAACATTTTAAAGACATCGAAAACTCCTAAAATCAATTAACAGATGTTGCCCTGAGTGCATACTGTAATTCCATATTTTTATCATGTTCGACAGTTAAATAAAACTTAATAAAAATACAAACTGATTCTCGAACGAAAAGGTGTTTTTACGATCATTAATTTTAAAGTACAATAAAATTTAATCAGCATTAATTTGTCGCTTGTATAAAAGTAAGCTGTCGTAAATCGACCTACTTTGAAATTTCCCCATTTTTTATTGATAATTAAAATTGCCGCAATTAAACTAGCTAACTAATACTAGGTATAATTACAAGCATAATTGTAAATCACATTAGATTAGTGGTACGGACCGGCTTTTTTGTACATTGAAATCTTTATCTTTGTTTATGATTTAATTACAGACGTCTAATGTTGGCTCGTTAGTTCGTATCGAAAAGGTGTAAAATTATAGTACAGCAACTACCATAAAAGAGGAGTGGCTATTAAACAATATTTTTTGTTTGCAATTAACGTGTCTTAAGCTAAAGCATCAAAATACACTCATACATAAGGTACCAACGTAATTAAACCCAAGAAAGTTTTAAAGATATAACTTGGTAATAATATAAAAATAATCATTAAGGTGGATGCACATTGCACATGTTCTGTCTCCAAAGCGCCACAAGCTAAGAGATGCGCATCCGACGCACAAAATTACCCTCCCGTCTCCATCCCATTGTTCAGGGTTGCCAAAAGCAATAAAAAACTCTTAAAACAATAGCACCCTGCGGGCGTCCACTGCCGCAAAGATGTTCATGATAATTATTTTAGAAAATATCCCGCCTCAAAACGCTCCTTGTCCGAAACAGGTGTGGCTTAATAAGTATGGATATAGAGATTATACGGAGCTCAGGCACTCTCGCGTTTAAGAATGTTTGGAAAATTTTCCCCTAGATTTCTCATTAAACGTAAATTACTGGTTATACTGAATCTAAAACGGGTAGAGTTACTTTCGTGGTATAAAATTGTCACCTTGCATAGTAAGGTTGGCTGAGTTTGTTACCTGAGTGTTAGTTAATCGCATTTTAATAACATTTCTGTCCGCGTAATTACTGTTTATGTCATCAACACTCGGCTCAACACAATTAAGTTTATATTTTTTTTGGGAGCGCGACAATCGTGCTTTGATTACTGTTGTAAAATCATGGACATACCAACGTAGTCACTAAATAACGATTATCCGTAGTACTTTGGTGTTAATAGTTTAAAAAAAAAAACGTTGCTCATCGAATCGTCGTTTATTTTATAGTTATTACAGTACCTACTTGGGTATTTAAATATACTACCCACCAACAGGTAAATATACGAAACTAACAATAACATTATACACATACCTGAGTATCCTACCTATGTACCTATCTAATGGTAAATATCCTGAAATGAAAAAGTTAGTCGTACCTACCTATTCATAATTTAACTAGATGATTTTATAACTGGACTATAAATTCTTGAAGGAAAAATGAGCTTTGAATAGACAAGGAGGCTAGTTTGGACGCAAAATAAAGATGCGTTACTTTGATTTAAAAAAAAATACACCCTGTCTTATCGTACCTACCATTGAATATTTTTGATGATTGTGTTGAAAACCTAAAAATATGTATAAAAACTTAAAACACATTAAAGTAATTCAATTCCTTTTCCGAGTTTTCTTTTATTTTTTCAATAATTATGTTGATTTAAAAAAAATTCGGGATCACCCAGTATAATTAGTGTAAAAAACAGTGACTTTATCTGTCAAGGAAAACGTAACTGATGATATCTTGTAAACTACGCTTAACATTAATAGTTATGTCCATGACAATAGTCATTATGAGATGACAATTTATTTCATGTATCTTCTCATGGCTGTTTAGGTTTAAAAAAAAAAACAAAGATTTGTGTTTCGAAATTATGCAGACCTCACACTATGATAACCTTCGTGATAAAGTTTTTGTAAACAACTTTGAACCTTAAGTGACATAATTTTAAGTTTCTCTTTACAGAATCAACGTTTTAATTGAACCGAATTACCATCTAGGTAATGTTGATTAATTAGTGCTGTCTAAAAGACATTTTGTTGGCAATTAATCTAAATCCTTATAATTCGAGGTACAAATTGAAATCGAACCTGTTTCCGTTCTCAGAGTTCGTTTTTGATGCGGCATTTCGCGTTACATTCTATGCTGATTTATTACCATTTTAAGTGTGAAGTCCGTATCAATAGTCATTTGACCGTAACACCATTATGATACTTAACTAGATATCTAGGTAATGTTATAAAAATATCACGTATTATATAAATTCTACAGCAAGAGTTTTATTTATTATTTCACTAGGGAGGCGTAATATTGTATTACCGAATCTTGGAGGTCGAGAATTTTAACTCATTCTAAGCTGCGATATAGGCAGTAGAAATGTAAGTATCGAAAATATTTATAAATATTCATATTTTATCGACATATTTTATCGATACTTATTAAAGACCGGCTACCACCTCGCGTCGTGAGGTGAGAACGATGGCGCCCCCTGCTGTGCCCGTTCACAGTAAGACGGGAACATACAGAACGGAATTCAAAATGAACTTATGGTCGTTTTTTCGTCCCTTTAAAACCTTATTATTTTATTTAAAGCATAATCTTGGGTCTCTTTTTATGTCCGTAGCGTATGTTTTATATCGCGTTATAAACGACATTTAGTTTGATCCTTTAACTGGTAAAGGTGTGTTCGAGTGTAAATATTCAGAAAACAAGAGAACAAATTGTTGGACACCTCGAGCTGCCATTAGCTCGTGAGTTGAGCAAATATCGACTACCAGTGTTTGCAGTCACAGTGTAAATATCGACAACTCGACAAACCGAGTTTGCGTTACGCATCACTAACTCTTGTTTGCCGAAACACGGTTCGTACGTAGTACACGGGTGGGACCACGTACTAAAGGGCTGTACACTTTACACTCTTGAAGACAAATATTTCCGTTTACTTTGTAGGTACCCAGTGATCGCTAAACTCATTTATGCTGACTTTTCTTAAATTCTCTAGATTTTTATTACGAAGTTTACACAACATAGATTAATTTCCATAATTTATATCGTCATTTTTAAAGTATGGCCTAGCCTCTTCAACAATTAAACTGCTATTGTTATTAGTTAACATAAATTCCCAATATGTTTTCCATCAGGCTAAACTATCGCGTCATGTTTTATTCATGAGACGCCCATATTGTTTCCAAAACGAAATAATGTCGTAGATTTCATGCAATAATTCAGATTAAAATTGTATTAAGTATTATGTCACTGGTACAATAGTTATAATATTCAAATGTGAATCGTGCCCGAGTTAAATGTATTTAATCAATCATGAGCTTCGATTAATTACTTTGATATGCGCCTCTGTGCTTACGTTTGATTGTTTGAATAAGTGGAGATACCTACAGAGGTTCCATTGTCCGGTACCGAGTAAAAGTTCAAGGCTTTTATAATGTTATTAATTAGCTCTGTGGAAATAACAAGGCGGTTAATCCGGAATGAATTGTCGCCGTGATAGCAACGTGACTAGAAGATAAGCAAGCCTCATTATATTTACGTACAAAACCAAAAAAGATTCAAGTTACTTAAAATGCAAAAAAGTAATGGAACTAGGTGGGTACCTACTCAAATTGTAATGAGAAAAACTCTCGTCTGACTCTTGTTTGTTGGCCTCCACCTCCATTATAATAAAATAAGACGTTAAGATAACCTCTTTTATTTTAATCGTTGATTTAAATATTCAAAAGAATAATAGAATATGCACAGGTTTATGGGTAGATACGACTATATTTGGACATGTTATTGAGGCTAATTCAGATCCATTTAAATTAGTAAATTAATAATAAGAATCTCATTCTTGTATGTCATTTGAATATAATTTTACTATATTTAATTTTATTGCTTTAATCCCCGACATTCATCTTAAGAAATGTTTCTGCAATGACATCATCTCATTCACAAAAATTAATAATACGAACCTCTCACTTGAGAATTTCTAAACGTATCATAATTATCAAGTTTTGATTAACGGTCAGTAGACGATAATCTACTAGAAAATTAATTAAAAGTGTTCGTTCGAAATGAATGTTACCACATCGTTTATGAACAGAATGTGCCAAGTAACGGTGAGTGATGTGATGTGTCTCACTACCGGTTTTACACGCGTCCGGTAATTATAGAACCGCGCACACTCTTTTGTCCAGTGATTTTTCTATCATATTCCTCTATGACTCTTTTGAATATAACGAAACTAAACAATGTATAGTCTCATTAACATTTATAATAGCACTGTTCGATTAAGACTATTGTACAGTTATTTTAAGGTCTATTATTGTTTGAATACCCAGTTTACTGTCAATGTTAAAGGACATATTTGTATGTAAACACCGTTAACGCATGTCACGCTTTTGATACGTCAAATCGTCCTTCCATTCAAATAGTGTAGGTAATTCATTCATAACATAATGTATGGTCAATTTCAAGGCTAGATCGTGTATCTTTTAATTCCAATAGGCATGAATAAAGTCCGTCGTTGGTGTTCTTGCTACCGGTTTTACTTTTGATCTGGACCATTATCTTCGAAACGTTTCGGTGTCACAACAGTTTTTGTGACCAACAATAATTCTTCTGCAATCTGATATCTGCGTCAGAATCGTTTTCATATTGTTCAACGTTCGTATTCCTGTGCCTACATATAGAATCTACTTAGTCATGTGCTTCTGTAGCGGTTGTTAAATCTGCAGCAATTACTCTTAACAAAGGTATTTGGTTCAATGATTGATCGAGTAAATTGTCGTATCATAACCCAATCAGTCTCGATGAACTGGCCTTGATTACTCATTTAAAATGAATCATTGATTTGATTTCACAATTGCGTTAATTAATCAGTTTCTATTGAAAGTTTCTCATATCCTCTTGCGATTCCTTGTATTTTGTTAGTCAAATCCACACTTAGTGCTTATAGAGTGTAATAGAAATCGTATAAATTGACACCTTACTTACGCAATTATTGCCAAATATTTATACACTGATGATATCACTAACATTTTAGTATTAGGTAATTCGTCATTTGTAATTGACTTCTAAATTTAACAAGTTACACGTTGCCTAATGGTCTATCTGAAACTCTTAGAAGTATTCACTTGCACCAGTCTATAGATGTATTCCTCTTAGTGTCAAAATTATATAAGAAACCACAACTAGGTATGGGTTGGTGCCTACTTTCTTTATCAATTTAGATACCCAAGCATCATTCTCAAGTGGGTCTCTAATGGATCATTAATCATTATTATAATAATTTCAAATCCTATTGAAAGTATGGATATAGAAAATTTTAGTGTTCTAATTATGAACACAACCGTATTATTGTCAACCAATGAGATAGAGAACAAGTCGTTAACCTATTAAACAAAAAGGTGTGCGTTTATAAGCCAGGCCATGCACGGCCATAAACCATGTCCACGTGTGCTCGGAATAATTACGACTCGGATGCCGGTTAGGTTAGTACTATACGTACTTACTTGAGCGGTTTCACGAAGCTGAATCACGGCCGCTGACGCAACACTCTGCCACTCGCAGCAAAACATACGCTAACACAAAAACTTCAAATTGAAATCAATCAACGATCTAACACCAAGCCAACCTTCATATGCGATTCAAAATACAGTAGCCCGACGTTCGAGTTAGCTCATCCATTTTAACATATAAATTCGTCCAACGGAAGTATCACGCGGCGATAAATTATTTACAACCTTTATAAACACTTAAAATACCAAAAACCATTTCCATTCATAAGTTTTAGCTGGACCGAAACCAACTCTCCGACGCACGAGCGATACTCATAAAACCTGTTTAGATTTTGATAATTTTATTAACGATCGAATGCATGGAACGCCGAAATCGAGGGTCTCAAAACTCCCATATTTTACAGCTTTAACACAAATTATACAAGTTTAAAGCCACAACATAGAACGAGTGTGGGTGTCTTTATTGTTAAAATGTGTCATCTGTAATTATACGATCTAGGGAATTTTAATGTCTTCCAGTGTCGTCTTCTTTATAACAATAGAAGCTTTATTGAACTGGATCTGTTGCATCGATTACATCATGTCATAACATATTTCATTTATAATGAATAATAAAATTCATAATACCATCAATCTCGACCAAGATATTCGAAAACAATATATTAAAATGGATGTCATTGTTTAGATATTCATTTAGTTATTGTGACGATACGCATCACAAAGTCTGAGCGGGAACTGTAATTACTGTTGTTCATTCACTTTACATCATTACCGAGATTTCTATGTCTTCTTTCATATCCACAAAGCATCATCATCACGGTGTGTGGCGTAAATAATTTCTTTTAGTTGTCCCGGCGTTCATTAGGCACATTGTCTCATTTAGACAAATTACAAGCTACCTTCAAAATTTTATTCTGACAATTTAATGCTATTATTGTCTTCTAATGATACAAATTATAGCGAAGATTTTACTTCAATTGTTATAAATTGGTAAATTTGTTTATAGTTCTTGAGCACAAAGAAGTGCTAAAATATCAGTATATACTTTAAGAAGATTACCTCTTGCACACGGCTAACACCATTAATAGCTTATGTAATAATGATATCGACAAATGATTTGCTAATCATTCGTCTACTGGAATGTTAACGCTTTAAATTCTTAGTACAAATAGGTAGAAATTGACTGTTTGTGTTTATTGCTACACAGAACCAATCGAATTAACTATTTTCTGATTTCAAGAAACGATTCACTCGTTCTAACAAGACGTTAATCAAATTATTTATGGGCAAAAAAGACCTAAGTTTTCCTAATTGTGTCTGGAGTAAAGCATTCACCAACTTTAATTAGTAGTTTCCCATTTACTAGAGTCTGTTAAAAGCCATTTGACTCATTAAATGACTGTCACAAGAGTTGATTTTCGACTCTATGCATGTTGTTATAAGGTTTTCTTCATTCGCTATTTAACTCGATCATCATGTAAAGTTTTCAATGCATTGTCACCAGTTGGAAGTGGAATAGCGAGCACGTTAACGCAACAATCACGAACAGTACATTTTCAAATAGTTGGAACCATAATTTTATAGTAGTCTTTACGTCGATGGTGACTTGTAAATTGGCTTTTATTATTTGTCTTTGAACGTGCATGCTAATTTATTTTTTAGGTTTAACGGTTTCATCATCTTGTTTAAATATCACGATTGTAGGTAAGTATTTAGTGATTCTTATGTGTACTTATAATATTTCAAAATCGTTAATATGGCTTCAGTTTACACAATCTATCGACGACGTTTTGAAATATTCCGTCACTCTGCCTAATTTATATTTTTCTTCTTTGATCGACCCGAAGACTTATTGAAGCCTCGTGTTTGACAATGGTCGAGAGCTTTGGCTATTGAAATCAGAATACGTAGAAGTATATTCATAGGTACAATCTGACTGAACAAATGTAGGACCATCCTTCATATTTGACGTCTGTACACGCGGACATAATGTCATCCATTTAGCGACCCTATGCACTATTATTGTTAAGTTTCATTTGAGCAAGTCATTAATGTAAAATCAAATCAATCACATTTTGAGTCAGAGTTTCTATTGTTGTATCTGTTTCTACGGACATCGTTATGTCGGACAATTTTATTAACGGCTTTCTACAAATTGAAACAATTTTTAGTTTTTATTTTCACGGTTAACAGTTTTGCAAACAATACATACTATGTACTTAGACGTATAATTTTAAGTGGCACCGGTTTTGGTGTCAACGTTATGTTGATAATTAAATTTTGTAAAAAGGCCGCTCGTCTAATAAGTGTTACACGAAACTTGAAGTTTTTGTCGCAACATTGAGCAATTAGCATTAGAAGATGTTAATGAAACAAATTTGAAATCTCGAAATATCTTTACGTAAATGGCAATGTCCACTAATTAACGGAGTTGAAGAAATATTTGAATACGTGTAGGTATCAAATTTCAGTTTAGTCGGTGAAGATGTAGTAGTAACTGAAAGAATGTCAACAGATTTTGGTGTAGAAGAAGAGAAACAGATACCAAGACATTTCTGTATAAATAATTTGTGTTTTACTAAGCACAAAACTTTTACTTTATACTTTATGCTGCATTCTTATAAAACTTGCATTACTTAAGTTTTTGTAATATTATCTTGTCGTGATACTATTTTAATTGAGAAGTTACGAAAGTCTACGTGACAGTAAAGCGTACATCCATACAAAAAAACGATCTCATTTAGTCTTATCGAGATGCCATGAAAACGTGAAAGGCAATTTCATACTGCATTTTCCATTAACCACGTTTTTAAATCATGCTTCAACCATCAAGTTGTTATAATCACTAGGAATATAACAAGTTTATTTTCCATTCCAGTATTTCCATAATAATTGTATTTTTATACTTAGCACAAACGTATGATTAATACCGAATTTGGCAGATGTTATATTCAATAATAGCTGCATTGATAGAATATTCCCAATTAGTTCCAAATGCGGTAAACCATACACATGTGACATTATCACTATTTTGTCTTATTGTATTGAAAATATGAACCCACACAATTTGGGGAATTTGTTATAATCCGCGACTACATCTCTTTTGTTATGCATTGTTCCGATGATGCAGAAACGAACTATTCCTGGGGGAATCGCTGCGAATTTGATAAAAATAATTCTTAATGTGAATACTGTGGATTGATTTAAATTATGAAGTCGCGTAAATTATGATCATGATTTTGAAAATTTCCGAGCGCATATGGAATTTTAAAGGTGTCGTGAATAAATGAGAGCGTAGTGATACGGCGCAGGTGGAAACGCTCCAGGCGAAATGGGTTGGGAGTCGGAGAGGGCTTTGCGTCGCACATCTCGGTCGTGCCGATCCGAAGCGGGTTATTAATAATCCGCATTCACAGGTCGCACGAGCGCGAGCGGGCGGCCCGCGACGACATTCCACACCATTGTACCTCTCCGCTCCGCCAGCGACACTTTTGTCTATTCACACCTATAAATCACCTCAACCTCGACAATGCAACCTTTATTTACCTCTAACGACGAACATCGATTAATTAGTACAACACTAGAGATAAGATAGACGGGAAAGCGATCGCTTTCAATTTCCTCTCGAGGGGCACTCGGCGTAAAGTGTGCGTTAAGTGCGGACAATCGGAGATAAAACGTGCGAAACGGACTCCCTTAATCCGGTGATCGAAGATTGCGAGAAAACGTTTTGTCGTGGGGGTTGCTCGCTTCACTCGCTCCTATTGTCTGCGTGTCTCTAATTTGATTGCCCACACACGGGCACGCGTTAACGTGGGCGACTGCGACCAGCCGCTACGTGGTACCCTAATTAAACCTATGAGATGCTAATGGGACTCATTCATCACAAGGTCAGATCGACTCTCTACAGCTCGAATGTCACGAACTTTATTAGTAACCACATAAACAGGCATTCTTTAACGCTACTTAATGTTCGAATGGCGATGCATTGACTTGTTTAGATGCGATCTGAGTTGAACTTGGACGTATGAAGTGAGGGAGTGATGTTTTTCCATGTTATTGAATTAACCGTTGGTTGCGCGTCGCGTCGTACGGTCTCGCCACACGCAACGTTCGGCCCAGACGCAATGTCATGTACGACGAGTGTTTCAATTGATTGTACCTAATGTGAATGAGTTCAGTACTGAGATTGGAGCTGGCTTCATTTCACGTTCACATGGTCGTTCCTCTCTGACCTCTGAGAGACGCTCTAGTATTTGGTTATAATTTCTGATGAATATTAACAACATTATAAAGGTATTAGCCAGAATGGCTCGGGGCTCGGCCATATCTATAGGCATCGGCCTGGTTAATATGCTTATTAAATTATGTCCATGGCAAAAACGAAGCCGGTTCGTTCGTTTAGCTTTAGGGAGTAATTAGCGGAATGAGTCTTATCGTTCAATCTAATCACTGCGTGTAATTACTGGGTTAGAGTCGGACCACACTTGCTCATACACTTGCCTCTTACTTTGTTCGTTCACATTTGATTTCTTTTAGCAACCTTTATTATGCTTGCATTTGCTATAATTACCTTGCATACTTTGGCCTGATTTTATAATTATAAGTTCTCGTGTTTGCTGTCTATAATCATTAAAAGCATTTGAATTATGTTCGATAATATCTAGTGCTCCTTTTTAAAGCAAACAGTAGTTGATCGAATCCTATGAGAATCAGGTTGGCCATTTCTAATGGTTGAAACGAAACAAAAGAACACATTGTTAAAAGTATTTGTAACTGTTGAATAGTAATCGGTAATAGGGTCAGAACTTATTGATTAGCGAACAAAAATTTGTGAACAAACATGGGACTGGCCGGGACCCGCCCGCATCCGTAATGACCTGACTTTGCATATGAATACCTATTTTAATATCGACATGCATCATTTCATTTAATTGCATTTCCTGAACGATGCTGGGTTAATTCAACATTCGATTCATGTAAAATATACCGCCGGACCGCATAGAGTACTGTTCAATATTTATAATCACATGAACACGTTACACGTCAATTAATGTTAAGCTGAGAAATAATTGACGTAAAAAACTATCTCAATTATACAATAAAATAATACCGGTGGTTCTCCTTATACGCGTTACAATAGCATACTAACTTGGGAGTTACTATTACCAAACGAAGCTCTTTTTTTTCATAACACGTATCTATCTCGATCATATTATATGGAACATAGTCGATACGTCATAATTAAAATGCTAGTTTGACAAAGGGTAGCGTGAACTTGAAATCGCCTTAATTAGAAGGCTGATAAAATCTATCGCCCCAGTTTCCACGGGTCCCATAATTATTAATCCTAAGACGTGACCAAACAGGGAATCTAATGGACTAGGTCAGAAACGGTCTCCTAACATGGCCGGAACAGCTAGATCGAGATACGTAGATAATGCTTCAAGTATAGTCATCATCGACACTTCTATAGATCGATTAAATCCATCTGAAATCAGATGCTGATCTTGATGATGCTTTATAATGCAGCTTTGCCCTTAGTCCCCTAAGTAAATAGAAACACCGGTCGTCGGGAATCTGTTCAAAAGTGTTAAATCGGTTAATATAATGATGATGGATGCCGTTCCGACTAAACAGCCCGCAGCGGGGGTGTTTACCCCACAATACAAATAAAATATTTTTATTATTAACAATTTGGTGTCCCATTCTAACAACTCGACATTAATGCTTGGCTGTCTCTGTCACGCTGTTTAATCGAAATTATATTTCGGTTTTGTCATTATAGTATCGCGTTAGTTCCTCTCTTTTGTTCAGGCTTTTGGAGTCGGGTTCTCGTTTCTAATGCAGCTTTATTTTTTTTAATCATTCACTGCGACACAGAAATATGATATCGCCAAAAAGGTTTCAACGCGCACCTTTGTTTCTGCTAAGCACCTTATTACTTATTTCAAAATTCGCTTATGCTTAGGTAGTTTACCTTAAATATTGCATTGTTATTGAATATAAATATTGATTATTAAAATAATGTTTCGTAATACAATAATTTTATTTTATTTATTAGAAAATTTTAATTAATCAACATGTTTCTCTGTTACAGGTAAGCTTCGATCGCCATCTGTCGCCCAGTAGCGGAATTCGCGCCATAAGTAGGTAGTTTTCCATCTACCGTGACGGCTACCTATGAATGCAGGGGCGCCCATAAAAACGTGCGACCGTGTTAAAATCGTACAATATTGTTTAAAATTTAAGACAGACACACATGAGTTCCTCTCATCATATCCACCTTACCTGTGGGGCACAAAAAACACCGCAGGTAGCCCATTTGTTTGTTATTAATTCTCGCTTCGAATATCCTTTTTTACAATCGTCCATTCTGATACTGTGAGAATATTAATTAAAATTATAAACGAGGATCGTCATTATAAAGTCCGCAGGAACCCAGTTTTTAGTTTCTAAATTTAAATCCGATCATTTATCATGCGACACTGTCCGTTTTATCTTGATTTCATATATACTTTTTATATTTATTGTTTCTTGTATGACTTCGAATGTAACATCATGATTTATTACTTTTAATATTGTACCTATTTTTAAATTAAGGTCGATGTATTTGATCCTATTGTGACTTAAGTAGCAAGTGTAGATACTTTGGGTTTAATTTTAGTTGTAACACTGGTTACAATTTCTCGAATTAGTGTTTTTTAAATTAAAAAACTGCTGATCATTGGTCAAAGATAATCTTGGACTTAGAATACACCATCTAACGATTCAGAACTAGTTTGAAAGGATTAAGTTTCTATGAAAGCAAATTACAATTTACATGTAATTTCATCAAGGTAACTAGTTACAGTGTTCTAACGTACCATATTTGCGTCTCGCAAATTATAAGGAACGCCCGCACACGCTTTCTGAACACAGCGCACACAGCAACTGACGTAAAAATCATACTTAGCAACTTCAATGACCGACTTGCTACTACAATGGTCGTTTATATTATTATAGTAGGTACGAGTACATAGCAATCGATCTAATAGCTTAGTATTACTGTAGATGTGTGAAACCGTTTGTAGACGATGTTGTGTTCGTTCCATCTATTTATCAAAACAGGTTAACTTACTGACAATGTTTTTTGTAGTCTTCTTCTATCTTATGTGGCCCTCTTCATGTTAAGAGTTTATATGGGCACAATTCTCAGAGAATACAAGAATGACATTTTACATAATTCTCATACGAGAATTGGGGTAAAGTCGTTTTAAGCACTTTTGTCTTAAAAACAGATTAAAATTACGTTAAATATACAGAAATTGGGATTCTGTCAGGAATGATTCAATTTCGGTTTAGCTGAATAATTTTAAGAAAAAAAAAGACATAAAAATATGTACCTAGGTAAATAATCCCAAAACAAAGGTGGTAAGAGGACTCTTAAATAAGTAAAATGTATTACAATTTTAATCTAATAATTTAAATAAATATAAACAGAAAAGAAATCAATAGAGAAACTTTCATTAATACAAAAAAATACAAATAATTTACACATTGAAGGTAGGTATTGAAATTTATAGAAGGTACAAACAAAACTTAATGTAAGACACCCTGACATTCATTCCGAAGGTCGTGGTATCGAATCCCGGCCGCGCACCAATATCTTTTTCTATAAGAAAAATATATGTACGCTATTAAAATCGCTCTTACGGTGAAGGAAAACATCGTAAGGAAACCCACGGCTTAAAATCACGCACAAAGGCCCAAAAGTAGGGCTTGTTGCGGAAACACACAGTTAAAATTTTAGTTATGTTTTTTAAACGAGCACTAATCCCCACACTACAAAAAAATACTTAACTCAGCACCTATAAATTATTAAAAACACTTAATTGAAAGGACATAGACAAGATCAAACGTTTGGACGCATATTCCGATTGCTATCTAACGAGTTTTTGCAATAATAATGAGTTAAAAAAGCTGCATTGCCTATTCTGTCATACACTATTTATTAACATAAAAATGTGTGAACATTAACTTTGATAAATTCAGGTCAAAGCTTATATAATTACTAGCTGCGCCCTGCGGTTCCATACACATAAGTTCCGTTTTCGGAAATATCGGGATAAAAAGTTGCCTATGTATTATTCCAGGTTTCCAGCTATCTATATTCTTAACTTCATCGCAATCGGTTTAGTAGTTTTTGCGTGAAAGAGTAACAAAGTCACATACAAACGTTCGCGTTTATTATATTAAAGTAGGATGTTACTACCAAGAGTATAGTCTACCGCGACCGTAATGCGAATGCAATCGTTTCGCCTCGTGTATGCTGGTACATCGATAGAGCCCTCATGCGGTTCCATTATGCCTCATTTTCTTTTTTTTATTGTTTTTTTTAACAAATAAAATACTTTGTTATGAGGACTTTGACCACACGCAGTTTTTTAACCTAACTTCACCTAACTTGTACCTAATTTATAATTAGGGTTTAAAAAAATAGAAAACTTTATCATGTTTTGTATCACTAAACAAATCTTGAATTCGGTCATTTGGACTTGTGTGCAATGCTCCCCCTTTTCATTTATGTTTCCTTTTTGTCATTCTTAAAACGCAGAAGTGTAACACTTTACAATATTTTTTACCTAATAATCGTTTTTAATATACATAACATATAGACGTCGTATTATTATCCTCTTTCTTCAGTTTTTTTGCAAGGCAGGCATCATGTATTGTATGTCACATTGACTTCCCAGATGTCTAGAACAAAAACCTTTTCAAAAAACTTTCAAAAACCTTAACCTTTCCTATTCGTGCGAAATCGTGATCTTGACAAATTGAAATTAAAATAACTATTTTTAAAATATCAATATCATCCTTGACATACGCCGCGGCGAGCGCCGCGCTGCTTTATTTTAAACAATGGCTTTAGCATTTTACTTAGTGAAAGTCCCTAAATGGTGTAACTGAGATTGAGAACCGGTGCTACTGCCATAATGATTTGCTCTAAGTTTAAAAATATGTTCATAAGATGCGGTATTAAGAGGTCAACTTTACCTCCTTCCTTTACTAATACATCACGATTCGGGCATTAGCCGTCTATCGCCCCCCCGTTTCGACGCGAATTGTCTGTGGAAAGCACCCATTGTGACCGGTGAAATTTATTTTCTTCGCGCCGTGGGAATGAAGCAATTATCTTTGGTCGTTAGATTGACTTAGAATCCGATTCAAAGCTCTTTATCAATAGAAACCGATCATTATTATGTACTATAAGAAATTATGCAAACGTTTTGACAATAGAAAACTAGAATCTTCACTAAGTTATTCGTAGACTTTGCCAGCCAAAGGAATATGCTGACAAAATACGAGAATGTCGTAGTCGCGTAAAGCACTTGCGTATCTCTCGTTGCTATGATCTGTGAAACCGAAGGAAATGCTCCGAGTGGAGTAAAATAAATAAAAGATGGCGGGCGTAGCTCGCGATACTTCTCAAATTGAATATTAGATTGAAATTACGCGCTCGGGCGGCTCTCTCCTCCGCCTTTTGTTACGCGAATGATACATAAAGCGCGTGCGCATACAAACACAGCAATAAGAATTTTAAATTAGCATTCTTTTTGTGTTCCACGCCACCCCATCCCAGTCCGCGCACCCCACAGTCTTAATAATATGGAGAAATTGAGTTGTTATACACCCTTTTCGGAGGAGGCGCGGGTGCAACGGCACACCTCGCGAGAGAAGCCTTTTTGTAATTGAATTGAGATATTCTTTTCCCGGATATAACGACGGGGAGGTTGGCCCTGCTAGTTCCCTCGTTATATATGTGTTCGACGATATGAAATTCTCGAGTCGTGACATTGTCGTGCGTTACTATTAATATAATAATTTTATTTCTGGTCGAATAGAATGAATCTCTTGAATACTGATGGTATAAATTATACCAAAAATATGTTCTATTAATTTGATCAGCCTTCCGAGAAGAACCGATGCCATGATACTGGTATGTAATTACTGAAGGTTATTAACATCGTCCGTGTACAAACATGGCGGCTGATTGTAGGTTTCGTTTTAATTGCGCACACGCATCGCGATATCGAGTTAGAGCTCTTACTGATTCGTGCATGATGTATGGAGATAATCGTGAGAATTTTGATTGTTTATTGATTTTTGGATAACCGATGGGTATCGACAATACTAATTGAGATGGATCGAGATAGCATCTGACTTCCCTTAAATTAAGTCTAAATTCATCATTCATTGTACAAAAGACGATAAAAGAAGCGATTCATGACATTTAACATTCACTTTAATTAAAAAGCACTTAGCATTTCATTGAACATCAAAGTTTATACCCAAATGGACAAATTAAAAGGCTATTCTCCAGATTTACTAAGGAAATGTAAGAGTTTAAATTACAGAGAACGTTTATAGTTCAACAATCCGTGAACCAAGTAATTATCTATTCAAATTCGTCTGTCAACGATTTCGTTAAGATTCCCACAATTGTAAACTGTCACCCGGTTCCCATCTCCAAACGACATTAAATAATAGTTAAAGCAAGCTAATTTTATAGTCGTCTGTGAACATAAAAAGTCCTCCTCCCCTCTTTCCCCTGTCGCCTCAGGTAGATTTCTGACCGACCATTAAGGAGTCAACACATTATGGTGACACTACTGACTGAAGCTATACTCTATACGTTTTGCTTTGTGGTCTTGATTATAAGATCTAGCGATTTTAAAAAAGTTACTCACAGGCCTCGTAAAGTGGTGTTTTGCTTAAAAAAAATATACACGGTATGTCTACTTAGCACTTAGCGTCTTATTCTAGGTACCACCGACATAGTAGGTACAAACTTGATATGAATTTAAATTTCATTTTATGTAGGTATATTTACTTACAACGTTCGTGACTTGCTTTTAAATTTCTTATAAGAACATGAAAGAGTTCTGAGTTACTTATAGTTTTAGATTCGCGTATAGTCTTTGCCTCTTAACTTTGTGTATAATTGTTTCAAGTACGACTCCTTAACCCGCAATTATCGACGACGTTGCTAAGTAAGTATTCCAATGTGAAACTTTGTGGAACCACACTCGTAAAACTTAACCTTCGTTTTTATTTCCTTTTGTCTACCGAACGAAGTACCTATAAGTAGGTAGGTACATTCCTTTGTTTATAATACGACGGAACTAAAAAAAATAACCAATCATACAAATTAACGCTAATGACACATTTCTCGAGAATGTTAAGTCGGCGTCACGCTCATCGTGGTAAAATAAGATTAAGACTAATTCGAGGTCTCACAAATTATAGACGTAGTGCGGCGGATGTCGCCGCTGTGGCATCGGCGCCGGCGCAGCCGAAACCGCACGTCATTGTTTTTTGTGGAGAGCCCCGAGGCGCCTTCGATGCGATCCAACACCGGCCGCTAATTAATTATTTCACATGTATCGATCTTTAATTACAAACAGCCCGTTACCAACTTAATGACGCCCGCCAATTTGTCCGACGCAATTATCTCCCGAATCATATGGACCACAGAAACGAATAATGACTTTAAAAATATTAACACGATCGAGGCATTACATCGTGTAGGCTTTAATAGCAGAAAGCAGCGAATCAATCTTTATCTCGTACTAAACGTAATCCAGATATATTTATGACGCAGGAGAGCATGTGTGCTATTATGTTCGTCTGCGGCAATTTGCCTCGAAAATTGTCTTAATCGGCCGCTCAAGGGACTGTTTATGTATAATTATTTCCAAATTCGACGCTACGTTTGATGCCTTTCTTTGAGTTGTTTCGACAAAAAAGTCATCTGTTGCAACAATTAAGCCGACAAAAAAATAGATATAAGTATCGAAGGGTCCGCAATAATTACAGGCGCAAATTGGCGGTTCCTAAAAGTGAGACCGTTCGAGTGGCGCCTGCCAGGTTACCTGGACTCTTCACGCGATGTTTTTCTAGAAATCAAACAGTATTCTTAATTCCCAGTAGGTACTACCTATTAGAGACTGAGATCGTGATTATTGGATCTATAATAACCTAGAGTCTATACTGCTTGTAACTAGACGTTCAACTACCAGACTATTAAAATACAACAAAGTCCGACTAGACTACCAACAAAGTCCGAACAAAACCGACGACTAGTGTTTGAGATGGGATCAAGGAACTTTCCATAAAGAATCCGACAAGCATCTATCCCAATTAGCTTGAAAAGCAAATAAATCATAATAATATAATCATCGACATTATGACCACAATTCAAATATAACTTTGTACTTTGAGTTCCTTTACCATACCGAATGTTATTCCATTAAGAGTTAATTAAAACGACAAATTAATGAGAAAGTGTTTGGGTTTGTTAATAAAAACAGGTTTCACATTTCACACCTAAATGACGCTTTGTAATTACAAACACATTTGAAGCTACGAATTTGCGTTGTCACTTTAACGTGTGAAATCAGAGAGTCGTATTAATTAATGACTTTTACTTACTTATTGCAAATGAATACAATAGACTTTTGTATTTTAATAATTAACCGGTTATATCATCTGATCTCTTGTCCCATTCTTATGTGAAATATTTGACTTTCCATTAGACAGTTATCTACGAACAATATGAACATTTGATTTCGCAGCTAAATGGCAGAATTTGTATAAATTTTAAATATCTATTGGATATTGGAATCTTGTTAGAGTATAGACTTCCGCAATCCTTTAACACCCACACGGTGTCTTATAAGATTTACTGGCTTAAATATAGCTGTATAACGTTTCTTGCACTTTCTTGGTCTATCATCAGAGTGGTTGAGTACTGGATGCATGTCGAACACGACTATTACATTCTTTAGGTTAAACCGAAACGAGCAAAAAAGAAGCATTCCCATCGGTGAAGTTCAGGACTATTATTACCATTAATGAAGGTTTAAAGTTAAGCCCTAACGGTGGACATCGCCGGCCGCGATCCTTACCATGTAGTAGCGAACTCTGGTCGACCGTTCCCACGTCTAACGAGACTACCTCCATTACGTGCAACGTTTTACATACATTCTCCTCACTTATTATCAATGTATTAAGTAAATCGTTCTCTTCGACTTCGCTCAATTTTATTTCCATTAATCGCTTTTCGACATTTTCGATTCGGCGGCTGACAACGCCGGCTTAATACCTTATTTATTGTAATTCTTCGTCGAGACTTAGTAGATGTTGTTTAATGCGCTTTTACGATGTTTTCGTAAAGAAAGAGCTCTTCGGGTAATTATTTAGCAGTGTTTTGCGGTTTCTTGGGGCGAGCGGCCGTCAAGTTAATGAGGATCTTCGTAATAACCCGCGATTATTAATATGGACGTTGTTATGGACTCTTCTGGCTACAATGCCTTTTAACCCGTATTGCACATATCGCTGTTTGCTTTGTAATCTAGAATAATGGTTTTGCACTCCATCGTAAGTTATATCTTCCAACTGACATTTTAATTTGCGTAACAATCGTAATATTCATTAATACTTCATTGGTTATTTAAAGGTCATAATTTCCACTTGTCAAATGATAAAGTCTTGTTTCCTCGCAACACCTTTAGTAGCAATAAAGCGGTCTCTTCGCAAACGTCGCTGTTTTAGTTCGTAAATTCTCATTGAAAAGTGATACATGGATCACGAAGTCTCATTCAGTGGATACGGTAACGAGTACATGCTGATTGGCTTCTCATGGTTTTTGCTTTTACTAATTAAGAGATTTATCGACTGTTGGTAATTGGTTTTTGTCGTGAAATCATTTATAATTTCACATATTGATTTCTCCGTAGTGAGTATTATTAATTTCACTAATTTGTACTGCTTTGGCTTCTCTAGTCGCTATATAATACTCTAATCATCCGCTCATCTGACCATATATTGGACATTGATAAAAACAGCATTCATTTGTAACTATCAATAATATAGAGGGAGCTTCATTAATGAATTGAAAAGCTCGCATCTTCATTATGATGGGCTTGATAACTATTGTTGTTCAATGCGGGTTCTAAACTTGTGTGTGTGCGGTGTATGAGTACGGGCAAATTGCGTCAGTGTCAATACACACAGGAACGGATAGAGTCGTATTTTTCTCACGCTCACACACACACATTCGCGTAATTTGCGCTCTAATAATATTCGTTTGTGTGGGTGACTTTATCGGAAATTAGTTCTGCAATGAACATCGGGGTATTGGTTGGATGGAATTGACAACACTGATTGTAAAACCGATGGGAACATAAGCACGTGTACCCACATAAAACATTTACAAATCGAACACCACGTTCAAACTCTTTGCAAAACATAAATTATACTATAATCATGCTGCTCTGTCTATTAATTTGCCGCCTTTTCTATATTTTAACGACAAGTTTTCGCGTCAAAGATTTTATTTTTGTTTCTTTTATGAGATTTTATATAGCTGTTTTACTAAAGTAGATCTTATAATCGTAGTCGTAAGGTATGAAATATATTATTTGTGTTAAGCCATAGATAGTATAAGCAAATTGTAGCATTACAGAACGTTCACCTCGAATATAATTACTGGCTCTTTGCATAATTTCCATACACATTAGCACTGCGAAATTATCTACAAATTACTATTGCTCTATACAACCACAGTAATTATTATTATAGCAATTACAAGTTGCTTGCTTTACTTTGTCACTTTAATCGTCACCCACGAAAGCAGTGCAAATTTCTAGGTGTGACGTAGGTAGGTACCTAGTTTGAAAATGGGGAAATGATGTTACGATACTATGTTAATTTGTCTTGTTGGAATAGTTTAAATCTTCCACTTTGAAAATTAATAAAGATTCCGTTTAACAAATACACATAGTTAATACTACTATAATACTTAGAATCAAAGAAATTGCATTTCTAAAAAAACAGTATAAAATGATTAAAAATTATTTATTTCATATTACCTTAAGAAATAATGGAAAATGCATCGATCATGATATAGGTAGGTATATTATGAATTTATGATATGATATCATGTGAAGTTACTAAGATGTAACTATATTAACTTGAACTCTATCCATGAATTTTACATTTCGGATATCATTTGAGATAATGATTCCCCTACATATTTGTCAGATACTAAAATCAAAGCAAACAAAGATAAAACCAAATTGCAAGAACACGACAACGATCAGTATAGCACAAGGGAATCATTTAAATCACCTTAACACCCGTCATTTCAATATTTGTTCAACAATATTGAAATTATTTAAATTATTATCGACTATCAACGTTCGTTGAAAAGTAAACAAGGAGTGGTACCTTTAAAAAATGAATTGCTAAAAATATTCCTAATTTAATCGTTATCTGTTCATCCGGTCTAATACAGTAGGTATTATAATAAAACTGAAATACCTATTGCTATCTGTCGACATCCTGGTGTGCTCATTAGTTACGATTATTTTAACTCACAATTAAATTAATTAGACAATAAATGAAGTTAGCTATTTTATATTAAACTAACTTTGTCCCGCGGTTTCACCCGCATAAATCCTAATCTCGTGGGAATTTCCAAAAATACTTTCTAATTGGATGCCTATCAAATATGGCAGTCAGTCGGTACATTTTTTTTTACATAAGACAAAGCTTAATCTAAATAGTTGATAAAATTTGTCTTTGTTTGGTTCTTATTAGATATTAATAACTTTATCGATCATTTTTGTTTCTTATAAGACTATGCGCAATAAAACAAACTTTCTCACAAAAAAACCTCGGAACTATAAGGGTTTCTTATTGATTAGGACTCTTAAACTTCGGTAACGAATCTTAGAAACATTAGAATTTTAAGAAAATTCGTTTTCATATTCTTACTTCTGGGATTTATTTGATCAATAATGACAATTTAAAGTACATATCCCAAGTACACTTCACTTATTAGCAACAAAACCGCCAAAGTGATATCTACGTTTTAATATGATATATCCGAAATGAAATCTTTTCTGTCTGTTATATTTTCAGACTGAAGACAATGATTTGATATGTATAGAAATCAATGGAAATTTTGAAGAACTTCTAATGTAACACAACGTTTTAAATTGTTAAATGTAACTATTATATGCCTATCATTAAAATGAAGTATTCTCTTTCATGACCTGCAATGTTTTTAAAGATCGGCGGTTCATTTTTAAACGAGGTATCTGTAATCTTAAATACTAGCTTATCTTCAATTTCAAAATATGATGATGGGTAAGTATTATAAAAGAGGCGAATTTTTACTAAATATGTCATGATAGTTATTATTGATTATCTCACCTGTCAAACTAAATATATTTGTTATTTTAGTCCTCTTAGGTATTTACTGCACAAGTACTTCTGATAACGTTAAAGATAACGCAGATGACGGCTTTAATCTCTGTTTTTAACGAATTTTTATTCTAGATTACTTGTTTATTTTATCGACTAACGTCTCTTTTTGTATGATACCATTATAGCCTTTATATCAAAGCCGTAAAGTGGTTTTTCCAATCAGATTCTAAATCAAGATGGTAAAATGTATGTCTGCCAAGATCTGAGTTTGTCAGTTGCTTAATTGTAATAGTGTCAGAATTGACAGGCTGTCACACGGATAAATTGATTACAGCTGTTTGCGCAAATGTCGACTTGATAACGATTACTCTGTACCTATGTATTTTAATTTGAGTAGGTGCGCATACATAGACCTATGCGTAGATACTTATATCTTAATCATACACAACTGGCTCTGGGAACTCGATTTTATCAGTAAAAATACGGCTTTCAGTATCTCGAGTAGGTACGAGTTAGAAGACACCTCCATAAAAGTATTTAATCAACCTCTACGAGAAATCAAATATTTACCTTAACTCGGGATCTATTACTTACTTAATCTATGTAGGGGAATACGCGATATCTAAGTTCGGAAAACAACGCAGATGACATAAACTGTCGCCCTACCCACTTCCGGTTGCGAGGACAACCGTCACAATCCCATTCAACAGTTCACCTTCAACAAACTGGGTGAAACCGACCCGTGAGAAATAGGTGATTGATTTATTTGCAAAAACTGTTCAAACAATTCAACCGTTTACTGTAGCCTTTTCTCTCAATGGTAATTCGATTGATTGATTTGAATATGCAATATTGTTACAGGAGAGCATGTGATGCCGGCCTTTGACGCCCGGCGCCATGCCCACGCCGCTGCAGCCCGGCGGCACCGCTAGCGGCCCGCCTCCGGAGCGCAAGCGGCGCCGCAAACGCGACGATCCGCAGAGCTCAGCAACGCTAGAGCCGGACGACGACGACGGCGACATGAGTCCCGAGGAAGAGCCGCGCAACGTTCCCGCGGCGCCTGCCGCACCCACGCCCGCGCCTTCCTCAGCACCTGCACCTACTTCGCCACCCGCCGCACCCGATGCCGTAGATCTGACTTCTAGACGAGATTCCCCGCCACTTTCTTCTGACGTGGAACGTTTCGACGGCAAGATTGTTTACAACCCTGACGGTTCAGCCTACATCATCGAAGATCCAGAACTGTCTGAAGGTGAAACCAGTCTATCAGACTTGCCTAAAATTGAACCTGGCTGCATCGTCGACAGTCGAGATAATAATGTCGTCGAAAGACAGCTGGATTTTCCTCAGATTGCTAGTGCATTTTATGTATCGAGAAATCCTTCACTGTACGGTGCCCTATATGGAAGGCTGGCTGCTGAACGTGCGCGAGCGAGGCCTGACGCACCTGTGATGCACAGCTACAGGGTATTCAGTTTTCGAGGAGGGAAAGATGCTCAGAGACCGTCATCCCCATCTACCGAATGTCCTGTCAGTGTGCCAGTTAAACCTATTCTAATGTGCTTTATTTGTAAGTTGAGTTTTGGATACGCTAAATCGTTCGTAGCCCATGCTCAATCTGATCATAGTTTATCGTTGCTTGATTCGGAAAGAGATGCACTATCAAGAGAGAACGCATCAGCCATTATTCAATGTGTTGGCAAAGACAAAGAACCCTTAGTTTCTTTCTTAGAACCCGTTGGCGCCGCAGCCCCTCCAAGAGTATCAGCGTCTGGAAGTCCGGCCAACACGTCAGAGTTATCGAGTCCTTCGATAGAAAAGCGACTGGATATGATGACACCAGATAGAGACCATGATTCGATTTTACCTAATGGAACCTGTGATGAGAGGAGGCCAAGTCCAAATCAATGGCGGCCACCTCGATCGATAGTTGAATCTATGGTACCTCAACATTCCTTGATCTCTGTGGCGCATCCACATACAATAAATGCGTCCGTTCAGCCTCGAGTGAGTCCCAATTCATCACCGCCATTCCAGGCAACACCGCCTGCATTTCTTTCCGGAACGACGATAGGTGTTTGTCCAGACCACCTGGGCGGACGCCCGTCTGGAGCTGAATGTCCAAAGTGTGAATTAATTTTAAATTCTGGTAGATTAGGAGGTCCACTTGCTGGAATGCATAGTAGAAATTCATGTAAGACTCTGAAATGTCCGAAATGTAACTGGCATTACAAATATCAAGAAACTTTAGAAATACACATGAAAGAAAAACACCCTGAAGCCGAAACGAGTTGTATTTATTGTATAGCTGGTCAACCCCACCCTCGGCTGGCTCGTGGTGAAACATATACTTGTGGGTACAAACCATATCGATGTGAAGTGTGCAATTACTCTACTACAACAAAAGGGAATCTTAGTATACACATGCAATCCGATAAACACCTGAATAATATGCAAGAATTGCAAAATGGCGGAAATCCCGGAGAAGGAAATCTGCCACCAGCTCCTCAACATACGCCTCCAGGTGTTCACAAGCCGCCTCTACCACATCATTCTCCTTTGGGTCAAAAACCAAAACCAACTTTCCGTTGCGATGTTTGTAACTACGAAACAAATGTAGCTCGAAATTTGAGAATACACATGACGTCAGAGAAGCACACGCACAATATGCTTGTTCTCCAACAAAATGTAAAGCATATGCAAACATTATCAGCTTTACATCATAGACAACAAAGTCAACAACAGCTAGAGAGTCTACTACATTTTCATGGCAATGATGCACCTCCACAAAATCCAGAAGCAGCGTTGGCTGATATGGCATATAATCAAGCATTAATGATACAGTTAATGACTGGAGGTCCTGGACCATCGCCACCAGAGCTAGGTGCTCATCTTGACGTTGGCTTAAACCCTGAAGCTATGGAACCACCTCCTGAACCTGCAGATCCAGAACCTGAACGAACTTTCCACTGCTGCATTTGTAATTGCTTTTCTACGGATTCTTTAGAAGCTTTAGGCCACCATCTAGCCCAAGACCGTACTAAGATCAGAGAACAAGAAATACTAGCTTTAGTGGCCGGTCATTACGTGTGTAAACTATGCACTTACAAAACTAATTTAAAAGCTAACTTTCAACTACATTGCAAGACCGACAAGCATTTACAGAGGTTACAGCATGTTAATCATGTTAAAGAGGGAGGTCCTAGAAATGAATGGAAGCTTAAGTTTTGTGGGGGCGTTGGAACAGGTGGTGCGGGTGTAGGCGGTGTCCAAGTTAGATGTTGTGCTTGTGATTACTACACTAATTCTGCCCACAAACTACAATTGCATGCTGCTGGTGCTAGACACGAGGCAGCAGCACTATTACTCAGACACCTACGAGACTGCGCGGCGCGGATGCCCCGAGAGCGCCCTAGAGTTTACAGGTGTGCTCTTTGTGGTTTTGGTGCTCCTCACAGATTACCTCTACTGCAACACGTCCGATCAGTGAAGCATTTACAAATGGAACAAATCCATCAATTACAAAGAAGAACAGAAGGAAAAGACCCGACACCAGACGTGGCTGAACTATTCCAAGTAATTCCTCAACCACCAGAAATGAGCAGTCCATTTGACCAAGATAATGGTGAGTACTTCACTGACTTAACTAATATAACTTAACTGACTTAACTTAACTGATATTAGGTAGATTACATACTCTAAATAAGAACCTCTCTGCAAATGCCTAATTAGTAACAAGTCCATTAAGTATTGTAATTGATGCAAAGTTTTTCTGTTCACTTATGAATAGACAGAATAGTAATAAGGAAATTGCTTATTTGTTACTGATAATTTACGAACCGTGTCTTGTCCATTGTTTGTATATTGATTTCCTAAGTGTTAACTGACATTGTGAGGTAAAACTTATTGATAATGAAATCGTTACTCGAGCATGGTTATAAAGTGACTGAGTACAAGACTATCAAAATAGAAATGCAACAACTATATTACGAATAAGTTGCCTTAACTTATATTTGCATCGACATATTTTATCAGAAAAACTATAAAAAAAATATGATTATTTATTATTTTAGAACCAAAGACATTTCGTAAGATTTTCTATAAAGCGTGAAAATTCCATTAAAATTAATTCAACTGAAACCATTACCGCGTTCATATCGATAAAGTAATACTGAGACGATTTATGAATGTGATTTCGAAACGTCACTATCGGTTTCCAATTTAAACCGATTCGTTCCTTAATCAATTTTACTTGGAGTTTTTACAAACTGAACTTCTTGCCCTGGTCCGTGTCAATAAACATACAATTTGTTTCATGTTAATTTGTGTATTTTTTATGAAGTGCGGGTTAATCATGTGTTCATCGTGATCGAAGCCTTCATTATCGTTCGCCGCATGGCCCTCACTTCGTGTTCAATCTAAGAACCAATCTCCATTTTAAGCGATGAGCATTTAGCGGAGAATTCGTAATCACAATAATGAGATAATTACACACGGACAAAATTTAATTTAAAACGCGCAACATTAGAACAGGTTTCTTTAATAACGTACGCCTTACACGGTGTCGCCACAGTCGGATGCCGTCATTGGTTAGAGACGGCTCCGCCCCGCGAGCGAGGGAGATGGAAAGAAGATTTGAATTGAGAACGCGAATTTTTCATAAGTACTGCACACGGGACAATGACTCGCATTACGTATGTGGCGGTCGCGCATTAAGGATGATTGCCCCCTTGTGATGAGAATTGTACATCATCGGCATAGTACGTACAATGTCGCCGGCCGCATTGCCCGGCGCATCTTTATGAACCCGCTGAAAACTATAAACTTCGAGAGAAATGTGGAGGCAAAAGAAATCCACCTTAACCCATTGTGCAACTCATGTTTATGCTTATTACTTATTTTCACCTTATTCAGAGTGCCGTTGTAAACGATCGATTTTAATATGAAATTTAGCTTTCAAAGCGTTATGGTTCATTGTCATTCGTAACCGCGTACATGGCACATTCGGGTAAGTTCGCACGCCACGGGTACTTCATAAAACTTTTTACTTACAAATTTTGGCTTTCAGAACACTAACGTTTGTTTCTCTGACCCCGGCTACTTTATTAGTAAGAATCTGCTTCTTACAATCAAAACCTGAATAAAACCGGTCTTGTATTCAATGATTCATACACGCAACACCCCATGATAAGATTTTTGCGCCTTTCTTGATCTATCTGAAATAGTTTAGAGGTTTATTCACAAATCAACTAATTTGAATAAAATGTTTATATTTTTGCGCGCCAGCAATTAATGCATATTTAAAGTCGATTATCAACTAAATTACTGATCTTATTTTAAATAACATCACATTTTTGAGTACCTAAATAAATATTAAAAATAGTTTACCATATACAAATGTTTCGAACTATAAAATACAGTCTCCCTTTGTATCCTTGACGCCACAATGCAAAAATCCTGACCTAAATCTCACAAAACAAAACTCACTGCACAATACTTACTTTATGACGCTATAACGATGTGGTGTTTCCTTAGAAAAGACCCTTTGTTCATTGACAAAAAGCGTCAGAGATCGCATTTATGCAGACAAGGTCCTTCTACCTGGCTCATTGTTCTATGCTCCTACCAGACTGTGGGTCGGCGATTTAACATCATAAATAATTACATTCACTGGTCACTCTTGCTCAAAATTAGGGTCAGTTGCGCTATGATTATTATTATGTTCTCAGATTTACTTTATCCCTCTCCCCATCATTAGATGTAACGGTTTTAGCTGGTTAAAACTATAGAACGGGTTCTTGTACAGGGGAGCGACTGGTTTCAAGTCCGGTAGACTGTGAGATAATTTCAACTTCTAATTAAGGGAATATTCTGCTCCCCTAAAATAGCTCCTTAATACAATGTCTCATTTGTAAATGAAAATAGTACACCAACCGATAGAAGAAAAAGAAATATCTCACACAATCGATAATTGTCTGTTACCAGGTTATTATTCCGTTACCTAGAATCATTGAAACTTTTGACACTGCTGTTAACCAATTTGTTCCGGATTAAAGTCTGAAGAAAAAAATAACGGATATAATAAGCAAGTTGAACCATACAGTTGCTCATATTATGAAGCCTAATTGTAACTTTATATTACCGATTTTTGGCGGTCCCTACATCGGCCGATTCTTTCACCTTCCTTATTTAACCGTAAACAATGGTGCCCAGCGTCTTTCACACGCTGCTGTGGACTTATCCCTGGTCAAATAATAATTGCACACTCACATATCTTCAATACCGCTGTCCTGCTCCCACCTACCGCCACATACGTCAGCTCTCCCGATGCATTTGATCCGATCCGAAACAAAATATTCGAAACCTTTTGTAATAATGAACAATGATTGTTTGCCCGTCCTGTATCTCCTTTGTGTGCAAAATTACAATATACTTGTTACGTTAGTATTAATGTGTTTACGAATGTGTGCGTACGGGATGGATAGAGCGATACCTTTGTCTTGTCGGGACGACGCAAACAAAACCAGTCCTACTAATAATAATATAAAGGAGAAGAATTTTATTTTTAACTTCAATTCAGAAAAGTAACAAACGCTCACACCGAACAATAGTCAGTTTCATTTATAGAAATAATCTTTTTTGTAGATAAATCTCATATAGTAGACGTAGGTAGGCGATGTAAATACAATTTAGAATTTGGCATCCATTCGGTTTGCAAATTCCGTGCCGAGAGGTTCGTTTCCTTTCGATCTAAATGTCTCTAAATATAATAATTATGATTTTGTGATGTTAGTCGGATAAAAAAATTAAATTATTTATTTTGTCTACAGACAACAAAGAACCGATCGACCAAAAGCCTGAGTTGACGCAAGAGCAAAAAATGTTAAGATTTTTGGAGCAACATCAACAACAATTGCAACAGCAACAGCAGCAGCAACAACAAGTCCAATCACAACAACAAGTTCAGCAAGCCAATGAAGACGAACGAGAGACGCCGGGGCCGCACGCGTGTCCGTACTGCAATTTCAGCTGCAACAGCGAGGCACGTCTTCATACTCACGTGACTACAATCCACAGTGAGAACGCGAGACATTTTATCTGTCCACTATGTCAAGATGCATTCAAAGATCGTCCAGCTCTCGAAAGACATGTCATGCAAATTCATTCCGTGAACTCAGAGGGTTTGCAAAGGTTACTACTTCTCGTAGATCAAAGCCACTGGCTAAACGGGGGTGCTCAATCACAAAGAGACGAATCTCGACAAGGAGATGAAGAAAGGGAAATATCATCTCCCCGCTCAGAAGGAAGCACAGACGGTGAAATGGAACGTTGTTTAACTTGCAACCGCACATTCCGTAACGTGGATGAGTTATGTCAACACCAAAATGAGACTGGACACTTAGAATTGAAACAGACACCTCAAGGCCCCGGATATTTCTGCTGGAAGAAGGGGTGTAACCGATATTTTGATGCTGCGCATGCTTTACAGAATCACTTCAGAGAAGCTCACGCTCGTAATTCTATAACTAACATGTCAGTATCTGAGAAACACGTGTATAAGTATCGTTGCAATCAATGTAGTCTTGCATTCAAAACAGTGGAAAAACTACAATTACATTCACAATACCATGTTATTCGTGACGCTACTAAATGTGTTCTTTGCGGAAGGAATTTCCGCTCTGTACTAGCTCTTCAGAAGCACGTGGAAACTTCACACCCCGAGCTAACTGAAGAAGAACTAGCGTCGTTCAAGAGAAGTCTTGCGAGTAATCCCCTACTACAGGCTGCCCAAGGCACAGCTTTGGATGCCGCTACAGCAGAACTTTTACGCAAAGAAGCATTGAGAACTCCCGATGATGATATGGCAGATCTAGAAGATCGTGATTCAAGTGCCACTGTAGCTGACGAGTCAGGTCATAATGATGCCGAAAACTCGGATGATTCAATCATTTACAAAGATCAGCAATTCTTAGAAGATTACCTGAACTCGCAAGCAATGGCTGAAGATTCTTACAATGATCCTAATAGAAAGTACAAATGTCACCGTTGTAAAGTCGCTTTTACTCGCCAATCTTATTTGACAGCACATAACAAGACGCTTCTTCATAGGAAAGGTGAAAAACTCACATATCCAATGGAAAAATATCTTGATCCAAACAGGCCATTCAAATGCGATGTTTGTAAAGAATCGTTTACACAAAAGAACATCTTACTGGTTCATTACAACAGCGTCAGTCATTTGCATAAACTAAAACGAGCTATGCAAGAACAACAGAACAATAACAACCCTCCAGTGTCGCCCGGAGCCGGGTCCGCGCCTTCGAATTTAACTCTCACACCTAAAAGTACGTCGAGTGAAGAAGATGATCGTAAGCGCTATAAATGTAACATTTGCAAAGTAGCATACACACAAGGTAGCACTTTGGACATACACATGAGATCAGTTTTACATCAAACTCGAGCAGGCAAGTTGCAAGAGCTCGCCGCGGCTGGACACGTGGACTTGAGCCGACCTTTGGTAGAGCAACCGGACAGAAACGACCCCGCCAAAATTTTACAAGACGTTTTGTCGCCGAAAAATACATCCCCTTCGTCGACTAGCAGTGGGGGACCGCGCTCGTCACCCCCCGCACGGCCAGGTAGCCCTCGGTCCCCGCGCTCAGGTAACGCCTCGTGCGAACGTTGCCACGCGTCATTTCCTACCGGGGAGCTACTCGACGCACATCGTGCAACCTCATGCCCGTTCGGCGATGCGCGGGCGCAATCGCCGCTAGGAGAAGCAGAGGCAGCCGCACTTGACGAGATGGTCGCCAAGGGCAACCCGCCCAAACGAAACACTCAAATGTATAAACAACTTTTAGAAACGTTTGGTTTCGATCTCGTCATGCAATATAATGAAAATCAGCGGCGTAAATTACAAGAAGAACGTGAAATGGCGCGAGTGCCGAGTCCGCCCCCTCCTCCACCAGAGGAAAAGCCTCCAGATAGTGAAACTAAATCGACGTGTCAACATTGCAACAAGGAGTTTTCTAGTGTGTTTGTTTTAAAAACTCATTGTGAAGAAGTGCATAAAGATAAAGTTCCTTTGGAGTTTCTCGAACAATTTGCGGAACAGTTTAAATCGGAGTATGAGAGGAAGTCCGGAGCACCTAACTCGCCACGGGCTGCATCACCAGCGCCGCAAGGTGACAGGTCACCTTCGCCGCGCGGTGAAAGTAACCTCAACGAAAATGGGAACTCTCAAGGTGAAGCGCAGGCTGGCGCGTTGCTCGCTGCCCAAGTTCAGGAGATGCAAGCGGCGTTGAACATGATACAACTTCAGCAACTCGGCCAGTTGCATCCGATGGTTGCGCAGATGTTATCTCTCGGGCTGCCACTGGGCCTGAACGTGGGAGCTCTGGCTGCCATGAACCTGCAGCCACCACTGGTTCCACTAATGCTTCCTCCACCACCCTTCGATGCAATGAACTTCAGTCACGACGCGCAGCTCAAACAGCAACAGCTGATACAGCAACAACAACAGGTCAGTTTTGGTTCAAATTAGTCGTTCTTTAAAATAATTTTCTCATCGTGATATAAATGCGATCAGAGACATAATTATACCCCAACTTTGATTAAAATGTATTCAAATCCATTAGTTACTTTATAGTAGCATATTTTTTATTTATTTTTAAATAAATATACCATCATTTTACTCTCATATTGTAACGAACTGTATGTATAATACGTCCAGTACTATAATACAGGTAAATTATAAACAATGTACTATTTGAAATAACTAGAGTTATAATCAATCTAAATTAAATGAATCGTCAATAATGATTATTAATGAATGATAGTGAATATATTATTTAATAAACAGCGATATAAAATTTTACCTATGGGTTATTAGTTATATACCTACGTCTTGCTTACGATTATCTAATCGAATGTATAATTTAAACTTGACTGAACTTGAGTTGATCAATATTTCGATAGATCAAAACTTTCTTATTAAAAATAATTAATGTAATCGTATACATATATAAAAACTATAACTACAATAATGTTAACTACAAAACCCTAAAACTGAATTTCTATTTCATGTGGTCACGGCATCACGGGTGAACGGCTGGACCGATTTCACAAATTCTTTTTTTGTTGAGAAAGTTCTTATGAAAGAAAAACAACGATATTCCCGTGGGATCGAGACTTACGCGGTTGAAACCGCGAGGCGCAGCTAGTTGATTAAAGTATACAATTTTAACAAGATATTACTAGCGATTATACAACTAGGCGGTTACAAATCGCGAGCAAAGGGACTCGGAGATCCCACCTTTCGTTTAAAAATGTACTCGTACATACGTGGTAATTTTAGCAAAGTAATTTTGTCATACAATTTAACTATTTATTAGACTTCTTACGGGGACTATTTGTCACTTGTCACTCAATACAAAACTCTTTTCTATCCATGTATCATGTAAATGGTAGTTTAAGTACACAAAAAATTTTTTCCATATTCGGGTAACGTAACGGGTTTTTCATTTCACCCTCGTTGTACGAAGAAATACATCGGCTAGTTTAAACTAAAAGTAAAAAATCTTTGTTTACTTTTTAAACATGAGGTAATATAGTGATTAACTGATTATTTTGTCAGTTACTGTGTAAATTCGATCATGGAAAGGATATCTACAAGGTTTCTATAGATAAGCATGGCGATCGAACGTTAGCTATCTGTTTGCACAAAGCAACAGAGGTTCTATTGTTATGCGTCTAGGGTCGATCCACTATTATTACTTACCTACGAGTTTTGTTATTATTCCAACTTACCTGCTAGTAACAAGAACCGTATCTACCTATTAGGTTATTTTTTTTTTTAATTTTAGCTATTGTTAGTTTAAGGTTGCGTTAATCCCCACTCAATAATCTCTCATACAAAAACAAACAACTAACTTTTGTTTTGTTTTCAGGCAAATGCTGCAGCTGGACAAAAGAGAGCTCGAACACGCATCACGGACGAGCAATTGAAAATCTTGCGAGCCCACTTTGACATCAACAACTCTCCAAGCGACGAAGCTATTGCGAAAATGGCGAAACAATCGGGTCTACCTACGAAGGTAATCAAACATTGGTTCCGAAATACACTTTTCAAAGAACGACAGCGTAATAAAGATTCTCCATACAACTTTAACAACCCCCCGTCAACTACGCTAAACCTAGAAGAATATGAGAAAACAGGCGAAGCTAAGGTCACTCCTTTAGATTCATCTGCTAGTTCTGACGAAGGTAAACCACCACCTGAAAAGAAACCTAGGACAGATGAACCATCTCTCTGCCAACAAGATGTAAAATCGGAGCCTTGTGAAGAACCTACGATGGAAGAAAAATACGTATCGTACGACGACAGGCATCAGGAGGATAAAAGCTTTATTTTTCCTCAGGCACCACCTCAGAGCCCAGCACCAAATTCCAATAGTTCTGATCATCACCAAAACATATCAAGACCCCAGACGCCTACTCATATATCGTTAAATTCATTAATACAATCACAACTAGACTCAATACCGGCTACAAGTATACCGCAGCCACCTCATCCATCAATGTTACCACCAAAATTAAATCCGAATTTTACGTCCCCAAACTCCGCGCCCCCGAACGTCCTACCTTTGACCCCAAATCGCAGCCTCAGTCCTGGCAGGGGACCGGCCGATTTCGGACTTTCCGGGGGCAACTCGAACGGATCCAACAGCTCGGGGTCTTCTGGCAAACGCGCCAACAGAACTAGATTTACTGATTATCAGATTAAAGTTCTACAAGAGTTTTTTGAAAACAATGCCTATCCAAAAGATGACGATCTTGAGTATCTATCAAAACTTTTAGGTCTGAGTCCCAGAGTTATCGTTGTTTGGTTTCAAAACGCTCGTCAAAAAGCAAGAAAAGTTTATGAAAACCAACCTGCCGCTGATCCACCAGCAGGAGCTACAGACGAAGCAAACAGATTTCAACGGACTCCTGGGCTTAACTACCAATGCAAGAAGTGCCAACTTGTATTTCAGCGATATTATGAATTAATACGACATCAAAAAACTCATTGTTTTAAAGAGGAAGATGCTAAAAGGTCAGCACAAGCGCAAGCCGCTGCAGCGCAAGTGGCTGCTACGCTAAGTAGTGAAGATTCTAATTCGAGCACTGTAGAACACCACATACCTCATGTTCCAGTTTCGCCAGCGCCACCGCGCACTCCAACTCCTGCTGCCCCGAGTTACCCAGTGTCACCAGCCCCGTCGACTCCTCTAACTCCAGTTACTCCTTTGTCTCATCAACAACAACAACAACGCACTGAAGAAAAAGATGGAAATTTTCAATGTGATAAATGCAACTTAGTCTTCCCGCGATTTGATTTGTGGCGAGAGCATCAACTTGTTCACATAATGAACCCAAATTTATTTCCCTCTTACCCTCCAGACTCCCCTTTTGGGATTTTACAACAACATGCGCAACTTCAACAACTTAACGCTCTAGGGAATGAAGAATCGCGACACCCTTTAGTAGCCGCACTTAACCAACAAGTTGCTAAGAGGAAATTTGATGAATTTGATGAAACCGACCTTGGTGAACAGCCAAAAGACAAACGTTTGAGAACAACCATACTGCCTGAACAATTGGACTACCTTTACCAAAAGTACCAGATTGAATCAAATCCGTCACGAAAAATGCTAGAGAACATTGCACGTGAAGTAGGGTTAAAAAAAAGAGTGGTACAAGTTTGGTTTCAAAATACACGAGCCCGTGAAAGGAAAGGACAGTTTCGCGCACATGCGCAAGTTATAAACAAAAGATGTCCTTTTTGTCCAGCATTGTTCAAAGTCAAGAGTGCGCTCGAGAGCCATTTGAGTACTAAACACGCCGATCAGTGTGCGCGAGGAGAAATCAATATCGATACCTTACCCGATGAAGAATTAAGTACAGAATCGACTCCGAGTTTCGGCTCACAACAAAGTGACAGGCAGCAAAATTTTTCCCAAGCGGGGGCTCCCATGTTGCCCCCTATTTTTCCACCATTTCACTCAGACATGGAGAAGTTTATCAAGCAGTACAGTGAAGAGTCAATGAAACGCTACGTTAGTGAATTGCAAGCGCATGCTGCCGCACAACAAAACGGTGGCAGTGGTAACAACGAAACGTCTGAGAGACGCCCTGAACATGGAAAATCGGAGATACCTTTAGACCTTAGCAAACCTGTAGACCTTTCTCGACCTGGTTCTGATGCTGACGAGCGCTCAGACACAGCATCAGAAACTATGGAATTCTATGATGAAGACGAACCATCATCACCTTTACCTGGCCAACAACAAACACCGAGACCTCCTGGTAAACGCTATCGCACCCAAATGTCATCAGTTCAAGTGAAAATAATGAAATCACTGTTTAGCGATTACAAAACACCTACGATGGCCGAGTGTGAAGCTCTTGGTCGAGAGATAGGGCTTCCCAAACGTGTAGTGCAAGTTTGGTTCCAAAACGCGCGTGCTAAAGAAAAGAAGGCTCGGCTGGCTGCCGGGTTATCGGAAGTGTCCGATGCGCCGCCTCCAGAAGAGTGTCGAGTTTGTGACTTCAAGTACAGTCACAAATACTCGGTGCAAGACCACGTGTTCACTCGGGGTCACATCAGCACGGTACGCGCACGCATCGAAAACGGCACGGGCGCCGGTACGGAGGACAGCACGCTCGCGCTCATGCAGATGGCAGCGCGACTCGATAGCAGCATCGCTGGCGAACTCCACAACGCGTTTCTGAGGCCGCAGCTCGCCGGAAACGGTGAGTGCACTACTTGAGACACTATGTATCGCATTGCACTCGACAGTATTGCGATATTGGAACATAACATTAGATAGATCCTCGCAGCAGCAAGTTTCGCTCGATCACTAATTATTGTGGCTTCAATCGACCTCATTAAACATTTCTGGGTCGAGCGAGACTTATGCAGTGCCGTGACGGTCGTTGCTATTTTCCTATTAGTGAGTCCTTTTGTACATAAATATTAGAAATAGCTTAGTTTTTATCTTTACGTTGTGGTGGTATGTCGGCGGCGACAGTAATGCCGTACTGTATCGTACCGGCAAAGCGAGTCAAGTGATCCGATTCGTAATAGAGACACGTACACGACCGATTCAATCTCAGAAATTATTTCGTAATTCAAATAATTACCAGTAACTACTTCATAGCTCGAAGCGTGGCAGCGTGCACGAAACAGTAAATAAAAAATATTGCTCAATCTTTGAATAATAGTTAGGTAGTCGAAATTACTGTGAAATAGATTTGTACTGGGATCAATGTTCCGTTGCTTTGATTGTGTGATATATATTTTTAAATAATAAAGGCAGTGTTTGCCCACTATCTTACCTGATGGTTTACTTATGACTTGACATTTTTATATTATGCACTCCAGCAAAGATAGATTCGGGCAAACTGCTTTCATTTCCTCGCGGCGCAAATACTTATGAGTAAACCAATGTCGCACATCAGTTCGATGAGGAAATGATGCAGGTGTTGACTGTAGGACAGACGCGTTGTCATCACGCCGCGAAAGGCGTTCCATCGGTGGGCCGGTGGGCGGACGGTCTAACCCGCCACACCATTCAAATGCAAACGAAACACAACAATGGTAGGAGTTAGGACGCGTGAAGGACGTCGTATATCTAATGGGAGCGATCAGCCGCACATGCATTTCGCTCCACATGAATAATCAATTATTTAAATGACAACAATCAAAAATACTTTCTCGGGATTGTTTGGTTCTCTATTGTCTCTGAGGAAGATGTTATTGACACCGAAAACCAACACCACGTAAGGATTTTTACTAGTAATCTGTTGCATAATATTATTCTTCTTAGTTGTTCATATTTAAAAAAAAAACTCCTATTAGGTATTAGCGACTTGTCGATTGTTGTAGGATTATTGAAAACCAAATTATATATTTTAGAGAATTTAATCGTTGTAGTTATTGTGTAAAGTCATAGTGAAGCCTGAAGTCTTTATAACTATTTAAATAAGGTGCCTTTTAGGATTCGAGTATTTGTAAATTATTATCTGAACTCCACTGTAAATAGTTAAACGTATAAAAGTATACTATTAGTAATAGCGCATTGTAAAATTGTCTTCTACCGCTATTCGCAAATGTGAATTTCGATAGTTCGTATCTATAGATAGATCTAATTATATTGTTTGTTTCGTAGAGGCAGAATTTGTGATATAACTGTATCTAATTAGTTTATTCGTATCGCAGTGTTGAGATGGCACGAGCACTAAAACGCAGAAATAAATACAGACATAACGTTACGTTTACAAATATTATAGGGTTTTACATTATAATGAGTTCTTTGTCGTGTGGGGTCCCGGACGGCTGCAGTTTTTGCTATTCTTTGGACGAATTTACATAAGAGTACTTTGAATTAGGGAGTTAGGCGATATGCAAATATTTTACCCAAAATTTGAATTTGTGTTATACATATGCTGCTCGTGCGTGTACGCCTTCGACGCATGCGCGTATAGCTATAGTATACGCACGCGCCGCGGGTGTTGCCATTCTTCCTATGTTTATTATGTGGAAACTCTCCTGTATAATAAACATCTTGGAACCCACGAATACCATATTTCAAATGCAAATATCGTTATATCTAGTTCGTCTTACAAAATATAATAGTTATTATGATATTATTTATTATTTACTCTACTGGAGTACCTATGCATACAATATTTTACCGATTTTGTTTTTATTTGTTATGAGCATGTGTATTTGCATATCGCTTTTTTAAATATTTTTATTGAATTTGTTTTGTTTGTATTTATTTTTGTTTTTTAGTTTTATATTATTATTTTGTTTTATTATTGTAGAAGATCAGGACTACGTCGATAAAATTATATCTGACGTATTTTAATGATATTGACTTTGCCTCCATAACGACTTCCAATAATTTTATTTTAATTTGTATAATTTAATTATAATTAGTGCGATCTGCATTTACTGTTATTCAGATGACATTACGATAGTTATTTGAAAAAAGCCCAGTGCCAGCCAGTGAACTATTTTGGCGTTAGACTATTACTTGTCTAAAAGATTGAAAGTCTTGTAAACTGAATAGTATTATTATAATTATTATCTACAGTTATTATATTTGCAGAATTCGTTGAAATAAATGCAATATTTATATTATTACATTACGTTTTTTTGTTTTTGTTTCCTTGGTTCCTATTTTCCTTAGTTTTTTGTTGCTTTGATTTATTTTGTTTTTATTTATGAAACAGTATGAGGTAACAGGGAAGACAAAGTGGTCGGGTATCCAACTATGTTGAAGAATTCAGAGAGCTCAGGTGAGGACGACTATGTAGTTAAACTAACTTAAGTACAATGAGTTAGAAACTTACCTGAGGGTTGTTAAAACAAAGAACCATTTGTCTAAGGGGTTTGCATGGCGATTCCGGATGTATTTAAAAATGTACTTCGTGGGAGGTGGACTTTTGTTTAAACATTCCTTAGTTTATCATCCACCAGGTAACAGATTGCTAGTGCAGCTTTACACACTCAACTGAAAACGATCGTGACGGCACAACACTTTTTACAGCTTTGTAGTTAGACATTTTACCTGTACCTAATATTTAAAGGATATTTACATGTTACGCTGGGTTTCTACAACAAATTGTTTTAGTTACAAACAGTAGAAAGACAAAGTGTTTTCTACAAGACGTATCTTAAAACTGTAATAAACGTTGTGCAACTTTCTATAACTTTTGTACAATTAAGGTTTCTTATTTTTTATAGAGCAAGACATTCTACTAGAATATTATCAAGGTAAAATACATCAACAAAAATCCTGCCGCGACGAGATTCAAACCTCTTTTTCAATATGGATTTTTCCTAAATAATATTTTTTTTGCAAATTTTACACAATGTTATCTGTTTTGGATTGGTCTTGTAGAACGCAACCTAGGACTTCTTCTTAGTAAAATACCTTGATGCTACCTAGGTACCTACGTTGCTATTTATAACAAGAATCATTATTTTGTGCATAAGTATTTAAAAATGGCTTAGAATACAAAAAACATAGACCAATTCTCTTTATCAATGCTTTTGTTCTAGGCATACCTACCTACAACCTTATACGAGTGTAATATAAAATTTAACTTTCCTCTCAATGAACTCTTTACAAAATACTGTTTTTGATCATGCTAGGTTACTAGATTTTTAGACTAGGCAATACCATGGAAATCTACCTAAAATCTAGAAGAATAACGGCCGAATACTGAAATCCTACTAAAAAATTTCTAATTAAACTCAAAAGTAACCAGTTTTAATTTTGATGTGAAACATCTATAGGGAGGGTAACCCAGAGTTGACGTGGCGATGCATCGCCACCCTATATGAAAACACATCTGTCAATTTAAATGGTGTTTTCGCATTCGCCCTTAAAAACTGAGTCCACGTAAAACAGATTACCTACTTTTATTCTTAAGTAGAAATCAGGGTACTTCCTAGATTATTAAATATTGGTAATTTAAAAACATCCCTAAGGCCTTCTTAAAGAATATTGCAAACGAAGTAATAACCACGTTACATCTCCTAAAATTACCACACATTTTAACGAACATAAAAATAAATACAATTATTTTGTAGTTTTCTTAGGTTTCCAAATTATAACATAAAATACCTTTAATTAATTATTTTTTACTAAAAAAAAACCTTTTTATGAAAATCTAACAACGCGAAATTTTTACGCTTGTCGTGGTTACAATCAGTTATCGTAATGATCAATTTTTGTCTAAATATTAGCTGCTCTGGCCCCTCGTGAACAACAATCTTTGTAACATGGTTGAAACGTCAAAGTGTAACCATGTAAAGTAAAAAAATAATTATATGTATGTATTTAAAAAAAAAAGTATAATTTGTTGTAAATCCGTTGTCTAGTACCCGATAGGACAAGCCTAGTGCTTAGTTTGGGGCTAGGTAACGCTGTGTATAATGTCGTGGAATATTTATTTTAAAAATAATTATATAGGAACAGGAACATAAATAAGTGCGCAAAATGTCTAACCGGTATCTACTCTTAACTAACTAGTTATGCAAAATAACTTCTTTTTTCTCAATTTACGGACAATGGAATCAGTTTTTCAGCGTTCACCCACTCAAGGGTTTCTTACAAAAAAATATTAAATTACCTACCAGCTCACAATAAGTCTAATGTCTGATAAAAAATGTTCCCGTTAGTGAACCAGCTAATTATCTCATTGTATTACACAATATATAGGACGTGCTTACCAGAAAATAGCGTTTTTTGTTCAACAACAAAAGATTTTTTTATATGGAATCGATATCATGAAGGTAAGTAGAGAGATCATTGAAATTCTTTGGACTGTGTTGATTGAAATTACGAAAAGGTTCGGCTCACTTCTGATTGTAGTAGTATAGTACCTTCGGTGGGTGCGGTGAAAGTTACATAAGTATGAATCTATTTTATGAATAACAGAAGTAAGTATTCAAATGAAATGTATAGAAGAATCTCAGAATAAATCATAATTTCTGTACAGCCTGAAAGATAAACATATAAACTACAAAAGTAAGGTATGCTAAGAAATGTCAGTCAGTAGACACTGTCACTCTTTCGTCAGTCTAAAGGTTGGTTATATATATATACATATAGGTACCTACCGAAAACAGCAGATATATGGCGAAAAACTAACAGCCGTAATCAGAAAGTTTGTATAGAGAACATAAAGAATGAAGCCGCGGAATAATGCTAGTTTTCTATAAGGCAAAAGTCAATGTTTCAAACTTTGTCAAATTTTTAATAGGTATTTTATGTAAAGTGTTAGAACATCATCGTCGTAGCTAAATCGAAACCGGCCATACGTAAGGCTTAGGCTAAGGAACGCTCTACTATTGTTATTAGTAACATTCGATGTCAGCGACTATACCAATGACAATGACAGTTATTTCCTTAGCAATATTCACTAACGACCCTATGCATGGATTTAGCTTTTGTCACATTTTCGATAACGTCGATTGTCATTGACAAGAACGAGACAAAACATTAAGCCACGTATAGGGTCGTTTGTGACTGCGAATGTCGTTTAAAACAAGGTACTTAAGTAAATTATTCAAAATTTTGAGAAAATAAACGGATCAACATAATCAACAATATGATAAATAAATCTATATTTCAGGACCATTTTTAAATTAATTTCATTAAGAATCAGGACAATAAATATATTATTATATTTAGGATATTTTAATAAAGGATTTTTGTATGACTATGTAGGTATAGGTAATAAGTACTTAGTCCAACTATGCTATTTAATATTAACTTACTACAGTCACAGTATGTACATAGAGGAGGCGCGCCCTAGCCTTTCCTTGTAATGTGCTGCAGGTAGGTCTACTACCTATGTAAGTAAGGTACCAGAGAACGTAGGTGTTGGGTTTAACCTTTTTAATTATGAAGTTTTATATATATCGTTCAATAGTTGCTATTTCCCCATTCAAATTTTAAACCTTTATAAATTGTATAACTTAATAAAACACTATTTATCCGGTTTTATCGCGTTTTTATTCATTTATTTGACTCGAGCTTTCGCCAACTTTACAGTTGGCTTTTTCAAGGTTGACATTTGTCAACGGTTGACTTTTTCAAGCCAACTGTAAAGTTGGCGAAAGCTCGGGTCAAATAATGAATAAAACGCGATAAAACCGGATAAATAAAGTGTTTTATTATGCAAAATCGCGAAAACCATAGAAGAAATTTTGTATAACTTAATTTAACGTCAATTAAGTATCGAAAATATGAATTAGATTTTGTAAAAAAAAATTGACATAGAATCAAATTATTATACAATAACAGATTTATAGAATGTATACAATAGTAGCTGCGTCCCGCAGTTTCACTTTCGCAATTCCCGATCACGTGAAAATATCAGAATCAAAATAGTCTATGTTATTTCTAGATCTATTGGTGAAAGAGTTTTTGAAATTGGTCCCGAAGTTTCGGAGCCTATTCATTAAAAACAAACAAATAAGTATTTTCTCTTCATAATATTAGTATGGACAAATCCTTATAAAACACATACAAATATAAGGGACGATCTATTTTAATACCTATATAGTAATAAGTATAATATCTTCCATAAAACTTCATTTTGATAGCTAACTAAGTAGTTTCTGTAAAAGTAACAGTATGGTAAATCATTAACGTAACAACTTAAGCACCTAAACTATAAAAATACAGAAACCTTAAGGTCAACTTTATTTAAAAAATCAAATGCACAACAAAGAAATCCCTTTACGACCTCAAACGTGTGGATTTAAAAACTAGGTTACCGATACAAATGCGTTGTAAAATTTTGAACTTCACGCTCGTACGATTATTTTGCGGAAAAAGATAAAATCTATTGAATTTTTCAATGGTAGGTTTTACGCAAATTTGTGACAAACCGTTTAGTGCAGCTGCCGACAGTGTTACTGATTTTACGGTTCGTCCGTATAGATAGACTCTGTAGACGACGCGTCACATACAATCTTTGTGTACCTATTGACAAGGTTTATTTCTATAGTGAAATTTCTTATAAATTAAATCAGATGTATTCAGAACTTTAAGTAAGAGATCTGCATCACTTCTACGCAGAATATGGAGCAGTTCTATCACTTACCTGATACTGTTTGCTAACAGAATGAACAATGATTGTACCACTTTTTGCACTAAGACTTGTTGGACAAGTCCAGTGCAAATTACACCTACTATTGGTAGATGGAAGGTGTAAGATAGCTTTTAATAACTACTTATAAAATCTTAATTTTTCTTGCTCATAATTTTTATTTTGACTATAATAAATGATCGATCGGACCGATAATAAATGATTATTATTTATTTAAGCCTAAAATGTAAAATGATAGCTGGCTTATAATAAAATATATTGAGTTTAGTTTTATATTAGTATAAAATGAAACTGAAATCAACTGAACTGGACTGAAATTAATACCAATATTTCAAGACTTATAAGTAACCTACTAATTATTTAGATTACATTTTCCCCAAAAGATATTCAATAGTATCTAAACAATTCTTCAGCATTGTTAGATGTTTGTATGATTTTCTGCAGCAATAACTTGGAATTTTGCAACTAATTAAAAATTTGGAAGAACTATTCTTTGAAAATAAAGTTTAATAACCTTGAGGGATTTTCAAGATGATTTAGTTATAGAATACGTGGCTAATAACTTAGTGCCTACCTAGCTTTTTCATGACTGCAGAAAACGTAAGCTTAACTTACTACAGGCAGTACAGGTATGTATTATTCACTCTTAAAAAATATATTGATGATTACCATAACTTTTGTTTCGAACAGAACATTAAGGAGTACCCAATGAAACATTTTAATTTAGACACGAGTAAAACATTATATGTATTTACAACTACAATATAAAAAAGTCAATAAAAGTAGCTGTGAACTAAGCAATAAATTTATTAGAGCCGGTAATAATTTCGATAAACGAAGATGATGAGTTTAGGGCCTGGCCAGAGCGCGAGTGGGCAGTAGGCCCTGAAGTCACGTCGCGTCGCCCATCACAAACCATTACTCGCTCCAAACCGTATCGACAAATAACCGCCAATTATTTGATCGCTCTACAATCTTTTTACAATTTCTTCTCAGTCAGCCGTTATTATATTTCTATTAAGCCTTTTTTGTAATCAAACTACTAATGATTCGATTCCATTTCCTATGCGGACGTGCCGTCTCTGCGATGTTAATGACACAATGTAATTAGATCCGGATGGTTCGAGAGCGTTGACTCTAAAACTGCGGTGCCCGAACGGTGGTTAATAGCGAAGTGTCAATTTTACTAAAAATATGGTAATTTACAATGCCCGCCATATTGTTTCCTCTTAAATTCTTTGGGCGAAGACGCGACGCACGGTTACCGCGGTCTAAGTCGCGTCAGAGGATGCCAATCTTTATTATAAAGTTACACAATGGCTTTTATACGTTATTAGGTGTATACATTTAACTAAATAAATTTGCAATATTTCGTTTCACACAGCTCTATCTAGTTCCAAAGTAAGCAACTTAGGCTTGTAATTACTATGGGTAGATACAAATCAACGGATACACTACAAATTATTATCATATGCCTGTTTGTTGTAAATAGATAATAGTAAACACCCAGAACCAAACATTTAAGATCAGCATAAATATTTTTCTAGAGCAGGAATTGAACCCGCAACCTTCCACGTTGCAATTTTGGGTTTACCCGATGCGCCACAGAGGCCGTCATTAACTCATTAGGACACATGCTTAAATATCTGCATCTGGCATTCAAAATAAGTGTACTACAATATGTTCTAAATTACCTAACCATCAAATTGTGTTAATATACTTGGTATAATATCTACAATAGTATCATATTATTTTTTACGAAACAAAATCAGTAATGTGAATTTGACAATGTATTATAAATTATTGCTCGTGGCTGTACGTATCGATATTTTCTAACCCTTATATTTTAGATTGATGCTCTCAAATTGTCCTATTAAAATATCCCAGATAAGTTTTGAGAAATCTCCTTCAATAGTTTGACAAACTGTGCAATACCGTTACGGTTATCGTTTTGCGTGTCGTACTTGCTTGGAAAACAATAAATTATCTCGTCATTAGAAATTATCTTACCCTTTCTAATTTAACATCAATTACTGTGATCTAAAAAGAGCTTAAGTGCTTCGTAATAACTTTGAATAAGAAAGCTACGTCGTCGGTTTTATTGGTTAGTATTCTTTATACTTATCAATACGAACAAGATAAATCTGGCGATGTCGCACATACATTCAGCTAGCTTAGCTCTATCACCAACCCAAAGTGGGAGTTAATACAAATTTTCATTTTAGTGAACTTGTCTATAAAAAATGTAGTTGCAAGATTCCGACCAGAACGACCAAAAAACAAAGAGTCTAAAAACGTGAAAAAATTGTAGCTTCGCATTACGTCCACTAAAACCTTTTCTACTAAACTACGAAAATCTTTTCAGTATTGTAATTTTTTTATGAATTTCAATTACTTAAATTAAAAAAAAACAGTAAATTCACTATGAAAAACAATTTTTAAAATTTAGAAAATATGCTCAAAGCCTATTTTTAATTAACTTCTAATTGATTTTATAGGAAGTTCAAATAGTTTTTATGTAAAACAATAAATAAGCATGGTACTTACCTATAACTAAATTCGTGTTTTACCTATTAATGCATTAAGTAAATCTATTAGATATTTCGTCAATATCTCTGGTAGTCGTGACTCCGGTCCTCGGCGTGTCAAACGACAGTTCTCCTCAATTAGAAGTTCAGTCACCCAGTGGAACGGTGTGATCATGAAAAACGATCAATTCACAATCATAATACAATTTATGAAATTGATTTGTAGCGCACTTATAGAAAGAAAATTGGGTTTTTAGTGTTTTTATGGTATTATGTACCAGTAGGTATATTGCGTATGTAAGTAAACTTCAAGATTTTAACTATTATTTTGGGTACCATGCCGCGGGAGGGTGGCGTCGACAGCTTACTGTTAATTTAGATTCTAGTTTTGTTTTTATTAGTATGTAACTTTTCAAGTGTACCTTTCTTATATTTATTATTAGATTTTAACTTATATTGCCGATATACCTATGTTTTAGAGTGGCCGATCAGGCACCGCAAACATTAGGAAATATCAATATAGGAAATTCTTAAGATATCTTTTTTTTTGTCAAATATAGCCAAATAATACCAATTTTTCGATTTTCTGAGACTACATGAAATCGCCGTTTTTTAGTAGTTGGAAGTCTACAGGCAAATAAGATCAACTAGAATCTAATAAACAAAATCGCGAAAGGATAAGGCGGCAGAAAAATCCGGAACCAGGATGTTTTTTTAACAAAGAAGTTGGATGTTTTTTGGAAGAAAAAGGCTTCCGTAGCTTTATACCGCTAGAAATCGGGTCTTAAGCATAAATATAGACATGCCTAGTTTTCAGAATATTTTCATAGCAGTAGCAATAGGTAATATTTTATAGTATTTTAAAAGAGATAATTCTCTAAGATGAAAAAAATCTGTTTTATTTTATATTAAATGTTACTAGTATATAATATACAGGTTTCTCAACTTGCTTACTCAACAACATACCATTTAGAGACATATTCTGATTAATGATAATTATACATAATCAGGTAAAACACTGGTACTTAATTAGATATCAAGTAATTCTACAGGATGACAAAGTATATAATAAGCGAAGAGACAACTATTACACATGCCTATAGTACAACTGCAATGATTCTGCGTGCATTGTCGTGCCAGCTACTAGAAGTGGAACTCAATTTATCGTATATACTTTTTACGATACTCAATAGGATGAATGCACCTACCAAATCTGTAAACTTGCAATCTTCTAGAGATAATCCGCGCTACCATGATAGTTTGTCGTTGATATGTCGTCCTTTTGTCGCCCAAAAAAATGAAGTAAATTTTAAATAAAGAATACTTTTAAAAACCACAGAGAATTTAAAAAATCTTTTTGTTTTTTTGATATTTGTTTTTTATTATTTTATGTATTTTTAAATTATTTTTTTTAGCTGAACGACGACGTGGCCCGTTCGCGACTACTTATAAGACATCATGGTAGGGCATATTGTCTAAACTAGCACGCTTTATCGTCGACATCAAAGTCACTGCTTATCAAGGAGATGATGATGTCCAACGTCAGCCTATATCGCATAAAAAAGGTATCAAATATTAGTGTTAAGCTCTTCATTATGTCTTCTTTCCAATATTGAGAACAAGCCGCAGGCAAAACTGCCTACCTGCTAAGTTTTTAACTCGACTTAGACACTTGTTGATAACTTAGGTCGACATTATGTGATACATCCGATAGAATGATTTCGAGTTCTTTCAAAATACCAGTGCCTGTTATAAATAAATCGTCGTACCGTGGCCCTTAACCAACTGAACGTGGCTCATTTATAACTACGTACAAAACAAAGATCTAGGCGGTCGTGTGATTATTAATTTAATAGCATCTTAACAAAGACGACTTGATTAATTGTAATTATAGGTGATTTTCTGACGATCGTGTGAGGGCTAATTATTAAGGTAGAAACATCAAGTTTTAGACAATTCCGCAAGGCCATCGTGCATCTAGCGATATATATATATAGGTGTAATTTGTGTGAATGTTTTTATAATTTAGTCAATCAATGTTAAAAATAAAACCATAACTAAACTGCTAACTGCCTTTGACTAAACTTCATATACTTACCTAGTAAACTACAAGCTATTCAGCTTTTATAAACAGATAGTTTGAATTTTAATCTTAACTGATGAATCAAAGCTCTTATTATCATTTATTCTTTTTTCTTTTATTTTTATCCGTTATTCCCGTGGGATCGGGACGGGTGCACAATTTTATGGAAGTTTAGGAACGGAATATCAATTTATTACCATGTTTCTGTTTTATTAACTGTTTGTGGTGAAAACAATCATGTTGTTAAAAATCTACACGGGTTTCATGCAGGTATATAGGTACATACCTAGACACAGTTTCCGAATTGCTTAAATTACACTCCTAAAGATATACATGTAAACAAGACTTGTAATGGTAATTTATAGATAAAGCAAAGTTACGTACATATTAAGTACCTGTATCTATTTATTTGTCGAAGTTACTAGCATTCGTATATTTTGTACAGGATTTACAAGCTTTGCACCTGTGTTTGGTTAATTTGACAATTGTCTCCGTGAACACTGATAGAACTTCTTAATAATGATATAGTAAAAATAACTTTTTGCTTATACCAAAGTTCACACGGCTTGGTAATGCTATGATACAAGTATTTTCCAACAGATGTTGTGTCAGAAAAATCAAATAGTACGTAAAAGTTAGATTATTTATTGGGTTTTTTCAGTAAAAGAAAGAAACATTATATTCCACCCTTCGCCCAACAAGTCACATCCTCCCTCCACAGTTCATATTAAGTAAATAATAAATATTATTTACTTCTGAGTCCTGTTGCCACCAACTTTGATAGTCAGATGATCTTTATTTGCAGCTGAGCATTATTCCTACGATTCCGTGTGTACTTTATATTCCTTGCATATTAAATGAGCGACAAAATCGTCACAAATTACCTTAAGATTTGACTGTAAGATGTATTTATGACTGGTATGTTTCCATGAAACGTTACACAAAATTCATAGTGGAAAATTTTCAGTGATCGTCTGTAAACAGCAATGAATGTTACACATTCAGTGTTCATTTCTCATTTATTCGTATCAAACTGTAATACGTCAGTTTTACGCTGGAATATAATTCTAGACTATTTCTTGTGTAACACCTCATAAATAAACGCTATCATAGTACTTAAATATCATTCTATTTCTGCTATTCTAGTTATAGTAATTAATTTGAACCAAAATCAAAACTTAAATCAGACTAAACCTGTACTTTCTTTTTGTCACATTGTATGACAGAAAAAGCAACGCGTTGAAATCTTTTCTTAACAATAATACAAAATGCAACTTTTTGTTCAAACCGAAGGTTCAAACACTGGTTCTTATTTCACATTTTAAATTCTCCTTTTTTTAACGGCTTCTGTTCACGTGATAGAATTTAGAAATATTATGGTAAATAACAGAAACACGTGTTGGTAAAGGACACAAAAATGATTACTTATGAATCTTATGATTCATTGTTCATGGACTATATAAGATATTTTTGTACGACTTACAATATCATTGTAGAGCATTTTTTAATTAAATTTGGTTACAAATATCTAAGTGCATTCAACACCTAATTGTGAGTCTAAATTCACATATTTTCTACCTACATATGGACTACTAAAACAGGTTATTCGTTATTATGTTCTATCACCATTACAAAGAAGGTTCCTGGACATGGTTATAACTTGCCATGTCTTATGCACCAGTTTAATATTCTACTTAAATACTTGCTTTTGACAAACAAATAAAACGAAATCAAAATCACAGAACTACAAAACGTACACAGATTTAAAATTAGAGGTCCATCAACTCAATAGGAAGGGGCCCGCATATCCGCTTGATCCTAATTGAAACCTATTGCGCGCGCTAAATAGTACCGATTGGAGAGCTGCTGTACATTGTCAACTGATTGGAGATCTCACAGTAATGGAATAAGGAAGCTCGTGTCTAGGCGTTTGCTAGACGGGATATTGGGCATTATGATCATTATTCTGTCGAGTGTCATCTCTTCAAGGATTATGTTATTTTGTTTCTATTGAGACATTAAAATTTCATTTAGGAACAATAACTGTTTATTAAATTATTCTTTTAGGTAAATAGGCAATATATAAAATACAGAAGTCAAGAAAAATACATAATACATAATTTACATAAGTCTAGTTCAATTAGCGTGAACAAAAACTTGTCAATATATAATTTAACATTTCAGAAACGTTTCTGATCTTAACAACATTAAATGAAACATATAAAATTAAACTTATTTTTCCGTTTCAATCGCGTTGTTTTTATAATATTAGTTTGTTTAACGACGTTTAGCGTTTCGAGGACTTCGTTGTACTCGTACACCTATCAAACGCTAAACATACTGTAAAATTCTCGAAACATCGGACGTTTCGAAATATTTACAGATGAACTAATAGTTTATCGAATAAAATAGTAACTGTTTTGTTTTTAAAAGTTCCTGACAACGGCAGAGCGTATTGAATATCATTTCAAACAGTCATTGGAGTGTGATAAAAATCTGAGCAGAATTTGTTCCCATTATAAAAAACCATATTGTCAAATATCGAAGTTGATTTTAAGGGCTCTTTACACAATATGCTGGCCTCATTATGGGGGTTCTTTGTCCTAAGAACCAGTTCTTTTGTACAAGTCTTTTATTTAGCAAAGGTAACGGGACATACAATAAATGTATCAAATCAAAGTGTCCCCTCGTTAGTTTCTTTATTCATGACCTCTTCAGTGTAACTTTAAATTTCGATTCAATTAAAAATGATTCACTTTTTGTATTGTCTTTTGTAGGAATAAAAGTTTAAGACTGTTTTACAAATTGCGATCTGCAATCACAGATTTATAAGGACTAGATTTACATAGAAATATCCGTTTTAATTAACGATTTCTTTCTCTTACCCTATACTCTTTGTCAATTTAGGTTTGCCAAACTCTACGAATTTGCCTTTATCTGTGATATTGAAAATAAAAAGTTATAAAATTAATTCAACAACAGAAATATTCGCTTATCGTAGAATGCTCGTATCGTAGAAATCGTAGGACACTTTTGTTAGTTTTAAATAGATACAAAGTTTCTTCTAAATGACAACTAAAAGATTATCATTAAAAACGCAACACTTCCTATAATTTAGCTTTCTGTTAATTCTACATCTAGCACTTATACCATTCCAACCGCTGATTAACACGAACACAAATCCCGTGCAGTTTGTTCCACTGCCTCAACTCAGCAATATCCTAAGAATAACTAGTTAATTCTAAGAATAACTGGTTAATTATCGTACCCGCAAACTCACGATTCGCTAGGCCACGACATTATTACATGCCACTCAGTTATGACTCGCAGTGTTTATTGACTGGAGAGAGAAGTTGTACTGCAGAAACTGAATAACTTGCACAAATTAAAAAGCTCTATTGCAGGCTGCTTATAATTACTGTTGGACCTTTCTCACGTTGGCCATTTTCAAGGCAACTCACAAGACCGCTCTGGCTCACATCCACTATTGGAAAACCTTATATAAAAGCACCTTGTAAATTAACGATCCTTTTTCTTAGATTTTCCCAATTTTGCATAATAAAACACAAAGACGCACACACTAAATAAAACGCGAGTTAAGCCCGATTAATTTTGTGTTTAATTAATGAAATTAAGTTATAAATTTATTAAAAATCATTTCATGTTTTAACTGAAAACTGCCTATAAACAATTCACGAAATCTTTTGAAATCACTGGCGTGCTTTTCTGTACCAAGAAAAGTATTTTTTGTCATTCCCTTAGATTATATATTCCAGTGTTTTCTTCATGTTATAAAGCGTTTTTCTTTTTTTTTTGTTCAAAAAAAGTATTTAAAAAAATTAGGGTACTAAATTACTACGAAACCCTCCGCTGCACGGGGCCCGACAAGACATTTGCCTAATTTTTTTACTAGCTAAGTGGAATCGCTCGGAAGTTAGCACCCTGGAAATGGTCTCTAAATCTCGATTCTATGCAGAAAACAATTGCAATTTAAATTTAGAATCATTACTTGTATTCTTCTGATAGTAAGTTTTAACTTAGTAAAGTAAATTCATGGAAAAATCTGCATCCAATTAGCTTGTCTAATTCTACTGCAATATTGTAAAACCTTGCTGCGTCTATTTAATAGGAACGTTAATCGCACATTATTGTTGCAACTGCTAGTGATGTGCGAAACATCGAATCAACTTTGAAAACAAAAAACAGTGACAAACAGGGACATTGGTAAAAACCTTATCTATCTATCTAATACCGTGTTACTAAAACTACGAGTATGTTAGATATTTCCACTTGTCTAAAGATCTCTTGGATTTGTTCTCAAATTTATATAATTCATGGGGTCTGTCCCTCAAAAGGTAAGGAAACCAAAATAAGGAACCCTTAAAAGATTACTTCCATGTCCGTCCATCTGTCTGTCTGTATTTTAACACCGATCGAGCTGCTCCGTGCTTCGGAAGGCACGTTAAGCAGTTGGTTCCGATTGTTATCTCTGATAGTAGTCGTTAAGTCAAGTTACTCTAACATTAGGTGAACCATACCACTACACAAAAAGAAGAAAAACCACCATATTTTTTCAAATTTTCCTGTTCAATCTACGCCTCACACTTTTTAAACTAATACACGATTTCTGTTCATCATTATCATAATTAGAATTTTAGGTCTAAATCGCGTTAGTACACATTCTTTTATTTCAAATTACCTCGACGTTTTGGGCAAACGGGTTACACCGACCGTGGTCCTGTTCAACCTACACCTAGGCTTCCATTCAGATAACGAACCTCGCAAAATTATCACCGTAAAATGTTAAGGTATAATTTCCAAACTTACGCATCGAACTGTAACAGTGCATTTAGTCGACTAATTGCAGTACAACTGTGTATGAAGTCGTAGTTAATTGCAGTATAATAGTACGTTTAGCACTTTCTTACCGGACGAACCGCGAGTCATTGTCGCGTGATTCCCCAACACTAAACACACAACATCAAGTTGATTGATCAGTTAGTACTTTGTAGGTTTGTTCGTGAGTCTGTAATTAGTACCTGCAAATTATCTTATGGGTTATGTTTGAACCAGTAGTTTACGACCTGAGGCTTTATTCTCAGCTCGGAATTGCAAGGGGCTGTATTACAGTGCTGAGACACTGTTGAGACTTTTTAGTTTTAGAATGCTTTCCTTATCAGTTCAGCTTAAGAACTGTAAGATTTTTCTCAAAGATTCCCCACAGACTTATATTCAGCTTCTATCAGTGGGTACAAACATTTTAGTGGAAGTACCAACAAACATTCATAGTCAACATAAATATATTATTTACATTTACAGTTACATTTTACCGGGTATTAGTGGAGTATTATTATTTATTTTGTTAACTCGACGTTACAGCCATAAATTACAATGATCTTGGTCGCGAGGGAGACCTGCAACCTTCTACTTAGCAGCCGTAGTTTTGCCCAACGCGCCACAGAGGCAGTAATTCCTTTTACCGCTCAATCGTCTGTAGCTAAAGTTATCCACTAATTACTCGGTAGGTAACCTATGCCCAACTAACAGTTGCATAACCGCACCTATAATTGCTTTTGCCTTATTATCGCAATTACACGCATCCACGGTTTGAGGGCGACAAGATTTCTCTTCTGACCCAACATAGTATAATTGAAAATTAAATTCTCTGTGTCAATCGTTTAAGGCGCTACCGTTAAGCGATTTTCACCGACGAATCGCTTTTGATCGCTTATTAAATTACTTTTTTTACTGAAAGTTTTTAATTCGTTTTTTTAGCCTCTCACCCAAAAACTACTGAACGGATTGCGATGAATCTTGGAATATAGGTCGCTTAAAACCTGCAATAACACATAGCCTACTTTATCCCGATAATCCCGCGGGAACAGAACTAACGCGGGTAAAACCGCGAGCGCAGCTTGTGTTACATAAGACTTTCCTATATTTTTCCTCGTACTATTTTTTGTCTAATTTGAGTGAAACGACGCTTTAATGCAGTTTACTTTCTTTAAACTGTTACTAAAGATAGTTCTAGATAAGTAAATGTGTAATTGATTGAATTTTTTATTTGTTACTATCGCCTATTCTGTGGTTGTGTTAAAGAAATTCACGACATGACGACGACACCTCCGCCTTAACTTGTCTTGAACGCTCATAGCTAAATGGTGATAGATAAGTTTATCTTTAACTCGAAGGAGGATGCCTAGATTATGCCCTATTATACCAGTTTGCTAGTTAAAATCGTGTTGGGCCACGGTCTGATGATGAAAACTGATGTTGACCATATTCATTCCTCAAACGAATATTAAGGAAAAGTTAAGTCAGGAATTACTTAAGCTTTTTATTATTACGCTAGTTGGCTTACAGTGTCTAAATTAGTTATCTATTTGGATTTATTTTCAAGTTGTCTGCTAAATAACTTGTCATTTTACCGTAAACTCTAGATTCCAGTGAAATTGAAAATTGTAAAGCTATCACTTAACAATGCACCTTTGTAATTAATACCTATAAATTGAGCTGTGGGCACGTTCGAATTGTAACTCAAAATAAAACCTTGGACGTAAAAATTCGTCAAACAACAATGGTACAGAATTTGTCATTACAGAAGTACGTGACTGCAACCCAAACATTGAGCATGTCTCGTTTATTTTAATATCACGCCGATTTTTTATTCTTTTCCATCAATTTCACGTTTTTATAAAACCGTTTTTTGTATGACGACGACGTGACAACTTCAAAGAATTTTCATAAATAATAAACAAATTTTGTGGTACATTTCAAGGTGTTATCGAATAGGGCCTTGGGCCTTGTAATCTAGATGGATCGCTGAAGACAAAGTTGGTTCGTTGTATGCGGTCTGATGTAACTTTCATGTGTTTGAGAATATTGCAAAAGTTTTACATACAAATATTTCCTATTAAAACAGACTGAACTTGCAATGTCGTCTTATATTAGTTATTTATGTTGCGTTTGTTCGTATGAACATGATATTTCCTACATCAATTTTTAGTGTTGCTTTACAATGGAAGTTACAATTTAAAATCAAACCACATCTATCTTGTGCATTTGCCTACATATTTAATCCGATAGTAGGTATTTATATTTTGATCCAACGAATCTAAGTCTAGCATGCTAGGATTCAAAAAGTTGTCCTAAAAATTAATTTATTTTTGTTCAGATAATAAGTACCTTAATCGCGCAAAACATACTTTGATATTCGTGGTTCAACTAGCCTTGGACACAATTAGATAAAAATAATTGCTTAAGTTTCTATATTTTAGAAGAAGCCAAATAATTATACTTATTTAATTTATTTTTAAGTAATTTGTGCTATTAAACGTTTCTGATTTTGTTAAAAGCTTTATTAATTAGAATATCGATATTAAAATTTATAATTTAAAGTTTTTTTTTCTCCTAACTAGATTGACTTACTTATACTGTGTTACCTTTTTGCAAGCAGTTGACTGATATTCAATTTCTTTTTGTTTCATGTACCAACTGTTCGATGATGCCATACATAGTATAAGTAGGTATCGAGTGCATTATGATAATATTAATAATGAACCTGTCCATGTGTATGTCCTTAACAAACGCCCCAATTAAACTCATTTGTTATCCTAAATAAGGTTTGTGTAGGTGCGAAACAAAATTATTTCTCGTAACAGATTAACTTTTATGGTTCTCTGTGCATGTGTACGAAATAATAGAATGCTGTTTACAACTTTTTTTTACTTACAAGTCTAAAAAGTACCTAGTGTTATTTCGCTAAGACACAGTATAGACAATTTGTGCTGTAATGCATACAAATGACAAGGATAATTCCTTATTTAATCAATAATTTCAAATTGAAATTCTCTTGTTTCTAAATTGTTAAGGGGGCGAGTGATATGAAATGTTTCGTCTAATTTTCGACTAAAATCTATTTTAAATCTACGTACATAACTCAATCAACATCTTAGTACATATATATGAAATTGCATTAACAAATTACTCCTTTGGTGCTTTGTAAAATTTGTACGAGTGTTTCTTTTTTTGAAAATTTTGTGATCTTGCAATTCCGTCACACTCATTTCTCTGTAATCAGCCAAAAGACCCATATATTCGTATCTACATAATAAACATCTATCTCCACCTTAAGACATGCCGTAATAGAGTAGATCCATTGCGACTTGGGTCCAAAACCTCATTTCATAATCCACCTGTCTCACTCCAACGTCTTTCTAAGAATAGTGAACAATTTTTATTTCACATGCTAAGTACACCTCGCGGACACAACTTTGATGTCATTTAGCGAAAACAATGGAAAGATCTGCGCACATTCGAGCATGCTAATTCTTACATTTTATTTAAATTAACTTATTCTTATTATAAACGTGTGCTATGTCCAACTGCTGGTAAAATTTATAATGCTATTTTTACGCTTAAATGACTCATGGTGATCTTCGTAAGGGGAAGGTAATGAACTTTACTTCTTAGGCCTTACCACTGGTTCTTGCTGCTCCGATGTCCTTAATCCCGGGAATATACCTCATCCAAGTGTAATTCCCACTTCCATCCCTCTTTGAGTCAGCTTAAACACAGTACGTATTTCCTATTGACTCCTACCGCAAATAGATTCGGCAATGTTTTAACTATCGGTCGCCTGTCTCTCCCATTGGGCGCAAGTAGTTTACACGCAACCACGCAGTAGGTACGAACTCCAGGTCCGCTAATCCCTGATCTCAGATTCCTTAGTCACCTGTAACACTCACGGGAAGAAATGGGATAGCCTTATTCCAAACAACAAAGCTTAAAGCCAACTTAAAGCTTAGGCCAAACAGCCAAATTAATTTTTTTTTACATTATGTCACTCTAATGTCATCCATCTACATTCGATAGAAACACAGTAATTCTAAAATGTATCAAATTTACGTTTTTTTTTTTAATTTTCTTAACCTCTCATCCTACTAATATTATAAATGTGTAAGTGTGTGTGTTTGGATGTTTGTAACTCAATCACGCAAAAATTACTGAACCGATTGCGATGAAACTTGGAATATAAGTAATTGGAGACCGAGAATAACACAAAGGCTACATTTTATCCCGATATTCCTGCGGGAACGGGACTTACGCGGGTGAACCCGCGGGGCGCAGCAGGTTTACTATAAATTCATCCACTAGTACCACCCGTTTTTAATATTTGCTACAGCTGTAAGTTGTATTTTTACGATTTAGGGCAAACGTAACGTATGATCGAAACGCTATTAAACGAAGAATCCGTGGTAAGGTTTCTCTTCCCAATAATTTATCTGTGATTTGACATAACGTATCTGCGGTGATGCGATATAAATTTGTTTATATTAAGACTTGTTTTGTATTTATCTTCATGGTTGTTGTGCGTGATGTGTGTTCCGTTACGATAAGTATTTTCTCAATCTGTTCTAAGTTGAATACGCACTGTTGCGAGGCGGACCATTAGTCAAATTATGCTTTCAAGTGCAGCCCTATGTTTTCATAAAGATAAAAATGATTGACAATACGTTCCAAGTTGTATAAAAACAGTTTTCCCTAAACATTTGACTGACAAAAAAAATACATGTGATTATTTCTTTAAAACAATCTTAAAAGGCTCACGTGGCTGTCCATATAACCAGAAAAAGCTTTTTCCTCTCTTAACTATATCCGATTCTGGTGTTATTTTTTTTGTTGTTTGATAGCGCTGGTTTTCAGATGTATAGGTATATCTAGAATCATTGAATATGAAGTCTCCAAAATATTACCAGCTTATCTTCACTTTCCCACAGGATCTAGGACACGGAAGTTCCCGCTGGTTTAGCAAAATAATTATATTTGCTTATAATGGTTTTTGTTTTTGAGATAAATGTTAATGCATCTCAGTATTTTCAATTCCGTGTGTATCAACCCTAGACCAACTGTTACCTATGTATAGTTTAATTCAGTCGATTTGCATCGGGTGTACTTCACGAGCTTTCCTGGTAGTTTTCCCCATCATAAAGTGATCAAATAAGTTATCAAACATTGTAAATCAGCGGGAAGGTACTTTCTCTCAATCGTTAACATTCGCCACGGTGCCTTACTGTACGCTTCTGACGTTTCACCAGCTTTTTGTTTGATTCTAATGTTAATATCTAATGACTGAGACTTCCCTATTGAAGTGTCAGTGTGAAAGTCTACATGGCGTGTCACGGCTATATTCGTAGTGTCATTTGATTGAATGTATTTTTTATTAATTTTTAAATGACATTGATTAGCTTTTATTGTACCTATTCATTAGATATATCAAATTCTTCTTACCAAATATGGTTAGTCTCTTAAATTGAAGTAGTTGTATCAGGTTATGTTATTTATTATTATTAATATGGATATATTATATACCTTTAATGTGACGGTGTTGGTATAGTGGTAGATACCTTAACTTTCAAATCAAATGTCATGGTTTTGTATCCTGACGCGCACCAATCGTTTCCTTAAGAAAAGTATATATATATATATATATATACATAGATAGAAAAAGTGACATACACTATTCTTATATACAATTATAATTTTCTTAACATCGCGATTGAAGGTGTTCGCATGGCTTAAAATCACGGTTAAAGGCCCAATTATTAATGAATCTCCTTACTGAAGATGCAAAGCTTTAGAAAAACGTATAACAAACCTGTAGCTTGTATGCAGACTGATTAATTATTACGTTACAAAGAGATACAGCTGTTAAACAAGTTGTTTTTTATACGCTAATGAAACATATCAATAAAATATAGGATCACACTGCAATCTGGAAAAAATGTAGGTATGTTTTAAGACCATTGGTATGCAAGAAGCAGAGAACCGAACAAAAGACATTATAACATCCTGTTGCCACGACGCTCCAATCTTATTATTATCCTAATGACAAAAATTTATGGCTCCTTAAAACCTTCGTGCTGCAAATATTAAACTTTTTTTAAGGGAAATGTTGTGTTTGAATAAATGAGCGCTACTCCCAAAACTTTTTATTTCTTTATTGTTTTAAAAAGTTGTTGATTGGAAACCATTTTCATTTTTAAAACGAATGAATATATGCATTAAATATTTTTGCACTGACTACAATTCTGTTAATTTATCATACTCTATAAGTTTTATCTATATGAATTATAGTAAACCATAATACCTATTAACATAACAACTGTCTTGAAATATACAAAAACATTCTGAGATTCAACGTCAAAATAAACATACATTATTATTTTCATTCTTAATTTATCGTGTTATAAATGCAATATGCCATTCGTGTACCAACAAATCCGTGGGTTATTAATATGTTACAAACTTATTATAAAACCAAAATTGACGCGTATCGTTATTTGGTGTTTCTGAGTAGATCTTTTATTATCGAATTGGGAGGTAAAGCAGTTTAAGTGTTAAAAATGTTAAATATGGTTATGAATTTATACAGTCGCTTGAAGTTTTGTTACAATCGTAAAAAATCGAAGGCAGTGGCTAATTGTGGTCAATATTTGGTTTGGTATGAAAACGATATTCTCTTAAAATTCAATGACAAATACCTTAGATTTGTCATAAAATGATTATAAAAAGTCTGTTATTTATTTAATTTAACTTTTTTTACATGATTTGAAATTGAATAGTTTCTTCTATGGTTTTCGCGATTTTGCATAATAAAACACTTTATTTATCCGGTTTTATCGCGTTTTATTCATTATTTGACCCGAGCTTTCGCCAACTTTACAGTTGGCTTTTTCAAGGTTGATTGAGATGTAATTTGTCTATTTTGAATAAAAATGCGATAAAACCGGATAAATAAAGTGTTTTATTGAATAGTTATTTTAAAATTTGGAAATTATTAACCTGTAAAAGTGTAACTTTATTATATATCAATAATGTTAATACAAATGATTAATGAACATAAAAGATAATAACGTTGATTTCTTCGATTTCCTACAGGTAAAATTTCAACCTAATGAATTCTTAAATATTGTAATTAATAAAACTTTATTAAGGTAACATTTAAGTACGCAGGTAATGTAACAAGCTCAAAATATAATACAGCAATGTTTCAAAGAGAAACAATAATATTTTTTTTATATATTTTTTACTTTTGAGACATATAAAAATAATTATTAAGTTGTCTTTAAATTCCGTATGTCTTTAGTACCAAAATATCAAATTTCTAAAATCTTAAAAAACATTTATTATTTAATTTTGTCGACAACTTGCGATCTTTTAAATTTATTTACTTATTAGTTATTAGGTATAGGTATACCAACAGTAAGGTGCTGCACTGTACCTAAGTAAAATATAGAACTTAACATTTTTTTAAACATGGACAATTGTGCTCAATAAATTAAACACCACATTTCCACAAAAGTTTCCAAAGTTATCAGTTCGGATACAAACAAAGGTTCTTACTTAACTAAGTTGTACTTACGTGAAAATATAACTGAGGTAGGACATTGCTGCTGACTTATTTTTGCAAATACCATACTAATAAAAAACTAAGTCTACAAATTAAAATTTGTAATAAAATCGTGGTTTATTCACGGTTAAGTTCATACTGCTTGCAGGTTGTGTATCTACAAGTTTATAATACTCCTGCAATGCTATTCCCAGGATTTTTATGCAAATTCAAACACAATACAGATGAAATGTCCATCACTCCATTACTCTGGATTGTTTTCATCTAATTTGAATTTCTAATGCAAGGCTTATCATTCTGCCATATAAGTATGGTTAAACGATATTTGTGTCCAGTTAATACAATCTGTAAAGAAAGTTTATTACCGACTGGTGCTTTTGTATATACCTATCTGATTATGTTAAATAAATGTTGATTTTAAGTGTGGGTGGCCAGGTATTTTAAGAGCAATACTGCTGTCTCTGAATAAGTTAATATTATTATGAAACAATATCACCAGACAATGGTAGTGCGTGTTAAAACTATTGTATGTCTTTAACTGTTTTTTTTAATACTAGATATACAGTGATATATACCTATGTCACATACAATAAGTTGTTTTAGCTACACCTTCTTTTATTTTTTATATTGCCACAGAAATCCAAGACAATTTGCCATAAGTTTTATTGAAGAAACAGTGAAATATAGTGGTTTTAATGTCTTTTAGGTGGGAAAGAAAAACACAAAAATATGAGTTGAAGTAATGTTTTAAGAATATTTGTCACCATTTTGTTAGAACAAGGTGCTTCTGTGGTTAAATATCTCTGCATACGTGAATATACGTGAATGTTCGATCACTATCGCAACAGAGATACCAATATACTGACGATGTAGTAACTTAGAAGATACGTGATTTTTTTTTTGCTTAAACGCACGCACTAGTTCTAACCTATCATCCTCAGAGCCTGCATGCAACGGTTTGCTTAAAAGCCATAAGCTGCTAAGGGCGCATGTAAGACGACTGCTAAGTATTAACAGTGTAAACCTCCAAAAAATATTTTTCTAAATTATCAACTGAATCTATTTTTTTTTTATTGAAATTGAGATAATGATCTCTGCAAACAAAGGCTTTATCATTTTAATATCGGTCTCGGTAAGCCAATAAATGTTCGTTTTCACTCAGGCCCAGGCGGCGGTAGGCGTTATTGAAAGAACAGTTTTCTTACCGAACTCTCGTTGTATAATCAACAATTTTCTCGCGTATTTTTATTGATTCTCCCGAAGCGCACCTCCCTCCTCCGAGGAAGCCGGGATGGAGAGCTACCTCCTACCGCGCATTCATAATCGCATCGACACACTCCACACTTGCAGCACTCTAAAATGTACCTTAAAATAATACAATAAAGTCGTATTTGTACTAAGGACTCCCTGAAAGAATGGAAGAATCGTGCGTTACCAACCTCGGGACATTAAGCGTCATATAAATTACATTAGCATATAAATAAAGTATTTTTGTTGCGTTTGTCCGTAGTAGTTGTTGGGTCTTTTACGACGCTGTCGCAGGGTTAAACTTGGGACATTTTTGTTCTCTTTAGATAAATCCACGATCTTAACGACGTTAAGCAAATACATGTTATCGGTATATTTTTATTGCTTATTCGATCTCATAAATAATGCCGATGGAAACACAAAATTAATTTCGTTATGAATAGGAACGTAAACATGTTAAGATAAAATACTCGGTTGAGCCCACGAGTGGCTGTTTCGAGTGGAAGTCCAATTTATTTATTACATATTCATACATTCTGAAAATATTATGAAGCAATTTTCTTGATCGTATTACACTGAAATATGGCGGAATGATAATAATAAAATTGAATTTTCTTACAAATGGCTTTGATCAATTGATTTTTTGATGTATAACATGTCAGTAGGTGCTCGTCAAAGCAATTGGTAAATATATGCCGTAGACAAAAAAATGTATTTCTTATTAACAAAATTACTAGTTTAAATACCTAATACTAACCTAGATACGAATAGAGATATACCACATCTCTACCAACATAGTTACAAAAACAGCGCTTTGGTATTGTACTCAAGTAGGAACATTTTCTACTGAACAAAGTGATATATTTAAACTATCAACTCAAGATCGATAAGCTAAATTCAAAGTTAGGTTACACACCCTATATATGTATATGCGAACATCGTCTATACCCTACCTAAGGCGATTGCTACGTAAAAGTGTCTCGACGTCATAAAATTTTTATATTACGTTTAGACAACGTCCCGGGTTCAGTAGGTAGATAGATAACAACACTCTCCATACAAAGTAGAAGAAATTAAAAAAATACATAACTAAAATTTGTACAAATCTTATGAATATTATCATCATCATCATCATCAGCCTGTTGCAGTCTGGACATAGGCCTCTCCAATTGCACGCCAACTAGATCTATTTTCGGCTTCTCGCATCCAGTTTGTGCCAGCCGAGCTCTCGAGTGGAGGCCGCGACTCGGCAAACGTAGTGTAGGACGTCCTCAGGCACGTTGGATCGACGATTTGCGCAAGACGGCTGGCACAAACTGGATGCATGAGTCTTATGGTTCAAAGATATTACAATCCACTGAGGTGGGAGGCTTCGGCTGCTCAGCTTGCCACAGTCCTTTTTATAAGTCGCATAGCGGCTTCGTCCATGTTCCGACGCAAAGTTCGGTGTAGCCATTACCATTACGTATGTGTTGTCGATCACAAGTTAAGGGAAGAACAAGACAAAGATCGAACATAGCTTCAAACAAGGATACTGCGAAATATACAATCAATGAAGTCTGTTATAGGTACCACAGTTTACATATAGTAGTCGGTGCCTCGTGCGCTCTTGTAGTGAATTGCGTACCTACCTATGTACTCATAAGTATGTAAGTAAGTAAAAATCAATAATTGAATGCCATACCTATGGGAATAAATTTTCCACAAGGGTGACTACCTATATTGGGGTTACACGTGTCGCTTAAATTTCCAATTTGATTTGCTAAAATACATTTTGTGAGTATTTACGGAAAACGTAAGGTAAAACTTGCACCCCATAAAATAACTTAAAGCAAAGTTAAATTTAGCGTTCCTTACAAGATATATGCTTCCTGCACTAATATTTATACATATTAATGACTGACATCAATTACCTAATACCTAAAATGGCTTTTTGAAATAAAAATACTAAAAACATAAAACTACACTACGATAACATAAAAATACAAAACAAGACGCAATCAAGTACGTACCCGTATAATTTTTAGATAAAATTCTGAATTGCACAGTACAGATTATTTACAAATATCTACCTACTTGACTTATTGTTATAAATGTCTGTATTTTCACTAGCATAATACTTTTATAACATCGTTTTCCACCTAGAATGACATGTAGAGACCTCATAGCGCCATCTATGCCGTGTAAACCTGCTATACATTGCCTCTTATGCTTAGCAATAAATCGTATTTACAGGTTTCAGGACTGTCACGCACACATAACTACAAACGTTTCAGTGTGTGGTGTCAGAGATAAATAAACGCTACAGTTTGGCCTGACAAGGATATTTGTAGATTACAGTTGGGGCGCTAGCGTCTTCTGTAATCGAATTAAGGCGAAGAATTAAAAACTAAAAACTCATACTAGTTTACTATAGGTAGCTAGCTCGAGTTGCGAGATCTCGTAAGCGCCAAATCAATATTTCTCGTATAATTTATTCATATTGCTAATTAGGTAAAACTGTATTACCAATATGAAGTGCAGATTATCACTAATCAATACAGGAAAAACCAATATTCAAATATATCCCGTTTCGTTGTGAAATAGAAACTCTGTTTTTAAAGGATTGTAAAAGTTATCCAACCCTGTAAACACAACTACCAAAATGAATACACAAGAAGAATAAATTAAAAACCAAAATATGGTTTTCGTATGTTTTGTCATTACTAAGATATATTGACAACCAAATCTACAAAATCTTCAATTCGTCTTCGTAACTGAATTGAAACTTTTGCAATACCTATTGTAACGTATTAGTTTGGTTTCTGCCCACATTCAAGAAGATCCTTTTCTCACTGTTTGTGCCCAATCCGTGGTCGTCGCCCTTATACGATGACCGACCAAAACATACTAAGGAAAATGTATGGTTTGACAACATTTTCGATTGGTTTTATAGCCCTTTATGGCTCCAATTTTTTTATTCAATATCCAGTTTTTATCAAGCGAATTAATATTAAGTGAATCAAGTTCTTTGTTTTATATTATTCAACAAAACCTATTAATCTTTTACTGCATGAAAACTATATCTATTTTGGTGCTTTCCAAATTTCTTTCAATAAATTTATTAGGGAGCATTTAGTACAATATCTAATTACATCTTATCTAAATGCTTACTACGAAACCCTTCAACAAAGGGATGATGTATTACAAAATAAAATTGCCTATCGAGAAATCAAAAATATATGCACCCTTCTAGCCTATACGTGATTTGATTGCCAAATGCCCGACTTTCGTGAACACGGCCACAGAGTCGCGTGCCACGATTTTTTATTTAAATCATACTATTTAGATATGCCGAAAGACATTTCTCTTTGACGGTAAATAGTGAGGTTAAAAGTATTTCGCGCGAGTAGTGAATAGCAAATGTCATTTTGAATGTCTTCTATGTGTGTTCACATTCCATTATATTGTTTGTTTTTGCCTCGATATTAGGGGGATATGTAGAGAATAATCTAATGGTAAATGTACAGGAGACAGCTAGTTAATTAAAGCTTTGGGCAAGTCATGCAACTTGTGCGTAAATACTTCATACGTGACATCACATTTGACGTTCAAGTTGCTTGAGCAACTTTCATATGAAAATCTCACATGGATAGGTTGCTTTTAACTAGTGTCAGTGAAAGAAGTGCGAGTGTGTGAAGTGCGACTTTCCGCCAGACACTTACACTAGACATACATTAACACTATCTTTAAAGACAAAAGATACCGAATATAATTTTATACACAAGCAAGTAAACATCGAGTATTTAATTAAAATATGTAAAACTGAAGACGTACTCGTAACATAATATTAAGATCTCTCCCCCTTAATTTTTATAAGGCTTATTATCGTATATTGTTTAACGGAGTTGTTAAGCGAATTCGAACCTTATTTTACTTTAGCTTTAGGGATGTAGGAGTACGTTTTGATCAACCCTTAGGAACATAAAGCCTTATCTGCGATTTCAAGCCCATTTCATTTGAATGATCCCTTTACTAGCATTAGATTTAAATGTTGTTATTAAGAAAAGAAGTATATCTTCTCATTACATACGGTTCATTCTCAATACACATTGGGTATTTGTTTTCAAATCGATGATGAGCGTTTGACCACTAGATTATCATCATTAACCACTCACCTAATGGTTAATGATGATAATATGGTCTCAGATTTACCACACATATCTAGAAGATAGAAAGCCGTCAGTGGAACAAGATCCGATTTCTTCAAATTTTTAACAAGAATTTATTATAAAAACAGTTAATTTGCTAAATAGGTGTGTGAATTTTCTTAGTTAAATCACGATCCCTTAAAATGGCATAAAACTCACCTAATGAATTATTGAATGAAATTTCAAAAACTTCTAATAAACTCATTAATAAGAATAACCTAATTTCTATTAATGAAATTAACTAGATAAATAAATACGCCCCTACGCTCCGTTTCATCCACATTATACTCTACCTATAGATATCTTCGCCTCACAAAATACCTACAGATTTTCTAAATACTCCCACTAAGTACATAGAGCGCCCTAATGAAACCGAGGCGTGAATGACCATTTGTTCTACCCTTAATTAAGGTTTAGTACGCATGCGTCGACCACGCCCAGCGCAGCCTCCACAACCCACCCCCTCTTAATTACTGCCAAGACATTACCCCTTAATGTTTTATATACAACCTCTTTTATAAGTAATTACTTTTTAAGCCAAAGGGATTTGCTTTATATAACGAGAAACCTTTTTGTTAGAAAAACTCATTTATTTCGTACTGTAATTAGGTGCGGCTTACATTGTTGATTTTTTGTACAAAAGCTATTCTTAATCTTTATTTTTTACTAGTACCGCCCTGTTGTTTCATATTACATATATCTATTTGTAAAAAACCGTCTAAAAATTAGTTCAGTAGTTTTTGAGTTTAACTCGAACAGACAGTCAGGCTAACAGATGCTAACGAGGACCTTGTTTTATTTAAAATCTAGTAACTAACAGCGTCGTATCACTTATGTAAGTTCCAATTCCGTAGAAGTAGTAGAATGAAAATGATTCCAAGTAATCAAACCCAAGATTGTGTCCACCATTCTTAATATTAAGTTTCTTCAAAATTGGTAATGTACTTTCAAAGCCTCTTCTTCTTCCTGAGGATGAATCATTCAAGTATTACGTAAGCACTAGGTACTTACAGTTCACATCGAGAGCAGAGCATATCTATCTATATTCTATATCAAAGCTCATTTCATGAAACATGTTCTACAAAGTTTTACATAGGTATAGTTCATAAAATAAATGAACTAGATGAATGCGGACGAGCTGTTGAATATTTAAAAATAACAATTATCCTGCCTGTAGTTGAGGTTTTCAGTACTTCCATAAATACATTTTTAAATTACCAACGGAGCCCCTTATACAGTATACCTACAAAGTTAAAATACCGTACATAACAAACACCTTTGTGTACAGCATCTTAAAGCCTATTTTAGCGTACACTGTACGTTCACCTACCAGTCATACTCAGACCCTTCCAAAATTCCCATTAGCAATATCTCAAGAGTAAGAAGCGACGAATAAGTTTTCCTACACGTACGATCAAGAAAATTGGGTTTGTTAAAACACTAGCTAAAACAGTACTTACTAACATAAAATATAGAAAACAGTCCTGGCTTTATTTCAACGCTCAAAGTTTCGAGGCCTTTAAAGGTATATCCTTCAGGATAGACAAAAATTAGAAAATTGGTAAAATAACTTTAGTTTCAATCAGAACAGAAGAAAAATATACAGTAGGTTGTCTGTTGACTATATACCTACAAAATGGTTAAATAAATCATTTTTTTCCCGACAATTTTTTTATGTTTCGCGGCGATAATGTTCCTGCAGCTTTTTGCATCGCAAGCACGTTTTCGCCCACAACGCAATAGAAGTCTACAATACATCTCTTGCATGACGTTAACTTCCCTTGCTCGTGAGTGTACATAGAATAAGGCAAATGTTCTCATTTGTTACATAGGGGTGTGTGTATTCGAATCACGTGCTGTACCTCTCTCATTTTTCACTACATTGGTTTTACGTGTGAATTATTGTTTGGTACTGTCTTCCTGGATTCAACGTTTGTTATTTGTTGTTTTTTATTCATCTAGGATTATTTAAAACCTTATTATGTTGAATCAATGCAACAATTATTATTGACGAATAAATAAAGCCTATGTGATATTTATTGAAGAACTCCTCAGGTTGTATCTTATCTACCGCGGTACCCAGACAATTGAAATGTTCACAAATGATAATTTCTGTATTAAAAACAGAGTAAAATAAATATAAACTCGATTGTGATAATAAAACACTGGTCCAGTTAATATAATAGTCACGCGTTATAAATCGCAATATTTTAACATTAAAACATATTCATCAATGCATAGTTTATTTTAATACAGCGCAGAGGTTATTAAAACAGATAACATAAGAACATAACATTGCCATAAGAAATAGTATGGCCGCATTGTCGAACAAAATGGTGAAAAGCTAAGTACCTCGATAAAATTTTGAAACTAGTGTCCATTTTAAATATACACAATTCCTAAAGTAGATAGGCACATTTCCTACATTTAACGGTACATATCTACTGAGGTGTTCATTTCAGAACATACTATACACTAAAAGCTAGGTAAAATTCTATGCAATCTTCTGAAGGAACATGCAAATTTATACTATGTACGTAGGTACAGGTAATAGTTACCTCATTTAAAATGCACGTCTGCTCTCATACCTTCTTTTCAGAAACTTTAGAGGCACTTTTACATAGTAAAATTGGCTCGCTCGCTAGGAGCACACATTAAAACTTTGTGAAGAAATTGAGTTCTTTGAGTAAAATGTCAACCTCTGTGGTGCGGTAGGAAATCTTCCTACTGCAATGCAGAATGTTTCGGGTTCAAGAAAAAATATTATGTAAATATACCAATTGCGTCATTATTTACTACAGTTTGATCGATATATTTAAGTACATATTATAAATAAATAAATGAAATTGGTAATATACCAATAGGTATTTGTTTCGGTTCAACTCAACTCGGTTGATTCCTATAGCACGTTCTATTAAGTTTTGAAAAGCATTTTTATTCTGTTTTTTTTTTGTGTTCATTGTTATCTCCACTCATGCAGTTATGACCAAACAAAGTAAAAAAGGACATACAACTAGTTAGCCGCCTAATAAAAGTGTACCTACCATTTATTTAAGTAACCATAATTCACGTAACAAATTGATAAGCAAACGAATAACATTGTAGATGTCTAGATTTTCCACAGGAAATTATGTTCATGAAGCGAATTTCAACTCGTCACACTTTTAAACAATACAAAGAAAATTGTATTTGATTAATTGAACAGAATCGGTTATTATATTACACCAGTAGTAAAATGTTTTAAATTTTATCGTTATTTTCTTCATAATTGTGTTAAACTTATTCTCCAACCACTTTTTAACACCAAAAGCTCGTGTACCTACATAATATTACTGGCAAAATATTCAAACTAAACAATTTGCACGAGCATAAAAGCACTTTATAAATCGTAAAGCGGTACAAGGCGGCCAAATTCAATCTAAATTTCATTTTACGCCTCAAATATCACGTACGGGCATATAGAATACAGTCCATCGTCCTTCGAACGCTGTCAAATTTTAATTTCTCCCTCAAATATTTACCGAAGGAAAAAGGATTCCCCGGCGGGCCTCGGTCTAATAAGTTTTCCATAAGAAGAGGGTGGCGACAAACCCCCCTTTTCAGTTGAGAAACGGGCAAGAAGGTTCTTATTGTGTTTGCCGAAGCCAGAGCATCCGTACGCATACCTAACAAGATGGATATGTTATTCCTCCCTCGGACCTCCCCTTATGTAGATACGTGAACGACTGCATTGAAAATGCACTGAAGAATACTAATTCCTTCAGCTCTAAAGACGATTCGAATGTGTTCATGTAAACTATGTAACAATGCATTACGTTTAATTTGATTCACTGTAATAGTAACAAAGAAATTTGTTGCTCGTACCTTTCAAATTATATTTCACTTACATTGCCCCACGGTTAAACCACCGTAAGTTCCGATCTTGCAGAAATATCGGACTAAAAAGTAGCTGTGTCAATCCAGATCTTCAGCTATTTGCATACTGAGTTTTATCCTAATCAGTTTAGTACTTTTTGCATTATTTAAATACAAACATCCAAACTTTCGTAGTTTTAAAGTGAATTAGTGAGACTTAATTGTAATTGAAGAGAAAACTAAGTCGAAAACAAATGGTGCGGCAGGCGAAAAACTATCTGGCGAAACAAAAGTATGCGGATTAGATTCCTGCCGTAACATTTAGTATAGGTAAAAAGTACCTTTTTGTACATATTAACTCTATATGTTAGTTAAATAGTTTGAACCACTGATAAATAAGCATAAATCGTAAATTCGTAAACTCAATTGGAGCGCCATAAATCTACTCGGTCACCTATCGCCAATATTGGAAATTGCAAGTCAATTTGAGGATCCCGTAAAATATTCGGGTAAAGCGCCAGATTAAGAACCGTCCACGTCCACGAAAGACCTTGGCACCTCCAAAACCGTACCAATATAAGTTTTTCCACTCGATTATTCGAAGCTTTAATGTTTTTATTTAACGCGTCGAGTATTGAGAAGATGTCGGCTTTCGTCGCTCGATCGTCTCTACCTAATTTATTGCGTATTGCGTCGTGTGTTTTTGACGTGACAAAAACGCGAGAGTTGTTCGAAAACCTCGCGTACCGCCCGCACGCGTTTTTATCAGCGAATCTCTTTAATTATGGCGGCACGGTATGCCGATAGCACACTGGCCATTATTGTTCGTTGATTTAGAACCTTGATAAAGTTATTTAATTTCTTTGAATCAACGATATTTGCTTTATATATAAGTACTTAATAAAATAGTCGTAATATTTTTTATGAATAGGTTCATACATACATTTACTCCATCCATCCATACATTACAAACCTTTCATGCCCAAACAAGGACGGAATCCTCTTCCACTCCTGACGGTCTTTAGAACGAAACCTACGAAATCTAAATAGATTTCGTGCTGCCTGCCTTATAATGTCGTCCTTCTATCATTAGTAGTCTACTCCGCGGCCTAATATATTTATTTACTATAACAAGAGAAGTACGCAGAAAATTAAAACATACGCAATTAGAATAGATGCCAAAAAGCTCCGATTCAGCATTCGCAGATTCCGCAAATATTCATATTTTTATTTCGACGTACATAATACTAGAAACGAAATAGTATCTTCCATTACTCCTTGTCCGACATCAAAGGTTTAAACCGATAAAGTAAATGTGATTTCTCACTTTGTCTCATACCATAAACCACGTGTGGACAGCAACGTATCCTACTGAAAATTATCGAAGCGTGGCCACCCTGGCTGTGGGTTGAGAAAACATACATTTTTAACGTAAACTCCCCCAAGGGTGAGATAGGGGGAAAATTACAAAAGAAAACAACCTTAATTTCCAATGTCATCTCCGTTCCACCTAATCCTCTTATCGTTTTATATTTTGGCCTTTGAATTTTTATTTATTTCGCTTTGTTTAGGAAAAGACGGTGCAATACCTCGGGATCGGTTATTGATTCCTTATTCATATTTATTTAAACATTTTATGGTATTTTTCTATTGAAATTAAACTCATTTTATTGACATCATTGTTGAAATGTCGTTCCCACGTTTCGGAGCCTTGGCAACTTATTCCTTCTTCAGGGTAAATCTCTAAAGACTCCAAAACGTAGAAACGGCATTGCATCATTGCTGATGGTAAAAACCAATGCAATCAAAACCGGAACATAGAAAACATACAAAGTTGCGAAAAAAGAAGAAAATATATAATTCTCTTTTACAATATTTTTGCGTAACCCTACATTTTTTGACATTTTGCGTGTTTGACTTAATGCGTGTTTGACCTTTAACGTATTATCCTATTTATCTACCAAAAAGTCTCATCAATTTGTTTTGTAACTACATTGTAGTAATAGAGTGTAGGAATATTTTAAAGAATAAATTATTTCTTAAGAAAATGAAATAGATTATTAAATCATTAAAACTATGTATACGTTTTAATAATTTTTAAAACATACTCATGTACCCCAACTAAATTCATTTCTTACTAGCTGCGCCCCGCGGTTTCAACAGCGCGAGTCCCGATTCTGTAGGAATATCGGGATAGAAGTAACCTATGTGATATTCCAAGTCTCCAGCTACCTATATTCCAAGTTTCAATCGCAATCGGTTCAGTAGTTTTTGCGTGATTGAGTAACAAACACACAGACATACTCACAAACTTTCAGCTTTATAATATCAAGTAGGATTTCCACTTTGGATTCAAACTCACCTTTACGAGCCCACTACAGAGGCGCCTATAAACCACTGGTAGACCTCAAAAACAAATGCTACCACAACATAAACTGGACAGACAAAATGATAGTTACAAGCCCGAGATCCGTCGATCGTCGAATGCAGATTCATACGAACAATAGTACGTCAATGTGGATGTCGCATTAATCAGTTGTAGTGCAACCATAATTCAATCAGTATGGAGGCTTCAAGTCCGCGGTTGGCCAGAGGCATAGACAATAAAGCCAATTGACTGCTCATACTGCGAATTTTCCAAGAAGGCACAACTCACCGTTGCGTTGGGGGTAAGGTAATAATTAAAATTTGTGATTTTCATTACTATACCTATCTATACTTAGACTCTTTATGATCCATCTATCTTCGGTAGACCGACGACATTGTAGCGGTTGCGAGGAGTTGTTAGAAGGAGGTAGCTTGCGAATTGCGATCGCTATTTGTGACTTCGTCGCGTCGTTTGGGGAGGCCTAATATTTAGCAGTGGACGAATAAGGCCTAAGGTGATGATGATTATATGTGATTGGCCGTTCTTGCACTAGAGTGTTACTAAAAAGACGTACTACTTGCTTTCTTATGAGCAGTCAACGGGTTTTATCGTTTTTGGCCAAAGGCTGCATTATCTAAAGAATGACCAACGTTTACGATGTACGAAATGATTTACCACTAGCTTAATGGATAAGGCATTTATTATTTGTCAGCAGTCTGATAGGATTGGGCACTAGTTAGCTCCTGTCAGTTCGATCGTAAGGGATCTGAATAAACTTTTATTGCAATATTATATCGTTTCTATTAGATATTGAACTTACTGCTCGTAAAATAAAATGAGAATTGCGGCGTTTTACTCGAGATTCAAATTTATGAATATTTATTTATTACGTTAGCTACTAGGTGCTTTAAACCTCGGAATATACTTATTCAGTCTAAACTTGTCTGTTATATTATTATTATTTATTTGATTATTCTATTCATTACCGGTGATATGTCATATTTTTCAAAAATTAAAAACTTTATAACTGTTGAACCAAGCAAATTTTAATATCATAAAATATTGTTATGCTTTTAAACGGAAATACAGTTTTGAAAATAAAAATATTGTTAAATTCAAATTCGACTACAAAATCGAAATTAAAATAAAGAAGAGGAAATCAAAGTCGAGAGGAGTAGACCAGAATATGCTTAGGTACGAATATTACCTAAGCATATGCAAGTCACTATCTTGCATAGATTATCAGCTGCATAATAAATAAAACACACAACTACTGTAAGCTCAAACAATCATCAAATACATATAACTTTACTTAGATCTACTAAGAAATACTTCAGCTGCAAACCATACCTATATGTTATCTCTAAATGCAAATACACAAACCACCCACAAAACGCACGCAAGTTTCCTTCTTTGGTTTTATCAAGTTTATTGGTTTAAATGCCACATCCATCTTGTTCATCTACGCGATTCAGTTCTTCATATTTTACATAGAATGCGGGGCACTGTCATTGCGTCTGAGCGCTCAGTCTCAATCGCTCAGCAAGCTATATCGATCGTCTATTTGCAAATTAGGAAGATCCAGCATTAATTTATATTATAATGCAAAGTTGAATGGTATAAGTACACACAAATATTAATGTACTTACTTATACATTCTAATAATTCATTTTTATTTTGATAATGATTGATTTATTTAAAAAATGTGTGCTTATCGTCAACATTCACCAAGCAGACTTCGATTTCGACGAAAAATAATTTATAAACAATATTAATTCATATAAATTTTACTATTTTTGTCATTAAGTCTGTAAAGTCTTAACTAGTAGTTCGCCCCGAACTGAGACCTCACGAGAATCCATTTACAGAGATTTTGTTTTTTTGTAGGATTTTAACACCAACAGCTTTATTTTTTACAAAATAAGAATTATTATTTATTATTAAACGAATAAATATAACGAAAGACAAGAAAAACGATAACATAACACTACGCGCATACCAAAATTCATGAAGATCGAAGCAACGATACTCAAGTTATCGTCGAACAAACATACAAAGATACAAGCGCCAGGCCCGTCTACACTGGACCTCACTCGCTTCGCTCGTTCGGTCAACTAAAATAAGGCTTAATAAAACACTTTATCTACCGAGTTTAATCGCATTTTATTCATGATTTTAACCGACCGAGCTTTCGCCAACTTTACAGTTGGCATTTTCAAGGTCGACTGAAAAAAAAAATAAAGTTTACTTAAAATAATAGCAGGATCGGAATTTGAGCGTGACTAAAAATCATAAAAGTGGAAAGGACTCACACAAATAAATGGAAATTACTCATTTAATATATTAGGCTCGTTCCAAGAACAACATTAGGCCCCATTAATTGGACTAAACCAATAAAGACGACAACTGAGACACGTGTAGGGTTTTTGGATAAAAAAATATAAATTTGTAGCTCTCGGTAATGTATTCTAAATATTTCTTCGGCCGGTCGTGGTCTCTCTTGCTGGTTTAATTGTCGTTTTTGTTCGGATTCCATTTTTTGTGATTGATTCAGCATGCAGTTGTCATTGTATTCGTTCAGGTTTTGATCACGTTTTTTTACCGACCAATTGTATGTTTTAAGGAACAGCTCGGTTAGTTTTTGTCCACGGTATGGTAATGTAGGACGGTTAATCAATCTTATGAAATTCAAATCGAAGTTTTAGTTTTTTTGAAGTTCTTTCAAGTATTTGTTTGGCTAGTAGGTAAATACTTGGATTAATTTATTGTTAATTAACTATATAACTATTAATTTCTTCTATGGTTTTCGCGATTTTGCATAATAAAACACTTTATTTACCTATCCGGTTTTATCGCGTTTTTATTCATTATTTGACCCGAGCTTTCGCCAACTTTACAGTTGGCTTTTTCAAGGTTGACTGAAAATAATGAATAAAAACGCGATAAAACCGGATAAATAAAGTGTTTTATAAAACTATTTTTATGATGAGTTAAATGTTCTTTATTATTATAGGTAGGTATGCATTTGGGATTTTAAGTGTTAGTGTACTGTGTATCTCATTTTTAATGCTTTAATCTTCTTCAATTATACAGCTTTTTACCTAATAAACATTCTAAACTCACACGATTTTAACTTATAATCATGTTCATCATGTTACAATGATCTTGGTTGCGAAAGGACCCTCGCGACCAAGATCATTGTGACATGATCGAAACGTCGAGGTAAGAAAATTTAAAAATAATAGTACGCGAATAAGACCCAGGAAAAATAATTATGAACTTTTCACTTATTATACTATTATTTTTATTCGTCATATCCCGTTCTGATTTTTATTATTATTTTGGTCTATAAAAGAAATAGTGATACCATTATATTTTCCATCGAGGTGTGTCTATGTCATATCATACTTATAGGTATTTATTATTTTATTCAATATTTTTACATTAAAGCTTATCTCTTAATTTTGATTAATAGTAGTCCCTCGCCTTTACTTACTACCGTCCCGTTTACAAGAATCAGGAATCGAAACCGGGCGATAACGCTAGTCATTCAGTCAACATTTATCATATCGACGCAACACCCAAACATTAATATGTGCTATTCATAACGTTTCATTAAGATCTAATGCGTTTATGATACCCGATCAAAAGCGAACAATTGCAAAGTTATCTTCATATATTTTTATCAACCTAATGGATCCGAGTCAATCATTTCCATTTTACATTGAAAAGACAGTAAAAATGTTATAAAGAAAACCAATCTCCATAATAAATAATGATTAAGATACGCTACATCCATTTCAGATATGTTTTAATACTTAAAGTGCATAAAACGGACTTAAAACGGTTCTACAGATGCTGTTTTAACACTTTACAAAGTAAATACTTATCGGATTGTCGTCACCTATGGACAAGTGCTATTAATTTTATCAAATGTAGAAAGCATTTGTTAGTGAATGAATATAAATAAATAGGTACAAGGAGAGAATTAAGCTAAGCGTCCACCTACCGGCATAGTACGCATTGGAGACGGTCCATATGATGCGATGCGTCCGATACGTACGATGTCGAAAGTACTTAGCTTTATTCCGAATAGTTTCTAATGCCAATGGAATCAAGAAGAACACGTCACACGGGGAGCAATTTGCGAGAGTAATCGTATGGTAACATACAAACAGAACAAAAACATAAAGCATTTTACGATCGCCCTCGTTGATTTATTCGTCATTTATAATTTGATGTTTTGGAACATCAGAGGATTTAATAACACCAGATAGAGATCGCTTAAAACGATGTTAAACTGCTTACGTCTTATGTAACAATCGTAAAATCTACATTAAGACGCATTATGAGACCACAGTTATAGATTCAGCCAACTCGAGTCTTTCACCCTTAATCTTCAGTTATTTTAAATTCAGGAACTTTATTGGCCAGAGTAATAAACGTTTTATTACTATAAATCGTTATTACGCTAATATTATTTTATTACGGCTATTTTAAAGTTGTTTCTCAGCCTAAATTCGTCTTGAAGTGTGGCTATCTTATCAATTGCCTTCAGATGAATTCGTCTGTTGCGTTTTATCAACGTCATATCGTTTCATTTGAAATGGAGAGTTAAATGTAGTATGTGTGTGTATGTTAATGTGTGTGTTGTAGTAATAATAATCTTTATTATCATATGTCAATGTTCTAAGTACCTATCAACGTTTGGTGAAAGGACTGTAGTTTCGAATGTGAGCGACGTCTAGTCAAACAAAAAAAATAGAGAAGAGTGTGTAGGTACTACTTTATAAGCTAACAGTGACCACAAGTAACGTAAACACTTAATTAACATCATAAAGTACCAAGACGGTGCAATCTTCAAACACTTATCAAACGTCCATAACAATTTGAGACGCGTTGTTACGGCGAGGTGCAAAAGTGGCTGACCTGACATCACGTTTGTGACCCTAGCTCTTCAGCCTTTCTCTTTCTCTCTAACTCACTTGTCTCTTTCGCGCATCACGCCCCCACTTTTCCTAATCACTTTAAAGTCACATGTTTTGGTCACGTCTAGAAATTAATGAACTTTAAATGTTCGATGCTAAATTCTAGTTTTGATCGTTGAGTTGGAATGAGCTATAGAAGTCTCGGTCCATCACAGTCATCTATTGTCATGTCGTCTTCTCGAGCTTCATAAACAATCTCTTTTATTTTCACCAAGAAGTTTAATCGGCGCGCGCTTGTGGAATTCCATTGGTCTTACCATGATTTACTGCTGTTGATATGTGAATTTGTATTGTAGTGAATTTAGGAGAATATCCACAAACTTAGGCACGTAACATTCGTATTTTTTTTACCATCTTTAAAAACTAAAACTGGACATACAATGTACTCGCCTGTTTCATTAATCATACCCAAAAAAATAGATCTAGCAATCTCACACACCGACACAATCAGCATCTTAAGCCAATCTAGACGTGTTATCTTTTATCTAACGTCCATCTGATTATCGAGAGCTCGTGGTAAGAGCCATTATATTCATATCGGGTGGTCGCTCTAGTGGTAACGAGCGTACAAAGGTTGTTTTGAGGTGCTACGTCCCGTCAGAAACGAACTATCGTGACACGATTATTTCTTTTTACGTCGGCTTGTATTGGTACAATTACTTTTTTAATGTAATAGACCGCATTTATTTTGACTTATTGATGAAATTCGTTCAATGAAATATTGAAATGTCGAAATAATAGTTGCTATCCTCGCGCTAGAGTATTGTCTGTATAATTTCATAATTCGCTTAAAAACCTTTGATCCTGTACTGATGTACTCATACATTTAAATCTGGACAGAACCTTTTATCAAATTACTTAAGAAGTGTTTAGTTTAGAAATATTAATATTAATATTTCTAAACTAAACATTTGTATCTAGTTCCTTGTATGTATAGCCATTAATACAAGATGTAACGGGCAAGCCCTTTTAAGCCGAAAGGCAGCTGTTCTAGACGTCTAGGCGAACAACTTTTGTTCTATGACTTTTGAAAATTCAAACTTTTTTTTGAAAATTTTGTAATTATGTTTCACTGAAAAAACAGCTGCTTTTGAAAAAATAATAATTGAAGTATTGATTGTAAACCATCAAACTAAATAAAAGGACAACTTAAGGTCAAAGACCTCGAACTCTCAGAAACAGCTGATTTTCAAGTAAACTTTACACCTGAATTTTTCGAAAAGTACTTCGAAAAATTAATTTAATTAATTAATTTCCAAAAGTCGTAGAACAAAAGTTGTTCGCCTAGACGTCTAGAACAACCCCCTTTCGGATTAAAAGGGCTTACCCGTTACACCTTGTATAAGTGTAGTAAGTAAGTGATAGTAGTAGAAAAAGTTAATGATTGATTCCTTTACACAAGTACAATTTTAAAATTCATAAAAGTTTATAAATATTTGGCTTAAAGCCAAGAAGCAAATCGCATGCTCATTTCCACGACTTCGATGGAAAAATAGAGAAATCCCTACCATGAATATAATACTTTACAGTGTTATCATTCAATGAAGATATCGAACAAGGGATGTGATAAACACATGTTTATAACTAGTTGCATATCCTTCTGCCGTATCAAAGAATTGAAAAACATGAATTCTACTATTTGGGAGCTCCTAGTTCTTAAATTCTAATAATTAAGTGTAAGGTAAATTCGAGCTCATTTTCTGCCGTAGAAATCTAATGGAGTCTGATGTAAGAATGCGACCATAATTTGTAATGAGTCTGGATCGTGAGATGTTCGAGTTCAACTCACCTCGTTTAATAGCCAGCTCGTTACTAGGTTCCCAGACTTTCTGAATGAGAGGTGTTAGCTGATAGTACAAATTAAATGGCATTCTTGTTATTGTCGCTTTCTAGAATCATTTGTCTTTAAGATTAGTACCTACCAATTTATAGTCTACTAGCTGCGTTCCGCGGTTTCACAAGCTTCGACTAAGTAGAAAAGATAGAAAAATATTTCATATGTAAAGAGATGTTTATGTATATTTTTGTTATTGTTGGTTCCTAGATCATTATAATTACGAATTGACGGAGGACATTCAACGATTGTAGCGTGATAGGTTCTTTCTGTTTCAGGCAAATATATAGAACGTTCATTGTTGAGTAGGTAATTTAGGTAGGTATTCATAAAGAAAATAAAACAATTGTTGCACGAATTTACAAATCACCAGTGAAGTACTCTTCGTCTAGTAGAAAACAGCCGAATTTAACTCGTGGATATGCACCGTAGAGACTAAAACTTGTGAAAAAAATCAAATTGTGACAAACCAAGTGAAACAAAGTTGTATAATTGGTATAAAGTCCTTTAGTTTCATTATCAAGCCTTACATTTTATTGCTTCATTGCAAAACTGCGACTTCGACAAAAAACTCAAATTTCTAAACGTAGCCGAAAAGAGCAAACAGATAGCCGCTTGTCAATTTCTTCAGCTCAGAGTCAAAACGTTTTACATTTTACTTTGAAATTTTAAACGATCCGATCTGTATTTAAGCAGGCACGACGCAAAAATTAAGTGCAATTAGAGGCGTGAAACTGGTTCGGGGTATTTGTTAAAAACCATTTGGTATGTCTCGGCCATTCTCGGGATGTGTCGATAGGAACGCTGAGACTCCTGCGCATTTCCAACCTCCTTTGTCTAACTTACTGTTGACTTAATCGTTACCTTACTCCTAAATAGTAAGATTGATAAATATTTTTTAGGAAAAAAACTGATGACCGACATTTGAGTGGACAATACAAAGTCGCTTGGTCATGAAGAATTGAAGGATGCGAGTTCGAATCCCGCCGTGCATTGTGTTTTTGTATACGTATTTTTGCTTTGAACTTTTTATGTATTAGCTATGTGTATTTCTAAATAAATACAAAATTCATAAGTGTAATTTTGTTTCAGGTAAGTATCTTCGGACACGTTCGTAACACGTAAAAAGACCTTGCAACTATATCTCGCAGTAAGTTTTATTCAACTTCTTATAACTTTCTAGAATGTCCCTACAAAATGATTGATCGCATTCTCAAGGCACCTCGTATTATTGTCAGGTATGACCCTTTTGTACCGAGGTAAAGGAGGCAATAAGTCACATTGATGGAATATTGCCACAAAGTTGCACGAAATCCAGGAATCTCGTAAGGTGGTGAGCACTCATTGTTCTACGCCACATTGAAGCCATGAATATGTATGTGCTGGATATAACTATTGACATTGTTGATAATGTCTATGAACAGGTTGTTACTGCTAATTAAACGACAACTTTCCTATTCGTTTCATCTAAAGAGCTGATTTACATCTAGTCAATGACAGAAGTCAGTGCTATTCAATTTCGACCAAGTCAGTGACTGTCCACGAATATTGAGGCACTGACTTTGTCACTGACCCAATGTAAATCAGCACTTACTTTCTAAAGTTATATGGAATCGAATCAATCACTGACTTCAGTATTGGCTTAAAATGAACACAATTGAAATAACTTATTATTATTCCCCCTTAACTCGAAGCTACTGCACTGTGTGTGTTATCCAGTCTATAGACCTCCAATTAAACATCCAGATAAGTCGTATAACCAACTGGTCGAAGCGAACAAAGGCGAGCGGGGAACACATAAAACTCTACATAAAATATTAATAGAAATGCACGTGTATTCATTGTCAATAAATTACCCAAGTGACAGAGCAATAAAAAAGTGTATTTCTTGGAGTGAATCGGAGGCTGGTGTGAGGTGGCCAATAAAAGTGGCTGCTTCAGATCGTAAAGTTACATCGAAGCAGACTGCTTGGCGAGACTGTGTCGCTACCTCCTAACATTACATTTCTCAAAATGTTGTACACAATTATTTCTAGAAATTCTTATTTTTACGCTGCAGACAAAACAGGTTCTGAGTCGAACAGTTTATAACTTATTAAGTTCGAAATACTAGGTTGTATCTCTTATCTGTACTAACCTAGACATGTCGGTTGTCGAGGAAAGTTCTACATACTAGCTATTATTGATATTATCACCCACAACTAAGTTTTCTAAAAATAATATCGACTACGAGAACCTTCTACAATCCACGAAGATCGATACATTAAGACGTTATTGAATTAATTTTGCTTCGCATGTTAAAACGCCTTTGGAGAGACAAATAGAAAAAACTTATAAAAAAATTCATTATAGGTACATGTATTCTAAGTCAATTCAAAACGAAATTGGATTCCTGTATTACTACAATATTTACTGGTATTTGTATTACAACGAAGTCTACTAGAAACGTCTGATGTAGTCAAATTGACTGAGATATTGTAATACAACATAACTGGGATAAACGGATTTATCGAACTTTCCAGTTTGGTTTCTTCCACACGTTGTCATTTAACGAGTACCTACAGTTTAAAATCACGGTATTATAGAATGATTCCTGACACTTTGAAGTAGGTAACTTACAGAAACGTCACTTAAAATTGGAGAGATACAAATAATGAAACAGCTTATAAACTTAATATTAGTTAGATAATTTACTCAAGGATGAACTTAAATCTATGTATGGGCCTTGGCATTGTCGATGGCATGCATCTTGTTTTTTTTTAATATGTTGTCGCACGATGAAACTTTGGCGGCGTTGACTATACCAGAGACTTAATAGAATAGAATAGAAAACATATAAAAGGTCCTATTTTAATAGATCCTTTGAATAATGTTTCTTTAGTCGGCCGTTAGATTCAGTCAAAAACAAGACACAGATAACAATACTATGAAATAACAATACTGAAAATTAGATGATGTCTCTAATTCAAGAAATTACCTAGAATTTCTTAATTCAAGACATCATCTTATTTTCAAGGTAAAATACATCCATCCGGCAAACCAGAGGTACGTGACGAACGGGTTTGAACCCCGTCAGGGGAAAAATGTTGATATAGTTTTTTTTTGTCTTTATAATATTTCCAGTGAATCCCTCGAGCATTAAAATTAGAAATAATTTATTATTTTTGAGATTTATACTCATAACGAATATTTTTATTCCATTTTAAAGCAACAAATCTAACATTCTGCCGATTTAATTAGGTGCTCTCTTTTCATTAGCAATACTTTTTGATTTCCTCTCACAGGAATCACCTGATTTGTCTCAGTAACACGTTACATTTTAATACCAATATTGAATTCCTTCCCTCCGGACCATCACAATGACACATGAAACTTGCATGAGATAGAACTCTCCGAGATTTCCTATACAAAGAAAGGTCATCACTTAAATTAAATTAGAATAAATAATTTATAGAACTCGACATCGGATGGACGGTTTGACGTTTAGAGAACAGATATGATCGGTGACCTGCTGCTATCTACACGATTCTATCTCCTCAAAGACAATAAAGTCAATTGACTGCTCATACCGCAATTTTTCTACAAAACACAACTTACGGTTGCGGGCAGGGGGCGAGGTAATAAAAAAAATTCTATGAACAACACACAGCGCCATCTAGCTCCATGGTAAGCTACTGAGCTTCTGTCACGGTGACTAGACAACGGATATAATACCTACATTTGTTTTTCTTTTGTAAATACATACCTATATATTATACATAGAAAGACAGCCGACCACATACAAATATATATTTTTAAGCATACATTTTTGCACTCGACGGGAATCGAACCCATAACCTTTCAGCATCGCAGTCGGGCATTCCCACGTCGCGCCACAGAGGTCGTCAAACTTCGTGATTGGCCATTGCATTACATATCTATCTAAACTTAGACTGTTTGTGATTCGGCCGTTCTTGCACGAGAGTGCTACTAAAAAGACGTTCTATTTTCGTGAGGGGGAATACTATGAGCGGTCAACTGGTTTGATCGTCTTTGCATTTCCTAATACCTCGTCTTGTTTCGTTACAGAAAAAAACATGTAATGCTTTTAATTAGATTAAATTGATTTATTTTATGTAGATCAAACGGTCAGATTATAGAATTGAATGAGGATGCTAATTAAACCGGCAAATAATAACCATGACTAATGTTGATGTTACATAAATTCTTTGGAATGTACCTACCTCACTACCATTTATCTGGACGTTCGATCGAATATAACCTTTCTTATAGTTATACTCGCAGTGTGCCGCGGTTTCGCCCACTTAATTGCTTACAGTTTGCAAGGCACACAGTCTCTAAATTTCATGTCAGCGATTTAGGTTATATATATTTCAGTGAGACAGTTAATCAATAAGTCAGGACGTTGAATTTGATGTGTACTGTTTAGATCATATTGTTATTATCTATCGCCCCGCAGTTTCAACTCGGAAGTCACAAAATCGGAATATCTGATCCAGATCTGCAGCTATCTGCATACCAAGTTTAAACGCAATCGGTTCAGTGGTTTAAACGTGTAGGAGTAACAAACATACTTACTGACGCTAAACTTAACCTTTATAATATTTGGAGGTATGATTTGATTAGGTACTAATGTGTTTGAAATTAACTTTGAAGATAGATATGTATGGGCCTCTTTAATAATATCAGTGAATCATAATCTTAAATGCTACAAAAGAATCTAAACCTAATGTAAGAAAAACTATAATTAACAATAATTTGTTAAACAAACCGTGACTATTCGTCGAAGGCTTTGTGGGTGCCGACAAAGGAATCGCTATCCGCTCCAACGTTTGCAGTATTGGAACTATTTGACTAATTAAAAATAACCAATTATAGAAGCCCCTTATTAGTGGAATTAATAGTTCTTGATTTAAACGTCGAGATATGAATGCATTGTTTATGAGGTGGCATGGTTATAATTTGTAATTCTGATCGTAGCTTACAAATACCTATCACACACTCAATATTATATCATGTAAGACATGTAAGTATATTATCCAAAAAAATATTTCTACATGAATTTCAAATGAATGAAAGACACATTAAAAATCCGTTCGATATTTGAATCAAAAAGTACAATCGTCTAAAAAATCAAACCACCCAAATCTTATCGATAGAATTTCTCATGTATTCGCCGAAACAATAGTCCACGTCCGTCCCTCGTCCGTGATCTGAAGCGCGAACTTAGCTAATGAAAGATGAAAAAATATAAGTACATCCGTACAAACTTCTAGTTTGCACACAAAATCGAACACCTTTTGCAAAATTGAATCTTATGTCAGAGGCAGTAAAGTTTTTAGTGGTTATGTAAACAGAGTTTTAAAATTGTCTTTTAATCTACCTGCGTTCGTTTTGCTAAACAATTGTCTAGCTTTGCACAGCCGGCATATGCACTTTCAATTAGGGTTGTCAATTTCAATTATAAATAATTACTTACAAAAACAACTAAATTTAAAAACAAAACGTAACATTAAAAATTATTACAAGATTTAATAAGAAATATAATTTTAATATTCAAACATTTACCAAACAAAATATGGTGGTACGTTACAAAAGCTTTACGGTGTTTTTCCTAAGAAATGTGATTGATAACAGATATCTCGTATTTTATTATGTTCCTCACATTATCAACATTGTCTTAAACGCAAAATTAGCAGTTTCCCTAAAAAGCCTAAGCATCAGAACAACAATGTACGCAAATAAACAGAGTCACCCCTACAAAATCATGCACCTTTAACAAAAGATTCTAATAATTATTATTTTTCATCTGCTACGTTTTTGTCACAGTTATCAATCAACGCTAGAAGAGATCTGTTCTCTCTTTTCCTCTAAACAAAATTTTAATGAATCTGTCCTTCTCGAACAGCATCCAATGTAATTATGTGAACACCTGGGCGCTAAAGAATGTCGCACAAAGAGATGGGTAATGACGATCCGAAGCATGGATCGGGAATATTTTGTTACCAAGAAAGTCTTTTGCTTCATTAATTATGAAACACAATACGCTTTACAATTTTCGTAAAAATTATGATCCATTCGTTCTGTCATATAATTTGATAAATCGTCGAGCCTTCTGTACGATTCCAAACCTTTATTTTGTTAGGAAAATTAATCAATGAGTGATACCGCAGTCGATTTGTAAATTAATAAAGATTTATCGACCGTTGACTTGATACCGTTATACCGGTGCTTCATTGTCAACGTGGTTACATGTTTTAAAAGAATTTCTAGATTGGCAGAAAGAATTTATTTAGAAGTCGAAATAGTTTTGTTTTTTATTTATATAAAGAATGATTGAACTAAATGAAAGCTTCAAAGTCAGCAACAGATGCTACGAAGGCCCTACCTCGTGAAAAGTCGTTAATGAAGAAATATTGCGGGATTTTGATAAGTCGTCAGATAAACACACCGCCGCAGGCAAAACCCGGCCCCTCTGTAATAACAACAACCTTGAAATACTTAATTCTAAAACTATATCGGATAGTAAGGTACCAATATAAATAAGAGCAATTTGCAAAGTAAAATAACGTTTCCACCGAAAAAACACATCAAAATTATAGCAAGACGCCGAAAAAATCATTTATAAACACCGTGTTAGATGGCGTTATATTTTATCCTTTAACAACATCACCGAAACGATCACAGATCGTGGATTCGTTACTCCATTTAGAATCCTACCTACCCTGCCTTAAGACATGTTTTTGAATAAAACAACACGTGATGAAATTTCGGCGTATTAAATTGAAACTATATCGACGGTCAGCAAATCCTGGATGTGTTTGTTTAGGGCCAGCCCACCCTAAAATATTTATTTTATCTCGGTTTGCCGAAGTCTCGTCAACAGTTTGTTTCATTTTTACTCTGGTTTAAGAGATAGGATCGATATTCGGTTTATAATTTATTTGGTCTCTTATTGCCCATTTGTTTGCACGTCCGTCCATTGGTGATATGTAAAACTAACATCTTCTGGGCAAACGTTATCTTAGTCAAACACCTTCGCGGAATCAGTCATATTGTTATTGATTTTTGAAATATTGAATACTAATCCCTGCGTCCTATCCTGTTTGCTTTGTCTGCATCTATTTGTTCTAGTTTATCAGTACAAAGGACACATAGATAATAAAAGATATAAAATTAGTTTGTATTATTAGTTCCTTAAACATGTTTTTGCCTGGAAGATTAGTTATCAGTTTTCATTAGGATTAACCGTTAATAAACAAAAACTATTTAAACACAGAATCTGCCGTCGCCGTTGCAAGATAATACAAATAACAATGACACTTCGGTTCTTACGCGGAACCTAGCAAAAATAACCTATCGAAGTTATGTTCGGCTAGTTCATAGTATAAGGATCCCTATATTTAGGTATTTAAGGTCCATTCTTGAGGACAATATTTTCTAACGCACTGTATAGGACGTCGGTTTTCATAGTGCTACCTGAAGTTATACGCATTGTCAAGTACAATTGCGGTTCCAGTCCCGTGTCTCAAGGGATATAATCCCTCAACAAACGGCACCTTTTATTTTAAAGCTGTGACGTAAATCTCTTTGTGTCTTTGAGTTAGAATTTTTGATGTAAATCTGAAAACAAAACAGCTATTGTACTGTTTTGTTAGATGCTGCTTGCAACCTAAACTACCTGCAGTTTTCGTTGTATTGTCTCAAGTGGTTGACGCAAAAAATCGTATTGTTTTAAAATGTCGCCTCTTTTGAATAATTGGCACGAGCCAAGTTTATGATATAGCTTTTACTATTTTGGGGAAACTTTTTAACCTAGCGTTGCACAATATATCTATCAGTAAAAGCTAAAAAGTTGGACATAATATAGAGTAAAATACTTCATTTGTATTTGTATTTTTTTTATTAAATAATGAGAATAGTTTATTTCCAAAAAAACATCTAAACAACAAAGAATAGGTACATACATAATGTAGAGTTGGTGGATGGAATAGGCAAGTATTTTTAGAAAGGTTAGTGACAAAAGTTTGTAACTTTAAATTGTTATTATATTTTTTTGTTAATTTATCCCACTCATCAAGATCGTTTATTGTCATAGGTATCAAATTTACACACGGATGCGTATACGCATGGAACAGCTGCAGACTTCAACAAATGATTTGTATTGATCCCTGTCTATGAAATTGGTTCTTGTTTTTTTCCGCTAAATATATAATAGGTAGGACAGAAAGGTATATTACAATATATTCCGCGACTCATGAAGGCATCAGAGCATTTTTTGTTTTTGGTAAATAAAGGATTTATTATTATACCTAGTAAAAAACGTTAAATATATATGTTTTCTATTCAACAACTTTATCACCTGTAATCACGTAGATTGAGTAGATAATAGATTTTAAATAAGGTTTTTTCTTAAATATAACTGAGAACTTTAACAATTTATGCACAAATCTGTCGAAACCAAACTGTAAAGAAGTTTAATTAGTGAGTTATTTTAATTTCCAATACATATTATGCTTTTATTCCTTTAACTCGGTCGTTTTGACATAATTAATGAGGAAAATTTCAATACTCGGCTATTTTTTTTAAATCACAAAAAATATTGGCACCGTCCATTGATGCTTCTTTTGTCCTTGCCAGCCCCACATCACCCCACCTGTGAATGGCCTGTTACAATGAAATATGTATTTTTTTTCTCCACACTTCCTTTGTCGGGTGCACCGTGCAACACTATATTTTCTTGTGGAACAATTATCATTGTCTTTACCACCTCGACGACTCTGAATTCTATAGGTTATGTCGATTTTTGTTAAGGTGACTTTCTAGTCCAATGTTGGTAGTTGTGTGAGACGTTGTTTTTTAATTTCAGTTTTTGTTTTTTTTTAACAGGGCGTGATTTCTGTTGGCTTTTAGTAAATCTTTTATTTTTGCTGTTAGTTGACATTTAAATGGAAATTACATTAAATTTAGCAAGTTATGTTCAAAGTTGTTGTGTGTTTTCAAAAATAAAATTTATAATTTTATACCTACCTAGGCTTAAACAATTTATTACCACTATTGCAATTATAGAAAACATTAAAATTATTGACGCGGGAAACGAATCTGAGATTTAGTCGACTTAATTTTAACTACAATTTACGATCGGCTATAAATAATACTGTCACATGAACCTATTGCGATCCATTGTCGCCATTTTTTCAAACCATTAAAAAACCTATCAATGAGTTCGAATCCAATGACAAAATCACTTTCATTACTATTTGACCCTAACCTTATAGTCCTCTCTTTCAAACTTAGTGATAAACGGGCTTCAAAATTGAAACAGAATTAGTCCTATAAAATATTAAAATGCATAACAAATTTCAATAAGTAAATAAATTGCTATTAGATAAATGGGTATTGTTAATAAAATAGTGTGCGTAAGCGTGATTTATATGAATATTCATGTGAACATTAAACTTTAATATGCGGTGTGTGTTATTTATTGAATAAAATAAAATATATTAAAAATATATATTGAAATTGTGTCAAATTCTTCGACCTCAACAGGTAACCCCGTGTATTTATTTAAATTATTTATTTAATCAAATTATTTATGTATTATAATAATGCAATTTTATGTAACCGGTAATTTTATATTATATTATTAAAATGAACTATGGTCAGATTGGTTAGGCTTTTATTATAATTTAATGATTATACCTATCACATTATAACTTTGATGTTATTCTACTCAAAACAATACCCATTCGACTTGCATTTCCAATCAGAGAAAATGTGTGTTACGTAAAATTTCAATAACATGAAATAATTTCATTAGAAATATTAACTAACTACGCCTCGCGGTTTCACTCTGGTGAGTCGCGACCCCGCGGGAATTACAGCATGTGTTGTACTTATGAACCTTTCTACTGAATCTACCATCTCTCAAAAACCGTATCAAAATAGTTTTTCAGATCTAAGCATACAAACAGACAGCGAGAAGTGGCTTTGTTTTATACTATGTAATGATAAACTATTAAAATCGTAAAACACTTTATTTATCCGGTTTTATCGCGTTTTTATTCATTATTTGAACCGAGCTGTCGCCAACTTTACAGTTGGCTTTTTCAAGATTGACAATTAAAATCGTTCAATCAGACAATAAAGGATGTAAAACTTAGATAATTTTCCTATCTAAGACATCTTGTTAGACTATATGAGTACACAATCCAATAAGACAATAACTCCAACCCGCAACATTTACTTCAGAACTCGCCTCACCCCATTTCCTGAAGACCTTTCATATTTCATACCCATTTTACATCCCACGATATACAACTGCAGTATTTTAACAATTTTTATTCATCGTCGAACGTAGTAAATCGAGCCTTGTGACACAAGAAATAAAGATCAACCGATTGCAATACAAGTTTGTCACGTATCGTTTCGGATGCGCCCTGCATCGTGTCATGACTAAAAGCGATTCGTCGCTAAACAAACAAGCTTTTTAAATGCTACCTAACTTGTCTTTTTTATATGGCTATTTGAATATTTTCATCGTTTTCAGTGAGGTTCGTGACACGACACGGCACCAGGATCACGTGAGAGATATTTATAAAAGAAAAGCAGTGTATCGCCGATATACCGTTATTTCCAATTTAATGATTGCTAATACCAAATCGGGGCCGCCGGCACGTCAGTTCGACCTTTATTATCGGTTCAAAACGACTCTACGATGGGGTTACCTTTATCGATACCATTATTCTACTCTGTCTTATTTACCAATACCTACTGATACCGTCTACTTATCGTGATTGCTGATTAATATGCCGTCCTTAAGAACGTGTAGAAATCTTCTTGTATTCAAATATTCCGTACTCTTTGCTTCAATTATGAATGATTTGCTGCGCCCGCGGTTTCTCCCACTATGTCCCGTCACCGCGGAAATATCGTAATGAAAAGGTTATTCAACGTACCAACTATCTATATTCCAAGTCTTACTGCAATTAGTTAAGTAGTTATTGCATGATTGAGTAACAAACATAGTCACAATCTTTCAGCTTAGATTAGTACACTGACCAACAAACCATGATTGGTGGATTAGTAAGATAGTAGGATAGGATTGGTAGGTACCTAAGCTACTTACCTAATTAAAAATATCAAAAGACATTAGTTAAGCGTCATTTTTCAACAATGATCTAGTAATCTCGTGCTAATTCCACATGATGCAAAACTAAAACCCACACTTACAAACAACAATAAAACACCCCTTCTCCATAAACTACGTGCCACTGAAATGTTTAACCACAAACTTCAAATGAAGCCATATCGCACGCTATAAACGGTCTAGAAAAAACGTTTGAAAAACTTTATCAACAAAGCTGCGAAAAAAAACTCCCCGCGATCACATGCAAATGACTCCGCGCGACTTCTCTCATTACTTCACCATAAAACCATAACAACTCTCATTACGAGCACAATTAAAAAAAAACTTCAACAGTTACAAACAGCAAGTGTGACGAAAACCGCTTACAGTGCGCCCACATAGTTTGTTTTCAATACAAAAAAAACTTAAAAAATGGAGGGCGCCACCGTCTTATGCAAAAAAGTCCTTACATATTCACCCCTCGCGAATTTTACTTTAATGAATGCTCCTCGACGTTTTTTCAACTAACACTGTACGCAGTTGTTTTGACGGATCGCAATCTAGCCACTAATTGCTTTTTCCTCCTTAGGGTGAGCATTTTACTTCGCGAAATTGCGTTTTATTAATTGAATAATATTAATGATACTTCCTCGCAGTAATCAATCTTTAATGACGTTTTTTATACGTCGCCGTGAGAGTGGCGCTCGATTTTCCGTCACATTCGTTTTTTTTTTTTTATTTTTAGTCGGAGATCGATGTTAATTACGTATCTAATGGCTCCCGTGATACACTTCCATTAATAATATGGCGGACGATGTCGTCCCACTCATACGAGATTTAATAACCAAGCTTCGTAAGATTAATAGTGCATCTGTGGCAAGATATTATAAAAGCGTGTCGGACTTTATACTATCTGTGTGTGCGCGCATCCGTGTGTTACCAACTTACCGCCAACAATCATCATAGTTTTCGTACAGGCTTCCCCCAAAGTTGCATTTATTGAGTGGCATTTATTATCATAAAAACTGGCAAGCGAAACAAAAATTCTCTCATTAAAATACAGTACTTCATACAGCGAATTTAATCCGAAAGCATGAGGCAGCTGCTTTGATTCAAGCGAAAAATGTCAAAAAGTTTATCTATGCTCAACGTTGCTAAAATAAACTTTGATTCATAAGCGTGAGCGTAAACGCCACCTATTGTTCTCTACGGTTATTATTACCGTTTTTTATTAAACCATTTTTATTATACTAACGATTTTTTTCGATGTAGATCCGCGCGGGTATAATTTCTTTTGTTCCGCTCGCTGACATTGTTTCTTTTTTGTTATTTTTGTTACCGTTGTGATTTATTCCCCCTTTCTGGTAAAACAACACCCGTGCGAGTTACGATTAGCTAGTAGACGTAATATCTAATTACTATGTGTGAGCACGTCCGAACATAACTCGTATGATTCCTCCCACTGATGTGGTTTATGGAATTGGATACTCATATTTCGGCAGTCTCTCGGTGCCCATAGTTTTTGTCCGTGTCTTGTTGGTAACACTCTACGGTGTAATCTGATATCTTTATCGCTTTACCATTACGAGATCAGCTTTGAAATATAAATGTGAAAAAGCTCGCGATTCCAACAGGACATTCCTACTTAGCTACAACTTTTTATAATACATCATCTTCTCCCCCGGGACGGTAGCTAATGTTGGTAATTCCAAATTCAATCATCTCAAACAAAGGACGTTTCTCGCGTAGCTAAATAGCGCTTTTTTTAATCGGATATTATAATTAATGTTCCTTTTGTCGCGTGCTGACGTGCCCTCGCGCGAACAATGGGATTTCTAATAGAAAGAGATATAAATATTTTTTTCTTAGAAACAGAAGGCTACCTGGCGATAAAGCGCAGACGACGGCCCGAGCCAAATTAAATTAGAATAATAAAATCAAAGAGCCTCTTTGTTTTCGATCCCCGTGAAATGAAAGCGAATGCGATATTTATATTCGGTGGTTATTAATGGCCGTTAGTTTTTTGGGATCGAGATCGGAAAGAGAGAAAAATGTACAAAAATGGAACAGTTTACAGTTAAGGGAGAGTGAAACACAACAATAGTATTCCAGTGACCCTCAATGTCATCGAAACGAGCCTCGCAAACTGGAATGGACGTAAATTTTTTATCAGGCGACCGAGTTAACCCTCAGCCCTATCCAAACCCTTCCTTAACCCATACAGAAAAAAGCACTAATAGTTAAAATGTACGCGTGTGTTGTGTTTTTTGCCTGTGGGTATAAGGAGCGGGCAATAAAAAACTGCATTATATCACTCTGCCCTCCCTTCATTATGTGTCGCATAAGGAGGGTAAGGGTATGTGTGGGTGATGTTTTTTGGATCTTTGCAAAATTGGAAGCTTAGTTTCTTTAACGCTTAAAAAATATGTGTAACATTTTTCGTTCTCATTATATGACACATCATTACATTAAATTGTTTTAACCATGTTGTGACAATGACTTTTGCAATGAAGTAGCCACGTCGATAAAATAGAACATGAAACTTCAAATCTGAAATTTAAAATTTAATATGAATATTAAACTCACAATATGACACGAAATACATTTTAACGCTCATCAATTTAGTTTATCTAAATAAAATAAAAACGTTGTCTCTATAACACCTACGTATTATTGTTTTTCATATAATAATTAATTACACGCACCTCGCACTAAGATCGATATGCTGGTAATAAAGAACAACATACGAATTCAATCTTGATACAGTAGCTAACGGTAGCAAAACAGACCACTGTACTCGTAAGAAAGCTATTAAAAAGCTTTCTCTAGAAATGTTGTGTATAAAAAATATCGATCAACGAAAAACTCATAAACGAAAACAAGTAGTCCCATCAGCAACACCCTACCATATCGAATTGTACACAAAATTAACACAGATGAAACATGGGTAGTGTTCAGTTTTTTTTCTCGGTTACAATTAAACCGGCATGGACAGACTTATAAATTACGCTTTGTGTCCCCTGTATTGATTCATATCCTCTTTTTAGAAGCCATAAAAATAACGACTGTCTCACAATTGTTGCCATCGTAAATCGATAGCTCTGCGATTGAATTGATTAATACTTTCCTACGCAGTTTATGTATGCCAAAAGCGTTAATTTATTTTATTTGAGTAACTGTTACTGAAACCAAATTCTGCGAAAATCTAAATAATTAAATAACTGCATATTATATTTTAAAAATACAAATTTAAAAAACCAACTTCTTTTTTACCAGAGGCATGTTTTGTTACCTGTCAAAAATAAAATAATTTGTCAAATTTAAATTACTTTTACTTATAATATTTGTATAAATTTGATGATGCTAAAAAAATCGGCTTGAATTTGTAGTGATATTTTCGAAACAAACTAAAGGTATTAAAGCATAAATATTCAAGCTTCATTCGTTAGAGATATAAGATAAAATATTAAATTAAAATAAAGCAAATAGATATTAAGCTGGCGACCGGACCGTATCGCAATTTCGTGCCATAAAAATAATCAAATATATTCGTTCCATCTCATTTGGCGTAGTCTTAAACGATTTCTCTCGTCCGTCCTTTATTACCGAAAACATAACTTCTCATTTTGTTTTTTATCCCCTACTCATTCCGCTCTGATAGGGCATAAACCTACACGGGGGTTGCATGCCTGTTTCTTATGTATTTTTCCGGTGTTTGGCCCATACGTCTTAACGTTCTTTAATTCCGTATACAAATTATTTAGAGTGTTTTATTGGGTTATGCTTATTTATATTTTGGTAAGTTGTTTCATTTTTTATCTGACAGGTAACAAAACATGACTCTGGTAAGAAAAGTTGAACATTTTTTAGTTTTCCTGTTTTCCGTTGGGATTGATTTAGTCAATGGTGGACTTCAAAACTAAATAAATTAATGGGAAAACACGAAAACTCGAGAATTAGGTAATACCCTCTTACATAGTAGCTTCATGCTTCACTAATCGATGCATTATGTACCTATTGCAAACCGTGTACATTAAATATGAAAGATGTTCTTCTAAAAGTGTAGTAAAAATAATAATCATAAAAACATAACATTGTTTCATTTACGCGGGAAAACTTCAGCGTGTTTTATCAGTGGGGGCTCACATATTGCGGAGGGCTGGAGCTTTTTTCCTTAGCGTAATGCGGTTAATTTCCTTTTTTTCCTCTTTATTTATAGTAATCCCTTTATAAGGTGATTACGGAAATGTGTTTTTATGGACGTGAAAGAGCGCAGTATGGGGCGTTTCTTACTTTACGCGGATTTCATGCGGCGACTGCAATAAACATACGAAAATAAATGGCGGCTTTGAGATAAAATTTCCTTGAAGTAGGGGATGAAGTAAATAGTTAAGAATAATTTGAAATGAAATTATAATATCTTATAAGCTACAAAAATAAATAGGTAGATAAATTACAGTTGTTTTTTTATTAGTTTTTTTTTTTTAATTTTATTTATTAACGAAAGCACTTAAAATTATAAATACAAATGACAGCACATCAATTCAAATTTTGTTTTTAAGAAGTTAAACAGTTAAGTTCTAGTCTTTAGATATTTTATGTTTATAGTCGAATTAAATAATTTAAATACGAAAAAATGTATTACTACGTAATTAAAATTATGATGATTATGATAAAAAAAATGTCTCCAAGATTATAGAAAAGTATTAGTAACGAAAAAAATATATTTTATGTATGTATTCGTGCCATTTCGTTTTATTCATTCACACCACACGTAGGTACTACATACATATATCTGAATACAAAATTAACCATTTCATAGTTGCGAAAAACAAACCGTAATAAATACAATGTAAATAGTACGGTTAAAAATAGAAATGTTCCGATTTTAAAATTGAAATATACCAAGAGATATTTTAATGTCATTTATACGTGGTTCGAATGACGTATCCACGAATAATTGTTGTTGTGATCTTACATTATTAAATTTAAGACACGTGACTGTGTAAAACTATACCGTATTTTAAAAATTAAAAAAATTAAAAAAAAAATTGCTGCTGCCCCAGCGCATTTTAAAATCTTGTAAGAGGCGATATCGTATCTGTCTAATTGGAACTATTTTCTTATTAGTCGTTATTAGATTTGATTTTAAAGAAGTATAAATATACTTTCTAACAGAATTTTTGCAAAATAAATAACCTTTTCCTAGCTTAGCAGAGAACCCGACACAATTTCTACTATTTATAATTCAATATACATTTTTAAACCCATGAATCAATAATGATGCAGCGCCAAGCCACCCTAACAAGTAAAAGAAATTCGAAAGTACCTCATTACGGTTTCTACTCTCTCCCTCTTCTTTTGCATATAATTGCAACTTTTTTGTTTGAAAAATGCTCGCCTCTTGCTGTGATTTACGCATACAAGGTGTGCAATAATAATGCTGCCTTAGAAAAATATGATACAAACAAACTACGAGATTGTACAAAGTGTACCTTACTACACTGAAATAAGATTTATTTTTAATTTTGGGTGTCTTTATTTGCGGAAAAATATTGTGTAAAGAAAATACTTGGGGAGTCGGTCGGAACCCTCGGTTTTTCGTGGCACCTTTTCCTTAATTAATGTAGAATTTTTGGTCTCCTCTAATGCTTTTGAAAATGCTTCAAGGTGGCGGTAAAATAAAAATAATCCATTTGCTTACCTACATTATTTTCTTCGCGTAAAAAGAAACTAGTGTTGGACTAAAACTTAACTGAATACCTCCAAATATGTATGGTATCAAAATAAATATTCATTTATACGATTAAAGTATGACGACTATCTGATGGGACTTTTGTTTTTGACGCGTTAATGGAACGTTTTCCTGAAATTTTATTTTTGTAAAACCTAGCTTTATTGCGTTTAAATTGTTTAATTTCGGCGGCATGTTATCAATTTAGTTCCGCGAAGTTCAACGAGCTAAGTGAAAATAAAAAAAAACAATGCCAAACACGAAATTAGCACGATATTTCAAACGATTACAGTATAATAGTGGTAGTTCACTATTAGTACGAGAAACTGGCTAAATTGTTCTATTTTGGTGACAGAAGCCGTAACTAAGAAAAAGAAAGAAAGAAAGAAGACTATCTGATGGTAATGATATAATGGTCTTTCTTAGTGGGTGCATCGGTCTACGTATCGGAACACAAACAAATCAGCTTGGTGCTACGATTTGGATTGTGGGTGTCAAAAAGCCTTCCACTAAAGAAGTACCTCTTAATATTTGTGAGTTTAAAAAGTTCTGTTTTCTTCCAAAGAATAAAATCACTTCCAAACATAAAAATATCGCCGGATGACTCTTTGCCAGTATCGTTATTAAAAATATATTCGACTCCCCTCAAAAAGAAAGTTGACTCATAATAAAGGCCGGTATAATTTTTCCTTTTAAAACTTTTTGATTAGATAAAATAATGGGGTGGTATAGGGTGGTTTGGCAGGGAGCCCGCGGCAAGCTTCGATATCGGCTATCCTAATTGTTGTTTTCTCAAAGATGTTTACATTCCTTTGTGATTTTAAAAAACTTCTTATTAACGAGAATTATTCACAAAACGTTCTGTAGGTGAAAACGGCAAGTCTGGTGTAATTAATCCTATTTGAACTCCACCCTCTTTGCTCACGCTCAGTCAGCGCAAACGAAATGGATTTAAAAATAAATAAATTGAAAAAAGCATGTCGTGAAATTGACAGTTTGAATTCGTATGTCGAACGCACTATTTGCATTGATTCGTAATTGATTTTATTTGACAAGACTTTGTTTGCTTAGTTAGCAAGAGCGTTTGTTAGATACGTTATCATTATTTGCATGACTTAATTTGCAAGTTTAGTGTTACTTCATATGAAATGAATCATTAAATGAAGACTTAAACATGTAAGTGCAAAAGGCAACTTAAATAAATAAGATATCTAAAATAATAATAATAAAGAGTCCCTACTTAGAACCCGCATTTTAATGAAATTTCTGTCTTATGTGTACCATAATTATTATGTTTAAACATTAACATCTCTCTTACGGTGAAGGAACACATCGTGAGGAAAACCATGAAAAAGTCAGGTTATACACTGAAAAAAATATATTGTTGTGTGCAACCAAACTTTCGTTTATGTGTAACTTAAAAAAAGTGACTACAAAACTATGGTAATACATGACCAAATTGATTCGGTTAAATTTTTTAACTGTATGTTTTGTAATAATCTAATCGCAATGATGTCTAATTTAAACGAACGGGTTGAGTTGTATCTCAGCTTAAGTTTAGTTACCTCTATCTTAACTTTTTAGGTAACATATCGTTACTTAACTCACTCTGTTTTGTTAATACTAATCAATTAGCTCTGTATTGACTAACCAGATCCTTAGTTTTCTTATAACCACATACTTATTTTATATGTAAATAATTTGTTAGGTTAATGTTAACAAAACTGATTGCTTGTTTTAGCTGTACTTGCTTGATTACAATTTTTCATTAATTTTGTTGATTTGAACCAACTAATTTTGTGATGAGTAACTAGATTTTTGTTTTACTTATAACCCTATACTTAAGTTAATGGTAACAAAACAGTGTGATAACAATAACAAAAATGTTTTGTAGTGTGTATCACATGTTTAGTTACTAGTAGCTAATCATATGGTTGAAAAATAAAATGCACTTTTGTTACATACAACATTTATTTTTATTTAAAATCAAAGTAACATCACACTAAGGGCCAGGAAAATCACTTAGTCTTGTCACTTGGATTAATGTAAAAGGGACGAAATACTGTCATTGTTCATGATGTTGAAGATCATGCTGACGTTAATTTTATGGTTATTAAAAATATATACAGGATGAACCATTTCAATGGACTGTCAGGGGGATATCTTAAACTATAAGAGATAGAGAAAAATGCTAAAAGGAATTGCGTCCCCGATTTTGACATAAACTAAAATAGAACTATTAGATTTTTGAAAAATGTATTTCTCTTGTCAGGAATCGAACCTTGTCATTTTGTAAAAAAATAAACACCCTAAATTATTGTACCTATCGATAATGTTGCTGATAGAGATCAAATCCTGGAAGGAAACAGTGTGTTAAATCAAGAGATTTTTCTGTCGATTTACCATACTATGTTTCCAGAATTTGATCTTTGTCAGCAACACTATCAATCGGTACAATTATATAGGATGTTTATTCGATTCCTGGCTAGGGTAATACATTTTTCAAAAATATAATGATGCCATTTTAGTTTTTGTCAAAATCGGTGACGCGATTTCTTTTAGCATTTTAGATTAGGATATCCCCCTGAAAGTCCATCGAAATGGTTCACCCAGTATACATATATTTTTAATAAACATAAAAGTAACGTCAGTAGGATCTTCAACATCATGAATAATAACAGATCCAGGCTCGTATTGCGTCTCTTTTACATTAACCCAAGTGACAAGACTAAGTGATTTTTCTGGTTCACAATGACATGAAATAATTAGGTATACAATTGTCAAAAAGAATCAAAAAATTATCATAACAAAACGGTAGGTTCTATCCCTACAATTTGCGAGCCCGCGCAATCAACTATACATAAAAATACTATAAATTAAACAGGTACTCGAAGAGGTAATTAAAATAAATTAAAATGAACTTACACAAGACCTGTCAATGGCTGCTTGCGAATGTTCACTATGTCCAGGTTCCTCAGCATCTATCTCAAAGTTTGTATCTAATGGCTGTACCACATATTCAATTGCCACGCCTGGATCTGGAGCACTTTGTAAAATCAGTTCTTTAGAAGAAACCTAAAAAGCCAAAATTGATTAGAAATCGTATAAAAACAGGTTATGAATAGAATTTTATAGGTAAAGGTATTATTACAATTGTTTTTTTACCATATCTAACGAAATAGTAGTATTTTCTTCTTCATTACTTCTGTATGTTACTGATGGTAATCCTGTTATAGATCTTAATAATTTGATTTGAGTGTTGAGTTTGGCTCGATGGCCTACTATGGGTATGAGATCCTTAACATCATTTTCGGATAACATTTGTAAGGTTTCCAAATCTATGGATTGTTCTGGAAAAAAAAAACACAGGTACTTAGTATGTTTTACTAACAGGTCCTTCCTATCCTATACCTTTGTCAGTCCGAAACACTTCAATTAGTAAGTAAATAGGTAAGTATCTAACAATTTGTTATCAAAGTACGTAACATATCACAAAAATAAAATAAATTTACCTTGAAATGTAGGTATGTACATTTCCAGTCCCCATTGACGCAAATAATCTGCCAGAGGATGAGCTGAGCTTCGGCCATGCCTTTAGTCCGCGAATCTTTAATAGTTTTACAAACACGATGGATAACTTATACCTATGTAAATGAACGAACAGGAATCAACCCGTTTTAAACAAATGTGTTCAGTTTCGTTTAAACAAAAAATGACTGCCATAAGATAACATTTGGTTCGAGATCAAAGTCTGGCTTTGTTGTTAACTGTTAAATTGAGTTTTGTTCTATGCAGCCAAAAAATAGACTAAATTGTTCGAAATGTTCGTCAAAAATAGTCAAACTTCACAGGTGATTAGCTGTAAAACTTTTGTCTATAGCTTAACAAAAACGATCGTTTGATGGCAAATCAATGTTTTGGTAACGTTTAGACACTCAAATATTTTAAATTGATTTAACTGATTTTGTAACATGTAACCACTGGGGTTTGCTTAAATTACTTTAGTTAACGATAACTTAAAGTTTAGTTCTACACAACCGAACTAAAAATAACAAAACCTGTTTTGTGTTTCCTTAATTACCCACTTTTATTATTTTAAACCAACTTTAGTAGTGACTAACCAATTTTTGGTTAAAAGTAATTTAACTAAATCATTTTTGTTATTTATTTTTTTCAGTGTACGGCTAGTTGCCGAAAACACTACACACTGAAAACCTTTAAACGTTACTTTTCCGTCTAGTACAGTGCAAGTGCAGTCGCCTACAGACTACCTTAACAATGCGACCATAACTAATTTATTTAATCAAAATGCTACTAAAACAGCTCTACGAAGTAACGAAAATAAAGTTTTTTTCCTCAAAAATATTATAATGACACCCTAAAAATATAAAATGTCACTATCGATAATGGTCTCAAATTTGGGGTTGTCCCCCGGTTTTTTTTTTCATTTTAAACCGTTCGACAGGGCGGTCGGACGCAGCTACGGTGTTACAATGGCCAGTTTTCAATAAGATTGGTTACAGTACACTAAGCAATGCAATCAATCAAAATTGCATCGATCCACGATACACTCCGACGCACGCATCGTTGATACCACAATTTGCTCGGGATAATATCGTCGCACTTATCGGTGCTTATTCAATTTAAAACTGTATGAGTTTAAACCGCTAATGGGGGTTTTATCAATAATCATAAAACTTATTGTTTTCGTGTTTCCTAATAATAAATCACTTCGTATAATTATTACTAATACTTCGTATTACTAATAATAATACTAAATGTTACTATTGAAAATCACTTTAGCATTGATGCTTTATTAATCAATAGATTTAACCAATAGATAACAGACTGAAATGCTATATACATATGTGAATATGCTGAAGCTCGCGCGAAGTGGAAACGTAAGAGCAGGAAAGCGAACTACAGGGTCCTGAGAGAGATGCATCCTTAGAACAGAACAACCATAGCACAGATGATGATGATTGTAGACTAGTCTTTAGACTGATTATTTATTAATTACTTTTAGTGACTATCTTAAACTATTTTTTGAAACGCCAAAAAACAAAACAACAAAAACATAATTAACATATTAGAAAACTCAGTAACGAACAAATGAAACATAAATTTTATTTCAACTCGAAAAGCATAATTTAAACAAAAACTATCAGGTAAAATAACATGCAACTCTGATCTACTTAGTGATCTACAATACTGTATCACTAGCTCCCTACTTATTAAATATTATTTACACACGAGGAAGTTATGTGACGTTTGTCTCTGTCTGTCAACTTTGAACCTTCATGTGACAGTAAAAGACAAACGATGCGTAGTTATGCAGCGCATTAATTAGCGTTTATAAGTAAGGGGGTAGATCATGGAGTGTGAAATAGTTCAGAAGTTGAATGCATAGTATAAACTAAAGAAACCGTTTAAAATTATCGTAACAACCAACCCGTGAAATGTTAACAAAAACGATAACAATTAAGAAATTATGTAACTCACAGTAAACGTTTGATATGACGGTTCCTTCCTTATAATTGTCAGCCTTAATTCACCGTGACTGTGTTGTTTTAATTAATTTTATTACCGTTTGTAATTGTAGGTGTTAAGATTGTAATTGATAGCTTGCTATTACTTATAATTGGACGATTTTTATACTTCTCTATATTTTACTGCACGTAGTTTCAAAATGAAATTTGTGGGTTAGGTATGTGAAGGATAGTATTATCGATTCAATGCAATTTTTATTTTCTAAATGAATTCAAATAATAATACTTTAAATATTGAAACAAGTTAATATAAAAATACATTGTACAAAATTAATAGGTAAATGCATATAAATAAATTTCACAACAAGTGTTTAAAATACTATAAAATAATCGATAAAATAAACTCTTACACTAAAACCTTAAGGCTTCTTCGAACTCTACATGATTATTACAATAAAAAAGCTATTTAAGAACATAACCAAAATTGAAAAAAAAAGTGTAAAAGCAACAGTGGGCCGTCCTCATTAATACTAATATAATTGTGAGCTATCATTTTAGACGGTTCTAACAACAAATTAGTGAATAACAAATGTGGAGAACGCCCCTCGTTCATGTTTTTCAAACATTTCTTCATTTGTCTTTAGTGTTTTTGTTTAATTTATTATGTGTTTTTCTTTTCTTTTTACGAAGTTTCAGATATAATTATAGCGTAGGCTAAGTATTTGTGTCGGACCCGTTTAAGTATAGAGTTGATGTCATTTTATTACTGACTTTAGTATTATGTACTTAATTTTATTTCGTTTTAGGGTATCGGTATTGTTTAAACCACAGGATCAAACAAAATAAAAATGGACTAAACTTCCCAATTTTCATCTGCAATTGTTAAAATTTAATGTGAATTCCCGGGCAGTAATGGCGTTATGGTGCCATAAAGACTATGGACTTTTACTTTTAAAATTAACTAATCATCTAAAATTAGATGAAAATGCTAATTTATTAGTGTGAATACTTATAATATTCTTAAATTTGCCGCTAAGGTTATTTAGAACTCGGGTGGTCGAGTTGGGCCACTCCAACGGAAACTGAAATTCGAGTTCGAACCTCGTCGAACGATATAGGTAAATTTTTGAAGATTTATTTTACTTGAAACTATTTTTAGTAGCAAAGTTGCATTTCTAGTACCTTAGAAAGTTAGTTTTCTTACTAATTTATCTAGTGAGATAAGTAGATCTAACGCTCATCCATCAGTTAAGTACTATACTACCTACTTAGTTGTCCACTAAGTAGTAAATACAATCAACATTATTACATTTCTTAAATACCCAAAATTTAATCTTAGCTCGAAAAAATTGTATTTTTTAAGAGCAGATAACAACAATTTCAAAAGTTTGTTTAGCCGTTTAAAGTGAAAGCGAACTCTGACCTAGGCCAAGTTTCTCATGAGTTTTCAACCCTTCCTTTATTAATTGTTCACCCTAACGAAGCACCGGTTAACCCGCCAAATACCGACATGCAAATTAACCCTTTCACTGCCTGTTTGCGCATTTTACACAGCTTTATTGAATTAGAGATACGACTTTAGGGATTTCTTAGGTTGTGAATTATCGACATCCATATTTGATACAATATAACCTATAAACACTCATCATTACTTCTTTGTAATACTTCTTTAACGAGCAATGATTTTCCTCTCTTATGGGTTAAATAGCGTTTGTTTGCCGGTATCAATCCTATCTCAGGCTTACGCAGGTACATCTGCAGAGTACTAGATAAATCTAAATACAGTCTAAACATTACTTCACAATTATCTATTCACAATTTTACGATAATACTCGTAGTAATTGTATAACGTGTATACCTAAACCGTGCTGAACTACTTTATAAAGAATGAAGAATGAACAATTATCGATATCGAAAGTTCGTAAAATTATCGACATATCACCATCACTATCTAAATCCAACGAAGGGTAGATGTTATTTAGTAAGAAGATTCTTCGGGTTACTGTTAATTAATAACTTAACCCTTGGAGCTGTCATTAGCTGAGATTGTTTAAACAATGCCCAGGGGTTGGCGGTCAGGGTGTTAATGATGACAGTTAATAATAATTTTGTATTTTTAATGGATTAAAGGGTTAAAATATGAACCATTTTTTGTTAAGAAATTTAGAATACAATCAATTTTAAACATTAATTTATTGATGATGATAATTTTGATAAATATGGATCTGACATAAAAAATGTAGTTATAAAACTACATCTTGTCTCTTTTTTAACCGTCTTGGAAAAAAGGTGAATTTTTAATCAGTTGTGACAATGTTGCTTTTTATAGATGTTCCCTCATAAAGTTTATAAACCGAATTGGATTAGCCCCGTAAATATCAGTATACTTATGCGAGTAAAATTGCATTGACGCTCTACAAAAAAAAAAAACATTTGCCAAACTTTTTTATCATCCGCAATATACAACCTCAAAGACCAAAAAAAAACAAACAAAGCAAAAAAAATCATTAACATTTCTTTCCATAATGAATTCATAAAATCGTACCGTAAACAAGTTGAGTAGACATCAAACGCCCCTCGAAGTTGGGAAACCTCAGCCGGGTAAGTTTTCCTCAAACCTCGTTTAATGAGCGAGTGTCCGCCCGCCCAACTGTGTTAATTGCTTAATCGCCCGCCAGAGGGCGGCATTAATTGGCCTGACCACTTAAGTCCCAACAATTCCCGGAAATTCCCGAGAACTCCCGACAACTTCCGACAGGTTAAACTTCGTAATTACAAGGCGAGATGTTTAATTACGGCTCGTCGCTTTTCGGACACCGGGAATTAATTAGTGGAGTTTAAACTGTTGTTTGTGTAGGAGGGTTTGTTGTCGCTTTAAGGATTACGTTTCGATGGTGAGACGGTCTGACGGTTTCTTAAGCTAGATATTTGAATGTTTTGATTGCAATTTCGTTTTTGAGGGGATTTATGTTATTAATTTTGATGATTTCAGAAGGTTTGTGAATGTTTCTGTTATTTTTTTTAACTGATAGACTAGCGTTTTAACACTGTGCTAAATAATGCTTTAGTCTCAGATGTAGCACGTTAATTAAAAAAAATAGTGTCGCTTTTCGGACACCGGGAATTAATTACTAAATTTTAAATTGTTGTTTGTGTAGGAGGGTTTGTTGTAGCTTTAAGGATTACGTTTCGGTGGTTTGAATAAAATGGCTTGATGGTTCCTTTAGCCAGCTAAGAATTGTTTAAATGTTTTGTTGGAATTTGGTTTCTTATGGGATTTTATTTAGTTTAAAATAATTTCAGAAGATTTTAGTTTATTTTTTTAATTAATAGGCTAGCGTTTTATTACATGGTAAATATCGATATGGTGCAACATTAGCACGTCCATTTTAAAAACATTATGTTCACTTCCTTAGTGGTGGGACGCGTCTTCGTTAGTAGTTGCACCGAATTACGTCTTGGAGCGGATCGTAAATATTGTACTAACAAAATAACGTCGAAATTCTTAACCCAACCGCGGCAATGCCGCGTAGCACAGTAATTATTCACTGCATAGAGGATGTTTCCGTCACGCGACGAAGCCGGAATAATGGCCCCTCAGCCGGAGATGTGAATTATTGTTTAATGTGACCCGTTTCTAGGTCACCCACTTCGGATGGGATCTTTTATGTTCCAATTACCAACGAATTTCGACACAATACAGCGCAGTGAAAGGAAACTCCTCAGTTTCTAAGTTAGTTCACTTCGCTATTAGCTTAGTGCAACTTTGTATCCGTATCGCAAATTACAATGTAGGTAATGAGCAAAGAAATCGAACGTTGATCATAGTCTGTTCGCAACGTCGACTTTAATTGGATATCAATCAGTTCCGTTAGGAAATTACTCCGGACGAGAAAATAAAATTAAGAGAAGTCGGAAGCTAACAAGTCTCGATTACAAATTAAACAGGCTGAGTGTCAGCAGCCAACGGGACCGAGGCCACTGACTTAAGGAGATGAAAAAGAATCTAATTACAACGAGAGTTTCCGTATCCGTTCTTTAATTGAGAACTGTTCCCTCACCTCTCGCTCACCGTACCCTGCCCCTTAACTCCCCGGAACCTGTTTGCATTTCTCCCTAATCGCAAGAAGGCGTCGATTACATTTTTTTAACTTTTTTTAATTTCGTTCGAGCTTTTAATTTTCTTCGCGCGCCTTTTCTTTTATACCGCGTTCCTTCGAAGGCGCCGGGGATTTCTCACCGCTATTATACTGGCCGTAATGAGATTTTCTTTCATTATGTTTAATCTCCCGATTAATTCAAATGTTGAACTCATTTTTTCACGTAGCTTTTTATAGCCGAAACGTTAGTGTAGCGAAATGCGGACGTTCTTAATCTACATTGGATTTCAGCGCGACATTTAAAAATAATTAAGGGACGTGACTTCTGATTGAACGTAGACTACCGAAGATGACGGTCGTCGCCGCGTCTCGGCCGGGCGGGAGAGCCGGGGAGATCGGTTCTCGCGATTAGATCGTCAATAATTTAATTCGCAACAAATTCAAAACTCCGGTCCGCCCCCAGATAGGTGCGTCGGGACGTGTCCGGAACGCCAATGGCGAGTCCAGAAGTCGGCAAATTGAAAACACCTCCGGGCTGTAAACACGTCACGTGATTTAGGTTTTAATCAAGTAGGGACGCACCGCCCCGCCGTAATTGTGACAAATCCTCTGTTTGTCCGAGAGAACTTTTAACTCAACGCCGCCGGAACGGCATCGAAACGGCTCTTCGCACGTGCCCCACAGAGGGAGACAATTTTTTGTCGACACATGTGCTCCCTATACTCCCCGCCCGTCCGTCTCTTGATTAATTTTTAATATTTTTTCTTCCAGTTCACGTACACAATTTTCACTTTCCCGCTTAGCTTGGGTCATTTCAATACATTACTATTCAGTTGGTAACTCTCTATTGGGTATATTTACTCAGTTTAATAGTGCCACTATAAAAAAACTTAGTTGGATTTGGTACTTCAATATTTATTTATTCTTTGTACCTACTTCTTTCGGTCTAGTTAGTACTAATAGTCACTTGTTAGCTGAAAACGTTTATATCGCCCGCGCTACACCTACGTACCTCATTAGCGAATTAACTAGACTTACAATTGTCGCACTTAGTGTTAATAAAGGCAATGAGCATTTAACTCTAAAACGGGATATAACTGTGATGTCTTACCACGTAGTCAGGTAATTAACATACCTACCTAAACTAGCATGGCGATGATCATGACTCGCTTGAACTTGCAGTTTACGGAAATTAATATTTTGCTAATGGGATATTTTAAAGAGTTCTGAGTAGAGTCTGAGACGGTAAGATGTAATCTGGCGCAATTATCGTGTGGCGCATATCCCGATTAGAAGCAACGCGCGGCGCGACGACAATTAGGTCGGCGGACACACGCATTAACCTGCGCAATGAGGATACGCCTAAACACTCGTCATTGTGCCAAAACGATAACAAGCGCTCTTATTAACCACCTCCGAGATTAATAGGAAAAATCCTCTAACAAAAACGAACGGTCAGCACACAAGTCTCGCCCCTATTTATAAATCACATCCGCACTCTTTGTAAATTCACCTCCGTAACCCACCCTTCGAGTTCAAAGAGTGCGCCGTTCAGAGCAATGTCCAAATTATAAATTCGCATTAGATCGGACGCGCACGGTTCGTTTACCATTTCATTTTGGTTCAATATCGCCACTCTACTTTGTTCCACACACTGCCCCCGTCCCACCCCCGCCTTAAGACGCCGGGAAATATCTGCGTTTTAAGCTATATTTCTTTCATCCCTCATTTTTGCAGTTCGTAGCAATCTGAAATCCAACACGTCCCCCGCAGGGGTTCCTCGGGCGGGTGGCGACCCCCCATTCTTGTGCCCGGATAAAAAAAGCGATATCTATTTATAAAATGTACGCACGCATGTACGGCGACGTGTGTGGACGCGAGATTAGCGTATGTATGAGTGTATGTGAGCTAGTGTGCGCTTCGCTCGCTCATTTGCAAACCGTCTCCAGAGATAACGTCCTCCATTCGGTTATCCCGTTCTTATTGCCTCCTTCTTTTCTTGATTGCTGTGTGGAAAACTTTGGAGATTCGTTCATGGAAATTGATTTTGTCTTAGAAACAAAAACGTTTTCTATGAACGAATCGAGACTTTGTTTATGATAGAATTCTGGAAACATGATTTAAAATTCTGAGAAATAAATTTACTTTTTGAATTGTAAACGTAAACAAAACAATTAAAAATTAAATTGGACGAGAGGGATGTTGCGGAAAAAACTATTCTAAATAAGTAATCAGCATCAAAGTAGAGACGCGTGGGGAGAAACAGGGTGGTGCGGGTAAGGTGGTGCTCACGTATGAACGTAATTATAAAAATTGAAGGCAACTCGAGACCCACTCCTTGGGTCTCCCTCGCTCTCGCGGCGTCGTGCATTTTTTCGTACATATTAAAGTCCCCGGACCCCGCCGCCCGCGTTCTCCCCGCGTCTCCTCTTTTTAATCGATTTTCCCGACACAAGGGGTGAGTCTTCTGGGGTGAATGTAATTTTTTATGCGTTTTTTCTCCGAAGGAGACCGTCGCCGGAGGTGCCATTACGCCACGGCTTGTTGAGAATATTTTAATTATAAAGCATTAGCGCGTTTTATGATAGCACTCCCGCTCGAATTTATAAACGATCGAGTGCAAAGTAATTAAATATTTGAATGCGGTGAGATTTCCACTGGGAGTGAGGGTGGAATAATGGAAGTTTCAAGCCACTCGCGCGTTAATATGATGGATAAAAATTCGATGGAATTATTGCTTAATGGCCGTTACAATTGCTCCCGGAAACGAAATGATGTTTTCTTTTTAAATTGCTGAAATTTTACGTTTATTTTAAGATAATTTTTCCAATCGGATTAATTACTGTGACCTAATGCATTTTTTTGTTAAATTTACGCTTTAGTTTTAATGTAGAAGTTTGAGAGTTTCAGTTGCGACAAGCTGATTGATGTTGTCCCATAGACGCCCCCACCGATTATCGCTTTAGATTGCGGGACACATTGTTTGTTCGGCTAAAATAATGTTTTTCAATTGTCCTCATAGAAGAACGATCTATCTTAGATGTTGTCTTGAGTTTGAAGCTATTTGGGAACCTTTTACTGTAGGAATTATTTTTAATGTATTTATCTATTGACAAAAAATCATTTTCTCGAGCTCCTCCGTGCATTGGAAGGCACGTTTTAAGCAGTTAGTCTCGGTTGTTATCTCTTCTAGCAGTCGTAGGGCGACCTGAAAACTCTAACACTAAGTAAGGGACACCACTATACGAAAAGAAGAATTTGTTGAGTTGATTGCGTTTCAAATTGTTTCACTCTGCATTTATTTTACACGAAGATATGATGATATGACGAAGACAAAGTTTGTCTTGAAAACCCGTTAAAAATCCGAAATTTATAATACTTCCAGCCCTGAAACAGCTAACATAAGTTCCTAAGCTACTACTAGCCTACTACCTACTAGCTGCATCCTGCGGTTTCACCCGCATAAGTCCCGATCCCGTGGTAATATCGGTATCAAAATACCCTATGTTACGCCTTGTTATGTTGTATGGTAATAATGTATTTAACTTTCTAATGGTAAAATATTTTTTGAAATAGGTTCAGTAGTTTCAGAACATAAAAGAATACGTGTTTGTTTTAATAGCAAACAGACAAGGATAAGACTAAGTGTATTTCCTGTTTATAATATTAGTATAGATAATTTAAACAATGTATGAGTACCTATCTGCATGTAAGGCGACGTATAAACACGCGACATTACTTGTATAATTCGATTACTGCAGTAAGTAAACGTGAACAAAGCGGATTTAACTGCTTACAAAGTATGTAGGCGATGGGTGACGGTGGGAAGCGACTGACACCTAGGGTTTCTTGTAACTATTTGATTACCTACAGCTTTTGTGTTACAAAATACAAAAACTGTTACAGTTTAAGATGACATAATTTACCTTAGGTCGCAAAGGTAAAAAGGTTATTCCATTAGTGTTTATTGAACTGTATTAATGGTTGTTAGTTATTAGTTTTCAATTGTGTGAATGTATGATTTGATTTGTTTTTGAAATTTATGAATAAAATTAAGATTCCTTTTGTTTTGTAACTGTATTAGATTTCCACTTCTTTTTTTCGTGGTAGTTGTGTGGTATACAAGATGTAACAGGTAAGCCCTTTTAATCCGAAAGGGGGTTGTTCTAGATGTTTAGGCGAACAACTTTTGTTCTACGACTTTTGAAAATTCGAAGTACTTTTCGAAAAATTTAGGTGTAAAGTTTACTTGAAAATCAGCTGTTTCTTAGAGTTCGAGGTCATTGACCTTATGTTGTTCTTTCATTTAGTTTGGTCTACTACAATCAAATCTTCAATTACCTTTATTTTCAAAAACAGCTGGTTTTCCAGTGAAACATAATCTCAAAATTTTCAAAAAAAAAGTTCGAATTTTCAAAAGTCGTAGAACAAAAGGTGTTCGCCTAGACGTCTAGAACAACCCCCTTTCGGATTAAAAGGGCTTACCTGTTACATCTTGTATAGCTCACCTAGTGTTTAAATTTTTAGGTTTCTGACTTGACATAACGACTGATACAAGTGCGTACAACGAGGACCAACTACTTAATGTCACAGTACTTCATTCATCGATATGAAATATACGTTAAATCTTATCAAAATCGGTCTAGTGGTTTCGGATATTACCTCCAACATAAATGTTACCAACGTTATATCTTTGTCAATATTAGTATAGATTGATATACATGTAGGCATTGAAATCTTCGGGAAGTTGCCGTTCTATTTTGACGTCACTTAATCAGCCTATTTGAAACCAATAAAGGATCACAAATCTTTAAAATGAGCAATAACTACCCAAACAGACTTCACAATAAACTAGCAAACCGAGTTCATTTCTAAACTCCGTTAGTCTAATTGCGAGTACGACGTTGATGCGACCGCGACGGACGTCTGTCCCGTCTTGTCCGTATCGAACGCTCGCAGAATACTCCCCCGATAGTATTCGTCCAAGGAAACCAGATTGATATGAGATAGAACATGTAAATGCGAATTCAGAAGTCATTTCGCTGTTTGCTAGGTTATCTTGGATTTAATGATGGTGGTTTTTTCGTAGTTTTCTCTATGTAAAAGATCTGCAAGCAAACTCAAATTATATTTAACTAAAAACCCTTTTTATTCATTTATTTTAACTCATTAAATAACACTTATGAACACCCATAAAAAGTAGAGTCCTGACTCGAGCACATGAAAGTTTGTGCATTAATATAACATAACTTTTCTTAAAGATAGGTGGATATTGGTGCGCGGTCGCCCTGAATTCAAACCCACGGCCCTCGGAATGAAAGCCGGAGTATTTACCACTAGACTAACACCGCTCTTCGGTGTTGGCTTCATATTTCATTATTTTTTTGTTAGTTGCTTCATTGGCTCTGCAATTAAAATGAGCTTATTCTATGGACTGTGCAATTCGGTAGTGGATCCTAGAAATAAATAAAGTATGTAATCAACGGTAAATAGTAGGTACTCATTTATCTAAGAGGAATAGGCCACTATAAAGACTTGCTACAAAGGTAACCCAGTTTAATTACCATCAATCAAGACGGACATCTGAGAGCCCCAATATGGGAGCAAATAGTAATTGATGTTCTTCAATACGGGATTAAAACGACACACGTTGACAGCATTTCAAATGGTCTCTTTATCCTCAATAAACAGTTGATGTTCGTAGGTAATTACTAATGATAACTTCGACGATGATGGCACTTAAGTTACTCTTAATAATGTAATGTAACGTAATGTATAATGTAATGTGTAATGTAACGTAACAGATTCGAGCATTATATACAGCGCGCACCCTGTAACGATTCAATGTGTAATCCTACTATCCTATCCTAATAATATTATAAATGTGAAAGTGTGTGTTTGGATGTTTGTTACTCCATCACGCAAAAACTGCTGAACCAATTGCGATGAAACTTGGAACATAAGTAGTTGGATACCGGGAATAAAACATAGGCTACATTTTATCCCGATATTCCTGTCGACGTTTCGATCATGTTACAATGATCTTGGTCGCGAGGGGACACTCATTGACAAGATCATTGTAACGTGATCGAAACGTCGACGTAAGAAAATAAATACGCGATTAAGACCCAGTAAAATGTAACTGTGAATACCTATCTTGATACAACTTGTAACATCAATGTGCTTCACTTGTCATAAAATGTTACATTACAATGAAAAGCTCGTCAGTTAGGCAGGTATAGTATTGTATTGTAACGCTCAAAGTAGAATCTATAATGTTACATTATAAGTGTACTGTGTACCTTTCTGTTCACTTAAAGAGATTTTTTGAATTATTTTTTTATTTGATTACTGTTTTCATTTTAGTGTTTGTGATTAAAAGGTGGTTCCAGATATAAAGATCAGATCATCAAAACAATATCATTTCAATCGCCTAAATCGTCTTTGAGTAATCGGTGAATTTACTAAAAAGTATAGCGACAAATTAAGAACATCCTTCTTCGGTTATTTAGGAAGTCAGTTAAAAATGTTTATTGATGGGCGAAAGAGAATAGGTAGGTAGGTTGGACCTATTGGAATCCGGATTTGATTTTATGTTGTCATTGTTTTAAGGCAGCCTGAAAATCTTGTATTGTTTCCACTTTTAATTATAATATATCAGATGTTAGTCAATCACTTACCTATGAACTATCTAGTTAGTTACCAATACCTACATAACTAATAACGATTTTGCAATAAATCATACGTCCAATTAATTTCAATCAAGTCAACGACGGACATAACTATATTAGGAGATAATAGCAACCTGCAAACTAAGCACAATTAATATCAAATACGGGCCCGTTCGTGACTTCAAATGTTCCAAGCATTTTAATTGTAGATAAATAAATCAATCATTTATATTGTATCGTTAATATATATTTAAAACATACAAATAACTTCCTCAATAAATATTAGCTCACTTCCGACAGATGTAAGTAATTTTATCATAAAAAAAATAATAATACCTACTTTTTTTTAAATTGTTTTTTATTATTATTTGATTTTTTAATTTTGTTTTATTTATTGTTTATTAGCGGGGCGATTTAGGTCCTGGAGACCGTGGTAACCCTAAATGTTGCTTACCTCCACATTTTGTCGAATCTCGAATTTTTCAAGGAACTTAAAACAATAAATTTCGTACTGCAAAATGAAACTCATAAATACCTAAAAAGAACAGACTAGACGTTGGCAAACATGTTAACACACTAGCACGCTCAATAATAGCACCTTAATGAGATGTAAATGAGCAAAGAAATAGCCGACTCAGGCCGCGTTATAATAACGCGTAACGACCTACAAGTCCGGATTAAGAAGCCCTTTGACTTAAACCTGGACATTGGAAGAAATGGCCAACCCACGCTCGTACAGAACATTTTAAACTAAACCTTAACTTACAGCAGTAAGATGTAAATTTGTTTGTAAGTTCCTAATAGTTAGGTGCGATGTGTGGTCGTGTTTTCAGCACAATAGTGTTGCTATTTTGATACTAATTGGCAGAAAGGGTAGAGAATTAACGTCAAGGCTACGGCCGTGTAGAATAGGTAACTGACTTAGTTAATAGACAGTATTTACATAATATTCGTTTGGTATTGTAATGTTATAGTTATGCACTTACCTGATCTGGATAAGTGTATGATATTGTATTTGATCATAAATAAATAAAATAAAAACTCTTTATTTCGGACAAATAAAATATCCTTAGATGGATATTAGTAAAGGACGTACACGTAAATTACGACAGGTAGCATCCGTACAGAGCATGACCAACCGGTTATTTTCAACCTACATGATCGCTCTCTGCACAAAGCACTTCCATATCGGCACATCGGCATAGCACTTTCATATATAAAGAATATATTAAAACTGACGAATTACATCTCAGTTTACCTTGATAAAACAAACTGAAAAGTAAGCGAAACGTTGGTACGGCATTGAAACAATGCCGTTAAAAAAGTTAAACCCGGTAAATATTAAGTTTTATTACAATTCAAAATCGCGAAAACATAAGAAAAACTATGATCATAAAGATACTGTTATTGGTCAAATAGAGATTGTCATAGTTATCATTTGGCAGGTAGGAATTTGGCCACATGATTTACCGTCAAGGAATGCACTTTACTTTGTTCCCATAGTGTTAGCACATGACACAAGCATGAGTAATCACAGCCTGAAGGTCTGAAGGCCTAGGTCCTCATTACAGAGCACACGATCGACCAATCAGGTCCGACGATTGTTAGCCTGATTGAAAGTTCCGCTTCGTTTCACACGATACTACGACTATACGTACTTCGATCCGAACAAAGTTTGAAATTGACTATAATAAACATTTACTTCCCTACTATGATTTTTTAAATTTATAGCTGTTTGGTAAATAAGCGGTGTTGATATAAAGACATCATTTTACATTCTATTGATTACCTATCCCTGTTGCTTTACGGCTTGGACTGTTGTTTGTAGTTCCGTATGCTATTATTTTTTTATTTGAAATACTTTTCTGCTAACTAAGTATTTAAGTTACAGGTATTATATCCTCTGTCTAGTTACCATAATACTAGCTTAAGAGTTTACTATGACACTACAATATGGTGCCATGTATCTGCATAATATATTCACAGAATTCAATTATTATTTTCAGTTGTAAAATAAAAGAAATAAATGCACAATGAATTTCTGTAAATATTCGCAGAGTAAGTATTTTAAATAACATGATAAAAGATTTATTTTCGCTCATATGTACGTAAGTGACATTTTTAAATGTTTTCAAAATTTACAATTCGTTTCATTTGTTTGTTAAAATACTACAAGTTTAGCTACAAGTTTCTGTCAATCAACATCATTATTCAATCCGAGACCGATGTGACCATACTCGCTCAGATTTAAAACTCCCGATGGCGAATCGTACTCTATGTATTATGCATTCGTGAATATAAGCCGCATAAAGCAGAGTCCGAATCAATTACAGAGGCGGGTAGGGCTCGTTAGAAACGCATCACGCATGTACAATCGGCTCTTGGTCAGGTAAACACCGGTTATCTGGTGCTAACCTATTGTGAACAATGGAATGCCCAATTTGGGACCAATGCAGAGATCGCCCGCGATTATTTCACGTCTGAATGTTACTTTAAATCAATGTTAACAAAGTAGATGTAAATATGCGATATTATTTTACTGGACAGAGGCTATTACATGTATTCAACTGAATTACAATACGTTTTCAAAAGTAATCCGCAGTAAACGATTGATATTTATCTGAAGTATGTTTCACTAGCTGTGTCCTGCGGTTTCGCCTCGATTCCGTGAAAGTATAATCGGTATCAAACAGTGATAATTAGCTTTTATCGTGAAAGAATTTATAAAATCGGTTCAGAAGTTTCGGAGCCTATTCATTATTATTACAAACAAAAAAACACATAAATCTTTCCTTTTTATAAATATCAGTAAAAATGTTAATTTACCCATATATACATGAAATGGAAAAAGACAAAACGTATCACTATTTTATATTACATAGGATAAACCGTATCGTCTTACTAAAAGTTGCAAAAAATAAATGCTTGTCGGTTTACCAATATTGTGGATTTGAACCCGTAAACAGTTGTTCGGTGTAAAGGTCAGTTCGCGGCTACATCTGACCCTCAGCCCTTGCTATAAGTGGATTAACCCCTTTACAGCTCACTCGAATGTCGTGCTAGCGTCTTATAGACTACATCGTTGCGTGCATTTTATTAAACAGTGTTTTGTATCGATTTATATTTAAAATTAAGTACCCATAATGTGGAAGGAGTACATAACTTATTATGTACCTACTATGTCTGGAGAATTAAATATTTACTTAAACAAGTCGAGTATTTTATTCAAGAATAGTTGCAAGGTGTTTATTTAAATTCCACTAATCATACGAAGGCAATTGTTTTCGTTATGTATGTTCGTAAATGTGATGCAAATATACTGAACCAATTTCAATTAAACTTGGTAGATAGCAAGCGCCTAAACCTCATAACGGCTACCTGCGGTTCATAGATATTCTCAGGGGATCAATCCCTTAAGTCAGAGTCAGTCCCTTGGGAAATCCCTTCTCGTAAGATACAAATCTTACACAGAAATTACAGCTAGTTAAAGATAAAAAAGTTTTAACAAGAGATATTGTAACATTTTCGTTTGTTACAGGACCCAGCAACAATCCAACTCCGATCCAACCACAGCCGCAAGGTCTGATAGTGGAGACGGGCAACGGTGCCAGCGTGCTACAACTACCAGCGACTACTTTGGAGCAGATTCGGCACATTGCGTCGGATCCGGGCGCGTCCACTTTGCGTCTGCCACCACCAGCATCGGAGCCTCCGGCCGGCGCTCGCGAGCTCGACTTCGATCTGTGTTACGTGTGCAAGCATTGTAAGGTTGCGTTCCCGTCTCCGGCACCTTTGCACGCGCACCAAGCTCGCGCGTGTTACATGGGACGGGAGGGCGCGCGTGGTGTCATTCGTGTCGTGCAACCTGCTCTCGAGTGTCGCACCTGTCCCGGCGAGAGATTCCGCACCGCGATTGATTTCCGGCGGCATGCCGAAAGCGAGGCGCATGCTCGCAGCGCCGCCCCGCCGCCACCGCCGCCCGCGCAGCCTGAACCTCTCACCCACGAGATGGAAGATGTCGTCAACCAGATCACACTGCTAGCCGCGCGCGCCGCACAAGACGCCGCCTCGCCGAAAGACCCTAACGCCAACTTCTGCGTGCCAGGCCCTCGCTTCCAGCCACCCGGCGAGATGCCGCTAGCCAGCGCCGGACACTAATCCTACTCTGATGAAATGTATAGTTACTATCTATTAGAGCTCCTCGCTCTCTCCGTTGTCCGACAACGCAGCAGTTCACTATTAGCTCTTAACGCTTCTTTTCGTTGATGATTGTCGCCGCGAAAGCGGTACTTTCCTAGTTATATATTTAAAGCTTGTAGACGTTTAAGTGTAGGTTAATACGGGGCCGCCGCATAAGGTGCGTCGATAGAGGCGCGCAAGCTGCGGCCCCGCCGCGCCGCTCGCCGCACACTGGGAGGCGGCGGCGGCGCGCGCGGTGTCGGCCGCGTCCGTGCCCGCACTTCATATCATACGTTAGACAGGTTTTATTATATACGTTTATCGTTGCGGCAGCACGTGGCCGCGGCCGACTCGCCGCAAGTTCACTCTTTACCATCAACTCCCAGGAAAGCAAGTTCCTATCTTTATGGCATATAATATTATCGATATTGATAATTACGATTTAATTATTGTTTAAAGCTATGTAATACATACATATAATCGTTCTAATTTTAGGCATAGATACGTTCTCGTAAGAAGTTCCTGATGCATCGTAAATGTATGAAGATATATATAGTGATATACGTATATGATTTTTTTAAACAAGAAGCGAAGTTAGGTACGTATATTAGCAGTAGGGCGGTCGTCCTCTCTCGCGGGTCCGCGGCACGCTCGTCGCGAGCGTAGTCATCGTCACTCGTCGCAGCAAGCATCGCTCGCTCCGCTTCCAGCTAGACCAGCAACTCGTGTACGGTACGTGTGTGTACGTACAACTAGGTACTAGTTTGCTACTTCGACTAGGGGTAGGCGGGTGCGCAGTGCGCAGGGTTACCTTTCATGTAAAGGCAAGCGCGCACCGAGCGGTGTCCCGTCATCTCGAGGACGCGAGTGTACGCCAGGACTACTTCCAGTACTCCGGCGCACCTCTATAGCCGCCCGTGGAGACGCGACGATACCGCGTAGGCTTATTGATAACAGTTAATTATAATATTATCGTAGCAAACTTTCCAAAACGAACGAACTCGAAACTCGGGCTGCGCGCTAGCGCACAGCCTACCTCGCATACAAGTGAGTTTATTTTGGAACTAAGTGTGATTCTTGAATTTTTATTGATATTGTAATGATGATTATTAGTAGTTGCGTAAGTGAGTCCTATCGAAGGCGACGGTCGTACGTGCGACGTTGATTCCTTGTGCCAGTCTTGTACCAGCGTTCAGGATGAAGTATTCAAGCAGTTTCCATCGCATGTACGTTCATTGCTTGACCGTGTGTGTGGAGTCCCTAATATTTTTGGCACAGACGTTATTTTAAGTATTTTACATGATATATACATTTTATCTAGCGGAGTGTATTACAATATTATATTTACGAGTGAAACCTACTACAATATTGAGTTTGTTTTTTTGAAAGTGCAATGTTTTATTCCACCGGTAGCCGGTCCTTGTTAATCTATGAAATGTGTGCAATGAGCGCGTGTACGATGTTGTATCTCGCATGCGTCGAGTGAATTCCCAGAGGTGTCTCGACACACTGAACAAATATACCAACTCTACTATAGAAAATATTGCCAAGAGAAAAGTTCCTTAAATAAGGCGAACAGTTTTATATAAAAATTAGCAAAATGTCCGTGCAATATGTTCTCGTATACGATTAAATAATTGTAATGATACTTAGTACTCTATAGTACTGACAGATTGCTATACAAATGTAACCATTGCTGCGAGAGCAACATCGAACATGGTTGGGACGCGAAGGCGCGCGTATACAACACAATTATTTTGTTTGACTAGTTATATTTACTTATATATACCTATGTGACGTCAGAGTTAGTTGTTCAGAGCTCCACCGCGTGGCACTGTACTGGTACATGCATCGGACCGTTATATCGTTCCATAGGATGTGTTTATTATTTGATCGTATCGGTTTATAAGCGGGAGTAAATGTAAGTTTGAGTTAGTATACCTAGACTTGTCTTAGTGCGATGTTGTGTCTCCGCGGACGAGAGCCCGCGGAAAGAATCATGGTTCCTATGTATATTTCAATATTATCGCATCTAGAGTTTCACTATACTTTCCGAATACAAATTTTAATATTTAAGATTTATTCGGACTAGTCTGTTGTGTCCGCTACTTGAGGTGCCGCACCGGCCATGTTATTTATTTATTTATATTAATTGTATTATTTTACCTAAACACATTGTACCCAGTTTTCTATAATTTTGTTATATTGAAAAATAATATTTGTAGTTTCATTCTAGGTGTTGGTTGCGAATATTTACTTTATGGTCGTAAAGGTAGCTCGTGTCTATCATAGTTCCTATACTGTATTGTAAAATTGTAATACTATAAAGTTATTTTAAAATTTTCCTAGTGAAATATACCGTTCCTACTATTTTAAACTGTAACAGAATTAAAGTGTACCCACGATACTTGGAAACAACTTTTTATTGATATTTATTACATTTAAAACGTTTATCCAATTGTTAACTTAGGTACAATCGGTTCAACAAAGAAGCAACAAAGCTAAATTCATACTACACAATACTACTAAACAGTACCTCATACACCTTTTACAGTACGTTTTTTAATTTCAGACAATAACCTGACGTTTCGGTTCCCTGTGTTTGAAACTTTTTCTTTAGGAAGAAGTGTCAAATCGTAGTCAACGATTTAAAAACTAAGTATTCACTGTTTTTATTTTAATAAAGAATGTAACCGATGGTACCTAAACGCTACGATTTATAAATGTTGTCAATTTCTGTAGAACATTTTCGTAGCAATTAGTTCGCCACATGACGTGTGTAGCCACCACTCTACGCGCGTACTACGCGCTACGACGCATGCCATCCGTAGCCAGCAACAGATTACGAATACATTGTCAAGTGTAAATGGTAAAAATAAACTCAAAGTTAGTTTATCAGATACTGGACTTTTATTTTATTCCCTCTCTATGTTTAGAACTATCATGAACATTGAATACTCATTTTGCCGGAAGTCGGTGAAAGAAGATAAGTTTCGTCGGTAGATGCCACTACAAACCGCAATCTGTAGAATATATAAAACAGAGTTTTAGTTCGAAATGCGATTCTTTGACTGCTGACGTTAAAATCACAAATCATCCCAAATCGAAAATCGAAAAAATGCGGCAAATCGCTGGATAATAATCGCAAACACAACGTGTATATTTTTAGCAGTTAAAGGGGAGGTGTATTCCATTTTTAAACATACGTGAACCGACAACCGAGTTAGTAAGTATTTTTAATACTTAATTATGGTATAAAACACACGTTAGGTATCATTAACAAAAACATAATTTAAAAATAAGAACATGGGACCAGATGATTGTAGGTGGGTTTAAGATGTAGTAAGCTTATCTAAACGATGCCATGATACTCGTTATTAAACAATACCTGTACCCCTTCTATGAGTTGCTACGTAAATACGTACACAGCGCGGTCCCTGCCGCACCGGTCGGGAAATGTTGGCTGCGCGAAACGGTATTTTGCCTGGCGGACATGCCCAAACTGTTCACATTGTAGATGTCGTTTTACGTACTAACTCATGGTAGTGGTACTGAATAACCTTTATGAATAAGGCGAGGTTCTCGTTGGAATTTCCGAAATCGACCTTTGTTTGATTAAATGGTAAGTAATCGTGAACCCATTTTTTTGGACATATAGAAATATTTGTCGTAGTTCAAAAAACCTAATTAGGAAACATTTGGTTAAAAATACGATACAAGCACTTTTGCTCGATTAAAAAAAATCAGAAACATGACAAATTTTTTAGCATTTTTTCGTCTGTATTCAGAGAATATTGGACTTTTAATTATAAAGAAAAGTAAAATCGTAGATGTTAACATTTATAAAGGATTTCAATTCTAAAATATAAAATATCTTTAATAATTTGATATTAAATATATCAAATACTCTCGCATCCTGCTATCTGGCGTCGTCCAAGGGAAAGGAGTTTTACTCAGTACTGCAACAGGGCAACAGGCCCTTAAATCTGAATTCCGCGGGAATATCGGGATAAAAGGTAGCATAATTATGTGTTATATTCCAGGGCCTTCACTTTAATTTCAAGCAGGAACGAAAAAAAACTGTCATCCAGAAAGAAACTCTGTAATGTCATTCTACAGTTTTTCGTACGTTCGTTCGCGGAAATAAAGTAGAGGCCCTGGTCTCCAGATATCTACGTACCTACCGAGTTTATTCGCAAACAACAAAGCAACAAAGGTAAGATAAGATAAGATAAGATAAAACTTTAAAAGCTTTAAAAACTTTCTTTTAAGATACAGACAATCTAACACTTTATTAATGGTAGGATTTATGAAGTTATAAGTTAGGTGGGTGACGACACAAGACAACTGCAGATAAATACACCAGCTTATTCATAGATAACGTAAGTATATGTATCTCTATGAAAGCCAGCGACATAGTAATAGGACACAATATGTTGTGTAGTATGTCGCTGCTGTATGGTAAAGGATAAAAATTTGTACATAAACGCCATTGATATCAACCTTAACGTAGATGTGACATCAGAAGGAAGACAGTTATAAAGAGCCACTGTGATGACGTTACCACAAACTCAATGACTCTTTTGATGTTTTAATCATTATTTATCTAAGCGCCAGCAGCGATACTCATTTCATTTTTATGAAACAAGTAACAATATATTTTGCTAAAAGCAACTTAATATTATAAACCCGAAAGTTTGTAAGTATGAAAGTATGTTTGTATGTATAATGTGTGTGAGTTTGTTACTCTTTCACGCAAAAACTACTGAACCAATAGCGATGAAACTTGGAATATAGGTAGCTGGATACAGGGAATAACACACATAGGAATACTTTTTATCCCGATATTCCCGCAGGAACGGAACTTCCCCGGGTGAAACCGCGGGGCGCAGCTAGTGGATTATACAATTTGTAACGGGTAAGTCCTTTTAATCCGAAAGGGGGTTGTTCTAGACGTCCAGATGAAAAACTTTTGTTCTACGACTTTTGAATATTCAAACTTTTTTTTTTGAAAATTGTGAGATAATAAAAAAACAGCTGATTTTGAAAATAAAAATAATTGAAGTTTTGATTGTAAACCATCAAACTGAATAAAAGGACAACATAAGGTCAATGACCTCGAACTCTCAGAAACAGCTGATTTTCAAGTAAACTTTACACCAAATTTTTTCGAAACGTACTTCGAATTTCCAAAAGTTGTAAAACAAAAGTTGTTCGCCTAGACGTCTAGAACAACCCCCTTTCGGATTAAAAGGACTTACCCGTTACACCTTGTATTAGCGACACCTCCCGAGCCAAGTCGGTAAAAAAAATACAAAATTGCTGAAAATTTGGCAAGTCAGTAAAAATTATATTTTAGCTTACACAATGTGTTTTACTGGTGTGTTGAACGAACGAACCACGTCACGAAGCTACTCAGGAGCTCTATTTTTTAATCTAATGTGCCATTTCCAGCGATTCAAATCCTTTATTTATACCGATTTTCGTTTGATTTCTGTAGTTTTTGTATGTGAATCGCACGAACGCAACGAGTGGTTTTAACACTAGCCGCAGGAGTTCGACGTCGAACGAAAATCTTCAGATTAAAATTGCCTAAAGTGCAACGAGCGATTCAAAAATAAGGCTCATGGTCAGTTTCGTGCCGATCTCTCGCTAGTCGGCAACATGTGAACGGCTCCTATAAACAACGTTAGTGTAAGTAGCTACGTAAGTAAATAAAGGTCAATGATACTATAGTATAGTATCATTATGTATATGTATTTACAACAAAAAATGTTGTCTAGTTAGTACCCATAGCACAAGTCTAGTGCTTAGTTTGGGACTAGATTGCTCGGTTTCCATGTTTCTAAGTCCTGTAGTGATTAACAAGTCACGAATGAATATATCTTCTAGATGGGCGTGCTAAGTCATAGACCGCTTACACAAGGTATAACGGGTAAGTTTTTTTAAGCCGAAAGGGGGTTGTTCTAAACGTCTAGGCGAACAACTTTCGTTCTACAACTTTTAGAAATTCGAAGTAGTTTTCGAAAATTTTAAGTTTAAAGTTTACTTGAAAATCAGCTGTTTCTCAGAATTCGAGGTCATTAACCTTATCTTGTCCTTTCATTTAGTCTAGTCGACAGAAATCGAGACTACAATTACGTTTATTTTCAAAAGCAGCTGTTTTTTTCAGTGAACCATAACCTCAAAATTTTCAAAAAAAAAGTTCGAATTTTCAAAAGTCGTAGTACAAAAGTTGTTCGCCTAGATGTCTAGAACAACCCTCTTTCGGCTTTAAAGGGCATGCCCGTTACATCTTGTATACTTACACCCGCGAACCAAGTCATTAATTATTTAATTAACTTTGCCTAAGCAATGCATCTGCTGCTGTCTAAGTAACATTACTTAGACTCCACGGATGCTCTTTGGTAATGGATCACTGATTATGAGAAAGTCATGAGATGGAGGCCATAATCTAATAAATATTGTATTAAAAATTTTTTTTTGAAATATCTCAGTAATGTAAAAGTTTTATTTTTTCATTGTATTGCCATTTGGTACATCCAAGTAAAGTAATCAAGTGATTAAATATTCTTGACCGGCCAACCGTTACATAAAGAATTTCAAACGGTATTCTGAAAGCGAGCCAACATTCTCCTAAGTATATACCGTATAGATACTTAGAGAAAACTATAACTGCGCTATTACATACTGCCTTTATAGATACCAATAAGTACGTACTTTAAAACTCATCTGCTTAGCAATATCAGAAAAGTAACAAAACTCGTAACGTCGAATTCAAAAAGCAATCAGACTCTATATATTGAAAATGTAAATACCAATAGAACTGTAATATCCACAGATGCGCGATGAAAATAAAATACTTAGGAGACGCCCGTTCAAAGCAAACATTTACATACGTTTATATATAAATTATGTATGTTTGCACGTATGAAGAATCAGGACAAACACTTAGTACACACGAAATGGAAAATGAGCAGAGAAGTAGCGAAACTAGCCATTCGTGTAATGCCGTCAACTTCAAAAGCCCGCGCAATGTCTCTAATCAGGCAGTGTTTGAACAAAAAAAGTAAAAAACAACCCTTCGATAGGAGGAACTGTCACACGGCCGGATGCAAAGGGGATCTCACTAAGTTATTGATTATATCGGAATAAGTCGCTCGGGGGTGCCTCTTCTATCTCCATACACCCCGTTCGACCCCCCACAGGGGGTTAAGGATATATCGGCCGCATTATTTTACATATATGAGACACTGTTGCAACGACTACCTAATTTTCGTAGTGTGAAGATAGGGAATACTTTCTTTGATTCCACAGATTTGTTGTTTCTTTCTTTTTTCTATTGAAGATTTCGATATTTATAATAAGAGTAAGTAATATTAACGAAATTCCTTCATTCTCATGTCTTAAAAGTCTATTAGGTAAGTATAAAGAAAACCACTGATAAGACGTTCTAAATTATTGAAGCACTGCTGAAATATGACAAACTGATGACACGCGCAACTGATTTAAAAAGTCCTTACAATGACGAAATCAATAGGTAATTTATGTTGTTGAGTAGATTAAAATAAAATGTTTAGTATAACTTAAGTTTGGTCCTTTTTTTGTGGTAAAGCTATAAGTTTTAAAGTAAGTACCTACTTTAATTAAAGAAACATCAAATAGTAGTAGTATTATCTATCGATAGGAACACATAAGAAGGCAGAGAGGGGCGGTCGGGTGTCACAACCCTTACGCATTCACGCCAAATCCTTAACGCGCGATTTAAAAAAGAAAACTAACGGTCTCAAGTAGAGGGTGTGAGGGGCGATTGAGATGGAAATGTCGATTGTCCCGATCGACGTACCCACCGATAACTCCGCTTATAACGATGGGGAGAGAATTTTAATGTGCCACCATTTTGGCGCAATGCTCAAATTTTACGAGCATGAAGTCATTATGAACGAAATTATTGGCGCTCTGATTGCTTTAGCTGTGATAAAAATTCTCAAGCCGGCAATACGGTGGAACTAATTCGATAAGATTTCGTTACGGTACCTAACTAATGGAATCAGTTTGTTACTGGTCTAATATTGTTTCAAAATTAGCTACGTCCAAAGTTTATTTGTAATAAAATATCCGACCGTTCTAGGTATACATATATTTGAAAGTTGGTGCGTATACGTACTATGTTTATTCCTTAGGTTCGCTTTATAGACAGTTGTTTAATAAAACTAGGGTAACTCATGGTCCCACTGTTTTACAAGCGTAGAACCTAAACCGGTTGTAATTTCCAAAAAAAAAACAATGTTAATGGATAACCTACACACATCACGAAAAACCATCCAGAGTCAGGAATTTGCATTTTATACATATGTACGTATAGAAGATGAAGGTATAGAAAACTTCCAGCTGCGCCGCAATCTTAAAATTCATATTAAAACGTAAGTACCTACTTTGAAGTAGCAGTTTGGTAATCTATAATATAATATGTTGTAAATAGAAAATAAGTATTCATTGATTGTCTATTGTTTTAATAATTGAACCTTATAAATAAAAGCGTAATGTTTTGAAATTGAATTCCAATTATCCGTTTGATGTTACGCAAATTGTATTGTAATAATGGCTTCGAAGAAAATAAATAGCTATTCTTATGTAGAAATAGTTAATCGCTATGTTCAGCTCAATAAGAGAAAAATGGGTTGCCAAAGGGTCTGAAAAAAGAAATGGAACCCCTAGCACAAATTAAAATCAACATTTTATAATTATAAATATGCCTATAAAAACATGCAAAACGACAATTTTAAAATATTGTTAGTTTTAAACCGAATCGAGTAGTTTTGGTATTTTTTGCTTGGAATATTAAGTATATCAAAAGTAAATATAAATGAACTTGTGATTTCTAAGTGCAAACGCATCAGTTATCAGTTTCATACGTTACTAAAGCACTTCTAGCAAATGGATTGGTAGAAAACGCGATTTCAGATCGTCCGCGTTGTGGAAGATAGGTGACCACTTGACTGCAACATTGGTTTCTCCCCTGTGCCCGTAAACTACGAATACGAAGATAATATGAAAAGTTTAATTAAGATTCAAGTATTTTTTAAAAGGTTTCTTTAACAAAATTGACGGCAAACACGTTCCTAACTTAAAAACGCATTAAGCCGAAGTTACAGCACTTGATAATACAATAAAGGAGCTGAGGCACAAGATATATTACTATTCAACTTACTTAAAACTCAAAGTCCATCAAAAGTTTCGAACAAAGCTTAAAAGTTAAAAGAAAATATCTCAGTCAGGTGAAGTCTCGCTTCAATGGAGAAAGTTTTCCTTGAGTCGAGCTCAGGTGATTAATGAGAAGCCACTGTTTATTCCTTGCATCCTCAATGAGTATTAGCTTCAGGATTTTACCTCACTTAGTTTATATTAGTTGCTAAGTTAATGTACGGCTATGGCTTAGCTTTAAGCGTTTGAACGTCAATTCCTTGAATATATCAAAAGTTCGCTTAACTAATTATTCTCGGTACAATCTGTTTATAATCTTTTCAGGAAAGTCTTACGTTCCACGATTGATGTAAAACGAATGCATTGAGCAAATACGTAGGGACTACGAATACAATCAATTATCCAAGAACCTTATAAATAATGATATTCATTATATTATTTCTTATCAGTTGTGAACCGATTATGGCCATTTAGAAAGTAGCCAGTGTAAAGAACTAATTATCAATTTTTGCAAGCTATTTGCAATTTGCATCAAAACTAGTAAATATACGTCATAGTAAAAGTCGAGTCAAGGAAGTCATTGTAAATGGCTCTTTACAGTGAGACGGTTCACGCGAGCTTTGGAGACAACGCTAAAGTATATGTTTCGCACCGATTTTCACTTTCATTACACTTGTACACCTTCACGAAACTAAATTTATTTATAAGCCTCCGAAATTTAACAATTTACACGCATTTGAACTAGGTTCACAATATGAAAATTTAGCAACACATCGCTTAAGCGCGGTCCCGCCAAAACTCTATAAATAATAATACCTACAATACAAAAAAAAGATTTATTGCTGCAAAGAAATACCCAGTTGCTCCTCTATAGATGTTGGAGGCTTTGATTCGAGAAGTAAATAAATCTAGAAGAAAATAATCAATAAAGAAGATAAAAAATATAGGTTGATACCTAAACCCTTTTAATAACCAGCTCAATAGTAGTACCTCGCGGAAAGTTACGTATGTACCTACCTACGTACGTGGTCACTCAGCCCCCGCCTGATGCGCATTTGTATAGTTGTACAAATTGCACACCCCATGTTTATCTCGACCTCCAGCCCCTTGCGCGTATTTGTCTTCAACCCTTCGACGACATTACATTGACTTTGTAGCGTTTTGTTCGATCTCCGATACGTGAGTTTCCTTCTTATCTCTTGTTATGAATTTGGTATAAGTAGTTATTTATTTATAAGTATTTTAATACATATACATACACATAGATATTTTGATATACAAGATGTAACGGGCATGCCCTTTTAAGCCGAAAGGGGGTTGTTCCAGACATCTAGGCGAACAACTTTTGTTCTACGACTTTTGAAAATTCGAACTTTTTTTTTTAAAATTTTAAAGTTATAGTTCACTGAAAAAACAGCTGTTTTTGAAAATAAAGGTAATTGTAGTTTCGATTGTTGTCGACTAAACTAAATGAAAGGACAAGATAAGTTGAATGACCTCGAACTCTGAGAAACAGCTGATTTTCAAGTAAACTTTAAACTTAAAATTTTCGAAAACTACTTCGAATTTCCAAAAGTTATAGAACAAAAGTTGTTTGCCTAGACGTCTAGAACAACCCCCTTTCGGCTTAAAAGGGCTTACCTGTTACACCTTGTATAAAGGTAGGTACTTATTTTTAATTCAGTGTGAATAAAGTGCGAAATAAAAAAACTTTTGTTTGTCAGTGCATTTTACTAAATTTAAATACACTGAAAATAAATTATTATTATGTCTGTTATACGTCTAGTATCACGGGGCTATAGAGCCCGGACCTTTGGAAGGCGTGCGTGGAGCCGAAGCCATCACTTTCATCAATAACAATTTTACTCACAAACTATGAAGTACCAAGCCGGCGATTATCCCTGTCTGCACTATGAAATGTAACCAAGGACGTCCAACGGATCGAATAGAACTATTGAGAAAGAAGCTATGGTGATGTGACGTTAGTGGATCGGCTACTGGGGAAACTATGGTGACATGTAACAATGTTTAATAAACACGTAGAAATGGCAGACGGAGACCCGCCAACTCACAAACTGGGCTAACCTAAATGGCTGAAGGATGGAGATACTTCCCTTGTTTTTAAGTCATCACTGGTATGCTAGTGAGCGGGCCAACTCATCACTGACGTGACGTATCCATCCTCTGAACATTTCTGCTCTCGCGACTCCACTCTGACCGGCCGGTGAAGGCAAGACAAAGGCGGGGAACCGCTTCCTCGACAGTGTTCACTCCGACCAACCAACTAAGGAAAGCTGGAGTTAAGCGACGGCGATTTTCCCCTGGAGCACTCGGGAACCCGCGGGGCTCTACTCCCCGACACCTCGCCTCAAGGTTGCAAACCATTAATATTATTACCCTGCCCATCATTATTTAATAATAATGACTTTGGTTATACTATGTAATAACAATTTATTACATAGTATAAACAAAGTCGCTTCTCGACGTCTGTCTGTCTGTTTGTATGTATGCTTAGAGCTTTAAAACTACCCAACGGATTTTGATGTAGTCCTTTTCAGTAGATAGAGTGATTCAATAGAAAGTTTTATATGTATAACACATACTGATATTCCCGCGGAATCGGGATTGACGCGGGTGAAACCGCGAGGCGCAGTTAGTAGGTGTATTTCTATATAAGAAGGGGAGATATATTGATAAGTACTAGGCACATAGTTTGGTACGTAATTTGAAATTATAACTAAACGTAGTATTTATAGTCGTAGTTAATTTATATGTTCCCAAGATCGGAATGAGTGGTTAGTTATAATGGGGTGTGAAACATTACCTGTTAGTCCTGGCATAAAGAAGTTAACTACATAATTTAAACAGTCATTTGTGGCTAACACAAACCGAAATGGCAACACTCTTTACAACTATACGACTTGGCACTGAAGTCTGAAAACTGTACATTTTATAATCAAGTTTCAATATTTCGTAAATTTGTTTTTATTGCTCAAGGCATATTTACTAGAAATATCACTGGAAAGTGATCCTGTAGATGGCGTCTCAATCGAGCCGTAGTCGAAAAATAGTAGACAGGGAAACATTCATATTCTTAAATTCGCTGCTCGAGATGGGAACTTGCGTGGCCGAGCGGTTTAAGGCACTGGGGTACTGATCCAGGGACGAGAGTTCAAATCTCACCGCAAGTGAATTTTTGAAGATGAATTTTTCCTTTCAAATATTTCAAGTTTCAATATTTTAAGTTTTTTTTAGTTTAAAAGAATGAGAATTGAATGGAAAATAAAGTTTTCGGATTTATTATCTCTAATTATATAAGGTACCGTTTCCCGTGGAAGACAAAAATTCGATGCGTTCAGCTCGGATCAATCTGCATTCACCTTAAGTATTTACTTACTTTTTACACACGATAGATGAGCGTTTGACCACTATCGCACCTGCCTGATAGTAAGTGATGATATTATCTTATATCTAATACGCTTATCTAGAAGAAGGAAGACGACTGTCTTTTGACTTGCGTGTGATCTGTTACAATCCTTCTAATATTATAAATCCGAAAGTCTGTTTGTTTGTTTGTTTATTTGTTTGTTTGTTTGTTTGTTCCCTCTTCACGGTCAAACGGCTCGACCGATTTGGATGAAAATTTGCATAGGGATAGTTTAAATGATGGAGAGTAACATAGGATACTTTTGATCCCGAAAATCCCGCGGGATCGGGACTTACGCGGGTGATAACTATCTAATAGATGAAAATTTGAATAGGGATAGTTTAAATGATGGAGAGTAACATAGAATACTTTTGATCCCGAAAATCCCGCGGGATCGGGACTTACGCGGGTGATAACTATTTATTGGATGAAAATTTGCACATCGATAGTTTAAATGATAGAGAGTGACATAGGATACTTTTGATCCCGAAAATCCCGCATGATCGGGACTTACGCGGGTGATAACTATTCAATAAATGAAAATCGACACAGGGGTAGGGTAAGTTATGTAGAGTGGCATCATGATCATCGTCATCCTTCGTCATCGTCATCGTCACTTACTAATGAAATACAAACTTTACTCTACTTCACCTACCTACCGCAGTGCAAAAATCCACACTTAAACGGACGACCAGGGAAGTACTGATGATGCCAGGCGCGGCAGCGCCTGGCTTCAACAGTACTTCAATGGGCGACCGTTTAGGTGTGGATTTTTGCATTGCGGTAGGTAGGTGTTCGAACAACGCGGGTTCGCAACTTGCGTGAAACCGCGAGGCGCAGCTAGTAGTTACTTTAAACAATTGTTCCTTATACCAAACTTGGTAATAAATCAAAGCATTCTGAAAGAAAATCAAGAAAGAAAATATGTAAATATAGTAGGGCATTTTGTATGACAGATTTTCTTTCAGAAACAGAAAGAAAAATCCACAAATCGCAGCATTCTTGGCTCTCTACTTCAATTCTACGAACGAACAAACGATCGAAAAACAAGTCATCCAAAAAAGAAACATGTAGGTAATTTAATTAAAGTAGGGCATTGTGACAGAATTCACCTTACTGAATGACAGTTCTATTTTCGTTCGTTTGTTTGTAGAATTAAAGTAAAGGCCCTGGATCGTATCGTATAAAAGAGCTTTTATATAGATTTATAGCTATAATTCTGTGTTCAAAAGAAAACGGCGAGGTGTTATCGAAGCGGTATTGACACCTTAATGCTATTGTTTGATTTAGAGGGGCTCATTACAGGCGCGGGAAGGAACAGGCCGTGAGTCAAGGTGCAAACTCTGCCGCTTGCCGCTCCGAACTGTATTCATCATTCTTTAGGAACCGTGCTCCGTGCTGGCTCTCGCAGGATGGCGTCAAACATCATTTATGGTATTATGGCTGAGCATCAGATTCGACTTTAAACAGTTTTAAATTTCGATTCTGCATCGATATTTAAAACAGTTTAAAGTACTGTGGGTTTATTGTTTACGAATAAATACTCGAAAGTAAATGAATATGGCTAAAAAGTAATTTCATGGTACAAGAAGAAGTCGAGAAGAAATAACTAACAAATACTATTAAAAAACGGAACATTTCTCGATATTAGTAGTTTCGATAAATATCGCTAGTAATATCTTATTTCCTAAATAGTATCTACCTATATGCTTAAAATACGGTTAGTCAGCCTAAAATAATATATTTAATATATGCGATGTTAAACTATAACCTAAATTAATTTTAGTAACCGCTTTGTGGAAAAAAAAGAAATATTGCTAACGAAAAATAAATCTGAAAATAGTCGTTTGTATTACATCAACATTTATCTACTTTAAAACCAATCAGTTCTATTCGTGATTTGTCCTATGTTTGTAACCCTTTACGGAGATGAGGAGATATGAAGCTCTCGGCGAACCGCATCCCGCGCGTGCTATCTGTACCGTAATAACAACAGAAAATTTTACGCTCCGGGACAATGCGATATAAAATTATCTGTTAGATCCAATAATCGCACGGAACAGCCGGGACTTAATGCTGGCCAATCATTAGCTACGAGGGATAACGGAGCCGACGGCCAGTCAACCCATTAACGTTGTCGAGAACTGCTCTCGTCGATGCCCCGTGACCAAACGTCAATGCAACCACAAGTTTTACGCCAACATTTGCAACGAACGACGCATCCCCGAGGCGTAAACAGTCAAACAAAGGTATGACTTCATACACACTTCGATAGTTGAAAGACAGTTTTATTACTTCTTTGAATTTTTTAATACTTTGTAGTGGTTCAATACACTCTCGATCCAATTACAGTTTAATTATTGGCAACGCGTTCCCACAGATTTCACCAGGAAATTTTGCGCAGAAACGTATGCAGCGAAGTTAATGACTACTATGGTGGTGCGATTAAGCGCGAGCACTTATAAATACCGGTAATTATTTTATCGGGATCGGCTAAAGAGGACGCGAGTGGATGCAGCCGCACTATCATTAGCGCGCGGAAAGCGATCAGTTATTTACGCGGCCAGGCCGTGTTGGTTTACAGCGGGCAACCCCCGAAGGAGATGCATTCCGCCATTCCACCAGCTCACGAACTCACGACTGCACAACAATAATTACCCGTGGGTGTACGCCATTATACTTCGCCAGCGATTATATCAATCGTTGTACTAGCGAACGGTCACCGCTTAGAACCCGATGTAATGGAACCAAATTATCGTAACATTATAACGAGAGATGCAAAGCAGATTATTCGATAATTATGTGAAGTAAATCAAAATCTCGCGAGTGCAACAATTTCGTCTCTCTCTGGTGTGTCGATGATGGTATATTTGTCTTTGTCGGATGCGCCGGCGGCGGTCCCGTGGTTGTCGCTGCGTGCACAGCTCGTGGGCCAGTATTGTTCGACGCGCGCCTGCGCCGCCGGCTACCCATACCTCACCCCAACTCTTACCAGGATGTTGCTAATTTTCTATCATTGCGATCACGTCTAAGTTTATAGACCTTTAGATTTTGAAATTGAAGTGTCAGTGAACTGTATTTATTGCCGATGCCAAGTAATTTTCAGCGACCACGTTCACAAAATCCCTAATCATAGCCCGAGGTGCAGGGAACGCTTGTGCCATTATGTGCTTCTTTCCCAATACTTAGCTGCCCGCTATGGCTTGCTTGTTGCTTTGTAACAATGTAGAGTTTGGTCAGAGAACCTAACCTAACCAGCCCAAAAACCATAGAGCAAACCATTATATTTTCCGTGCCTTTTAGTAAATATTGTATATGTCTTGAATTATAAATGCTTTCATCTAACTGTAACCAGCTATACTAAACGCCTTTAGGAGTTTGTAAATTGTATAGTTGCGAGGTTCACGCTCTCCTCATTACCTCTGACGGCAATGTGTTCCGTCATCGAGATTAACTTCTCTAATGGCGCCAGTTCTTATAATTCTACAGCGTCACTATTCCCGTCTAATTGACGTTTGCTTGCTTTTAGTAAAATGGCCAATTTTCTCTCAAAGTTGTTTGTTGGACAAATTATCTTAAATTGTATGTTTACTTAAGTGATAGATAAGTTTGTCCAAATGCTTTTTAAATCACAATGATGTTGAGAACAATTTTTTAAACAATTACAATTATCTTATTTTTAATCAAATAGAAGTGAACACAAAAAGAGATAAATACATAGGAAAGCTTAGCGTTTAGTTAGGTCATGTAATAAGTTAATTGACGGTTGCTCGAGTGATCGATCTGTAGGAATTGCATGGGTAGGTATATGCGCCGGCGCAACGACGCGGAGGAGCGCCTTAGGCGACGTACTGTCTAACCTGCGAATATGGGAATAGGGTTACCACATTTTATGGGACATGAAGATATAAAATAACGTAGAATTGGCAATAAAAGTGTAAGTCCTTTAAATAATTTTATCACAGTTTTAATTATATTTTAATTGAAACCTTTTTTACCTAAAAATAGTTTTGGAGCTATATTGCTTAACTAAACTTTAGCATCTAACACTTATTCAACTTGAAAAAATATTTCATCAAATTGATTTGGAAATCTTTACATGTCCGAATATTTAAAATTAAACATCTAAGTACTACTTTACTCTGCTTCAAAATATACAGAACATCATTGTAAAATGTAGAAAGGTGACATAACAACCACAAGTGTCATAATTATTGTAGGAATATGACATGAATATGGAAACCAGTACCTTGCTAGCCCTGACTGGGCAGCATAACAAAGCAAAAATTGCTAAGATAATGAAGCATAATGCAAAGCGTGATATAAACTTCATACGTGCCCGCGGCTGGATTAACTTGTTAGTTAGCCTCCCTACGTTGCAACCTTTGGAATGTTACTCATCAACAATCGACAATATCAACACCCTTCTGATGATAAAAAGTTATTAAAACATTAACGAACTGAAGACAATTGAAACCATACTACAATATTAACAGCTATATAATGAAACTTTTATTCCGGTTTTTATCGCGTTGTTTTTATTATTTTCAGTATCATTGCAAAGCCGTTCCTACGTTTCGGAGCTTTACAGGCTCTTCCCTCAGGGTAGACTGGGATGTTATTCATAATTTTGTTTTCACATTGTTTTAAAAATATAAGCCAAATTATTTCAATGCCCTGAATAATGGTGGCACATGCAGAATCATAAAGATAACGTCATAATGAACAGGCCTGAGTGTTTGATCCCTTACGGTCCTGTGCCATAACCGGAAGTGGGTAAAAACAAGCAGTAGATGATGTTCATGATGATAAATTTATCATTTAAATTTTAATTTATCTTAGCTTTAAAGTCTTTATGACAGATTTCTTTGTGATATGTAACTTTGGCGACATCGATCGCCACAAATATAGGAACTTACCTACCCGTAATTATAGGCACCGAAATAAAATAATGACTTGTATAAAAACGAGAAAATGACGAAATCATTTAATAAGGGGTATTTAACAGATATTCCGATGACGAAAATAAAAGGAAACAAGCGTCCTCCAGCAAGGATCAAATTACGGCTATCTAAGCACCAGACCTCTTGAGGAATTCATAAATATCTCTTAACGTGTTTAACCCCAAATCACAGTAAATTATTATTGGAAGTTTACATTATTAAAATAATGAAAATGATCGCCTGAGGCCGCCATGCGTGCCTGGTTGCGAACATAAAAACCACTTGAGGCGATTAAAAATAAACAATAATTGGGCCGGCCATTCACGCATGTAGCCTCATTAAAACAATTAAATCTTGATTGAACAGAAATTATAGCTGTCGATTCTTAAACATAATACGATGGTGCGCCTTCTCCGGAATCTGCTCCGAAAAAAGATTAACGTTGATTTTAATAAGAAACAATTATACAAGTATGTATGTGTATCTACATCCCACGGTCAAGTAGTTGGATCGGTTAATTTTAGACCGGTTATACGCAATTATCAAAAATTACTGATGGCGTTTTTTGAGAGTAATTTCTGTTTTTTGTGGATCCTTGTATCGGGTTGCCGGAGTGGCTTAGAAATTATCAACCTTCACCGCATACGATTTAATTACATTTAAATACAGGTACCTTTTTGGAACCACTACCTTATCTGGACTTTATTTTATACAATTTTATTACAAATCTTTTTCGTCACTAAAATAGCGGCAATAGTCTCCTTTATTTCTAAAATCTTTGTTTTTACCTAATTTATTATCAAGGTACAGCTTAACTCACGAAGAAACATAGTATATTTTTTTAACTGAATCCCCACTTAAATGGTTATATGGTTATGGTTAAAACCACGGGATCTATATCCATACAATAAGTAGATACCTATCTATTTAGGTACCTATAGTTTTTAGTAAAATATACCTCCTTATCAGAGGGATGTTCCCGGCCCATGAATGAAAGCCCATGGCACGGTCCGGCTCCCTGGACCAGCTAAAACACAGAAGACACATCTTTTGAAAATACCAACTGACTTGCGTCAACCCTACTTGGCAACAAGCAGTTTTTCCGCCACCGCATCGGCAAAACTGGAGTTTCGAAAGTCTCCCCCAGATCTTTTAGTCCACTTTTACGACACCCACAGGAAGGCAATAGGCTTGCCCTATTCAATGCCAGGGCTACACACTATTTTTTTTTTATATACCTGACTAGCTGCATCCTGCTGTTTCAGCAGCGTAAGTCCCGATCCCGTGGGAATATCGGGGTCAAAAGAAGCCTATGTTACTCCTCGATAATGTTGCTTTCTATGAGTGATAGAATTTTGTTTCATAGCATTACAAATAAGCAAACAAATCTTTCCTCTTTATAATATTGGTATAAACTAGCTATGGCTAGTACAGAAATATCGATTGAGAGTATTTTCCTAAAAGCAATAGGTACATAAAGGTGAGTCTCACTCAACATAAGCATTAGTATATAGATACCTACCTAGTCATTAGCCATGTAGATGAAATCCTTTCAAATATTCCGCGCTACCATGCTCGTTTATCGTTGCTATGTCGTCCTTTTGTCGTTCAAAAATAAAGTATATTTTATATAAAAAAAAATACCCCGACTACTTTTGGAAACCACAGACATTTTTTTTTTCTTCTTTTAAATTATTTGATGTGTTTTTAATTTTATTATTTTTAGCTGAACAACAACGCGACGACTTCGCGACGACTTATAAGACATCATGGTAGGGCCCATTATATTTAGCCAAATCACTGAGGTTATTATAAGGTTGAATCAAAATTAGGACAATTTTGAATATTTAAATAGGTCTGGAACTTAATTGGGCTAAATATTAGAGTTCGTATTGAAAGTCACATTATCAGGTTTCGTCATAACGTGTAGATGTTTTTTTACAAATTTATATTAGGTTATATTTTTTATTTGTAGTGCAAAAAGTTTCAGTAATATAATAAATGATTTTATTTCGTAATTTGTTTTTACTTCTCAAGCATTTCTACTAGAAAATATAATTAAAGAAAAAAAAAACTTTAAAAATTGGCGAAGTTAAAATATGAATTTGTACTTTTCATATACCTACAATTAGAACAAAAGCGATTCCTTTACGTCAGTACCAACATCCCTAAGTAAAGGATATAAAAAAGCCACTTAAAACTGTAGGGCAACTTAAAGATTCTTAATCCAAAATGACAACTGGGTTTTTTATTATTAAATCAGCTTAATTATTTAAGTCGTTCTCAAATATAACCTTTTTAAGCCGAATATCAAAAGACTCGTCTACGACTTCAGGAGCAGCAACATCATTACGATCTACATACATATTTACGTCTTATGATATTTTTAATTCAATTTTCCCCGCGAAAGTTCGGAACCTACTCCGTTGAGTGTTGAAAGCTATCCAATTTGCGTAATACTGCCAAAATATCTCATTTCTACGCTCACTGTTGACCTTTGCCCTTAAAATGACTTAATTTAAACGCATTCTTAAGGAAACCCCAACCTTATTCTATTGAAATAAGGCATAGAATAACCAGCCCGTGTTTTAACTTATCACGTTTGGAGATGAATTCCAAATGGAGTTTTGGCAATTCCATAATGCGAAAGTGGTCTGTTCAAGCTTTTGACTCTATGAAAAAAATACGAATGTCGGGAAACGATAGAGAGAAAAAACATTTATATTTTCATAGAGTCGTTATTTATGGTTCGATGGACGTGTAAAAGCGATATTTAGAGCGGGCAGCACTCTGCCGATTAGTAGGGTAATGGAAAGCTGTGTGCGCTTGCCTTTATACAAGGTTACAAGCGAACCGACAACCGACGTTTTACTCCGGCTCTGTGCCGCAAACCCTTTCAGCTTTGAAGCTATCAAAATTATTTCATGAGAGCCCAACACAAGTTGAATTTCATATTGCTACGAGTAGGCATTTGCAGATTTCACGTTGCCACGGTACGAATATTTTTATGCACTGATAATTTTCGGATGGTTGTTATAGTACATTATTTAAAATCGTAACTAAAATATTTATTACTAGCAGAGCTCCGCGGTTTCACACGCATAGCTTATGATCCCATAAGAATATCGATATAAAACATCAACTTAATTTTTTTATGGTTTTCGCAATTTTTCATAATAAAACACTTTTTTTATTGGTTTTAATCGCCTTTTATTCATGGTTTTAAACGAACCGAGCTTTCGCCAACTTTACAGTTGGCTTTTTCAAGGTTGTTTTTCAAGGTCAGTCAACCTTGAAAAAGCCTGATAAATAAAGTGTGTTTTAAGTATTATACGTCAACTTATCAAATTTCACTGTAATCGGTTCAACGGTTATTGTGTGAAGGAGCAACAGGCACGCACAAACATTCACCTTTATAAAATTAGGATGGAATTTACACGAATGTAATATGGATTGTATTTAATTCTGTCACGTGTAATAAATTAACTTTAATATCTTTATCCTTGTAAATGAGATCGCTTTTATGCACTCTTGTATAAAGGAAGTCGGTTTTATGCACTATAGCATAAAACCGACCTCCTACGGATGCCAAATATGACCTTAATAAGTATTTGTGCTTCATAAACAGTTAAAACACCGCATACTGAAAATGACATTCAATAAAGTGAATGAGATTGAATCAAAAATAAAAGAGAAAACCGTTATTATATCGTTACAAAATAAATAATATTATCCCAATATACAACAGTAACGGGTTAATTTGATCGTATAAATAATAATAATAGGTGAACTGACCGCACCCTCGCTAGTTATAGCCTGTGGATATTCTCATCACGAACCCTGCTAATAAAGCAGTATATGAAGTAGACACAGAACAATATACGAGTAACTAGGTTACTCATAAATGAAATTATTATCGCCTTGTTTAATAGAATAGGTAAGCTTTATTATACTTGGGTAGTTATTTGTTTTATATTATACCAGCTACGCCCTGCGGTTTCACCCGCGTAAGTCTCGTTTCCGAGGGAATATCGGAAGTAGCCTATGTGTTAATCCAGGTCCCCAGCTACCTGTATTCCAAGTTTCATCGCAATTGGTTCAGTAGTTTTTGCGTGATTGAGTAACAAACACACATACTCACAAACTTTCGGCTTTATAATATTAGTAGGACTAGCTGCGCCCCGTGGTTTCACCCGCGTAAGTCCCGTTTCCCGCGGGATTATCGGGATAAAAAGTAGCCTATGTGTTATTTTTGGTATCCAACTAATTATATTCTAAGTTTTATCGCAATAGGTTCAGTAGTTTTTACGTAATAACAAACACGTTATAAAGTGAGTAACAAAAACACGTACACACATACATACATACACACATACTCACAAACTTTCAGCTTTATAATATTAGTGGGATAAGTAGGAAGGATAACTTCTTATTATTTTTATATAATGTCTTGAAGCCATACGTGCACTCATAATGCGCGTAGTCGTAGCAAATTCCTTTATGACTATCGCCTATTCTGTCGTTAAGTACCTAATCAATTATTTCCGAAATATTTATAAAAATAAATGAATGACTGGCGATATTAACATATTATTATGGACAGCACGTAACCATTAAAAATATGGTTTTTCAAAACATGATTTTTATGTCATTTTTGGAACAACAACATACCTACTTGCTGCTAATGCGGCAACATTGTTAGATAAACTTTCAACTCAACACCATGATTGTCTTCAAGTCCATTTTAAGGGCTTCATAGGTAGTGAACAAGAAACCCTTATAGGTTTTTAATATCCTACAAACTATAAAGAATTATTAAAAAAATTACCAGAATTCCACAGCAATATAATATTATTTTCTTTCGAATTTTTTATACATTACAATCTGAAACAGATTCCATAAACCTGAACACCCGTTACAATCGATTGAGAGGTAAGTACTGTTTACAGAAAACCGATAGGTACTTATTTTCAGTAGGTACATTTCAACCGATAGGTACATTTCAGTTATTATGTAGGCAAGATCTCTTTTTCAACGTAGAGCTTTCTGACCATACAATAAGTACGACGCAAAATCGTTTCAAGACACTTCTATCAATTAAATGTCCCTCGTAGCTTGCCTTAAGCTCACGTAGTTACAACACCATATGTCCTCTGTTAATTCCAAGACTACCCGAGAAAGATGACCCCTTTATTACTTATTAAGGAGCTTCTGCCAGCCAGCCCCTGTACAGCGTTATTTATGTCGTCTAATAATAATTTGTATTAAATCACGGACGCTCCCCGCAGGACAAACAGGATTTGTTAGCTTTTGTTGTCGACGCTTCCTTCCACCGAGTTTTTCCGCGCAAAATGAGGAGATATTGTTTGTTTGTTCGTTTATGGCAAAAAATATAAGTACATCGATCTTCGTTTATTTTTAGTTAGTTAGTTATAATTTTAAACAACGTTCTATATTTTTCGTTATGTTTTTAAATTATTAAATAGGTAGTCAAATGGATCTAACTAATCGATCATGTTGGCATATTTGCATTTTTTTTTTCATGTCATGTTTAAGAAATATACACAAAATATTCAAACAAATTACAAGTTAACTTTTGCATTTTCGACAGTTATTATAAAATTATTGCCTTAAACAAAACTATTGTAGGTATCAAATTTAATTCCCTGATAACGTGCATTTATAGCCATTCCACATTTTCAGAACCATGCTACAAAATCCTAACCATACAGAGATAGGCTTTTCAATAATTTTCATGTCAGTTTCACAGAAGACGTAGAAATAACTTAAACAACCGAAAATTGTGGTAGTTGAACACCGATTTTTGCACCTTACAATTTCAGCTGTCATAACTTTCATTGTATTTGAAATAATTGAAGAAACACGTGCCGAATTTCTCAGCACGGAATATGGGAATTGCCAAATTTTTTTGATTTAATGGAAAAACCTGTGACATGATTTGTCTTTATCAGAACGGAATTTTTGTTCATTTCATTTTTGTACACGTTATAGTAAAACCTGCATTTTTCCGGGTTTTATTCGAATATTGTTATTTTTAAACTGTGTCTACTCGTATACGAGTACTAATAATTTATTAATTAAAAGGCACAACACCAGAACATAAACCAAAACATTAATGCAAAAATAGTACACAAATCAATAGTAGTATAATGTAGGTAAGTTAAAAAAAGTTCACGTAGTATTTATGTAGTTACGTACTCACAGACCTAAAATTTAATTATTTTTATAAATTATTTGCGTCTTTAGATTGAATTGACAACAAACATTTTGATTTTGTTTCATTTATTCACCGAAAGTGCAAACTTTTGTTCTACTAATGTGGAGACACTCATCACATCAAGTGAAAGTACACCAGTAATATGCAACAAAGAAACAAAGATTTCTTATTAAAAGCAATCTGATGTATTTTAAACCATAAAACTACAGTTAACTAACTCGAAGATGTGACGAGGCAAATTGTAAATCTCACACGTTACACGTTATCTTTACATTCTGCATTAAAGATACTTAACATTACAGTAGGGTAAAGAAAACATCCTGTGTCCGTTGGAACCTTGTAGCCCGGGTCTACAGAAATACGGCTACGGTAAGTATCCAGGCTTGCCCGTCGTAAATAGCAACCAAAAAGAATCTTGTGCGTGGATCGTTTGAGCATGCTCCATTTTAGACCATATCATCACTTACTATCAGGCGTTTGACCATCAACGGGTGGTAAAACGCTAATCTAACGTTATATAAATTTTCCCCCATCATGGTATAATTATATACGACGACGGCGGGGACAGAAGTATAGTTGCATCAAATCTAGCTATTTCGAGGTATAACTTTTTTGCGAATTGGAAAAAGTTACTAATTAAATTTAAATATGGGTAACCAATCTAGGGCATTTTAGACTACAAAAAATCTTGACACTAAGCTAAGCGATAATTATAAGTACGTAGATATGTACGTACACAGTATGAAAGTTTCTAATGCTCCCTCTATCCGCTACAGTTTAAAATTCTTCGTTTCGCATACATTACTGTGTGAAGGTACTTGAGGCGACAAGATTTGCATTTAAAGCTCTGCATGTAATTATAAGTGGGCACTATAATTATTTGAAGTGCCAGCAATGCGATGACATGCGTGAAGTATGCGGTATAATTTGTGCATGTTGGTAGAGTAGATGGATTGTCTACCTATCTATAGTCAACTGCTTCTTTATGATATGAAGAATTATAGATATGTATGTTGAATAATAACGTCAACCGGATTAAAACCGAGTTTGATCAGTTCCCAAGTTAAATTCTTCGAGAAATTACTCACACCTCTAAAAAACGTTGTTAGAATACCCACTTATAAATAGTATTCAAAGGTATATTAGTTATACATTGCGACACAGAATGAATGAGTTTAGAGAATAGGGATGTGTGTGAGCTAATAAATAACCAAGACATTTTCGTTTACGAATTCACTATGGTCACAATCGTACCTATTTATAAACTTCAACGGCGTATTCATAAACGTTTGGAGTAAAGCTTGGATTCAAACCTTTTGCTCGAGATTATTTTTGGGATTCTCTTTGCTTGAGATTCGAAAACCTTTTTGCCTTGTAAAGCACAAGAAACCACACGAATGACATGCAAAGCATTCCTTTAAGTTTACAGGCATTAAAATCACTAACACATTTTAATATACTTCTACGCATACAGAAATACTACTCAAAATTTAAATTCCACTTTTATAATTATGAGCTCTCAATATTCTTAAACTAATTTTTAAACTAGAAGCTGCTTAATTATTTAAGTGTGCCTGAAATTTTAAATGGCGTTTCTGTATTTCGAATTCGGCCGTTACTCATGCTGCTCATGCAAAAGTCGTACGTTAGTTATACTCGTTAATTATTCAAAACATAGTAAAGTAAGAGTTGTGGCATAAATGAAATACGACTCTACTCATTATTTTCAATATAATTTTTACTGCGAATAAATTAAATAAATAAATTCTTGCGAAAAATAAATTCTTCAGTCGAGGCGAATTTATGATCTTCTGTTTGAAGAATTTTAAAAGCTTTATACTTCTTATTAATTATATGAAGTAATAGTTTGCTAGGTTAACTAGAAAAACCATAAGGGTTTTTTATTGACTACGGATCCCTAAAAAAACAACTAAAATTTTGATTACACTTCAAAAGAAAATAAATAAGTGTTAAACTTACTAACTCACCAAAAAAATCATAACTAAATGAAGATAAATCTGCAGTATATATTACTTTTACTTTATTTCATACTTAGCTTTTAAATGGTAGATATGTTATCAATATTAAGCTTTTCGTTTTTTTTGGGAAGTTCCTACAGTTACTCAATACGATTTCTTTCGATTGTCCACTGGTTAATTTTGCAAAAGCTAAAAAATGATATAAGTATGTCGTGCAACATTCACTTCACAGAAAAATCAATCTCAATAATAAACCGCTCAATATCAACCAAATTTCTCTTATTCAATTTAGTTACCATTTATACCATTAAGAATAATCACAAATTACCCAAGTAAAAAGAGCAACTAGAAACATACCGATTCAGATTACCGATCCCATCCGAGTCATTACTGGTCTCATCGAATCACTACGTAAATGAAAACTCGCCTCATCACGTATCAAATTGAAATCCTTTCGTTCCCTCAGTAAGACCGGCCACAGACATTACCTACTTCTTCCCTTTGTTTTATTGTATTGGCTTCACCACGATTATTTGAATTATGTTTAATTCATTTCCATTTCGATGGTAATTCTTGTTGTCTATGCAACCAATCAATACCTATCTAGGAAAATTCAAAGGGATCGTTGCTTTATTATTTCCCTTACTTACTTTATTCGGTGGGTTTGTGTTTCAAGTTCCGATTATCTAGTTAGACTAGACCATGTTTTGTCTTTTACCGTGTCAAGAACTTCGATCACGTTTAGCTATTAATTTTGATAATAAAATATTCTAGATGCTTATAAAGTTTTTAGGTATAGTACGAGTACTTGCTGAAATGAAGTCGAATTACGTATTGACAAAAATATTTTTAGCAATACATGAGAATTACCTATTGAACCGCAATCCAATAGTGATGGCTAGCTAAACAATATTAATATAAAGCAAGAGGTACATTATTAATGGCAATAATTGTGGTTAAGCAAGACTCAAGACAACAAGCAGCAGATGCTGAATGGAGAATTTCATTATTAGAAACGTGATTATTATAAAATGTAACGAAATCAGTGTTGGATGATTGCAGCCGCGGGACGTGCTCCAGACACCTTCTTCCGGCCGGTGTGAAAAATTATTATATTTGATAACTCAATGCCCATCAGTAACGCTGTAATTGCAACTTTAGCGGTTTGTATTACTACGAAAAGATAATTTCTCGGTTTCTTCCCACCCTTTGTTATGGTTAAACCGATTTCCTGCCGAGCTACGTGAAAATTTAAACCGTCTTTAATCCCCTATCGAGTTTTAATGACATTTTCTTAGACACGAAGCCACGAGAAAACAACCAACATGCCTTCGATTGGTTACCCGCAAATCATAGAAAGATTTGCCGCATTGATAAAAATAAACGTCTGATGATATTACGGAATCAATGTGAAATTGCATTTCCTAATGTCAATTGTTAGTTACGAAGTGCAATAAAGTTCCAATAATCATGATATAATTCCTGAGCGATGTGCTCGGCTGGACTGTGTGGGGGTCCTTTTCTTTCTTGTTGTAATTGTGTGGTTCCATCTCTCTCGTGGCCCGAGGATCGCAGAAGGTATGATGAACTCGGTAATGATCCAATCAGAAGTGAAGTGCATCAAGTCTCGACGGCTGTGAGAATGCGGTTGAGAGTGCAAAAACTATGAGCATGAATTTAAATTAAACTGACCGCTACGCATTGTTACTGTCTAGTTTAAATTAAAGCTACAAGCGTAAAAGCTGAAAGCACCTACTATACCTACTTGATAGGTCATCATCGTTGACTCCTGCTTCACGATTCATTAGCACGTAAATATACCCGCAATAATTTTATACTACGGTAGGTAGATACTGGGTAATAGCAGTTTATACTATGTACACTGCCTGACTACTGCAGATTAAAGAGTTTTTCAGATTCTTAGATTAAAAAAAAACAAATAATTATGTGAAAGACAGCTTGTTTACTTTATTCTTTGATAACTGACAGTTCTGTGATACATTCTTTATATAAATTTTTGAAAACAGCTATTTAGATCATATATATAGATGTATATTGCATAACCTGGGTTTATCATCCTTATTTTACCGCTGGAAGTCCAGCCAGACTAAAATGGGAAATCAGTTTATGGTAGAGATCTCTTATACTCGGTCGAAGGTTCCGCTTCGTTATGCCCAGGAGTCAATTAGAGACTAACTATATTTCCTGGAGGATACAATTTTAGAGTTTTTAAATCTAGTAAACTTACAGCCTACTAGGCGTTCTGGATCAGCATGCTTTATCTTAGATCAAATCCACATTTACCAATGTGCCAATGGACAAACGCTAGCCTATACATTTCTATATTAATATCTATACTAACTTTATAAAGAGTAAAGATTTATTTGTTTGTTTGTACTGAATGGGCTCCGTAACTACTGAACCGATTTCTTTTACCGAATATTCTTTCACTAAATGAAAAGGTACATATTATCGAAGAATAACATAGGCTACTTTTTATCCTGATATTCCCACGGGATCGGGACTTACGCGGGTGAAATCACAGGATGCAGCTGGAAGTATATAAAAGAATAGGAACCTTGGGGACAGAAGATGGGACGTTACAACTCCTTATTCTGAAGTTACGATGGTGAAACCAAGGGGCGCGGCAAGTGTTATATCAAACTTAACTACATTCGTAGTATAAGGTCAGACTCCGAACTTAAATTAATTTGTACAGCCTCAACGAAAAGTAATTTACAGAAATTAAGGATAACCATACAGCATTAAAGGGTTTTTTAAATCCAGAATAAGATACGAAATTAATAATTTGTACAACATAATAATACTCATTTAAAGATTAAGTACACGTGCTTTAATATTTATACTCATTTATAAATATTTTAACCGATACTGCACAAATAGGTATTAAATGTTCTTTTAAAAGTATTTTTTGGAATTATAAAAATAAGTAATGGTCTCAAAACACTGGCTGTTATGTTGGTCGGATGGCTTGTAATTATTTTAAATGTCCCGCTTGCGCGCGCGCACGTTGCGACTTCTCGTCGTCGATGTACAACGATTGCTCGAGGCAAGCCACTCGATTGGGAATCCATATTGATCCGACACCAAAATAATACTTACTTGCACTTTTACACAGTAAATTGTTGCATTTTTGTACAAAACATGAATATAATTTATCACATAGTACACGTTTTTACCCGGCTGCAAGGAAAGAAAGGGTTATGTTTTTTACACATTTGCCATGAAAAATATAATAACTAAAAATAAGATTGTATTATTAGCTTGTGTACTAATACCGGCGGACCGCGCACCAATGTCTTTTTCCCTGATTATTTAGCTCCAGACGTATTGGACCCGTTCTTTCCTTTGGACATGACTGACTAGACTGGATTTGCTTTTAATAATTTGTCTCTATTGGCCTCGGTTCATTGCATCTTGAACAATACTTTTGGACAATAATAACTTGACGACTGACGAGCCCTTCAGGACGCGATTGATGTGAAATCCCTTCCGATTGAATATTTTTCTTCATAACCGGTATCAAATAGATCTTTAAACAATGTATTATGTTATTGTACATGATACAAGAAGTGTCCCCTTCATTTCAAAAACAACAAAAAATAACTTTAAATACCACTATTATACGTGCAAAGTTACCCCTGTTTTACAAAATAAATCAATTTTTCTTCTAAATCCTTAACCGCTATATTTTCTTATACGCATCATAGTATTAGGAAAAACAATACCTAGAACCTCGTCATCGCATTTTATAAAAATATTATTTTAATCTTCGTTAATGATTGATTTTACGAGAAATTGGAATTGGAAATGGAATTGCATGAAAAAATAAATTTTTTCATGCAATTCCATCTTGCTCATTTATATGCAATCGGACAAGGACCGATAATTATCATCTATCGCCGTCTTAATTTGATCAGACCATCTGGTTGGGAATCGACCTTTTAAGTGCTTTCAGGTCATGTTCCCAACCACGATGAGTTAATTTCTCTAGATCCTCATTACCTTTCCTCACGTCCTACGTACCTACCCTTTTTTTGTTTTTTTTTAGGTGGAGAAATGTGCCTTATACATATCCAACATTCCGCCGCTCCTCGGGGGAGGAGCAGCGAGGTTATGTGGGGCTTCCTGTTGGTCTGAGGGTGGTAGGACCAGAGGTTGACCCACTAAAACTCCACCGGTTCCTCACTCGGACTACGGGGATCAGATAATCATCCGGAGTTGTGAGAGAATCGACATGTTGGTGCTTCAGCAGTCCATGGTATTCTTAACATTCTGCTCCAGCACCACATCTCGAACTCTTCGATTTTTGCCCTCTTTTAATAGGTACATAGTTAGATAAATTATCAATAAGTCTATCAACCGATTTTGTTATCTATCAGTCGTTAAACAGTTGGAAGATAATCACGTCAAAGATAACGACCATTCGATATTGTAACGAAATATCTACGTAAGCTTATCGCTCACTTCAAGGCGATCGAGTTACTCTATTCACGTGTATTTATATTATTATAGTGAACAAAAATGGAAAACTGGGGGAAACCAAAGGTTCCACCTGTGAGAGATTCCGTAAGTTAATCCTACAAATATTTATTTATTATCCTACTAATATTATAAATGTGAAAGTGTTTGGATGTTTGTTACTCAATCACGCAAAAACTACTGAACCGATTGCGATGAAACTTGGAATGTAGGTAGCTGGATACCGGGAATAACACAGGCTTTTATCCCGATATTCCCGCGGGAACGGGACTTACGCGGTTGAAACCGCGGGGCGCAGCTAGTATTGAATAATTTTCCCTCGTTCTAATTTAAATAAAAATAAAAATGAATCACTTTTCATAAGTAAATCTAAACATCTTTAAATGGCACAATGGGCGACCTTATCGCGTAAAGCAATTTCTCCAAGGCAACTATTACAAGTAAACAACTTTTTTATATTAAGTAACTTACTAAATTGCTCTACTTTAATTTTCATTTTCTATTTTTATACTTAGTTTTTTGTAAATCTAACGGCTCTTGTCCGCGTTTTGAGAGTGATCAACCGGAGCGCTGCGCTCGCGCAGTGAATGTTCGTGTCGGTCACGGCCAAGGCCGACTTAGGTTTTGGGAAACGCATTTCATTCGTTTAATCACAAAATACGACAAAGTCAAGTTTTCTATTGTCATAATATTGAGGTTTTTAATACCTAACATCTGCTCTAGCAATGGTGAATTTAGTGCTTCGAGAAATAGTGGCACGAGCATCAGTGGAAGCCAAACAAGTTTCGGTAAGCCATTTTATTCACCTTTAAAAACTTCTATCGATGACAATTTGCAAACTCCAACCACCTCCAATATTTTTTTTATAATGTTGCCTTAGATACCTAGAGCTTTTAATTGTAGAAGCAAAACACTGGACCACGGCAATTTTTGACTTTTTGTCCTCTCTTCCTCTATTATACATATATAAGTACCTACCTAACGTACGTCACAGCCTACGTGCCCAAAGACGCTGAAACCACTAATCTATGAGTAATTGTAGATTTTTAGCGGCAAAATTTATAGTTCATGTTTTTTTTTTTTCTTATCGGTTGTGAACCGATTATGGCCATTAGGAAATCAGCCAGTGTCATGTATTTTAATATATCATGCAAGTTATTTGCATCGAAACATTCAAGTCGTCATAGTTAAAGTCAAGTCTAGGGAATCATTTGTAAACACGGCGGCCATTTACAAACATTCTTCACGGAGCTTTGGAGACAACACTAAGTCAATGTTTTGCACCGATTTTCACTTTCATTCCACTTGTACACCTTTACGAAACTAAATTGATTAATATGCCCCAGAAATTAAACAATTTGCACGCATATGAACTAGGTTTCACAAAAATGAAAATTTAGCACCACATCTCTCCTCAACGAGTTCCCGCCAAAACTCTATGACATTCATTTCATGTTTTACAGCTCCAATGTTATACCGACACATCAAACTTATAACCAACTCTTATAACACCCTTATTTTTCCGTAGAGGTATCCATTCTCTTTTCAGCCCCAGTTGTCAGTTTCGATAATTTGTTGGTTTTAAATTTTCAGTCAACTTTGCCGAAACATAGCTTGGAAACCACATCTACTTCTAACTAATATTTATAAACGCGAAAGTTTGCTTGTAGATATGTATATCTGTGAGTTTGTTACTTAATCACGCAAGAACTACTGAACCGATTGCGATGAAACTTGGAATATAAGCACCTAGCTGGAGACTAGATTATCACATAAGCCACTAGCCACTTTTTATTCCGATATTCCCTAGGGGACGGGACTTACGCGGGTAAAACCGCGGGGCGCAGCGTTAATTATAAATTTCACACAATGAATAGACTCACCCTACATGATCTTTTGTTAGTGAAGAAGTTTACGAAGAATGGCTGAAAAAATAGCTAAATACATTATTTTAGCACACGATTAAAATAAATAAATTAGATCTATATTAGAATTACCTAATCGAGTAATAGATTAAAAATACAATCCCTTTAAAATATCAAGATTAAATTTTCTTGACTTTCGTCAACATTTTATTTTGTCTTCGTAAACAGAATCATTCATGTCAAAAGCGCCATCTATCCCATCGTTGCGTAAACTGCTTGTAAAAGAAACAATTTTGACGTTTTCGTACCAAAACAATGGTTTTTTAATGTATTTTTACACGTTTTACTCGAATTTAGATCTTCAATTTGGTGTTTTTACGAGAAAATTGTAATAAGCTAACATTTTGATCAGCTGAAAGTGAGATAAATAGGAATATCTAAGACAAAGGTATGAGTAAGGTTATATTTATAATTTGTTGAATAAACTTCTAAATACAGTGTTATACCCAGATTTATAATGTTAAACTTATTCAATGTTAGCTCGGCCTTTGATTTTTACCTATATATTGCTGATCGGTCAAGTATTGGTGATAAAATCTGAACATATTTGTGACAAACTTGACTGGATAAGTTACTATGATGAGACAAGCTGTAACTGCTTAGAAACCAAAGAATCTGTACCAAAACATCCAAAAGAGCTAGATCAACAAGATATTAGAAATATGGCAAGTGGTTCGACGTCATATGGCTTCTATCGGCCCAGGAGTGCACTTGCCCGAGCCTTGTATGAAAAACAGAACAATGACCAATATCTTCAGGACTTTGACCAGAATGAAGTAAGTGGATTACTTTGCACAATATCTAGGTTTGCACAATATTTTACAAATATTTACTATGTCCTGTGGTTTCACTTACAAATTCCGCTTGTATGAACCTTTCAAACATTCCTTAGAGTAGGTACTTATTGCAATAACAATCTGTTTGTAAAATTTTAGCCCTGTCCCTCCATAGGTTTAAGCCATCAGTCACGACAAACAGTATAATTTATGCATATATAAACTTACACAATTTCAGTCTATTATTATTTTTTGGTCTCTACGCATTAGTGAACCGTGTTTATAAAATTTTGAATTGAATTTATAGACTTTTATAATCGAAATGTAAGGGTTTCTTTGTGATCAAATAGTAACAGAAAATTTTGTCTGGAAATATTAGTGGAATAAGCATATTGGAAAGTTACCTAGTTAAAAAAATGTGAGCCGTTACAAGACACCAGAGATGTGAAAAATTTGACATTGAGAGATTTGTTTTTATATAGCGTGGTGATGTGTCAACACGTCCTGTATCGCCACAACACCAACATTCAGGTTTACCCTCCCTCTATAGATGTTTCTAAGTAATCAGCTTTCTGTTTAATACTTATTCCATATTAATTTTCAACACGGGTTTCACTTTTATAGAGAAAATAATTATGTTTTCATAGGTTATGCTTCTTATGCTGAGGTTCGTTAGATTATTGGTTGCGGTTTAACATTTTTATGTATTAAAATTACGTATTTGTAATTGTTTACGGGCTCATTCTCCTCATATCTATAGACCTCATCTAATTGGGTTCTTTTTGCGTGTGTATGTACCTACTTGCTTATTGCAGCTGGCAAATGGTTTTAGTTTTCATGGTGATAGGGGAAAGGTTGTGCTGATGTTTGTACTAGGCCACAACACAAGTATCTATACTTATAATAAAGGAAGAGAGGACAAAAAGTCTGTACATGGAAGTAAATTAAAAAAAAATTGTTTAGGAGACTTAGGATAAGTAGTAATCCGAAATTTAGTTTTCAATATTGTATAGTTATATTTTCGGGAAAGGTCGTAGTATACTTTGCATCGAAATCCAAAAAAGTGCAACCGCTCGAGAACCGCTCGGCCGCCCGCGCCCGTGATAACACGTTTTCGCTTCTGCGGGTAAAACCGCGGGGCGCAGCTAATTACATAAATAATTTTATCAACTTAAACTTGTTTAAGTTATCCATAATAGTTTATTGTATCTCCTCTCCACAGTGTAGCATTTTGTTTTTTAGTTTGGTAACCTTTTCTGGACGCTCAAGATAGAGGACTTGTTCCTAGTTTGAGGTCCGTTGTTGATGATTGTACCTACTTTGTCATATCTTTTGTCAATAAACTAAACTAACTAAATACTTTCAACTTCTTTTGTATGGCTTTATTACTGACGTTAAGACGCAATTCTGCCAATGTTTTTAGTGTTTTAAATAAATGAACACGTGATTGTGCCAAAAATACTAAATTGTCCAAAGCAAAACTTATCGCCTAAACGCGATATAGCGATTAGTTAAGTCATGTTATATTTTGAGAAATACTTGTATTTATGAGGGATAGGCTGATTATGGCAATTGCCAATTACGGTTTTGTCAATTATTTGTAATACTTACCTTTAGTTATTTAAAATAACAACCTTGGAGTCTGCAAGAGTACAAAAGGTTTCTTCTAAGCAGGTATTTTTTTATAAACAATATGAGCCTTTGCCTGTCTTACCTGATTGTAAGTGATGAAGTGGTCTAGGATGTTGCACGGTAATCTAGGAGATAGTAAGGCAATGGATCAAGATCCAAACCGTTTTTTAATGGCTGTACCAGCCTACGTATCGCAAAATGGATGAGTCCGCGGTAACAAACCGCGGCTGAAGCCTCACACCATAAACGACCTGTTTGTCGCCTTTCAAAATGGGCAGGAAATAAAGTTGAGGGTCAAAAGAATAATGGTAGGTACATTATCGACATTGTCATTGCATTTCATTTATTTTGTCAATTTCGCAAAAACCAGATAATTAATGACCCTGAAGATATCTATCAAGAGAGATTAGAAGAAAAATCCTTAAAGATTTGATTTATTGAGTTCGTAACGTAGACAAGTACAATATTTCTGAATTCTTCAATAGAAGTATCACAACAAGTAACTTCCATCTAAAACAAAACCTATTAGATTAGTCGAGTTATGGCTGCTTATTTATGGCCACCCTTACGTCTCATTTGTAGGCTGAATCGTAATTAGGTTACATAAACCTGATATTTTGCTACTGACAGTAAAACCTTGGTATTTTAGTATACAAGACGAAATCAAAACTCGCACGATAACGACTAAACATTTGTAGGGTTCGCCGTTTGATTGCTAGATCCAATTTTCCTGCAAGGGACTATTTCAACAATCTACAGTCACCCAGTCACTTGCCCGGGGTATTTCATAGACGCGCACGCAATCGGGGACTCACGTGTGCCTCGGTAACGAGGATATATTTGCGTATGAAGAACACGAAATACCTCTGAATTGTGGAGGGAATAAGACATTCAACCCGCTCCCCCAACCGCCTACAGCCTCCACACGACCCTTTTAACTTTCATCTCTGTCGAGTGCTCGGTCCACATACTTTTGTTCTATTTGATCAATGTTATTAAAATGTCGCGAGCTTGCTGGATTACAACATTTGACTATAGTATAATGCGAACCTCGCGAACTAACTACGACCGCAACGGAAAATCACTGGCAGGAAAAGTCGTCAGAAGGACTTGGGATCGTTGTTGGCTACCTTTTAAGTTAAGTTAGGAAATGATTTAATTTTATATCGGTTCTATTAATTACTTAAGTATCTGTTTTTGCTATTGGTAAAGTGAAGATGTTGCAAAAACATTCACTTTACAATAATCTCGTATCGGTTTTGCGATGAAATTAATTTCATTTTGTGGTTTTAATCGCATTGCATTTTAGAACGCTTGACGTTTCACGGATAGACAAATATGTGTTTTGTCAAATCCATTGTTCTAAAAATTAGAGTCTAGTAACAGTTATATAGAGCCTATTACATAAGCATAATAGAAAAGTTATAAATGGTTGGCCAATGGCCATTTGACTTGACATTTGATTGAATCTATAATATTAATCGCATCAAAACATTCCTGTGTACGCAGACTTTGATTCTAAAGACCGCACAAATCGCAATTAAGTATATGAAATGACATATATTTTTAATTGCCTCAGCTTCGGAACACGCCCTCTCATGAGAAGAAGCCACAAGAAACTCATGTAAATAAATTCAAAAAAGTTTATTTTCAACTCGTTGACTAGACTAGTTAAAAATCATAGGTATACATCAATGTAACGCAATTTCAAAAAAATCAGAACCAAATGACATTTGATTGTGTCATTGCGTATGCGCGTCTGCGAGCGTCACACCGCACACGAGATCGTCACCATCTGCCGCAATCACTGCTATCCATTCTGTTAAAACCACCCGAGGATAAATTAGTTAAGTAGAAGCTTCCGTTAATCGTCGGTAGCGGTTGGTGCCGGTCGCTCGTTCTAAATGGATTAATTTATACTTGTATAAACGAGGACGTTTTCGGTGTCACGCAAGGATGGGGTGATTGTTGTGATTGCTTCTGTTTCCTATGAAATCTATTATAAACTTGTCGAATATATAATATATAATTAATTGTACCTATTCCGTTCTCCCAAAAGCACCTATAATGCTGAAAATATTCATGCCATTTGCTTCGTAAACTCATAAGTATTTGAACGTCTTCAATTGTCTACGAAGATGGGATGTTTTCTAAACAACTGGATTCGAAGTTATCGTAACAATGCGTATTGTTAGTTTATGTATTGAGTGGGTACAAGCAATACATAGCCGATGGTAGAGGCGTGATGTCCACACAGAGAACTAAGACACCTGAGTCGCGGCGCGGCGGCGGCGGGCGCATCGCTCACTGCAATCTGTACATTATTTCTCCATTGTTCGCGTAACGAGCTCCCACCCCCAGTGCGGTGCCTCGGCCACCCATTGCCCCCTACAACCCACTCTACCTATTTCCCACACCCCACCCTGAGGCGGTGGGACCTTACTCGCGCCTTTCTTTTATCATTCCTCTCTTTATTTCCGAATGCAAATAATCCTCCACACGTGTGAGAACCGAAACCATTGTTCTCTCGCCTCCCCCACTCTGCCCCCACCGGGACCTTGGTGACGAATCTTTTTCTACAGCATTTAGCCAAATGTAGGTACCTATGCAAATACACACTTTACCTTTGCTTTATAATATTAGGTAGGTATTTGTACATTTCTTTTATATTTTTAAGACTTTCAAAGAAATCTTTCTAGATTTACTTGTAAAACAACTTTTAATGTTTTAACTATTATCTAGTTGGCTATGTCTTATCTTGTATCAACTATGTAATTGACGTAGTGATACATATTTTGTAAGTAATTGTGGGAAGTGGGTAGGTGCAAATCAATGGATTACTACTGTCCTAGTTACAAGTCGCTGCGAGTGGAGGACAAACAGCTCGTTAGGGCTCAGTACGAACGAAGCAGCGGAAGGGTGGATCGCAGCGATTCCCAAGAAAAACGCTAAGTGGGAAATCAATACATATTAGGCGTGATATCGGACCGGGTCGCACGTCACACCATGATGGATGTTCACGCCAAACTTTCCGCGCCAACTCCAATAATGACAATATACAAATTGACCTCCGCGAACACTTCCGAAACGCGGTAGCGTTCGTCTTTGTCGTCGCCACTTACATTATGTAAACAAACATGGAAAAAGCGTCACTATCAATTTATGTAATAGAAATCTCAATTACGGATATGTTTTTGGGCGTCATCTATCATGCCTTGGCGTCTTGAAAAAACAGCTTGCTCCCGTGTGAGTCAATCGTATAGCAGAATAATGGCGACGCCTTCGTGACGTTTCACAAGAGTAGTACCTACGATATTCGAGTGGATCGACAGGCGGGCGGGAGTCACCGCATCTCTACATATTGAAAGCTATTCCAAATTCACAAATAAATACGAACATATAGGTATATGAGTATAGATAGTTGCGCCCCGTGGTTGCACCCTAGTGATAGTGATGCCCCACCTCGCGCACCGACGTACCTTAGTAAAATTACAGCTTTTTCTGAGAAACTGATTATTTGAAACTAGATATCGATAATAGAGCATCAACTCATATTTTGCAAATCTTGAAAGTCGGACGGCGGAAGTAACTAAAAAGAAGTTGCAAGTTCACCCCAGTTTCGAAATCTACTATAGGTATCTTAGTTAGGATAGTTGATTTAAAATGTCTTTATTAAAAAGGAATTGTCACAAGTTCACGGGTTTCTTTGTTGACTTTATCCAAATGAGTAATTTTATTTTTCCCGTGCTATATGTAGCAGTAATGCGACCTGGTGCCGTGTCGTGTAGTCTTACATGAGATTAAGCTAGGGTAGTTGAAAGTGTGGGGGGTGTATTTATGTCACCTCGGGGACGCTAGCGCTCGCCCCACCCCAATTATACCGCAGTAAAAGTCATAAAAAGACACCCGAAGTTTTTACACGAACGAAGAAGAGGCTCACGCGAAATTAAGAGGGGCGCCGAAATGTGAGATGAACATGAATTTTTTATAAGCCCAGATGATGGTGTTCCGTTTATGATGTCTTATAGTGGATAATGTTCGCGGTGCACGCGCTCTTTGTTTGTTCCGATGAATCATTGATGAGCCTTCTTTTATTGCTCACAGGCCAAATTATTAATTACTCAAACCAACTGCTTCCACATTCTCGTCTGAATTGCTACCGAACATACATAATGAGAAACAGACAAATTAAACCAATAATAACATTTCACTTGCAAAAGAAATTATGTTGAATTGCACATCTGCGGTATTTTTGTAAAAGTAAAATGCCATATCGGCTCAGTAACAGCGGTCGTAGGTCGTAAAGTATCTTTCCTCTACATAAATAAATAAAAGGTGCCAATTTAATGAACGAGACTTTCAAAATTACTTTATGCGTCTCCTCGAAATGCGAATTAAACAATGTACCGTGCATTCCAATTTATTTTTAAAGAAAAAACAAAACAAATATTTGCTTATATTTTAAAGGTTTGCTTATTGCTTATTGCTTATGTAGATAACGTTGCTAATACTATTTATTGATTATCAAAAGTGCATAAAAATAATACAGTCAAGGTTTTTTCAAAGAGTTCTTGTGACTAACTTGTGAATAACTGAAAAAGGTTTCAATTTAAGGTATGGGACGTCATAAACAACAATCTTATGTTAATGAGATTTATGTTCACGAAAGCTGGTCGAAAATGACCCAAGCTGGTTAAAGCAAACAGCTATTTTTGTTTTGTTCACGCTTTTATGAAACAATGAGTTCTCACGTTTAATTTCTTTCTGGTTCTTAACAATTGAATCCTTTACGAGTGTGTTTATTGAGAACATTCGAAGAGTCCGATTTCAATTGCTATTTTTGATGTTTGCTATATTTACGAAACAGCATTTCCCGCAGGCATAAAGCTTCTATAAATAAAACAGTTTCAATGTAAGTATTATTAAGCTGCTTCGTTGTTATATACTGACATGGTGTCGGTAGAGTCCAGCAGTGTTAAAGTTTAAAGTTTGAACTGTGTGTTTCCGCAAGTAGCCCTACAATTAACTGGGCCCTTATGCATATTTTTTTGGGTTTCCTCACGATGTTTTCCTTCACCGTAAGACCTTAAGAAAATGACATTGGTGCGTGGCCAGGATTCGAAATGAAACTACGACCTTCGGAATGAAAGTTGAGGTATCTACCACTAGACCAACACCGCTCGAGTCCGGCAGTGAGTGGAGTAAAGAAGTGACAGTACGGTGTGTAGGTACCTATCCGAGTGGAGCGTGCGTGCGTGCCTAGCTGGCCTCCGGTCTCAGCTAATATGATTATGACAACGCTACGTGCCAACCCAGCTCCGGGAATCCTCGCACAAATATTCATTAATCTTTCACGGTCCGACGTCCGCCGCGATGGAGATTTAATCAGATTAAGGATCATCTTTTTTGCGGGAAAAGTCATGCCCTTTTGTTGCTAGTCGGCCGTCGCTCGCACTTTTGTGCTGAATTTATGACTAACGTTGTTGGCTCTGAATGTAAATTTGCTTTTGATAGATATTTCCACTTCTACTGATATCCTTTGGGAATGTTTAATCATACGATGTATAGGTGTGTTTGTTTAGAGTTAAGTTTAGAGCAACAAAAGTGATGCGTGTATATTTGTAGTAGACGGCGCCGTAGCGACTGCTTATGCCTGCGATCACAACCTCCTCGCCACGCAGTCTGCGCCGACGTACCCCGACCCCGACCGTCTGATGCGCTTTTATGACCAATACGATCCTATTTTGATGGCGGGGCGCTTTAGTTTTACATCACTGAATGGATACTTTCTCACTTTATTCTGAAACATAATGTAGTGATGAATTTCTAAGTGGAGTGTTTTAGCTACAAGTGTAGCAGATAAAGCTATTGTCTTCGAGTAATATTTAATGAGTAAATGTATGCTGTTAAAATACCAACACTTAAATAGCTGCACTGCAAACTGGTCCTTTGATTCGTAGATAGGACGCGGAAAGCCAAATAAAAAGTAGAATTAAGCGCTGCGAAACGCGCGTAAAATTATTTTACCATTGTATGCAAATCAAAGCCGCTGTGATTATTTTATTTGCTAAGAGGCTCAGGGTATAAATCTCGATTAAAAATAAACCATTCTTTCAACCGTCTCTCAGTTGATAGGTGTTTACAGTATAAACCTATACAATTCTTAAGTCTAACAAGAAATGTTCGATTTTAATTGATTCACTGGAGAGAGTTAGGATACAGATATAATAAAATATAAAAAAAAACTATCAGGAGAAGTCATAAACAAGAAGGCAGACATACAAGAAATGTATGAATGAGTAAATAAATACACCAAAACCTGACAACGCGATCCTTTTTGAGGACATTTACAGCCAACAAAAAGATCGTACGTGTCTTCTGAATCTGGATATACTTCCAGACATTTTTGATGAATTCTACAGTGACAGTTCGGTATCTTACTTGTTCAACATAGGGGAATTGCGGTACCTTTGGACAATCGAAGGGTCATTCAATGACAAATCAATTCCAATCTTTAAAATGATTATCTTATTTATGCCCCTACAAACGAGTACATAAGTAGGTAGGCGGTACAGAAATAAGTGTACAATCTCGCTATAAATTAAAAGTTCTTATGCTTTAAATCGGTTATAATAAATAACTTAAAATGTACTATTATTTATCATTTACTGGACAAATTTGGTAAAAAAATGAATTTTTAAAACAAATATGTACTTACAAATTATATAAAAAATATTAATCATCAAAAAGCTGAAGGCAGTTGTTACATTCTTAACACTTGTGGTGTAGCTCGCGGCCATCTTGAATATAAACGCATAACTCATTTATTAAAAGGAAACGGTTCTGTCCCCGCGGCGTGCGGTGTCTAATGAAAGTTGGCTCTGCAAAAACGTCGCCTCGTCGAGAATGTGTCGCCCTCGCGTTCTTGGACGTGTACAGGCTATAAAAATACCGGTCGACGAAGATCCACGACCCCCTCTCCATTTCTTTTTCAATCAATTCAATCAACGCGCCTGCCGTTCGATTGGCTTTTGAACTTTTTGGCGTTTCTATAGATTATTGTTGCCATGAAATGAGAGTCACGATTTTTACTAGAACTGTAATTCTATTTGCGTCTACGTAAACTAGATTACGAAACTTAACTCCTTATTTATGTTAATAAAAAGTTGTATTGCGGCGATCAGTCCAGAACACAGGTCCAAAATCTACGAAAAACATTTGCTTATTGAAGAGATGTTACGTGAACATTGTGACTGTTCAATAAATTGCCTCATGTTTTACAAGCGGAATAATCATAGATACCTATTACCTAAACACCCAAGGCAATAACAGATTCATGTAAACTTTGAATAAGAAATACTTTGGGGTTCTAGAAGTCACAAAATCAAGGCCGAAATCGGCATTTTATTAGCATTTTAAAAACTTTAGAAGATACTTTAAACAATCGTATATGCAATTTTGATACGTGCCTATTTACTTTTTTTTTTTTGTAGTTATCATCCAAGAAGATCTACTTCTACGGAACTAAAAAAACTGCATAATGTAAATTGTGATCTGAGCTCTTTTGAATAATTTTTATTCAAATTATCCTGGAAGAGATCGACCCTAAGCCACTTTAGTTTTAAGTTATTCTTCGTACTTACTTATTATTGAATCTATGACCTATAGAGATTAGGTACTCCAAAAAGATTATAATCACAGCAAAGGAAAAATTCCAATTTTCATTACATCTATTGATTCAATGAAAAGACCTGAGGCTTCTCGTTGTTAAATCGTCCGTTTTTTTGTGGTGACTGTTAATTTCGGCGGACAATGGAGCGGGGCAGTCGCCGTTCGCGTCCGAACAATCGACTGCAGCGATGGCGTGCGCCGAGTTAATTGCTCTCTTTACAAGTGAATCACTTCCATTCCAACACCCAAGGTGATAACAAAAATAAACCAGAAGAAGAATGTTAATAAATAATAAACAGTTTCGATAAACAAATTTCAATCAACTTAGCAAAGCAATCGTGGTTGCGGTTATTTCAGAATCTGAAAAGGCTTTTTGTCCTATAGAAAAGATAAATCCTACTTAACAGACTACGATTTAAAACATAAGATGTTGACGGACAAGAAACCAAGTTCGACTTAAACTTTAAAGTTAATTTAACAACAAACCACATGGGTGGTAATAGTGGCCAGTGACGCTATTGTCTCCAACGTAACGACTTATTTTACGATCAAATCGCTCCGGTTAATGCTTAATGTAAAATCGGTTTAATATATATTTACTCGTAAATCTTTTGAACGCGTGCTCACTTGTACGACATTATTTTTATTTTTTCAATTTTATCTGTAAGTGACAATTGGGCTGAAATTGACGTTGCCCATCTTTAAATTTGTCCGAGCCATCATTGAATCACAAACCTCATAGAACTGGACTGGTCTCAGTCTTTAGAGACTAGAAGGAGAATGGTCGCCTGATAGTGGACCATTTCAAACTCGTCTTTAAAGAACGATTAGCTTCACCAGTTCCAAAACTAGTCAAACTATTCTAAAGATTACTCACACACCTTTAGAAAAGATGAATCAAAATTCGGCTGTTATTGTTACAACACTCACCATCTATAGGTAATCTGGAAAGTTGTTTCATTTGCTAAAATGGTAACCTATCCTAAATTCAGGCTAAAATAAACCAAATTTCACAAAAGTTAAAAGATAAGGACACTTTATCACCTACATTCATAAATATTTTATATAACAAAGCACCTACTATCTAAAGAACAAATTAAATTAAATCATATATCTAACAATTGAAGAGAAATTATAGTTGATTAAATTTGCGCGTCGCATTCCCAGGGTCCTTCGATGCGGAAATAGCAAAGCAAATTAATTTGAATAGCATTACAGGCGAAGATCACGTCGGACCATAAATCCCAACCCCCGATAGAACAATTAAAAGACGAGTTTAAAACAATTACGCAACGGTGGCCCTCGGGCGGTATGATTGCCACTATAGACCGAAGATTTTCCATCTCGAATTCACATTGCTGAAGAAGGGTAAAATCACCATTAAAAATAAGATCACGATTGGAAGTAATAATGTAAATGTCATGTAACGGCACTAAATCTATTAGATTTTCAATACCAATGTTTTCATTTGTCCGTGCGTCATGAAAAGCGATAAAATTTGTCTCACTTCTAGACATCTTGAGATGATGTGACCTCTTTATAAAATACAGAATAAAGGAATTGCTAACATGCACTAATTTTATTTTTCTTTTCTGTACTGAAACTAAATAGTTGCTTTCATCTAGATATTTTTAGTTGTTCTGTATTTCAATATCCAATGAATGGTTTATTGTTAAGGAGTTTGTCGAATGCCTATTAATCGAAGTCAATTGTTTTAAAGCAATAATTCAAGCTCTGCGCTTTAATTGAGACTATCTCCTTCGGGCTTGTAGCTACATATCACTTACACACTACCTTGTGTAGTTGATATTTATATTAATTTATCTGTAGTTATTGTTTAGATAAATGAATCAGTTGTTCTTAAATCAATACCTAAGTCTGAGAGGTCTAAGCTGTATTTCATTGTATTATGTCATCGTCATCATTGTGATCATCAATATTGATGCCATGATGATCTTTATTCAGTCAGCTTACACTACAGCGTACTTTCAAACAGCGTAGATACTTTGCTAAATAAATATTTTATCAATCTTGTACTATCCCTGTTCAGAAACGTTTCTTTTCTAAACTGCAGTAAGTCCAAGCGATTTGCATCCATGCTGAACCCATTTTAATGGAGCGCCCGGCAAACAAGCTTTGGAGCCGCTTACTGGCAAATCCACCGGGATCCTATGCGCCACTTAGCCGTGAACACACTGTTTTATACTCGTACTTATACATTGCTGCACCAAATGCTCCTTTGACGTAGTATCTATTATAAAATCTAAACAAGTTGATACTCAAGAACCTTACCCCCTTACTTTTAAACGACGATTTACAGTTGTCTAAACTATGTATCGTTTGTCATTTACTGTGACATGAAGTTTCAAAGTTGACAGACAGAGACAAACGTTACGTTACGTAACTTAGTAATCTGTAAGTGATCGTTTATAATTAGTTTGAACATCTCTTGATGGAAATAAAACAGTGCAATAAAAAGACTAGCTGCGTCTTCGAAAGCCAACACGCAGCCATTTATTTATTTCACACTGTAAATGGAAATTAATCGAGGCACATTGTGCTGCTCGAGCTTATTCAACGTTAATATTTCGCATCGTATTGACAATGTACTCACACTAAGGTTTCGATTCATTAGCCGAAGGGGAACGACCTGCAGATAAAGGTACTGCATCCTTCAATTCGTTCCATGGACGCACCTTGCCTGACCTGAACGCTAACGAGTCAACTCAACCCAGCGTAATGATTGCATTCAAAAGGCTATGACTTGCCGGATAAGACAATTAACCATTTACGGCAACAGATATTCAACAAAAGATTGGATTTTTCCAAACACAGTTCCTGGAAACACTAACCTAAATAGACAGTGAAACTAAATAAAAATCAGAGCGACCTCGATACTCTGTCGGTTTGAATAAATCAGCTTCGATTTGTCTTCTCCAACAGGTAGATTTTCAAAATGAGGAAATTGTTATTCATGCAAATCTAACTTTACACGAGCTGAAAATGAATCCTTAACATAGCGCTCATAAATAACTCAGCTTCTAGTCTACATATTGTACAAAAACAACATGAGAACCTATTGTTGTGCCCGTTGATGTCTCTTTCCCATTCATTTTCCGTGCCACATTAGACTACTGAGCTGACAAGAAAAATGACCTAACGGAGTTATATTTTAAAACGGAATTAGTTTTCTACCATGTTGTTTTTTTTTATAAATGAAAATTAAATGTTGCACGGCATTGCACAATCTAGCCCCAAACTAAGCACTAGGCTTGTACTATTGATGCTAAACAACGGATATAATATACCTTTTTTTTCGTTAATAACATACATAATGATACATAGAAAATACTCAGAACAAAAACAAATCTTTATTTTTAAGCATAAATAGGTCAGCAAAAGGTTTCGAACCCGAAACCTTTTGCTTTGCAGTCGGACCTTCGCCCAACGCGCCACAGAGGCCGTCAATATAATTAATAATTAATTTGTTTAATACAAAATACATAAGTACAAAAATATAAATTAAACTACCTTCTATATGTACTAATTTCCCCGCGCAAGTCTCGATCCCGCGTTGTTCTTACCCCTACCTACCTTCTTACCCGGCGAGAATCGAACCCGAAACCTTTTGCTTTGCAGTCGGACCTTCGCCCAACGCGGCACAGAGGCCGTCAATATAATTAATAATTAATTTGTTTAATACAAAATACATAAGTACAAAAATATAAATTAAACTACCTTCTATATGTACTAATTTCCCCGCGCAAGTCTCGATTCCGCGTTGTTCTTACCCCTACCTACCTTCTTACCCGGCGAGAATCGAACCCGAAACCTTTTGCTTTGCAGTCGGACCTTCGCCCAACGCGCCACAGAGGCCGTCAATATAATTAATAATTAATTTGTTTAATGCAAAATACATAAGTACAAAAATATAAATTAAACTACCTTCTATATGTACTAATTTCCCCGCGCAAGTCTCGATCCCACGTTGTTCTTACACCTACCTACCGCAATGCAAAAATCCACACTTAAACAGACGACCAGGGAGGTATTGATGATGCCAGGCGCGATAGCGCCTAAGTAGAATTAAGGTAAAATTTATTATGTCAGAAAGTGATAATGACAATGGATGGCGATGGTTAAAAAGCAAAGAAATTATGCAATTTTTATTTTTTATCGGGATATCCGATCTTAAGCTAGCGGCATACCAAATTACATTGAAATCGGTCCAGCCGTTTCCGAGATTAGCGCGCACAGACAAACGGACAAATAGAGTTAAATAAGGAAATGGGCTCTGTTTCGTTAGTACATACCCCTAAAAATAGTTTTTTCAAAATATCTTTTAAAAACAGGCACCACTAAGTTACGATTTTGTTATAAGTATTGATAATATCTATACATCTCTAAAACTAATTAGCAAATGAAAAGTTGACAAACGTATCAACAAACAAACAATCCTTAAACTTGAGAGAAATATCGACGGCTTTAGAATTCAAAATTTTCCATGATTTGTATTCCGTCTGGAGACTTCGGCCCGTCGAATCCCGTAGTTCCGATGCTGGCTATTTTAAATGTAAAGACGGCATTGCATAATCACCAACGTGATTCGCTATCAGTATTCGGTACTAAATATTTATTTCCATCGGTTTTTACGATACCTTTTTCTGCTGTTCGTCGTAAAAACGTTTTAGATATCGGGCAATTTATGCTACATTATGAATTGTAGTGTATACGAAAGTTCTTATAAGTACTTTTTTGTATTTCATTTAAATAAAAATCTGAACACAAACGAAAGAAACAGAATTGTAATCACATATATTTACCTACTACAAATCAATCTTATGTAGATATACCTGCCGATTTGTAGTTAATTTCCAGAGTAAACCAATAAAACATCATATAAATTATGTACGAGTTAGAACTGTTTCCGTATTATCAATCTAGTAGTTACGCAAAAAACTACTTAACCGATTGCGATGAAACTTGGAATATAGGTAGCTGGAGACCTGGAATAACACATAGGCTACTTTTTATCCCGACAATCAGGAACGGGGCTTGAGTTGGTGAAACCGCGGCGCGCAGCTAGTATTTATCTCATAAATTTATCACTGTAATGCCTGAACAAGGCTCATGTCAATATTTTAGGGAATAGATTAGCTATACATTAGCTCTCAAGTAATTGATATGTACGCAAATGATAAATAAATAGGCAATATTGTAGCACATTGCTGCTTCAAAACAGTACATTGGTGCTTCAAAGCTGCAATGTACTGTACTGTTTAACATATGAGACTGAGATATCCACTAGATGATAGCTTCAGCACCCGGAATATCCAGTGGACGACTGACAACAGTAAAAATTGACAGGAACTTTACAGTACATTGATACTTTGAGGTAATCACCAAGTTACGTCAAAGCAGCAATATACTGCAAAGTTCCTGTCAAATCGTACACTGGATAAATAATAAGTACGGGTGCAGGTGCTGTATTTAAAAAAACAAGTCGCCAAGCCAGTGACTTCGAAAATTCTAAAGGACTTACTTGACGGAAATTAGCTCTTATTAACAATATTTACCTATGTTGACTACTAAGTCATCGCAATGTATATCAAGATTTGAGCATTTACCAGTTATGTAGGTACAGTTACTGTTCGATTGAACTCGCTATAAAATTCAGTGCCAGCATAATACGACCTCTAGAACGACTTTTTTCCGTTTATACTGGTATGTAACGTATGTTTCGTTCAATCGACAGAAGTCAATATCAAAGAATAATCTAACATTCCAACTTTAACCCAGTCATTTGACATCATGAAACAAGTAGTTATATATAGATGCGCCTTCATTGATTTTCCGGCTAGAAAAAGTGAGGGTAAATTAGCTTGTGTTTGAAGCAAGAGCGAGATGTATAATTTCATTTTAAGTAAAAGAGAGCTGTGGAATTACAATTTCAAATCATAATCATTTCCGTCCCTTATCCGTCCACTGCCTAGTGTAGTTGTGGCCGTAAAGGCCTCCCCATACGACCGACGACGCCACAAATAGCGATCGCAAGCCACCTTCCAACGACTCCCCGCGACCGCTACAATGTCGTCGGTTCAATTTCAAATTTGTTCACCGTTTTGTTAGAACAAAGCGTATAATGTCTTCGCTAAAAAATGCAACATATCTTTAATCTTGCTTCTGGTTTATCGTTTTACTCGTCAGAAGAATTAAAATGTCCCGTTTTTATATCTATCATCTTATAAGCCTTTGATTAGAATACAAAGACAGATTCGTCCGGCGTTAATTAAGCCCGGCTGATGAGCTCGGCCGGTCGACGCTCGCAGTCATTAACGCTACATGTAGAAGCGAGAAGTTTTTTAATTCGTCATTATTCTCTGGCGTAATGAAATGTTAATTCGAGGCAGCGTGAAATTAACAGCCGCTGTATTCGTCTTTGTAGAACCGCGGCAGTTAAAAATAGCTCGTCACTACGCACGCGTATAGAAAACCCGAGCTGATGTTCTAAAACAACGCGCGATTGTAGAAATTAAAATTTGTTGGTTTGCTTTTCACTCGTGACTAGTAAAGTGCTCTCTTCGATATTGTGCCAGCCAACCTATTAAAAAAAATACTAAAATCTGCTAAAGCTAAGTCATTAATAATAACACAATTCGATATCTATAAATCTATACCAAAACGTAGAAAACAATGAACGCTACATGTAGAAGCGAGAAGTTCTTTAATTCGTCATTATTCTCTGGCGTAATGAAATGTTAATTCGAGGCAGCGTGAAATTAGCAGCCGCTATATTGATATTTGTAGAACCGCGGCGGATGAGAGTAGTTCGTCACTACGCCCGCGTGTAGAAAACCCGGGCGGGCGTTTTAAAAAATCATGGGAGTGTCACGCCCGATTTAAAATTTAAATTTGTGTCTGTTTGCTTTTCACTCGTCACCTTCAAACGCTTCCAAAAATATTGAATAGAAATAATCAACAATTTTAGATGAATTCGACAAGGGAATTGAGTAAAGGCCTTGTACTCTTATACCCCTTAAGATAATTTCATTATATAAATGTGCCTTTATTTACTCTTATTTAATCAAATCTCCTGTACTTTGACACATATAGTCTATCTGTAAAAAATAGTTCTAAAATAAATTCGGGCGTTACTATCGATTCGGGCGTTCGACTCGCGGGTGTAAAGACGCAGTACTCACTGCTTACTTAAACACACAACGGGTGACGAACTACGAGCTCCTTTTATAACACACTTATTTGCACACGATTACATCTTTTTGTATAGTTTCATTAGGAACCTGGACTACAGGGTTGTTAAACATCAATTTGCGATGTGCATCAATAGAGGTTGGCATTCGCTATGTTTTCTTTTTTGTCTCCATTCTATTATGCTACTTATTGTCGTGCATTTAGGTAGCTTATCGTTCAGCACGGATGCGGTGGTAGAATAAAGATTGACGTTAGTTATGTATTGCAGTGGTATCGAGTGAATCCAGATCGGCTCAGTCGGGAACTCAACGAGAAGTTTGTTCACCTACGTCCTGATGAAGAGACGAAGGGATTTCTTTCGGCGTCTATTGAGAAGTCTTCGTGGATCTGGACTCAGATATGGTACCTCCTCGCGAAAGCTGTCTTGAAGCACTTCTGGTCCATCACTGATATAAACGGGTAAGTATTTTTAAATTTAATTTACTTAATGTATCAATACGACTAACCTATATCGGAAATTGATATTTAAATTTCAATTACTTTGTTGAACATTATGGTCACCAAAGTAATGTGGAGACGTCGTAAAATGTTACAAGGCAGCACGTATCCAATGAATAATTGCATTTGCAGATTTTTATCGCTGTCTCCCTCAAGTTCTACTCCAAGTTGATAGGTTTTACGTAAAATTGACTTTGAATATGAGATCTAAATATCCAATAAATGTTTAAGTAAGTCTAGGTACCTTATTTATATTCCAGACAAGTCAGTATTTATGTATTTACGTGTAATTTCTCTTATATAAACAAAACGTATGTTATCCATTGAAATCGATACCAAATCCAGCACCGCGCTGTGTTCTATCCAAGAACAGTTTACTGCCTTTCTAATTCGATACAGCAAGTATCATATATCCGAAAAGACATTCGGTAAATCCGTACGAACAACACAAACTTTTTAATTTAAAAGTAATGAATCACATCTTTCAGAAATGGAACGATGAATTATAAATTGCCATTTGAATAACGACAATGGGCATTATTGGTACCAGATTCGCTCAATTACACCAATTACAATCTCCTCCTGGATAAAAGTAACCATATACTATACGAGTATATATGTACATTATTTCCTCATCCATTGTGCTGTATCTGCACAAATTAACTAATTTGAATCGAAAATAGGGATGTGCGTTACAAATATCGATAAATGCTGTTGGCGATTTTTTAATGCAATCAATATTTATATTTTTGTGATTGATCAAATAAAGTGTTATTTATCTATCTATCTAATATTTTGAATAAGTTTTGCCATAGGACTGACGTCGCGTCGCGAATTGTCCGTAGCGACAATTCGCGAGGCGTCCTTTAATTTGTAATTTGTAAAGTTAAACGAATAAGCCGCGAATTCATATATCGCGGTACTAATTTAAGAATAAAATAAAATATATTCTTAATAAACATGATGTCCCAGAAAGTAGTGTCAAGCAAAAAATAAAATCTCATTTATTGCAGTCAGTTTATATGAACTTCAGTAGAAAATGAGAAAAAGGCCATAACTCCTAAACAACAAATAAATCGCGGAAGATACATGGCGGTGATTCGGGTGCCCCTTAAGGTACGCTACCTTTGGACTTTCGCTTGACACTACTTTCTGGGACACCCTGTATATTGCTAATATGAAAAGTGTACGTGGATGAATAGATCGAACTTTCTAATAGGAGCGCTAGGATACATTTTTTTCCCCAACGTGACGTCGTCGTCGTCGCCTTACTTTAGTTTTCAATAAAACAAGTAAAGTTATATGTATGTACAAACACATATTTACTTGCTTGTTTTTATTATATTAAGCACTAACAGCACCCGCGTAAGTCCTGATCCCGTGGGAATATCGGGATTATAAGTAGCCTATAACCTTCCTCAATAAATAGACTATCATTATCTATTTATTTATTATTTATATCCTAGCCCATACCGTCCCACTGCAGGGCACATGCCTCACTCCTCTCTTTCCACTGGTTCTTATCTAGTGCCAGCTGAGTCCAGCTACTAAGGTACGAGTCCAGCTCTGAAACTGAAAAATGTTTTTTTAATTCGGAGCGGTAGTTCTTGAGATTAGCGCGCTCGAACAGACACACTCTGCGGCTCCATAATATAAGTATAGATTTCACGTCGTACATTTTGCGTATCGGGTGGTGAAAAATCAACGTGATTAAAACAGAAAAAATATGTATTTTTTGCTTTCATCAACATATAGCGAAGAAGAAAAATTGTATTGTACTGGAATAAAAGAAGTCGATAACAAGAAATATCGATAATCGAGTAGAGGTATCGTCATTATAAAACGTCCGGAGTGGTCGCTGAGAACGCGCAATGAAAATGATCACGGCCGGGTGTCTATAGCGAACCACTAATAAATAATTTAAATAAATTGACGGACGAGATTTACTCATTGGCTGTTTCCGTCTCTCAATTACGCTTTATTTATCACTTGCTACCGTCGACCAAAGACTCCTGCGCCGCGAACGTTGAAGTATTGAGTGCTAATGTCTCTCTAGATTGCCTTCAACGCTCTTTTATAGCACCATTTTCACATTTATTTGATAAATTTCCTCATTAATGTTTTATAGCAAGGATCAAATGAATCCCACCACGTATGTTAAGGCGATCAAATCTGAATAGAATCGTAATTAAACGTCTATTTAAATAAATAAGTAGGAGCTACAATTTCTAAGCATGTCTAAACGATTTCAGGAAATTTTGCTTTGTGCTTGGAAGTTTTCAATTACTCATTTACGTAGGCCGAATTTATTTAAATAGTAGATGAACAAACAGAGTCTCATCTTTAAGGTAGTTTCGAAGAGACATTCAAAGTATCTGAGCCAGAAATAACTCGCGACCCACAAGTAAATAAGGGTTTAGAACACTGCATGCTAGTTAAAAAGGTAGGTACTTCTTTTTCTTGGCCTCTAAGCCAACACTTTCGAATTTAACACGTTTAATAGTAAAAGTCATGCGATTAAGACCCGAGAAAATATGCAATTTATAGGAAAAAAATAAGAAAAAGCGTGAAAAAGAAAGTTCCCTTTTCAGAAACAATAGCGTATTCCATGATCCCCCTCGCACTAAATATCCAGGATATTAATCATTGCGCTTATGGTTAGGATAAATGACTCAATAGACACTGACTGCGCTCGCCATCAGCTTTTCCGGTCTAAATGAATACGTTTTCAATGAATATCAATTGGTAGATTTTGATTTATGTACTGTAACATCCTATTTACAACGGTTTTGGAATTACTTTAATAGGGTAATTTAATTTTGAGTTATCGTATACGGATACTTATCTAATGTTTATTACCTAGTATACAAACTTATTTTACGACAGACAAACAAAAATATTCCTAAACATTCCAAAATAGAGAAAGTTGTACAAATTTTAATTACAAGAATCCATGACGAAACACCAAGTGCGAACTAAATAAAACCATGAAATGTTCCTAATTCTTCTATAACAGGTCTCATCAAGATCGGTTGAGAAATGCGACCTGCAGAGGAGGACCAAGATATATTAAACATACTTTTAGATGACTTGAAGACACTCAATTACATAGAATAACATTTAGAAATACTTAGTTGTCACTGATTATCTTTCAGCAGTAAAAAAATCTCTTAAAGTGTTAGATACTCAGGTTCGATCTTACCTAATGTGACCTAACACGTTTCATTGACTCGGTCTCGATACAATAAACTTTGCCAAATCAATTGAAGGATTGTTCGAGATTCGCACATAACTCGATCACGTGTCAAGTCGGCACCGCACTTGACACTCGATGGTCATGTACTTGCATGTCGTTGCCATATCGATGTCAAGGAATGTATACAGAATCTCCGACACCAATGAAATGTACCGATCTCGCTCCGAGATAATGCGGTTCCTTTTTAAATCTCTTTCCCTTTATAAGCTTCAATTGATTAACGTTGTCTTTTTAAAAAATCGCAACTAATTCTTAACATTTTAAAACATCCTCGTTAATTTTTATAAGCTTAATAACAGATATTTTATTACTTTTCCGTTATTAATTATCTTCAGTCCTTATTGTTTTTCTTCGTTTTATCCCTTTCGAGATTTAGGTATATTTTTAATTGGAAGTATAAAACTTCTTAATGATTATCTTGTTAATAATTACTGCGAAATGTGCCTATAATTTTGTTTCGTGCTACAACATTCTTGGAAACTTCGTATAAACAACGATTATTTAAAATACTGACACACAATAAAGGTAAAGAATCACCTTAAAAAGCACATCTCCATAAACGTTTCGTATTAAACATTAACATGATTGTTATTGAAGACTTTAATTACTGCGACCTTTTTAAAAGTCTCGCACGCGAATTTTGAGACGAGTAAATAGCGTTATTATGTGAACGGCTCTTAAATGTTACTTACTCTAAAATTATTTATATAAACTGGATATTACGTGAAGATTTTCGGAACTGCTTCATCGTACAAGTCGACTCTGCAATCAATTTCGCCTATACATTACTATATACGTTGAGATTTTGATCGATCTCCTTGATTGATTGAGAATATTTTAGCTCGGATACACAGAAAGCGAGTCGTATCGTGGTGTTGGTTCAGTAAGTAGCTCTGAATGTTTATTTATTTATTGTGGCCACTAAACAGCGGTGTGGTCCCTATTCCGAGGCGGTCTCGGCTTTTCAAGCGGAGCGAGCGCGATCTCTCGATAGTGTACCATTAGCGCGAAGAGTCGCGCCGGCATCCAATTGTGCGCTTAGATATCGCATACAAATGTCCGATCGGTTGTGTTGTGTGCGCTTCTACTCGCTCATCTGCATTCAATCCCATTGTTGCCATTATTGTTGTATATTATGCGTAATCGCTAATTTATGGTTCGCACTGACCGCTCTGCCGTCACCTGCGATCTAATCTCGGTGTAATGGTTTGTGGATATAGCACCGATTATGCACTGGTAATGTTCTTACAGCTCTATAATAATCAATTTAAAAAAATAAAAAACCCGACTGCTGTTTTAACAGAAAAGTGAAAAACAAGATGCTTCTAGTAGCTTTAGGAATGGTGGATGCAGTCGGGTGGGACTCCAAATAACATAAAGATAGTATACCTAATTATATAACACTAAGTACTTGGTGTTATTAAACTTATTCACCTTTTATTTGGAGTCCCACCCGACTGCATCCACCATTCCTAAAGCTACTAGAAGCATCTTGTTTTTCACTTTTCTGTTAAAACAGCAGTCGGGTTTTTTATTTTTTTTAATATTTTTTTATTTATCGCTTTTTAGTTTTTTTTAGAGATCAGATTTAATTACACCAGAAGAAATTTATTAATTCTAGATGTATATACTCCAGTAGCGGGGACGTGCATTGCTTGTTTTTGCTTACTCAGGGTGATAAGTACAAGAACTGGCGGTTTCCTATCCAGCGCGGGAACGCCGCCAGCATCTTGGGCGCAATGCCTCGGGTTGTTGTTGCTGACAACTTCTTTTAGATTTCTAATTTTAGATTATTACGTAGGTATTGTTTTCTTTGAAAAATGGTTATTTAAGTAAGAAGATACTTTAGTATAAAACGTAGTGATTATATTCTCTTTGCTTAAGTATTTTATGTCATGTCATCTCTGCCAATTCCTTCAAACTCGGCGTCAAAGTCAAATCCATAGATGAGATATTTATACGAGTCAAATCGAAAAGTTTTTAATTAACGTTCCGTTGTTCTTGCGAAAATTACCTGCGTAATCATAATGTCATGTAGTAGCAACATAACTTTCGAAGTTAACCATTAGAATTACTATTAGAATACATTATTCACACGCGGATTGTTTTCGCATGCGAATATTGAAATCCAGAGGTAGTGCTAAGCCATAAATTGAAGTAAGTAAAAAGAATATATTAACGTCATTAAAGACAAGACAACCGAGCAGAAGGCAAGTGACATATTAATGAAGACAACCTACTTAAACGACTTCCGATAATTCTATAATTAATTATTTTAAAACTTAATTGTAAAACTTTACAAGCAATACTTTTCAAATCTAAATTTACGAAAGAATAAAACATATCTTTTGAGTGAACAATGTTACGCGTTTTCTTTGTTTTTTATGGTCTTTACAAATCTTGGTTAATAGCGTTTTACATCATTATTTTTATTTATTTATTATTTTAATGTACCCTATGTCACTCTCACGGTCATGACGAATCTAACGACGTATCGTTTATCTAAATCGGCCCAGCCGTTTAGGCCCTACGACGGCACAAAAATAGGTCACATACATACATACATACATACATACATACATACATACATACACTCACGGCAAAAACATAACACTTCCTTTGGCAGTCGTGTAAAAATACTGCATTATCAATCTCATCATATTATAAGCTGTTACCAAAAATATATGTATGTTATAATATGCATGTTTGTTATGAAATATATTATGTATGTTATAGATAATCTAAAAGACAAAGACTTTATTAAATCGTAAACTGCTGAAAGACAGCAGATAAATGACTGAAAATGGTAGTGCAGAATCTCAATGAACAATCCTGAAGTAGAGCAAAAGGCGACAGTAATTATCTGCGACAAAAAAGCGAAAAGTTCGTAATAGGGGCTGAAAGGAGGCGCGCAGATCGCCGCCACGGTAAAAAGCGCAAAGAATACACCCTGATATGATCGCACAAAAGCCGCTCCTGAATCCTACCTCAATGCTAATTTCCACTATCGCGCTCGCCCTCATTCATTTTCAATCGAAGCCAGCCTCCGTTTACTTCTATTTTTTTAAAATCACATTAAAGAATCGAATATAGTTGATGTTTTTTTTTCCTCAACCGGTGCGACGCGATTTATTTATTTGCGTGGTTTTTTAAAGCGACATTCCGACTCGCTGTATACTTGTGTCTACTCGCAATTGGCATTTCGGACTAAACGCGAGCTATACAAAGTTGTCGGTTTTAACGGTTGTTTTTAACGCTCTCGCCCAACAAACGGAGGATACAAATAAATTATTAATCGTTTGTCCTGTCTTTTATAAATTAAAACCCGTCTTTTTTTAGTCTGTCGCGCCCAGACGCATATTTTTTGGTTGCATCGCATTTCGTTGTCTGTCCTCGAATTTATTAAAAAGCTTAAACCAGAGGTGAGCAATTAAATCTGTGACAGAAATTAATACGGAACAAGCCGAGCATTACGGTCGACCGGTCCCCGGCAGGGTATAATTCTCGGCGTGTATGCTTTATTAATCCTCTTATTGTAAATATAAACTCTTATAAATGTGAAACCGACTACAAGAACGTAATTAAATATAATTTAATGTAGGATTTATGATATTAAAAAGTTCATTCGAATATTGTGTTTCGTGTTCGTGTAACATAACTCCGGCATTCTCCATAAGCCGAAGGATTCATGAAAATTATCTAATTAGGTACCTACGTGTGTGAGGAAAAAAATCGCAAGTTACTTACGTAACAGCCCGGAAAATTACAGGCATAAATCACGGGCGCGGGCGCGGGTGGAGCGGAGGGAAGGGATGATTTTCCATTCGCTATCTTTTACCTTGGTATTATTTTGATTTATTTCCTCGCGTAATGAAAGCGTACGTCTCGTGTTGATGTACCAGAAATCCAGTATTCATTTTACAAAATTGCTTTCGCCTCGCACGTTAGATGGGCGCATCATTATTAACTAAGTAGTGCCAGTATAAATCTTAGCGATCGTAAATTTAGTAATAAAATAGGATGAGCATCACCGCAAATAGGTGTCAGTCGTGTTTAAAAACGGTCGGCGGACGTTGCGGCCGGGTGTCTCCTTCACGCGGATTGCGTATGGTGATAGACCTGATAGGATGACGCGCTCGTTAACATGGAAAGTGCTTCATTCCACTACACCGCACATTACGTTGCACCGCGTCGTAATTATGCAGCCTTATTGCAATATACGACGATCCTAGAGTCTTCTCATGACAAATGAAGCCTTAAACACGAGGAAACTGGGTACCATCGGTGGAACGGGTTTGTTAACCGCAAAATTATAGCGTTAGGATTTAAATTAACCTCATTCATTTGTAGAATAGTACTTTCATGGGTATCTTATGAAAATTAAGAAGATATTTGCGAAATACGAACGATCTATTAACCAACTACAAAGTATCTAGTGATTGTTCTAATTAGTCAACCTTTGAATGAATGAATGAATAAATTCTTCATTGTACACACCATAAAACATTACAAGATAAATAGATAGAAACAAATACAGCTTAAATTTAGGAGGCACAATGGGCGGCCTTATCGCTGAAAGCGATCTCTTCCAGGCAACCTTTGGGTGGAAAGGAAGCTAAGAATAGTGAGAGGTAGGGTGTCTACTTGTTTAATCTTGTTTTAACAGCAGATTTTGATTCTGACCTGCTATAAATGCAAAAGGAAAAACATATGGCACTATTTGATTGATCTAACAAATACACCACCAGTAAGACAGTGGATACAATTATGTCGTGCTGTACCTATGAGGTTGTAGTGAACAATGTAGTGTGATCATGGAATGTAGAGACGGACTATAATGGCGGGCATTATCGTAGCGTTAAGCAGGCGACAAGACGCGACCACCGGCACTGGTAGCAGATGGCCGATCAAGGCTCGCTCTTCATATCATTATTACGTCCGTAAGCTTTAAAATTATCTATAGTTAGGGTTCTCTAGGTACTTTAAAAGCAACCCTCATAAGACCATTTATTTGTCCGCCTGTTTGTCACCATTGTGTTTTTAGATGAGTCTTATTTTGTAAGAAACTGCATTTTTCTCTTAAATATGTGTTGAAGAAACTCGTTCCACTGCGGTGTTCTTAGTGAGCTAGCTTTCGAGGGGAGCGTGCTACATTTTGGAAACCGTTGTCACTTATGATGATATCACCTGTTGACGAAATAGTGGTCAAATGCTCGACTACAACAAAAAACCTCACAAAATCCTAACTTTAATATTCTTATAAAAATACTAATGAAATCTAAAAACGCTACTGTGCCCAACTTTAACGCGTAAGAAAGTAATTCCCGTTTTTAGGGTTTCATAGGTCAACAAGAAACCCTTATAGTTTCGTCATGTCTGTCTGTCCGGCTGCCCGTCTGTATGTCCGCGGCTTATAGTTCAGAGACAATTATTACTAAGACGCTGTAATTTTGCATTTTTCATACATATTGATCACGCCAAGAAAACAGTATAATAAAATTACTTATAAACGTTTTTTAGGATACCTCCCCCACATGAATAATGGGGGATATTTTTTATTGTTTTCCCTATCGTGTGTGTTTCGCATTAGAAAACTCTTAAATCGTTGTGGGTTTTTCAAAAAGCTATGTTTATTTTTAGGGTTCCGATTTCGAAATATTGAGCTTTAAAGTGCTTGTTTTTAGAGTTAAGTGTGAAAAATAGCCAAATGGCTATACTTGAATACTTCATTTACGATAGTAACTAGTGATAGTATTTACGATAGTAGTATGAACATATAATTAAGTTTAAAAGGAAATTATCGCAGCTGAGCTGCTTTCTTTAAATTCACGAGTAATTAAAAGAAATAAAAAATTAAAAAACCGACTTCAAAAAAGAAACAAAAAATAATTTGAAAAACAACCAACAAAAAGAATTGATAAAAAATACCAAAATAACCTCTATATATGTACAGTGCCACCGACTAATTATTCTGTTTTATCATCTGAAGTCGGGCAGTTTTACTGGTTGGTTCCATATTGTACTTAGTTTGGCGTCGTCGAAGTGAAGTCGGTTTTTTAATAATTTTTTTATTTTACTCTTTTTAGTAGTACCTACCTACCTAAAAATCAACAATATTGTTACCGTAATTTTAATTATTGAGGAGTTTGCTAATGGGAAGGTGGTTTCAGGTGCCCCGATTGGGCACCTGAAACCACCTTCTCATCAGTACTTAGTTCTTTAGGGGTCTATTCTTTTTGGTAGAAGTCCAAAAATGAGTAATTTATTGAATTCTGGGATGCTATCCTGTCCATCATTCCGAAGATACTCATCAGATCCTTACCAAACTATGACATCACCTCGGAGCTTCCACCTTTCCATTAAAAAAGAACTATATCAATCGGTCAAGCCATCTTCGTATAATCGATGAACAATTGAATTGAATACAGCGTTTTGAGGAGCATTCCCGGTCCTCACTCTGAAGATCAAATTTTTATGGGACCATCTCGAAGCTCCCACCTTTCCATTAAAAAAAGAATCATCTCAATCGGTCAAGCCATCTTCGAGTAATCGATAAACAATTGGATTGATTCATGCGTTTTGAGGAGCATTTCCGTTCATCACTCCGAAGACCCTCATCAGATCCACATCAATTTTTTATGGGACCATCTTGGAGCTCCCATTTATCCATTAAAAAAAGAATCATCTTAATCGTTCAAGCCGTCTTCGAGTAATCGGTGAACATACAAAAAATATATATATATATACATACAGACGAATTGATAACCCCCTCCTTTTTTTTGAAGTCGGTTAAAAAAGTAATCACTGTTATTGGAAACTACGAAACCCTACACTGCGCGTGGCCCAACAAGACACGCACTTACCCAGTTTAATTTTTAATTAGTAATTTGATTGTAAAACAAATTCGGTTAACAAAACATTCCCTCTTGAAATAAAAATAAATGTGTGATTCGTGACGAATCACTGTGTTTCGGACGGACTCATTGGTAGGTACTCGTAACCTAAAGACAATAAAACCAATTACATGCTTAAACCGCGAATTTTTCTACAAAACACAACCCATCGGTGAAGTAATAATCAAGCTTTGTGATTGGCCATGGCGTTACCAATTTAAACTTAGACTCTTGCCAATGCCGATGCCAATCTATACGTAGACTCTTTGATTGGCCGTTCTTGGCCAAGAGTGCTACTAAAAAGACGTACCTACAATTTTCGTTAGAGGGGAATACTTTTGATTAGTCAACTAGTTTTATCATCTTTGTCGTAACCCTTTTTGTGACTGGTCGTCTCCACTAAGCTGCAGTAGGCTTCGGGTTTTAATTAAAAATAATGTGTATCTCATTCCATAGCTACACGTATCTATCTCTTGCTTCGCAGGTATTGATTGTAGGTTCAGGGTTGCCAGCTGTCTTTCACAAGGTCTAAAATAAAAACTTAATTAATTTCAGGCAAGAGATAATTAAGAATTTTAATTGATTACGTAATTCTTTTACAAAATTAATTACATTTTGTTAATTAACTTTTTTGGGATGTCAATCTATTCTATCTATTGATTTAAGCGCGAAAGCGGGGTAGTTTTCAAATTAAATATTTAGAGGTATCTCTCAATGCCCTAGATATCTGAGGGTTAGGCGGTGTGGCGAACTCCCACAGCACCTACTAGATGGCGTTACTAGTATAAAATTCTGAATCGCTATATCAATTTTCTCTCTGAGATAAACTCTTACAACTACCGACGAGATTTCGTCGGGCCGCGGCCTACCGGGCAAAACCACCTGCCCAGTGAAAGATCTTCCCTTTGGAGATATACACCACCTCATACCCCCAAAGCGGCACAATATCTGAGGTATTTATAATTGATGGCAAATGAGCAAAAAAGGTGACTCTAGCTATGCGTGCGTTGCGTGAAAAGCCGCAACAATGTAGTAGGTAGTTCGTCAAGTTTTTCAATTAACCACGCAATAACTCGATCATTAAACTTAAAATTCACATTAACAACAAAGTTTCTACCTAATGAAGCTTGAAGAGGAATTGTACTGTACGTACATACATGTCTATATCTGATCGTGCTTACTTACCTATATCTCGTACCTATATGCAATAATTGCTATACGTCTCAGCAGTAATCGTAACATCGTTCCTTTCTAATTTTTGTCTGTACCAAAAAAGTCACATTAAGATCGTCTTTAATAGCTTTGATTACCATCTATGCTGAGTGGAGAACGATTATTTCGGAGTCGAGCTTTTGATGCGAGAGAAATAAAATGCGTCCGCGCACGCGTCGCCACCGGGTTACGCTGTCGTTAAGAAATTACTGGGCGCGGACCGTGGACCACCGATTTTATCGATGGAATTTATTGTCGACACTCGTGTGCGCCTCGAAACGCCTCGTGTGCGCATGCGCATCGTTTCATCAATACACAGATGTTGGTCAGCTGTTATGGATTAACTCATAATTACAGTTATGAAAGTCAATGATAAATAAGCAATCGATAGCGAAATACATACTTCAAATTCCAGTCTCTCTGAATCGAATCGGTAACTTTCTGCGTCGCAGGTGGCCACTACGCGTATTCTGCACACCCGATCTATATTTTTGATAACTCAAATACTCCTATACAACATTATGTTTGTCAAAGACAACTTGGGGGGTTACTAGCGGCTTTAAACTTTAGTCTTAAAATCGCGAAGGTAAACATTTTCAGTAACCCTCGCAGATTTCCCCGCATGCGTGAGCAATCTGTATCGAAATCCCGCGTGCGTGAGCAAATCCGCATCACACTAAAAACGCCCATAGTTCTTACCTAGTAGATATATTATTCTACCTGCATCTAAACTAAATAAAGCCTAAAGAATGTATGATTGGTATATCGAAGAGTAGCCGGGTTCCATTCGTCACGTTTATGGGTGAGTCGGAGTAGAAGGTCCAGCGCAACACAGTAGTAACGAGTGTATAATTATTGTGCCGCGGCGTCGGTAGCCGAAAGGCCGACTCATCGTAATTTGATGGCGTCGGCCGACCCGCCCAGCCACTGCCGACAAAAAACTAATTAACAGAGATGGACCAAGATAGACCCTTTGCTTCATTCGCAAGAACAAAATAAAACAAGATAACGGTGGCTGTATCGATGATTAATTTTAATTCTTTATGCTAGTGAACTCGGATTTTTGATGGCTGACGTGTTCGGTCAATATTTTTCCTCGAATTGATTGCTCTGAGTTGTACAATCAGTATTAATTAAATATGTGCCGGTCTGTATAAAAAAATAAAAAAGTAAATATTTTACCTGTTCATTTTGTTCATTACAATTTTTCAATATTTGTTTAGTTATCGCTTTTGGTGGTGTGGATGCGGCAAATATTGCTGTTCTAGTAATCCTTAAGTAAATTATTTTATTAGTTACTAGCTGCGTGCCGCGGTTCTACTCTCGTTAGACCCGATCCTGTGAGAACATCGGAATCAAAAGTAGCGTATGTTACTCCTCGATAATGTATTTTTCTATTGGTGAAATTTATTTTTAAATCAGCCCAGTTGTTCCAAAGCCTATTCATTACAAACAAACAAACGAAGTCTTCACTCTTTATAATATGTTATTTTATTATTTAAGTTTGTTTCGTCATATACCTAATGTGGTAATATACGCGTGTCTTCGAGGCAGGACAAGACACCGTCTTGATAGATTGTCTCCATGATGGATCGCGGGCCAATACCCATCCCACTACGTCAACCACGCATCGGCCGCGCAAACATAACCTACTACCACCGTCATTTATGTAATAACTACCTGTTTTTAATAGAATTCAAGTAGGAAAGTATCTTATACAAGCTTCGTCCTGCAGTTTTACCCGCGTTAGTCCCGATCTCGTGAGAGTATCGGGATCGTAGTCTGTTACTCCTCGATAATGTAGCTTTCTATTGGTATTTTTTAAATCAGTTCTTTAGTTTCGGAGTTTATTCATTACCAACGAACTATTGAATCCTCTTTATAATACTAGTATAGATTAAATGTGTCTTTGCTAGTTGTTAGTAACCCAATGACAAGAATATAAAATGAAAAAAGACACAAAATACTAACAGGAACCAGAAATCAATTAGAAATCTTTACAAGTAAAATCCAGAAAGGATCATTATTAATCTTTCGTCTTATTTGACTTCCAAAAGAATTGTTTTGTCTTCAAAGATTTAAGGTTTCAAAGTAATTTATAACTGAAACTTCAATCAATCAACAATGTTGCTTCAACATAATTGCAGAAGAGTCTGCTCAAACCTCAAAATTCGATGAACTTATACCATACCACGCTGTTAATGTTTTACGTCTCTGCAGTTAAGCTGCTAAAAGAAATTGTTTTTGTACAATGCTATAGTACGTGTATAATCGAAGTTCCGAAATTCGATAACCAACCACGACCCGTCAACAGGCTGATAATAATAATTTTGAATACGTTTACTCTTTAAGTATACGAGTGCTGGCAGCAGTAAAGCGAATTGCCATTGTTCGCCAACAGTGCCACCGTTTTATTGCCTTTTAAGCGAAGTATTTCTAAATACGGCCAGTAGACATTGACAAAGTTTTGACAGATATTTTAAATAACCTACATATAACTAGAACCTCTAAGCTTTGCGGTTGCGAACAGTTGCTTGATCTTATTTGATTCGTTCGTTCATCGATTCCAACAATCATACCATCCAATATACCATCCTAAACAGCTCAGTCACAATTTTTAATTTGTTTGATACCAGTCTCATTAAAGCGCAGAATTGATTCCTTTGAACCCAATTCCGAACTGTGATGTGCTCTTACCACGAGATTTGCTGTTTGACTTTGTCATACTTGTCTTTCGTCCCGAGACTTGTGGTCGACGTACGACACAAACTAGTGACGTCCGGGAAGTAACGTGCCAAAATAGTTTTTTTTTCCATGAGTACCTAATAATAAATTAGGAAAAGCGTTACCTATTAGTACTGTTGTATTAGTTGTAGTTGTAGTTACATAAAAAGAACCCGTAGATTTTTATATTCCTTATTGTTTTCAACTTAAGCAGAACGTTTAAAAGTTAAAGTTTATAATCTTGCTGCTCAAGCACGACACTAAAATCTATAGGTATGTACATCAAACACAACTACACGATGCAGGTAAGTAAACAATTGAACACTCCTGCTACTGTATGCACACACATATATAACTTATTTGTTCTAATATGCAATTTGAATGACCCATAGTTACAGAGAACCATAAAGTAAAATAATCCTCTAAGGCAGTCGTAAATTTGCTTTTGGATGTGACGCAATACTTCCCAAAACTACTAATTATAGGTCCTGAATGGAATCCGACCTTAGTCTGATTAGTTCTATTCAGAAATCTTTTATTAAAATGGCGGCGCCGAAATCGGACGCTTCATTAACGCAGGGACACGGCCGCGACCCAAAGAAATGTCACGTCAAAATCGGTTTCCGAGAAGCGTAGCGCTACCGGAGCCGAAAGGGAATTAATACAAAAGGGATTATAAAAAAACTGTGACAGAATTAAGAGTGGTCGCGTTAAAAATGGTTGTGCTCGCGAACAAGTGAAACATAATGCGCGAAACAAAGCAGCCGGAGCGAATGCCTTAAATCATTTTTAATTATGTTATGGCGCGCAGGCGCGTTGGTTTGTGCGCGGCTTGCATGCGCACGGGTTGGGTTACACAAGGCTGCTGCGTGCGCGGGCGCATAGCATACCGATCACGGCCGGTGCATTGCGCACCATGTCACTGTCCCTCCGATGCATGACCCCGTCACATTTGCACCTCGATACCTCATATTATGTGCACCTTCCTCCAATTATTCCACATTAACTCAAAGGTCATTTTAACAACTGCTTGATTGATTACTCACTGAATAAGTAAGTATTTCATTTTCGTAAAAATATTTTGTCGAAAATTAATAGCACGTTGAGGAATTAAATTTATTTGATCACTGATATACTAACGTACCTATTTACAATTATATAAAGGTCACAACTTTTTGTCCCAACCCAAACGAAGGCAATTAGTTCTAGATTTCAAAAAAAATAAAAACCAGTTACTGCTGCGTAATTTTCCGTTAATTAACAACACCAATTTATAAAAATGAATCTAATTAATAAAAATGAAACGAATACAACAAATTAACATTATGGTATCTATTATTATCCGTTATGTTTTTTTTTTTCAACAGAGAGTTACAGATTTTCATATTATTTTTTATGGGCTGTCCTTATTTGAATGACAGTTATTAAACGAAACTCCTTTTTTTCTTGTTTTCATTATATTAATCACTTAACAACGCCCGACGCGATATTTTCGAGGTCCTTCCAGACCTCTTCCTTCGGGTAACTTACCCGTTTTATTTCTTTTCAATATAGCGAAAACCGAAGATCAATCTATGGAACTATTTAAAAAAACTTGGTTATATTGTTTTTTTTAGTATGATTAATGTAAGACTACATTGAAGACGTTGTTCAAGTAAAAAACAGATTATTTAAAATTCATACGTAACAGCAGCAGTGAGTCATTGTTAGCCGGTTCTTATTTCACGGTGAGTTAGAACTAGAATAAACGTTCGATTAAAAACGGTGCAACTTGCAGATAAAGAAATAAAATGAAATTATAATACCTACATTACGATATAAATGCGTTATGATGGGTTTAAGTACAAGTGGTGGTTTAATTTGGTTTTAAGTTTAATAATATGCTGTGTATGTTTGAATTACAGATTTATATAATTGACATGTAAGTAATTTGTTTTCAGAATCTTATAACTTCATATGCCGAACTGGCCAATATAGACAAACTCATGTTACTGTAAACTCACTACCTGAACACCAGTATTTATGAATAAATGATTGAATTGAAGTGTTTAATACGCACGTACATGTCTTGTATATATTGCATGACGTTTTCCAACACACTTGCGAGGGAACAGAATAAAAAAATCATGCTATTACACTTATTAATTTTTTTTTTCCAATAAACTCAATCATAAAACTGTGATTCACATAGCTTTCCCGCCGTGTTATTTTTTTAAATCAGCGCGGCGCGCTGCCTACTAGCCTTTCTGAATATTCAGTCTTTTAAAAACTTTCAGAACTTCCTGATAGAGGACACTGTGAAATTCTATAGATTATTATCGACCACTAACGTTAACAGTCGTTAACTTCAAAATCTATCCAAAACGGAACATTTATTCGTATTTTGGTTTTTTATATTATAAAAAGCACGGCTACCCGCCTCGAAACGTCGGGCGTTGAAAAATGTGGAAATTAAAACCATAAAAATCTCTACTTTATATAACATAAACGATGACTAAGTTATGTGACGTTTGCTAAACTACATGTCACAGTACAAGGCAAATGAAAGACAGTTTATGCTGCTGTTAAGGACGCGACTCATGTGAAATCCCTTCCGATTGAATAGTTTTCTTCATAACCGGTATCAAATAGATCTTTAAACAATGTATTATGTTATTGTACATGATACAATAAGTGTCCCCTTCATTTCAAAAACAATAAAAAATAACTTTAAATACCACTATTATACAGGCAAAATTAACCCCTGTTTTACAAAATAAATCAATTTTTCTTCTAAATCCTTAACCGCCATATTTTCTTATAGGCATCATAATATTAGAAAATACAATACCTAGAACCTCTTCATCGCATTTTATAAAAATATTATCTTAATCTTCGTTAATGATTGATTTTACGAGAAATTGTAGATTTTTTTATGCAATGCCATTCGTTCATTTATATGCAATCGGACAAGGACCGATAATTATCATCTATCGCCCTCTTAACCATCGTTTATAAGTAAGAGCGAAAGAGTTTAATTTCAATTGATTTTAATTACCTTTTCATGAAAGGTTGCACCAACATCAGTCGCGGCTAGCTCCGTCTCCGTCATTCCGCTTATATCTAATGGTAAACAAACAGCAGGACGGGCCTGCCATTGATTTCAGTAAACCTGGTTCTGTTATGACATTTTCACGTAATCGATAGGTACTTATAATGTTACTTCCCTCCAAGATGAATGTGGTTGAACTCCGTTGTAATTGTGGCTTTAGATTTTATTTAAAAAAATTAGGCTAAGTGCGAATCGGACGAAGGCAGTTGAATTCCGTACCATTATTACAAAAAAACACATTTGTTGCGTGGGAGTGACTGAAATATTTGTTTTATTCTGTTTTTAATATTTGTTGTTGTTGTAGAAATAACAGATATTATTATAACCAGTTGTTTTTTTTTGTATATTAACATTTATCGTTCTAATATTATAAACGCGAAAGTTTGTATGTATGTGCCTTCGTTACTCTTTCGCGCAAAAAACTACTAAACCAATTGCAATGAAACTTGGATACCGGGAATAGCACATGTATAGGCTTTTTTCCCGATATTCTTCTGGCAAAGGGACTTACGCGGGTGAAACCGCGGGGTGCAGCTAGTATATTATAATATTATTATTATTTCTGTCCGATATTTGGCCAGTTGATGTATTCATACAGAGAAACGCACAATTGAGTAGTAAAAGGATTCCTGTGTTGTTATCCCAAAAAATACATTGAAAGAATCTCTGATATTGTTAAGTGTGAAAATGATGTTATTTAATTAGTTTTCACTTGTAAATTGCTAATAAAAGACATCAACGCATGTGCTGAAAAGGGTTTAATGATTGTATTAGGAGTCGACACTACGTCTTCTAAAGGGTCCGGTCACTCAAATAATCTTAAATTATAAGAATAAAGTAACTTATTCATAAGTAAACTGAACTTAAATAGTATAGCAGTGAAATGAAATATACTCGCAACTATTTAGACACTTAGTTGTCATCAATCAGTATAACGAACTTACCCATCACCATAAAGTGGCGGTTACCATTCCGACGACAATTCACGAACTAATTTGCCACATCGAAACGATATCGTGTAAATAACAGTTTTCCGATGTCCATCGTTCTTAGGAATGCATGACCGATCGGCCACGGAGGGGAAAAAGCGCTTGCTGGCTGTTGAATGAAGCGATTAACGCTGAATGGTGAGTCGGCACGCGGAACAAACCTAGCTGCACGACGCGAGTCTTCCTCGCCCGCTCGTCTTTGTCTCACGCCGCTTGACCCGTGCCCTGGGGAAAAACTCACCGGTAAAAACTAACAATGAAACGAAACGGTTAATTGGGAAAAAACTACAACGTCTCGTTTCTCTTTTACATTAAAAATAACTATGACGAGCTGCAGAACGATTGTTAAGAGAGATGGGTACAGCAGGTTTTCTTTTTAGGGTTTCGTAGTCAACAAGAAATCCTTACAGTTTCTTCATGTCCGTCCGTCCATCCGTCCGCGGCTTAGCTCAGAGACGCTTGATATTAAGAAGATGTAACTTTGCACGAGTATACATATTGTTCACGCCAAGCTTTCTTGCTACAATAAAAATAAAACATTTTTCCCCCACATGTCAAATGGATGTTTTTTTTCTAGTTTACTTTATCGTGTGGGGTATCGTTACATAGCTCTTTTTAAATCATTGTGTTCCGTTTTCGTAATATTTATCTTTCTTAAAAGTAATTAATTAAAAAAACGCTTGTCAAAAATTTCCGCACCTGACAGGACTTGAACCTGCATCTCCGGGGAGCCGTCCGAAGGATTGAAATTATGTTTTTTTTATTCGATGCTCTCGGTCCATTCTACTACGATACCGGTACTAAGTAATAAGTACTTTAATGAATGACATATTACATATCTTACACTAAAATTGTACCTAAAAGATAAAAATTAATAAAAACAGCATCTGTCCCCTCCGGCCCTAATGCTTATATTGAAGCCTGATTAATTTCTAAGGTACTTATAAATCGTAAGGTAACAAGGCGTTCTCTAGATCACAGCGGGCGTCTATCTGTCTATCTATCTATCTATCTGCGCAGCTCAGCATCTCATTTACCTTATTAAGGAGGGGCTGTATCACTCAAAGTCACTCTCGAGCTGTGCGCGGGCGCATAAACACCTTCATGCGCTCTATCGCCACTTAATCGATACAGTGATTCTTCCGCATTATTGTACAGTCTCATCGGCGCTCTCTGGCATTTATAGTGGACTAATGATGATTTTCTAGACGTATCTTGTCTTACATGCTTGAAATGTTTAGTGGAATTGATAGCACTTAGAATGTACTTAGTATTAAAATAATGGGATAGAAAAAACTGGTCAAGTCGGACTTGCATTGTTTTTCTTTGGTATGTAACGGGAGCAAGTTGTCATGCCAGTGTCAAGTTATTTTTCTGTTTTGATAAGTACTTGGAGTCTTGGCGGGAACTCCTTGAGGAGATGTGGTGCTAAATTTTCATTTTTGTGAAACCTAGTTCATATGCGTGCAAATTGTTTAATTTCGGGGGCATATTAATCAATTTAGTTTCGTGAAGGTTACAAGTGGAATGAAAGTGAAAATCGGTGCAAAACATTGACTTAGTGTTGTCTCCAAGGCTCCGTGAAGATTGTTTGTAAATGGCCGCCGTGTTTACAAATGATTCCCTAGACTTGACTTTAACTATGACGACTTGACTGTTTCGATGCAAATAACTTGCATAATAAATTAGAATACATGACACTGGCTAATTTCCTAATGGCCATAATCGGTTCACAACCGATAAGAAATAAATAAGTACTTATGACCAAAAGTGAACAAAGTGCGCCGGTCTGACAAACAGAGCGTCAGAAGAAAGAAGTGTTTGTAAATGCCTCCCTTTTTTAGGCTTTGTCAGTACGGAACCCTACAAAATACCTACATCAATTACATTACAGTCAGTAATCATCATGAATAGACTTCAAATCTTAATAAAGTAAAATTCAAAATTGGAAAGCGTAATTGTTCAATCCGAATTCCGAACGAAGAATACTCAACGGCTAATGGTCTTATTCAAATTTGGAATACGTAGAGCGGACGAATCTCGGGAAGACGGTGGCTTCGGTAATGAGCTAATTCTGCATGCAGCCCGGGCTCTTCACTGCAGCTAGGTACCTACAAATACGCGTATATAAGTACTTAAAAGTAATGCAGTATGGAATGCGAGAAATGCAGACTGGTTATGATTGATGTTTTATTTATTACATAATATGACTTGACTGAATTTACGATTTGCGTAAAATGGACTTCGTTCAAACAATTCGTCTAAAATTATTTGACTAAAACAATTCGACAGTTTTAGTCGATAAAGTCGAGTATAATAATCTTGTCGAGTAATATTATAATCTTTCTGGGTAATTTAAAAAAAAGAACCTATAGAAGGGTAAACCAAGAGCTAGCTTTTCTTAACTTTTTATGACAGCTACCTATCACTCCGATGTCCTTTCTGTGACAAAAGTTTTCTGACATGTTTTTGTAGAATCGTATTTTAATCGAATTTTCCATAGACTTAATTTACCTACTTTGGTATAGGTACTAATTTAATCCAATCTTAAATAGCCTTATTATTAAACGTAGTTTTTGTCGTTTTTGTTTCAGTCCGTCAACTTTGAAAGTTCTTGTCACGAAAAAAGATAAAGCATATTCTTACTACTCCCACCCCACTCTAGGTTTATTAATAAAGCTAGACGTAATTAAATATTACATAATATAGATATTACCCATTATCTTATTAAAACAATAGGCATTGTAGAAACGAGACTCTACATAAAGCGGAGTTAGAAACGACCAATCCGAAGCCGTGTTCGATAATTAAAAATTCAAATTAGCAGCGTCCCCTCGCAATGTCGTCGGTGATTATGAAGCGTTAATTACGAGGGACCAATTAAAACGCGAGGCGACAGACTGGAAACTCGAACGACCAATGGTAAGGCTTCGCTGAAGCGAGGCGTGGTAATTAAGAAACGAAAGGGTTGATTTTCCGGGAGCCTCTAGGCGGGGTTGCAATTAATCAGAACCAAGGCGTGAGTTCGGGACACTCCCTTGTCTATCTATTTGCGACGATGACTAGCGCTAATGTAGGTAAACTTTGCTGTTCTATGTGAAAGCTTTTGTTTTACCTTCCATTATTGGTTGCTTTACTGTTTGTTGATGCTTATTGGTAGGATTTTAATTAGGTCATTGATGTGACTAAGTTGTGTTATTAAATTTGTATGCTGTATGATAAACTTTTGTAGGTAGGTTCACTTAATAAAATTTTATACCGATAAAAATCGTGTATTCATTTCTTGCCGTTAGTAATAAAAACCCCCAAAAAAATTGAGTCTTAAAGAGACGGGAGTAAATAATATTACGATCTAAATTAGAAGGTTGTTATTAAAATCATAGTCATTTTCTAAACACATCGTAGTATGTCGTGCAAGAATTCATAATAGCACTAGAACAATAGAATATATAGGAAGTAAAAATGAAGTGTATCAATCAAGAATCACACGAAGAGCGGATATCAAGTCACACGGCATAGATAACCGTTTCGTTAAGACTGTGTGAATAAGGACGTAAATGGCCCAGCAGTCGTAGTCGCTCAGTACAATAACGCTAGTACATTTGCATGCAGCAATTCATTGGAACGTAAAACAGATGTAGGTGGAGAGAATTGAGTTTTAGTTCGCTCCGGTAACCCGGCGCGTAGTAAATGGCCCTCTTACGCACTACGCACCTCAGTATTGCCTTAAATGCGTCACTATTTACCATAAACGTGATGTTTTTATCAGTGATCTCAAATATCTGAGAGAGTTTATCGGCGCTATAAAGTCTTTTTCATGTTTTCGTAATGCCGTGTTAGATTGATGGAATTGGTTCAAATATTTTTCATCGTCTCGCAACGTATTTACTTATCTGTTGCTGTGATTACAGTTTCGATTATAACTTTTATTTACAATATTGTTTATGGTGTTGAATATGTGGTAGAACGAAAGGTTTTATTTTGTTTTATTGCGTTATTTCGTAGTCTAAATAACGAAATGTAAACCTAAATTTATTCAAAGAGAAATCTCCTGTTTTCTTTATTAAGTCGATGAAGTATAAATGATTCGCGTAGCCATTCCTCAAGTAGAGTTATTCAACCCCCTCTCATCCCGCGATGCCACCCTCTACCCGGCCGTCACCACCAGAAGAAAAATGCTAACACGCCCCCGCGAAAACTATTAGTTATTTTGGCACCCCCACAAGCCCGTGCTTTGATTATGGACCACTACACCATAATCTTGTGTAAAAGAAATACTAATCTTGGATTAGATGACAAGCGAAATTACCAACTCACTATCTTGATGGGATGTTTTTTGTATCGACAACTTATATTAAACGGCACCATGAAATAGCAAGAAATTACTGTTTTAGGAACTACAAAAATGGACTTTTAAACTGTAGGTACTTACCTATTATTGAAATTATATTCAGTTCTACTTGTAGTCGTATCTTATTTAATCTAGCCAATATAGAGACAAAATCGAATACACACTATTAATATTATAAAGATTTCGTGTGTATATTGGGGGTAATCTCCGAAATAACTGGACTGATTTCTGAAATTCTTTCACCAATAGAAAGATTCATTATCGAAGACTAACATAGACTACTTTTGATCCCGTCATTCTTACGCGATCAGGACTTACGGGAGTAAAACCGCGGGACGCAGTTAATATCTGAATAAAAAGATTAATAAAAGACAAAAGTCATGTTAACACTTAAATCAAGAACTGCAGACGCGACGATGAAATTCTAAATAAGATAAAGAATATGGCCCATAAAATGTTTATCGTTGTTATTTATGAACTTACTACATATTTAAATAGCAATACGTATGAAGGTAAGTTACTTTAATAAGTTTGCCACTTTATTAATATAATATTTAACAAGGTAACTAGTTTACGATCCTTATCGGACAACCTTTTAACTATTAATTATATTATATTTGTTTTAATAATTACTCGGTGGATTGCTTTATTGCATCAACTTTATTATTGTCTTTTCTATTGTTTATTATGATAAAAATATTGCCAAGTAGGTACTTCAGTTATGGGAATTCTCGGGTTTCTTTCGATATTATTTGTGTACAACACGAAAACATACGTCCATACGCATACGTCTTTCCTCCCCACTATCTGCACCAAAATCTATCAAAATTGATCGAATTGTTTAAAGTATTTGTATAAAAGAGATTTCATATCGAATAATGTTTAAAATTTAGAGATTAGCTTATAAAAATAATAATGCAGAACTTCTCGATACAATAATAAAAGTACAAGGACTCGTTAGTAGTTGAAAGTTTGAACAACAATTTTCTATTATCTCGGCGCTACGAGAGCACCATCGCCATCGGAGCGAACGGTCCTCGTCTAATGTAGATAATGTACGAGCGAGTACACCGGCCGCGTGGTTACATAACGAACACACAAAAGGCCAACACTTGCACACAAATGAACAAACATAGTTTGCACATACGTTGAATAGACAAAGCACACTAGCACGTGAGGTCATCTCCCCTCATTAGGTGGTTAGTTTTCCGGGCGTGTCCGCAGACTCCACGGATATGCGGGTGTGAGGTTCACGGGGGGTGTTGGACTGAAGGGGGGTGCAGACGGGAAGTTACTTAATTAATCCCCGCGCGGCCGCCATTGGACGGCAAGCCCGTCGGGCGGGCGGGCATCTCATCGCCCACGCGTTAATTGGGCGGGCGGCTGGCACCTAGATTAGAGCTCACGATACCCGTTAATGAAACAAGAACTCTCACAATACCTACTGATTGGATTCCTTTAGATACCTACTCGTAGGACTTAGCTAGGGTCGAATCTCACAGATATCCAATAGGTTGTGTTATTAAGTTGATCCATTAAAACTAAAACAACTATAAAATATGAAGGCAGCATGCAGTAATAAGGTACCCGAGAATTACGTTTCTCGCACCAGTTTCAGTAAGCCTCCACCTAACCGCATTTTATGATCGAGACGTTCAACAACAAAGCTCGGATTCAAGTTATGAGTATGTTTGTTGAAGTAAATAAACACATGGTATTCCGTTCTCGATTCTCGTATTACCTGTTGGTACTCAAAGTTCTTTAAAAGGGTGGAAATGAAAAAGCGTAGTTTACCTGTATATATGAAGCTGGTGGAGCGTTAATAAATATTGTAGCAGGGAAGGAGTTTGCTCGAAACTAATATTGCTCTCGTCGCGTCAAGTGAACGTATAAAGTTCAGATTTAGCGTGAGCCGAGGGCTGAGCAGGCGCGAAACGCCCAGGTAAAGTACCTACTTACAGCTCGATATACGAGGAAACGTAAATTATAATATTGTGTGTGTCGGTTGTAACCCTCTCGCGCTGACGGCACGGGCGCGGTAGCGGCGCGGCGCGGGCGAGGCGCGCGGGCGTGTATGCGCGCCCACTGAAAGAAAAGCAATTTCCTCGGGGCGGCGGGCGCTCGCAGGGGGTTGAGGTCTCGCGCGAATATAATTTTGTTCATTTTTTTCATTCGGCCGAGTTAATTCGGCTTCGCGGCGAAGTCGGCTATTGATTAGGGCGCGTCTTACGTTTTAATTTGTTTGCGCGCGCAGGCAACGATGCACCCGTCGAGATGAGCTGCCTCCCCCCCGTGGTGGCACCCTACACCCTGCGACTCCTAATGAAGCCTCCGTTAACTATGAGTGCTGTAATCACGCTTCTTTTCACAATCATCCTCTGACGTCAAAATGGTTTCATTCCCTTAACTCTGCGATGTAGTAACTAAGGAAACCTTTCTAAGAAAGCTTTGTTAAGATTTTTTTTCGCCTCATACTTATAATCTTAAAAGAAATACTATGTATTATGTTGAATCCTTATTCTTAACAATTTTATAAAACAACCCATTTAAAAAAACATAGTAATAATTGTGCTATATGTTTTCTGTATTCAGAAACCATTTATCAATAGAACTGAATGATTTCTGCCCTTGGTTAGTCAGGAACTTTGTACTTTAACTTCTACTAGTCAGAGGTTGTTGAACTGAGTGCACTGTCCTGTAATTAACGCTGCATCGTCCATGCAAGTGCGGGTGGTTCCTCTGCGCTATTGGTCATCTGTACCAGGTCTCCCTAGTCGTCTCCTTACCCCCCTCGCCTTGCCCCCTCCCCCCTGCCCGCTTCCTCGCCCCCGCCGCAGTGAAACAACGCCGCCTGCATGTGACACATTAGTAAATGAGACGACATTCGTTACCCGCGAGCTCCGACCGACCCGTTCCGGAATTTCATCATTGAAAGCCTTCGAGAGGGTTACAAGAGCAATTCCAATAGAATCCCAACTATTTGTTACGCGCTGCAACGGAGCGCATGCATGATAAAATATGCTAGTTAAAACTTTTGAAGTTTGTTCTCTCTAAAATATAGATAGTTTGTGCTCTCTCTGGATATAGTTAGAACTTAGAACACATGTTCTGAGTTACGACTTACGTTATATTATATATCTATCTGCTTATAGATTGCACTTATAACTGCGAGTATAATATTGAGCTGTAATGTGGGTCTTAATTTAGATTGTCTGTCGGTTGAGCGTAAAGTACAAAAATTCAGTATATAAATTAAAACAGACGGCAGCGGCCGCCTCCACTCGGCCATTAAGGCCTTCGTAGTAGAGGCTCTTCGGTTGTTACTTTGTTTTATAACTTCTCATTTTATTGTTTTAATTTGTGTACGGGTGCGCTATTTGCGTGCGCGCAGTTTGTCGCACGCCCCGCCCACCGGCGCACCGTCCAATGGCGGCCGCGCGGAGTGACTTGCACCCGCGCCCGCGCCTCGACACCACGCGCTAACTCGCACGCACAGACAACTCACAACGCAACAATACTCATTGTTTCAAACTATCTTCGTTATTTTTGTTTTGGTTTAGTCCACTTCATCCGACGCGACGCCCGCCTCCCACCGACCGATAATTTCAATGTCTCTGTACTTGTGGTGATATTGACTGAGATTCCACTCTGCGTATGTTTTATCGTCGGAGGCGCGTCTCGTCAGCGCTGCTCAATAAGCAATAAACCATCGCCTCCAAGAAGTTATTCTGAACCGAGTCATTCAGATAGAGCCCACGCCTTTACACTTTTAAAGGTTATTGTTTCCGACAAAACTGAATATCGCACAAAACCTTACTTACTATTCATATCATAAAACACATTAACTTTGGATTTACTTTAAGATTTTACTGCTTCTGAGATTTTTTTTCCGCTTCTACTTATTTAAAAACATTTCATATATGTACTATCTACCTTCACTATCATGTACATCATAGTTACTACGAACAATACGCAATTACAAATTTATTTAATCTGAAATACCCAACGCGAAGCAAGCTAAACAATCTTCGATCGAACGGTATTAAAGGGGAAACTAAGCAATTGATAGTAAAAATGGGCAGCGAAATAGAAAAATATCGTTGGACGCATTCGTGGCCTGGTAAAATATTCAATCGGAGCAATTCGGGTCCGCGTATAAATTCGGCACCGCCATTATTTGTAGCGCGTCCTCGCGCGACCGAAAATCGGTACCTACATTGATAGTCGTCATTTTTCTTGAAGGTATCGTTAATATTTTACGGGTGCGTGTCAACGGTTTATGGGCCCACTCTTAACACTAAAACGTTTTAGCCCTGCTCTCATTGTTTATACATTTTACTATCCACTTTTTTATTGCAGCTTGAGTGCTGTTTGGGGTTATGAAACCGCGGAACGTTTCACCAACTTTCGATTGTGTGCCATACGAGTTGATTTTTATTGAAGCCTCCTAATATCAGACAGAAACTTTTGCAATATTCATGGTTGTATATACTTCGTCTACTTGGCAGTGTCTTGTTTGGTCTGGACACCGATACCTTTACTGCATATAAATCGGTGACTAACCCATCCGTCGATATCATTTTTAGAACGAATGAACGTAATTCTTTATTACGTGGGTACGATGGTAAAGACTCGTTACCATGGCCTCTTATATAACTTTGAAACGTCTTTGTCTCTACTCTACCCATATGAAATTCGTATAACACATAAAGAGCTACGAGTTCTTATCTAAGTGTAATTATCCAGCCGAGTTTGCGAGCTCACAGAAAGAATTGGTCTCGTCTCCGGTGCGAGTGTGTGTGTGTGAGGGGTAACGCCGGCAGTGGTGTGAGGCGGGAGTGTGTGGGTAGGCTCACATGGGACGCTCTCTAATGAGGTGCCTGAAAGCGACAATGTCTTTGAGTAAAGCAAATGTGTAGGTATCTACATACGTAGGGGTGGAGCTCTTCTTATTTGTGCCACCGCGTTTAATGTGTACTACATATCTGTAGTGTGTGTTTATTCGCAGTAAATAACATTTAGAATCTCCTTGACATGAATAGGGAATAAGGTAAGTAAAGTATCTAACATCCTAACGACATTTTCTTCTGGCTCAAATTGATGTTTTACTTACGTTACTTGTCTGTGTGATGTTAAGTTTAGTTATTTTAAAAACTTAAGTAGTTTATTAACAGTATTGTGTGCAGTGGTAAATGTTATTCTTCTTTCTTCTAAGAAGCTCTTAAAACTATTCAGAGCTTTTCAAAAAGTATAAATCGAGGTTGTCGAGTGCAAATTTTTGGAAAGCATTTCATCAAAATCAAGTTTATATACATTGTTAAGTATTTATTTAAAAACCTCCTTCTGGCGTCGCCGTAGTCGGGAAAAAATAGAACTAAATTAGTTTCTGCTTATTCGAATATTGTAAACATGAACCAGGTTAGAAGTTGCATCAAAATTTAATCTGGGGTCTGAGTAGTAAGACCTCTAATTTACTAAACATTGACAATTCTGTAGGAACCAAATAAATTAATAGCACAGCATAAAGTTTAAAGGGCTCCTCTTGTCCTATGTTAAAAATGGAACTATATAAAAGCAAGTTGAGAAGTTGATGATCTATAATGTACCTAGGAAAGGTATAGTGTTGTTTGTACATGTATGACATTTATTATTAATATAGGATTTGCATGGGATTGAGAAGACGTGTGTGATGTGAGGTGAGCGGCTGTCGTGAGGGAGGGAGGCGGCTGGGTCGCGGCGGCGGCGACAGCGGGGCGTGCAAGGGTCGATTGCGCCTTCCGGTCCGGAGCCGGTTTTAATTTCCCGCGCGAAGCGGCGGCGCGTTAACTTTAAACGGCCGGAGATGAGGCTCACACGTACTAATATCATGCACGGCCCGGGCCGTCGCCATAGCGACGCACAGTCAAATGACGTGTGTGGTGCCGGTGCGAGTGTGAGGCCGGGGGTAATATGATTTGAGCGGGCTGGGGCGCGCGACACCCCGCACCGCCGCGGCCGCCCGCTTGTTTGCTCTCCGATGCAATCGCGATACGTACGGCGAGTTCTGCCACCTCGGCAGCGAGCTTCGAGCCCACCCCACACCCGCCTGGCCCGACGACACATCTCTCACCTCCAGCGCCGCGCCGTCCTCGATAACCGCATCGGATTCCTTGTTGCAAGCCACCGCATTCTATTGAAATAGATACACCTCGCCCGCCTATACACTTTACACCTACATTACACTTCTACTCGATTTACACGTCACCCTTGCCTCACAATTTTCAACACGACTAGACAAACCACGACTCTTCCTTATAGTTTTCTTTACCTACCCATTATACTTTAGGTACACACTCTTTCTCGTTACGTGGTAGATATTGAATACCCTTATGGAAACAGATTCCTTTCGGTAGTATTTACGAGAACAACAGAAGATGTTATTTTCCTCTTTTCGGCGAAACTTATTCTTATTATTTTCATACAACTCTCCCGACATTAGTCGGTAATATGCGACATCAAGTTGTATTAACAGTTTGGACTCAGTGTCTCATAATAATGTGCAGATAAAAGTATCCCCGGTAATCAGTAATCAGTACCCTCGGTAACTATTACGCGATGCCCAGTGCTCATTAGTTGCGAACATGTTGCAGATTCATGTAACATGTATTTCGCGTCGTTGTCTCTCGGCACCAAGGCTCGCCGACCGGGACAATAAAGCAATCAATCGGAACCACTTGTCGTCCACAAACGAGCTGCGAGTATCCTCTTCGCGTCGCCCAGACCTCCCGTCACATATCTGCTATCGATAACGATATGTGTATCACACAATGTACTTCGCAAGTACGCCCAATATACAGGTTCATTCGTAGTTCTGAAAAGGAAGCGTGGAAGACTCGTATACCCCGCTGTAATTGAACCCTTTGAGCTAAAGTTGGCTCGATAGGGTATTGTAACCGATCAGTGTGCACCATTCGCGCTGCAGTAATTGCGGCGCGGACGCCGGGGGCCGCGGATAATGCCGCGCGTGATATATGGTACTACGGCTAATAACAGACCTCGGCCCTCGCGCCGATTATCCCTTTACCTGCCGAAGACGAATTCGTATCGAACGCCGCGACGCTGACTCTCAGCTAATGAGTGCTGGATTTACTTGTCATTATCCACTTTCGCCGCTAGCCCGCGGCGCGATGAAGACGTCGGTCGCCCGCACGGGCGCGGGCGCGGTGCAATCCCTCCGGCGAACAATTTGCGAAGTCCTCGCTAGACGCCGAACGCCGTAGCCCGCAGCTCGCTTTGTACTTTATCCTCAGTAATTGCAGGCTCGACGCTATGTACCATAGGTAAGGCCATCACACGACCAACGGTAGTGGATAATTGCGCTATTGTTGTTCGCTCGACTACGTCGCAAGTACGCTACAAATCGTTTTCAAGAAAGTATCCGTACTATTAGAAGGCTTTTACAGTGAACCGGGTAGAGCTCTGTTATTTCGACAATTAACTTTGATAAGAAAATTAAAAGCTGTTCCGTTCGTATCTAGGTAATAGAAGCATCCGAACGTTGACTGCTTAATCGCTACAACTTGACTGTAAAATCGTTTTCTCGAATATAATCGTACGTAATAATAACTTCTTGGTACACATATTTCTGTACATTTATGCAGAAGTCTTTTCTTTAAATTACCATCGTTTGACTACTCACACCTGATTGTAATCGTTAATGCGTTGAGTTAAAACACAAGTGACCTTGAATGAACCTAGTATTATTTATTTTCGCTTACTAGCTTCTAGTGTTACAGTTCCAGTATATTATCTATCTGTTGACAACAGTGGAAAACAACAGTAGAAATTGACAGGCACTATGCAGTACGTTGCTGCTTTGACGTAACGTGGTTATTACCGGTGATCACCTCAAAGCAGAAATGTACTGCATAGTGCTTGTCAATTTCTACTGTTGTCAGACATCCACTGGATAGATGATAAGGGTACAGGTCGCCCTAATGCTGTAGACATTTGAAAGGCTTTATTTGTCATTTATTAAAGTTTTGACCGCGCCAAGTTCTCTGCTCGCCTTCGACTATTTTAAATAACAGAATAAAAATAATGTAGAATTCACTACATTGGTCCATTCCAACCTTCTGTTACGACTGCGTGACAATAAAATAGTTCGCTGTCTTTCCAGATGGCTAGGACGCGGTTCAATGTTCGTGCTATCAGAGGCACAGACGCGGGCGATGCTCCGTGAGGCGCCTCGTTCAGCCCGCGACGGCGGCGGCGCGATGGTTGACATCGGCGCAGGCGACGGAGAAGTCAGCAGACGATTCGCTCATCTTTTCACGGCTAAATATGCTACTGAGATATCTGGGAGTATGAGGAAGGCGCTTAGCAGGAAAGGATATGCGTAAGTATTTTATTACACATGCATGCTTTCCTAGAATTTAAATAATTAAATAAAATAAATATTGCTTAAACAGCACAATCTAGCCTCAAACTAAACACTAGGCTTGTACAATGGGTACTAGACAACGGATATATTGTACTAATATTAAAGTAAAAAATAATTAAATGTCACTTAATTATCTCCTTGTTTTATGCATTTAGATCAATATATTTTGACCAAAACCATTTTAAACTTATTTAATCCATGTTCTTTATCTATTAGACTTCTAGATACGGATAACTGGTGGCACGGTCAGAAGTTCGAGTGTGTCTGCATGTTGAACCTGCTGGACCGATGCGCCAAACCTCGCACGATGCTGGAACAAGCGAAGCAAGCTATAGCCCCTGGAGGAGTGCTGTTGATGGCGTTAGTGCTGCCCTACAAGCCTTATGTTGAAGGTAAGAAGTTCGAGTGTGTTTGCATGTTGAACCTGCTAGACCGATGCGCCAAACCTCGCACGATGCTGGATCAAGCGAAGCAAGCTATAGCCCCTGGAGGAGTGCTGTTGTTGGCGTTAGTGCTGCCCTACAAGCCTTATGTTGAAGGTAAGAAGTTCGAGTGTGTTTACATGTTGAATCTGCTGGACCGATGCGCCAAACCTCGCACGATGCTGGAACAAGCGAAGCTAGATATTGCCCCTGGAGGAGTGCTGTTTTTGGCGTTAGTGCTGCCCTACAAGCCTTATGTTGAAGGTTGCATTGCAACAATGCCGTTAATGAAAACAACGCGATTTTAACCAGAAAAATGAGTTTTATTTTCAATGCAAAGTCGCGAAAAAGAGAAAAATCTAAACTAAAGAAAAAAAAAATATACTAACACAAAAGCTTAACTATTTTTTTTTTGTAATTTCAGTGACACCAGATCACAAACCCGAAGAGCGTCTTCCCATCCAAGGAACTTACTTCGAAGACCAGCTATCTTCCTTCGTAGCCTTCATGGAAAATGAGATGGGCTTCGAGCTGGTATCTTGGGCGCGCGCCCCATACCTCTGCGAAGGAGACTTCGCTCAAGCGTATTATTGGCTCGATGATTCAGTCTATGTGTTCAAACCGAAAACTGAACCAGTAGGGGAAAATTGAATTTTGTGATGTTTTTGTTCAGAATCGTTGTTCAATTTCTAAATGTGTTCAATATTTAAACTCTGGGGTTAGAGAATAAAAAACGCCATTAAAGCTTATATAGAAATATCATCAAGGGGGAAATTAATTACACTGGAGGATTTTTGGAGGAAATTCAATTGTCCGTCTGTCACCAGGCTGTATCTCATAAACCGTGATAGCTAGCCAGTTGAAATTTTCACATATGATGTATTTCTATTGCCGCTTTAACAACAAGTACTAAAAACAGAATAAAACACTTAGTTAATATTTAAATGGAGCTCCCATACAAAATGATACATTTTTGGTAATTGTACGAAACCCGTCCTACACGAATCCAACTTGCACTTGGCCGGATTTTTTATATTGATTTTTCCTCGGTAATATTTCTAGTAGAATGCCTTAAACAAAAAAGAAGAAATATTAAAAAGCAAATTCAGATAAACTTGTCTTGTCCCTTTCACACTATTGCAAATGACAGATTTTTTGAGAGGTTTATTGAACGTTAATGGATACAGAATGTCCGTTGTCTGGTATTCATAGTACAAGCCTAGTTGCTGAGTTTAAGGCTAGATAGCGCTATGGAAAATGTTACATATTTTAATTAAATAGAAACTTTCCACGTACGTTAAAGCGTACAAGTGAAAATGCACTTTTACTGGCTATACCACTAGAATGATGATCAATTTTGTGTCAAAAAAAATATACACGCTGGCCTATATATTTTTTTATAATTGATAGATGAGCGTTCAAGTCTAAAAAGTAGCACGCACATCTAGGACAAGGAACTTAACGTTGGTTGTAATTCTTAACATCCCACTTCTGATATCTGCAACGATAAAATATCAAATATCAGTAGTTTAATTTGTAGTCAATCAAATCCCAGTTCTGAACCGGGGGCTTAGAAATTAAAAGCTGGGCTCGATTTATTTTGTACCGTATTTCATGTTTTATTTCAAAAGAAAGATATACCTAGTAGAACATAATCAAAAAATACAAAACACCGTGCAAAGTGGAGACGCAAAAAGTAGGAAAGCGAACCCCAGGCTCCGGAGAGGGATGTGACTGGGACCATCGCTCGGATGATGATGATGAGTCCATATATTCTGTCCTTCACCATCTTTAAATGTGGAATGACGTTCGTTAAAAGTTACAAATGTTAATCGCTAGCCGCGGTTTTACTCTCGTAACTCCCGATCCCGCGGTAATACCGGGATAAAAACCTGATCTCCAGCTACCTACATACCAACTTTCATCGCAATCCGTTTTGTAGTTTTTTCATGATGGAGTAACACTTACACACAAACTGTAACATTTTTAATAATGTTGGTGGGATTATTTGTATTTATTAAAGGCGAAAATTGTTAATTATTTTCTGACGCAATGTTTTAGAATATTTTCGTTTGTAGCGTTAGTAAATGACATTGTTCCGTACTTTTTGTTGTAGTTTCAAGACAAACACTTCTTATTGTTTCGAATCCTTATGACATTTTAGTCAAAAAAAATTGTTGTCTAAAATGTTTTTGATATATTTTAAAGTGTTTCCTACAAAATGAAAAAAATAAAATGTGCTAAAGTTTCAACACCTTTCTATATTTATATTTATAGATTATAAAATGTCCTAAGGCTTCTACACAATAGGTAGTTTCGAAAAAAGAAGTCACAAAAAGAAGTCGTCTTGTAACTACACCGAAATATAGGGAACAATGCACAACAAACAACAAACAATGCTACAAACGAAAATATTCTAAAACATTGCATCAGAAAATTCAACAATTTTCGATGAATCCGACAGGTATTTTCAGTATAGCTCGTATATAGACTGTCTTTACAAATCATATAGGTACCAACGCATACCCACACAAAAGAGTTTTATAACTTTTTCACTATTTATCTATATATTAAGCAATCACTAGTTTTACATTCCTTAATGTGTGTGTTTTACTAAATGTTCAATTGTGCTCTATTATAAGAATGTTGTAACCTAAAACGTAATATTTTAGCATCAATTAGACCTTATTTAGAACTTTAGGCGATTGAAAGGAATTATGATTTATGTTTTCGAATATTCTTAGTCCTCTCGCGACCAAGACTATTGCAACAAAGTCGAAACGTAAGAGACCTTAAATATAAAAATACGCGAATAAGTTTAAGTCCGTTGGCTAGTAGCAACATCAGTATAGTACAAGCTAATAATAGCTTACAATGGGGCTAAATGGCTTTGGGTGAAGTTCACAATATTTTTTTATAATTACCTTTTAATCGCCTTAGATTCTAAATAAGTTGTACTCAATTTACGCTAAATAAAATGTTTATTGGGAAGTATTTTCTAATTCCATTTTAAATGTTTGTAGTAAATAAGTCTGTTTAAAAATCTATTTTCATAATTATCTATCGCGAATTTCTAGTTGAGCAAGTACTCGCGTACGATGCAGAAGGTCACAGGTTCGATTACCGCCGTGGATTTAAATTATCTACACATAATGGTATCCGTTTCTGGTACTGTTTGTAGGTACGTTATAACCGTTTTTGGTCACCATTACACAGGCCTAGTCGCTTTACTTGGAGACTAAATGATGTTGCATTAAATGTCGTTAGTTCAACTAGTTCAGATTTATCATACGTTTTTATAATTTTCAAAATCCGTTACAAGTTTTTGACTGTTCTTCTAATCTTTCTTCCAAAAAACAACGAATATAATGTTGATGAAAACTAGTATTTTATCGATATTAGTAAAATGTAAAATTTAGTCTAAAACGCACATTGAGATGGAAGGGTATTTATAAAATTATCATTATTTAGGGTTGATTTTTCATCTACAGATAAAATATTATATCTTTCGAATAAAATCAAACACTACCAAATTTAAAAACCTTCGGAAGTTTGATATCTAATTTTGTGTCACGTTTTGCATAACACAATATTTACCGGGTTTTACTCGAGTTTTATTTAATAACAGATTTGAGGCAACCTTCAAAAAGCTAACTGTAAAGTTAGCGAAAGCTCGGTACTTAAAGAAAAGGGAGTAAAACCCGGTAAATATTATAATTTTTAGTTTGATTTGTTTTTAATGCCGACGCTCTAACAGTTGCCAAGTTTCATTCAAGTTTGTTTTTCGGGACCGGTCTATTATTTGTAATAAACCTGGCGTTGTTGGTCACATAACGACGGCCTCTGTGGCGCGGCGGGATTCCGTTCGATTTCCGCCGAGAACAAATATTTCTGCTGACCATAAATGTTTGTTTCTGGTCCTGGGTGTTTGCTATACAATTTGTAACGGGTATGCCCTTTTAATCCGAAAGGGGATTGTTCTAGACGTCTAGGCGAACAACTTTTGTTCTACGACTTTTGTTCAACCCGTTACACCTTGTATATCATAATCAATTTACAAAAAAAAAGTATATCCGTTGTCTAGTACAAGCCTAGAGCTTAGTTTGGGGCTAGATAGCGCTATGTGGAATGTCGTGCAATATTTATTTATTCATTTATGTATTTACTTAAGTTGATTTATTTATTTATTTATATATATATATATAACAAACACTTTCAGACTTACAGCATTTGAACACCAAAACGTCTGAAAGCCATTTTACCATAATTATTAAAAATATTTTAAAGGAAAGTGTAGGAAATTTGGCATACCTACTATTACTTCTTTCTACTTTAGTTTTACGTACATTTTATTTGACAGACAACCTAAACTAGAGATTGAAAAATTAGCACTTTTAATGAATTCACTATGATATTTTAATTCGAGTACAAATGTTCATGTTTGTGTAGTTATCTTTGTCTTTTGTCGTTAAAGTTACGGCTAAATGTAATGTAATTAGAGAATTTTGCCTTTCTATATACTGAGGTGGTGTCGATTATTCTTTACTATTTTAGATATACACACAAAGCTATTTATTATTTATTTTTAGATATTTATTGGTGCCAAAGTGTTACATAGGTACTGAATTTATAACACTACTTACAGTTTAACAGTAAGCGTAGTTTTTTTACATTTATACCAGACTAGCATCACTCTGCGGTTTCACCCGCATAAGTCCTGATCCCGTGGAAATCAGGATGAAAATTATTGGAAATAAAAAGCCTATGTTACTCCCGATATTTCAGAGTATTATTATTTAAGCATATGAATAATTCTAATTTTATTCAAATCGGTTCTGGAAATAATCTGAGTATACCTCCAACAACATTCATTCAAACATACTTACATCCAAACTCTTCCTCTTTATAAATATTAGAGATTAACTGCACCTCGCAGCTAAAGGATAAAATATAGCTTAATTTATTGTATTAATCCTATGCTCCTAGCAACTGCCATCGCAATAGATTAAGCAGTTTCTAAAAAATATTAACGACCTTTAACTTTGACGTTTGACGTTTAACTAACGTTATAGTTAACATCGTTAAAAATTACCAGAAACTGAGCATTAGTCGTTTTTACGTGAACAACTCGCATAATAGATAATTAACCTAAATTTAATTTTTTAATTGTAGATTAAAATTTGACACATATTCTTGAAGAAAAAATGACAAATACACAGTAACAAAATGTCAGATCGTGGTCTAGAATTAAAAACACTGTACCTACCTAATATTAATTGATTTTTTAGACAAATTAACAAATTAATATCCTATGTTTTTGTTAATATTTACAATATCAATAACGAAAATTAAAAGAAAATAATTTATTTTTATTTGACTTTGTTATTAAAATTGTAAATTCTATGCATTTCATTTGTTTTGTGATAATAATCTCATATTTATTACCTACCATTTTAGATGTTTCATTTAGGCTTAAATTATACTTGTTAATTAGAAGATAAGTGTAATTCAAACCTAATAAAATGTTATTGTACTTAATAAAAACTAAAATTGAAACAAAATTTCGTTTTCTTGTCATTTATTTCTAAGCACTGCTTTTCAATACTAATTATCAGTTTGATACAATTATGAAATTATACAAATAGTATATTAAGAGGTCAAAACGCAGACAAATAAGATTCATAATAAAATGTCTGTCTGTAGTGTGAATGAATCGTCATGTTTTTTTCCGTTACTTTATAATTGTCTACGCTCAAACTTTAAGACGAATATTTAAGAGGCCTCAGAAGTAAAAAGTTAACTAACGCATCCCAAATTATGACTAATCTAACGATACCATAACTAAAAGGTAATCCGTCCAGCCATCTTCACAAATGACCCTATGCGTGGTTTAATACTTTGTCTTGCTCTCAACGTCTCCGAAAAAGTCAATGCATAGGGTCGTTGGTGAATTCATACTGCTGGAAGAATGTTACGAAGATACACGCGAAAAATATAAGTCAAATATATGTCATATATTTGGAAGTCAACTATGACAAAAATGACATTTTTTTTTATAATGAATTTTCGTCTAAGTGTAAAGCTGTGTTTTTACTACGAAAGTAGTGTCGCGAAAGTTATAGTCTGCTTCACAAAATTAGTTGCTCTACACTAGTTTTATCAAAAAATGGATGGTGCTACGCATTTTTTAAAGATAACTATAACTTTCGCGACACTAATTCCGTATGAAAACAGGGCTCACTAAGAAATCAAATCTTCAAAAACATAAATTATAATAAAATATATCGGGACTATGTTTGAAAACTCAACCCCCAGAGGCTCCTTAATTTTAACGTGTAGGTACGTATTGCAAACGCCAAAATTACATTTTGAATTAATTTATCACAGTATCCTGCAGCACAACTTTAGGCCAATGTTGAAATGTATTTCTGACATTTCAAAATTGCCCTAAAATAGAGTCACCGGTGCCGATATGAATGAATGTATAATGGATAAATTTCTTGTGACATATAAACGGCAGTTACTTTAAAACTATGTTTACATAATATTAACTATTGGTGCGTATAAACATGAAGATAAAAATTAAACTAAATAATAAAAGAGTCGATATAAATAGAGATAGTACATTAACCAGCCAGTCTATTACATTACCTGAACGTTTTAGCTTCAGTTTCTTTCGAAAACTTGAGATCATGTTAAACCTTTTGAAATACGCATTAGAAGAACCAATTATAAACATGCTATGAAATCATTTTTTGACTAGAAAGCTTACACTAATACAGAGAGAGATTCAGTATGGAAATGTTTAATACTTAATACATAGTAGGTAGAAAATCGGTTAATTCAGCTTAAAATTAAAACTATGGTGTATTGTTAGTTGTCATCGAACATAGCCTCGTTTTATTTGGACAATGCACGGAAATAACCAAGAAAGTTAAACGAAACGTTCAAATCGAATGTCTTATCAAGAAAAAAATCGCTGAAAATCATCAAGAGACGTGATAACTTTACCTTTATACAAATACAATCCGTAACCAAAATAATAACTTAATACTTTTAAAACCTCTCAATTGTGAAGTGTTACGAATCAATTACTACTACTAGTCTTTACTGATACCATAAATGTGAAAATATGTTTGTTTGTAAAAGTGCAGCAGTAGACACTTTTGTACGGGTGAAACCAAAGGCTGCAACTAGTTTTTATATAATTTAGAATTACAGTACTAGGATACAAAACGTTTTCAATAGGCTTTGCCTAATTATTGCACTAAAAAACTTATATAATCATTAATTTACACAATGTGATGTATTTGGAAGTAATCAGCGACTTGTGTTATATATTTATCTTACATTCACAACACTTTCCATTTACTAACTGCACACTGTACACTAGAGGTTTCTTACAAGAGACAGTGAAATTATAAATACTGTTTTATTGGAGGATCACGACTCCTATCACTCCGCTCATGGAATATTTCTCCCAAGAGTGTCTTAGAGAGATTCCCCCAAAGTTAGTCTTAGGAAGATGCCCCCAAAGTAGTCTTCAGGAGATTAAACCTAAGATTAAAATAAGGGAGTTATAGAGAGGTTCCCTCCAAGGGACTAATAACGAGGTTCTTTAGGGGAATAGTCTTAATGACATTCCCCTAAATGAAGTCTTACTGAGATTCCCCGAATGTAGCCTTCGAGAGATTCCACCTAAGGGAGTCTAAAAAATGTCCCACCCAAGAAAATGAGTGATTCATTCAAAAGGTATTTTAGGATATTCCTAAAAGAGATTTCAAGTAGATTATTTTTAGGGAATGTTTTAGACGAGTTTGCAAAGGTCATATTTCTCTAAGATTAGTGATTTAACCGGAGTAAATAGCCTAACTATTCATAAATGGCTAACATAAAATTAGTAACAGGCCGCCTGCGCCAGATAAACCACATAAAGCTAATTTACACATCTACGCCTTTAGAGCAGTTTTGGTCAAATAAGATACTTTATTTGACCAAAAAGGTCAACGTAAAGCGAGTCTTTATTCCCTAGGTGCCATAAAGTGCTCATTATAAACCTAGGGCATGAAGTAATTTAAATTTGGTTAATTAAGGTTCTGGTAGCATACGGCTATTTTGAACTGACCGGGAACTTACTTATAATTAAGTAAATAGGTATCAATGTGCAGTTAGTATTATCTTACCAAATCTAATCTTAATCCACAGGCAACATTAGCTAAGACATGAAAAATTGCAGTCTTCAATAAGATACTAACCTTCCTATCAATCACGAGACAAGACATGGCGATCTAAAGCTAAATATCAAACATAGATATTTTAACTACAGTTCAATAGATAAAAAAACATCTGAACCATTTCCCTAGCAAATAGGATTTATGAAATTTGTGCCGGTAGCCATTTTTTTTTCATACTAAAAGGCCGACCGACACAACCTGTAGGTATAGTGGACAAAAGTGCACATTTACCCAAGAGTTTTGAAAATTGCTATTACATATCAGAATGTGTTCAATTCCTACCTGAATTTCAAGTCATTTCTTCAACACAAAATATTCTATCAACAGCAATTTGTAACACCTCGGCATATATGCACTTTTGTTGTAAACTTTCCAAGTGTCATTTCAAAACTGACATCACCCGATTTAACTGAAACGATTATTTTTTTCTATTCAATGTAAGTTTAAATGTCTTTTTTATCAACGCCCTACTTCATACAAAATATTGATTGGCGTGGACTGGCTCTTTTATTCCATCTTATTTACGACCAAATACTGAAACTCTACTCAAAATTTGAAGGCTATTTTAACAATTAAGCAGCTCCTAAAGTCAAAATTAGTACACACGATTTTTTGAGTTTAGAGAGTTACTTAGGTAATTGTTTAAATAGCCCTAAAATTTTGAGTTTTTTTAATATTTAGCCGTAAAAGTTTCAGATGCTGAAGTCATCTAAGATGTAAGTACTTAAATAAGTCAAATAATGTGCCCTTTTCAACTAATTTTAGATGATTTATACAGCGCAAGCAACTTTTTTTGATCTATGTTATTTATGGGTCTGTAGCGCCTGAGACATTGTTGCTTGAAAGCCCTATCCACTCCAATAAATATATTATGAACGAAATATTTTCGGGAAATAATTTCAACGTGCCCCGTTTTAACCAAATTATTTCGCAAAGTACAGTCAGAATAAATGTTAAGACGTACCGCTTGTCAAGTTTACGTGACGTTTACAAATAATGTAGCGGATTTGTCCTAACATTAGAAAGGCCTGTACAATACTTACTAAAATGCTTGTTTCGACCGAATACTAAAAGGCCACTCAAAATTTGACGGATACTTAAACATTAGGTAGTTGCAAAACTCAAATCACCCCATATTAATTTTCAATTTTTGCTCAAATAAACTAGCCCTCAAATGTTAAGTATTGTTTCAGTTTTCGGCTTTTGGTGTGCAATGAGTAATTTGAGTCTAGGCAATCTTTAAACATAATTCGTTAAATTAATTTGCTTCACAACTGATTCACTGACTGTTTTTGTATTAACTTCACATCTTTTTGTAAAATTGTACTGCCCATTTGACTGCGTACGTTTTAACCATACCTACAATTTATACCTACACAATCCCCTACTTACATTCATGTCAAGATATCGCTCGAACCTATACTTACCTATTACACTTTCTATCACAGTGTAAATAATGCACTTACGAGAAACTGATTGTAAGAATAGCGAAGCCAAGCCTTTAAAAAATAACTGCTTTTGTACAGAAATAATGTTAAACAAGACTATACTACGACGAGGTTCTTAATGAACGTGGACAACAAAAAGGAACTTATATATACATAGCAGCGCGCGTAACACGTTACCTTCCACTGTGCAAAATTCCACACTTAAGCGGTAACTCATTTGAAGCACTGACCGTTCAAGACGCTGATATTGTCATTTTATAAATATAAAGTTAAAATTTGATTGTATTATTCGATTACTGAGATTAATGATCGTTGTTTCTTGAGAAACTTTCGCGTACAAGCCACGTTCACCTTAACCGAAAGAGAAAAAAATATAGCATACAAAAACTGTATGTGCCTATATCCTAACAAATATAATTATAATAAAATCAGTATACCTTTGTAAATTAAGAATAAAGAGAGAGCTAAATTAGGCCGATGCAGGAAAAAATGGGTTTGAATAAAAACCAGTTGCCATTTTTAAATTCATAGATATACCAGTGAATTTGGCAACAGCAAATGAACAAATAATTGAGTGAAGAGAAACGATCTAGCTCATTATACTATTTTGATTTTGACCGAGGCAATCCAGACAAAACGTTTTGATACTTATTTTTGTTTATAAAATAGTTCTACGTTTGAACTGTTGGTTCTAACTAATAATTCTGTCAGTCATCTCCTGAAAATGAAAATATAAATTTGTCATTTGACATTCATTTCGAGTTTCATAATTTTTAATGGTTTATTCTTTTAGTATTATAGATGAGCGTTTGATCGCTATCTCACCTAATGGCGATTGGTCTAAAATGTGGCCGTCTAAAATATCATCTCGATGAAGGAGTACTGTATATGATCAGACTACTGAGCTAGATTAATCCAAATAGCGAATAAAAGAAGTCCTTCTGCGTCGCCCTAATATAGTCCTACATTAAAAATACGTAAATAGCAAACACCAACAACTAAAGCGAAATTAACGCCAAAACAATAAACTAACAGCTTAAAGATATTGTGCTCAAAATACAAAAGTTTATAGTAACCAACATTTGATTGATTTACCGGCTGGAGAGAATAATAGATAATCGTGTATTTTTATTACAATTACTTCAGATATTTAATTTTTTGTCCACTACGAAGTATAAAAACGTATTAATAACTTTAATTATTCAAACTAATAACAATAAAGTGTTCATCCGGGCACTCTAACACGAATAATTCCTTGGGACAAAAATAGTTTATTTCTAAAATAAGCAAATCGTGTAATACATACCGCTGTGCAAAAATCGACACTTAAGCGGTCGCCCATAGAAGTACAGATGTTGCCATGCGCTTAACGTGTTATTTGTTACTATCGATTATTCTTTACAGCCAATTTAACTGAACGCTATAGACTGCCTATACAATAATAATGGCAAGATATAAGTTACAGCGTTGCCTTACGATTACATATTAAAATAATGGATTTAACGCCGCATCGATAAGGAATAAATTGTATATAAAATAGAAACGAAACAAAAACAGTGTAAAATAGACAGGGTTTTTGTGAAATCAGTCAAAAAACTAGTAAAGGCGAACTAGTAATGGTTCTATCTCTACATCTATTAGGAAACATTTTTTTGTTTAACGCAAATAAAAGACGTAGGCAAAAGTTATTTATTAACCAGTATAGAAAGAACCCTAACTGTTTCACATAACTTAACTAATTTCCAGAAACCCTGTTCAAACAAATTCTTGAAACAAAAACATAGATTTGGTTTAACAGTCAATCTTTTGATGTACTATTCCGATAACCGATTTATAAAATTAATGTGCGCCAACGAAACTTCACATAAATTCGAAATCAAACTATAAAAAAAGTCTACCATAATTTAGCGTATCATAATATTTTTTTTCACTTTATTTGACACTGGCTTATTCCAAACCCACACAAAGTGGCGAAGCCATATTAAAAAAAACATGCACAAAATAGAAATGATTTTCTTCTTTTTTTTTAATAATATGATGCGGTTGTTTGAATCCCTCTTAGTTACCACTTACAATCTTTCGAGACTCCAAATCATCCATATTGTTGGAACTGTAAAGAATAAAAATAAAACTGATACAGAAATGTATATGCAGCATGCGCATAATCTGATGTGGCATCTCTCTATCATTTTCATATAATGTAAGAGAGATGACATCACTACGCATGCACGGTCACGCCACGAGAGAAAACTAGTGACTGCCTTTACCGCATAATCGATGAATAAAATGTGATTTTCGATCAATTCAATATTTTTGCTGACTTGTACATGGGGTTCCATTTCCAAGGGGTAAAACCGGGACCTTTTTACTAAGACTTCAGTGTTCGTCTGTGAACACTCAACAGGCTGTATCTCATGAACCGTGATAGTTAGACGGTTAAAATTTTCACAGATGATGTTTATCTGTTGCCGCTATAACAAATGCTTAAAATGAATATTTAAGTAGGGCTGCTATATAGCAGGAATCCATGTATGGTAAAGGGGTATGATAAAGGTATATACGTTTATTCTGTAAAATTATAATTAAGGTTCATGAACTTTAGCTTCATTGAGGACGAGTGAAGGTCTAATATAAATCATCCATAAGAGTAGATGATATTGGAAGGTATATTTACCGTAGCTTGTCGTCGTTCTTCCACGAGGTGACCTGGATGTGCGGCGGCGGCAGGTAGCTGCGCAGTGACTGCACCAGCTGGATCGTGTCCAGAAGAACTACATATACGAGAAACTATTGATATAGTATTCTGTATTTTCCAGCGATTTTTTACATCACAAATTTAAGAAAGATTCCTTTAGGAATCTCAATAGTTTCTTTATTCAATGTTACAAACATCTAACTATTTAACGAAATGAACTAAAAACCAGGAAAAGTTTTGAAATCAAAGCAAATTATCCAACAAAAACGAGTTTCAAATCAACAAATTGAACAAAACTAGTGTTTCGAAAGATCTTAAAGGTTCTGACTTTATGCAACTACTAGCTGGCCCGTGGTTTCACCCGCACAGTCACGACCTCGTGGGATTTTCAAAAATCTTATTGGATACCTACATCATATAAAGAACACACTCTCCAATCAACTCTCTATTATCAGTGGTTTAAGATGTGTGTTAGTCACAGTCAAGACAAAGCCTTTATACTTAGATATAGATAATCAATCACTCTCACTATTTCATATATTATTTATTAGCTTTTACCCGTGCGTTTGGCTATATGATTTTCAAAATACATTGTACTGAGTAACTTACTCTTCTGCAGCTGCTCGGACTGCTTCCCGTAAGGCTTGCACATGGCGGGACGCACGCAGGGCCGCATGCGCTGCAGGTTGCGCGCTAGCTCGGCGAAGGCGCGCACCACTCGCTCCTGGCCGCCCGCGCCCGCGCCGCCGCCCCCGCCCCCGCCACCGCCCGCGCCCGTGCCCGCGCCACTGCCCGCTCGCTCACCGGCGCCGGTGCCGCCGCTCGATAGAGACTCCAAGCTTTCTAGGTTCGCTCTGGAATGTTTGAAGTAAATAAAGATGTATAAGAAATCATGACCATTATCTCTTTATCTGTCCACTGATGAACATAGGCCTTCCTTACGACAGTACGACGCCACAAATAGCGATCTCGTCTCCATCCCCCGCAACCGCTACTTTGTCGTTGCCATAAGAAATAAGCTTCACTTAATGGTTCGACGTATCGTCGAATGTTATCTTCGTTGCTTTTTTTTAATAAGTCTTTACGTAAATTCGGGTCCCGGCAGGTTTGAACGGGAATTGAACTGGAAATATATTTTTTTTACAACTTTTAAATGTGTATAGGGAGTATTTGAGATGTATCATGCATCTCATAGTCCCCAAAATTAAGATGATCTGTGAAAGTGTTGCCACAAATTCAAATCATGACTTGTTCCAAAGTTTTTACATTAGTATGGTAATTCATACCTTAGAAAATCAGTAAGTTTATGTTCATCGGAGTAGTGATGTTTCGACTTGGACTCCAGGCCCGATTGCGAGGAGGTGGACGACCGTGTGGAGTGGGTGTACTTGTCCAGGGCCTGGTGCCCCATGCTGCGGGTCTGATGCTGGAGTAACATCTGCTGGTGTTGGGACAGCTTGTCTTGACTACGCCGGTCTGTCTTCTCCGCTGTGAGATTAGCTGGAATTGCATTTACATGTCATAGTACAGTAGTTAAGGCATATGCTCTCGCCTCTCAGCTTAGACAATTATATCTGACTCAGTGTTTCATCGCAGTATTTTTCTTCACCATAAATGAAAAATAAGAAAATGCTCACACACAAATAAATGAATAATAAATAGTGAATATTTACACTAATAAGAGTAAATACCGTTCTCCGGAAAAAACGATAGGTTTGGTGCATTAGCTAGGAAGGATTCCATAACCTTCGGAATTCGGAAAAAAAATTGGTACGACTGTACCAAATTTATTTGCATGTAATTTTTTCTACACTATATGTACACATGCACGTAAATTTAAAATAATAATATATTTTGTAGAATTATATGCCAGTAATAATTAAAGAATGTATATTTGACAACATTTTAAGTAAGTTACATCACATGAGAGTAGAAGACATTTAAAAGTAAAAAAAAAAAAATGACGATTTTTACTTAGTAACTCACTGAGAGCGGCGAGGTGCGGCGCCAGAGGCATCTGGTAGTCTTGCGGGAGCGCTGCGCTGCGCAGCAGACGCTCGACCGCCTGACTGTCGGATAGGTTTGTAGCACCTGCATCTACAAATCATAAATAGGTAGTTTTGTACTCATCTGCGAAGTTTTAAAATTACTTACTAAACTTAAAGAAATGCTTTCCAAAAATTTTTCGTACCCGACAGGACCAAAAAATTTCAAAAAAGGCTTTCCAAAAATTTTTTGGAAAGCATTTCTTTAAGTATAGTTATCCAAGTGTAGGAAACACTTTAAAATATAACAAAAATGATTACTTACTAAGTCATAATAATGTAAAACTTTTAATGACTCAATTTAAAATCTGTAAAGATATATATATAATATAATATATCTGTAAATTTTTTGGAAAGCATTTCTTTAATTATAGTCATCCAAGTGTAGGAAACACTTTAAAATATATCAAAAATCTGTAAACGTTTTGTTATGGGAATCTTTTTGATAAATTTAACAACAAAACATTAAATGGTTTTCTGAAAAAATCATCTGTCAGGAATTCATAAAAAATCGAAGTGTAAGAGCATAAAATTAAATTGAAAACGTTAAAAGTAGTATAGTACAGCATTTTAAAAAATCGCAATTACCTGGTATGTATGTAGGTTGCTGAGACAAATGTTGCATTGATTTAGTAGTTAGTTCCAACTGACTCTTAAAGTAGCGACAAGCTGGGTTCGGACAATTTTGAATTACTTCCAGTATGAATTCTTTCTCCATACCAAATTGGTCCCTTCCTATTGTATAAGAGTCTACTACCTGTAAATAGGGAATTTCTATTACTTATCTAGAAGTCTATTTATTCATGGAATTTAAAATGCCAGTCACCATTGACTGATTTTAATTTTAAATAAAATGACAAATTACTTGCTCTAGAAGTTGGCTTTTAGTTTAAAAAATAGGAAACCATAAAAAAGGATAATAAAGTTATAACTTTTAAGATTTCAGTATCATGTATTTAAAAAAAAATTAGGATTACAGAATACAGTAAAATATCTAACTGGGAGAAAGGATAGGTTGCATAACACAATATTTATTCAACAAAATGACAAATGTGACAAATCTTAACAATATGTGTACTCACAGCTCTGACAGTTGCTTCTACACCAAGATGCAGCCCGTGAGGTCCATTCATGTGTTTCAACATAACGGCATTTGCAAAATGTTCATAGGGGAGTATTATTTTACCATTTTCACGTAAAATCAGTCTGCCTTGAGTGTCTAACCCTACTCTAGAAGCCATCATTCTGAAATTAACAAATTATTATGTGAAGAGGTTAACATTTTTGTTCTTTGTTAGTATGGAATTTGGGCAATATTAGTAAAAAAATAACTATTGCAAACACACACACACACACATTTCTAGCCCCAAATTAAGTCAGTCTTTTTTGTAGGTAAATACATAGAGAAAACACCCATACCATTTATGAATTCATGACTTTATGCTCTGTACACCCGGTACCGTAAAGCATCCATTACATTATCCGAAATCCACTTTTCCTGACTGACTTTCCTACTCTGTCTGCCTTGCTTTCTTTTACATCTCTGAAGACCTCTCCTCTCCAACAAGAATCTTATAAGATTATATATGTAAAAAAGTGTAATGTAACACATAATTGTTTAAGCTGTAGGTATTTTTATTCATATTCTAAACAGTAAGTAAACTTGTAATAAATTGTGAATAATTAGTTATGTGATTTTACCTATTCACTTACTAGTAATTATACCTTTTACAAAATATGTTAAGTAAATACTCACTGTAAATATGAAGCACTAGGTAACATAGACGATTCTTTGAGATCACTAAAACACTGCAACAGTTCTATACTGGGACTCCAGCCTTTGTTTTGCAAATACAGTTGTAACAGCATGTAAAGTTTTTCCGTGACATAGCCCTCCGCGGGGTGAGGAGTCGAAGCATTGTTCGACGTGTTCGAAGCACTTGCACTGCTCGTGCTCTTCGCGAGCACATTCTTCATCGTCTCCGCCAAATCCATCTTATAGATGTCCAAATACGTCCTCTTTTGGGAATCCTAAAACAAATAATGCCACCCAAGGAAATCGATATAGGGGTGATGGGTAATGCATCCTATTTTACACGATATATGTTAATTTTAACTCACCAGAATGATAATTATGATAGCGCTAACAAAGTGTAAATAAAAATAATTGTACTCAGTCCTTGTTTTTGTTAGCCATTCGATATTTTTGCAGAATAAACTTATTTTAGGAAATGGTTTTCACTTTTTTTTTGTTTTTTTTTTTGACATTCCTGCTGTGAATGAAGTCTGTGGCTGTCAATGTCAAAAATACTGTGGCATTGGCAAATATTAAAGATGTCGTGTAGGCTGGGTCTTGCATGCCATTTTATCGGAGTGGCCCGTAAAACAATCGGGTGAAAAAAACTACCTGGAGTTGTCAAAGTCTATTGTCAAAGTCACACACACGCTCTGCTGCTGGGTTTTGACTTTGAGGTTATATTATTGTCAAAACTGTGATTTTCAGAGTAGTAACTTATTAACAAAAAAATCCAAGTTATTCATTATAATGGATGAATTAGTGATAGGAACTTACGAGGGTTTCCTCCTTGGATATTCATTACGTACAGAAAATTCGGTAAGTAACTTATAAACTAATGGTTAAGCTTTATTGTCCCAGCTCTGTTAAATTGTTATTTTCTTCTAGGTTGCTAAACTAAAGCAGACTTTCGCCACGCATTCGCATACTTCTTCAGTAAGATGTGTCTCAGTTGCCGGGAAATTCTTGGCCTCAGGAGGTACAGACGACAAAGTCGTTGTGATTGATATGAAAACTAGGAAAGAGCACACAGTTTTGATGAACCATGATGGCACAATAAATGCAGTTGCTTTCACTCATGGGGGTACGCATTTGCTCACTGGCAGCGATGACGGTTCTATCATTGTTACTAGAACTGGAAACTGGCAGATAGAAAAAGTTTGGAAAAAAGCTCATGGAGGTAAGCGTCTTACTAACTTTTGAAGTAGAACTTATTTTTGGATTTTTTTTTTCGGTTTGAATAGAGTTGCTGTTTTAATATTAAGCATTTGTCAACATCCAATTACTTCTCAGTCTACTTGTGGCCAAGAGGTCTGGAAAGACCTCCAAACTTTAGGTGCAAAGTGGTTAAAATCTATAAAATGACTTTTATTTCAAATCAACTTTGCAAAAATAGAAGAAAAATCTGTACTAACTTTTATTTAGATCCTACTGATGGCGATTATTCCCAGTAGTCCTCTCTAACCCTGGCCTCTTCCCAGTTGTCTGTGGGGTGAAAATTCGTGCTGACTGTTCCCTTTGAAAGCTGACTAGAGAGGACAAATGGGAAGTCTGTTTCTAAGGTGTCACTGGGGCAGTGTCAATTGCTACGATTCCTTCCCAGGAAAAAACATAGTAACCATTATTATACTTATAAACTTTTAAAAGTAACACAACTTCATAGTAATATTTTACCTGGGTGTTATTCGCATATTGTTTTTTTGTTTTTCATTAATTTTGTATTTGTTTTAATAATTCTATTTTCTTTATATTCTTGCGTGTCTTTCGTATTTTTATTTGAGTTTTATATTATGTTGGTACAATAAAGCATTCCGTTATCTAATGTTATCTAGATGTCTACCACACCAAGTTTCTGCGCCATTGGTTTACTAGTTTTCGCGTAGTAACAAACTTACTCAGTTAAGATATACTTATAAACTTGCTGCGACACCATGTTCTGTATGTTGCTGACGATGACATCCCCCAGCTTATTTTGTTTGCGTTTGTAAAGGTTTCAAAGGGCTGCTAGGTTTCATCATGCCATGCTTGAGACTGAGTCATTTCAAAAACTCAAACTGACCTGCTGCAGAGTTTGAACATAAATGTTGATAATAATGTTGATTTTTTTACATGATTCTAAGATATATTTGTAATAAGTAGTTAATATTTTTCTATGTTGTAAGCCAAACATTGTGTTGATTTTTTTACATTATTCTATTATTTATACATAACACAAAAAATTAATAAGCTGAAATCTATGGTAATTACATGTTTTTTCTTGGAATTGAGACAGGGCTTAAGGGGACTACTGGGGATAATCAAGTGATAGAGTGATTTCCATTTCTACGTAATTATAATCATTTAACATTACCTATGTGCCAATTATTTTTAACTAATATTTCAATTGCAGGACAACCAGTAACTGACATAGCAGTGCACCCTTCAGACAAACTAGCTCTAAGTATTGGAGGAGACAAGACACTAAGAACATGGAATTTAGTCAAGGGAAGGCCTGCATTCACTATCAACCTAGCTAGCAAAGGAGTTCTTATGCCTACAGAAGTTAAATTCTCACCAGGAGGAGACAGATTTTCTCTAGTTTCCCAACAGACTGTAGATATCTGGACAATTAGCAAAGCAGGTGTTGAAAAGAGAATCACATGTAACTCTAAGCCTACATCAGTAGCGTGGATAAGCGATGAAAGAATTTATATTGGATTAGAAAATGGTAACATCATTACTTTAAGCATTAGTGACACTCAAGCACTTACTTATCCTGCTCATAAGCACAGAGTAAAGAGTTTGTACTTTGAAAACGATTTGTTATACACGGCATCAAGTACTGGTGAACTTAAAGTGTGGACTGTAGATGACTCAAAGCTGAATGAGTTTGCCTCTTGTAATGCATCTTGCAGAGTGACATGTGTCACCCTCAATAAACAGAACCATTTGATCAAAAATGAGGATCAATCTGATGATGAAACAGCAGAAACGAGCCTGAATGAAAATGTGGAGGAAAATGATTCTGATGATGAACCTGAACAAATACAACAGAAGGCACAAAAAAGGAAACCAGGAGCATTTGTTACCATAAGTTATGGTGATGATGAAGATAGCAAAGTATCTCCACCAGCAAGTAAAAAAATTAAAAAGAAAAAGAGGAATAAAAAAAATAAAAGCAAGAAACTAGAAAATAAATCAGAATGATTGAACAGTACCCACTGAATTTTATTTATGGTCTTAATAAAAACTCGATATCTTCTTTGCAGATTATATTTTACCATTGTCTCATTAAATGTACATGATACTCACACAGAACACAGTAAAAAACAATATGTTGTAGACTTTGGTTTGTTTATTAAAATTATAAATAAAAATCTGAACACACACCCAAATACATAAAAATAATTAGGCTCGTAATAAATTAATTTGGTCCCGAAATAAATATATAATTTAAAGATAAAGAAAAATGTAAAAAATAACAACGTAATTATTAAACAAAAGTACTGATTAATTTTGGCAATTGTTATTGGACTCTACTTACAATAAATTGTTAAATCTTAATTGAAATAAATATCCTAAATGTACATTCGGTCACACAATGACTTGTCGCTCACGACTCCACGGCGACCACCTCATGTCACACAGCGCTGTCACACTGGTATGACGGTGAGGAAATTATATTCCTAACTGCCACACTGTTAGGTTATCAATAGAGTAGTTACTATAACCACAACATAAACATTTCATAATGATCATACACCCCCTTACTTATAAACGCAGGTTAACAGCTGCATAACTATGTATTATTTGTCTTTTACTGTAACATGAAGTTTCAAAGTTGACACACAGAGACAAACGTTACATAACTTGGTCATCTGGTAACATCGTTTATAAGTAAGGGGGTCAATGTGTTGGAGAGAAAGTTACATAAAACAAGACTGTTGAAACTAACAAAAACATTAATTTATCATTTTAAACTCTGATTTTATTTTTCTGCTTCAATAATCTTTTCTTTCTTTGTTGTCTTTTACTTCTCCGTTACTTTCTATCCAACATATATGACACTGAACAATAGAAAATTGTTTTATAATGTCATTGAGGATCCTCCAGTGAGTCAATTAAGAACATCATTTCCTCACCGTGACACTAATGTGACAGAACAGTGAGTCGGTCGGACACGACTCGCATCAGCGTCACTAGCCTCAGACTCGGCGACGGTACTCTGTACGAGACCTTATTTACACTAGACATTACACCTTGTCTACGGAACCAAACATACGCATATTGTTACACAGTATAACAGTTCCTACTTCAAATGTCGAAATGCGTACCTCAATCTCATTCAATCGTAAACTAGTAGAACAAAGTGTCTTGATAAGATGTAGATTACGTTTCGCATTTCCACATTTCAAGGCATAACACATAGTTTCTTTAACGTGTAATAGTGTTTGGTCAAATGAAAAGGTAAAAGTTAATTTTTCACAAAGGTAATTTTGTTTTAATAAATCATTTTAACTTCTACTTTGACTGAATACTATTGGTTTAAGAAACTCGCGATTAGTCTTATTAATTGAACGAAGGTACAATGATGTTGCCTAAGAAAACTATAAAAGCTCGTCTAAATTATCAAACATCACACAGAAATAACTATAAAGAGTAGTTTACTGGAATGTTTAAAACCGTGAAGCTTTCATACATGAGGTTATATTTCCGAATAGTGTAAATACATAGTTATCAAATAAATACTGTTGAACGATTTTGAAAGATAACCTGGTATTCTTACATGAAATGAGATCATGTTTCAAGTATGTTACTTCACTATACACTTTTAATAATGAAACACTAAAGACTGGCGACAAGAGTAAATACATCGACCACGATACATAACTAAGTACTTTTGTGCAATACATTTCATTATTACAAATAAATGCCAAAGAATACCAAAAAACTTGCTATGTATACAAATGAATAAATTATAGCATTACATTAATTCGTTAGTAACGTTTATCAGTTATTAATGAGTCCTTATTAACTATCTTAAATATCTGAAAATTTCTAAGAGAACATGTTATAGTAATTCATGACTTTAGAACATCTAATTCATTCTTATGACTAGATTGAGCCAGTGTTATTTCCCATAGTCCATAATTTCACATAGAACTTTCAAGAAAAACTGACACAATTAATACAAAATGTAGGAACAATGTAGAATTTCCAACATGTTTTGGGAACGGAAAGATTTGATCTTAAATCGATAGGCAGTTCATTCGATAAAGTAGTATCGTAAGTAAATAAATATAATCTATTGCTGCCGTGAAACTATAAATATGTCTAACGGATAACTAACCGTCAAGTTTATACACACATTATCCTGTTTCATATGAACTTACGTCTAAGTTTCGATTAATATTCGTTTCATCGGTTCGAAGCAGCCCTAACGGTTCTAGTCTAAGCTATAGGTGAGATGGCACTCGGTACGCTATCAGACAGCTCTCAGGCCCATTCGCGGCATATTATGTAGTTAATTTATATTAAGTATACCAAATAGTTAAAATGTCTTATTAATATACGAAACTTCTGCAACGTTCGACACGTTCAAAGCGGCCGATAAGGTGCCATTTGAGTGACACGTAAGCCAATATTATACTCCATTGTCATAATAGTTCCCTAAACGTTGGTTCTAAAATCTGATGTTTGTTTAGATTTTGGGAACTCTTTGAACAAACTTTCGGTTTTGAGCATCAATTTTTACAGAAAAAATAGGCAAATAACTAAATATTTGAAAAACAAATAATCCCCTTTAGTGGCTACGTAATACTCGAATGGCCCTTAAAACAAAACGGGCAAGAATTCGCATAAAGAGGAAAATTTGAGACGTTTCAAAGAAATAACACCGAACATTCCATAATATAAACTATAGAATTCAGTTCATTTTACGATTACAGTCATGAAAGGAAAGATTCACAGACAAACTGAAAACTGGAGATTTGATAAGGAGGGGAGTAGCGGCGACCCTCTCTTTGGTGGGTCTCTCTATCTACTTCTTTTTGGCTTTCTTTTCCGCCTTCTTGAGTGCTTTGAGGTGTTTCTCGTGTACGGAGCGCAGTTCCTTGAGGCGGCGCTTCATGCGGCGGCGGTCGTCGGAGCCGAGCCCGAGCAGCTTGAGGTCTGCCGAGCTGAGCGCCAGCAGTAGGGCGCCGTCGACTCCGCGCCCCGCGAACGCGCCCGCGTGGCGGTCCAGGCCCTCGGCTAGACCGGACACCCACTGCCATACCTGATGAGTGACCAACAATATGTTACACTGTGATTGTCACTAAAACCACAGTTTATCCAGTAGTTTACGCGTTGGACACGTAGTTGCTATAACTCTTATACTACCGCACAGTCGGTCGACCCGAATCAAAACGTTGAACCTAAAGTAAACAAAGCAATGCTTCGATTCGCTTTGATTACGACTCTAGCTAGCCGGTTGCAGACTGGAGTCTGAGCTAAGATAGTTAAGCTTGGCTCAACCTTCCAGCTTCCTTGTAAGCTCGCCTTACGAGAACCAGAGCGTTCTCGTAAGGCGAGCCGTTCTCGAGAGGTGGTAAGGGGTATACGTATGTAGCGGTCTTTTCTAAAGACTAAAGTGTCTGGCGGATTTAAACTGAATGTCATAACCGGATTAGTTTAGCGCTGATTTTCATTCTAAATAAAAGATATCTGGTCGAATTAAATTGGGCTCAACCAAATTTAAAAGCCTACTAAAATGTGATGTGATTTTAAAGATAGTGACGTTTTTATTTGGTGATGTTACATTTTATTAGATAGATAAAGACATCTAGGGATTCCAAAAGCAACCCTTAGTGGCGGGAAGTATCCTGTAATACGTACCTGTTGCTTCGACCAATGGTTGACGGCAAGCGGCCCCTGGTGCCCGGGCGGCGGCGTGAGGCTCGCCTCGGAGACGGCGCTCGACAGCGGCTGCCACGGCACCTCGCCGCCGACTACGCAAGCCGGAGCTTTCTTCACTACAATCACATTGCTTCTAATCAGTAATAAACGAAGGGAGAACCGACGGTGTCTCACACGTCTCCTCGTAGGGATTACATGCTCAATTTTACCTTAGTTAAATACAAAGTTAAGGGAGTTGATATTGATAATGATATTCATTGTTATAAATAGAGCTTATCAACCGTGTGTGTGAGAAAAGACATGCGAATCTTAAATGATCAGAAAAAGTCATTGGAGAAAAAAGAGGAATAATGACAAAACGTGGCCTATTCTGTCACATGATGGTCCAACTTAAATGACGTTTAGTTAGGAAAATGCGTCTTTACGGTCTCTTAATGCAGAAGGCATTCAATGCGATTTAGGTTACTGAATTTTACATGTTAGATAATAAGTGTTAGGACCAATCATGCAATAAAAAAAATCAAGGTCATCTACTATATCAAGGGAATATACGGGACTTCACCATTCAAAAAGAGGTCTAGATATAATACCATCACCTGACAAACAAGCTTAACACAAAATGTTACCATAGTTTGAAGCATCCAGCACCGAATACCAGTAATTTGTAAGTTAAATCTTAATTTTAATTGTGTTGATGATTATAATGGTTAAGTGTGTGAAGTGTAATTCGTAGCTTGTATACGAGGGTTGATTTCCAAACTTGGCACCCTAAAAGATTTACACCTGCATGCAACTCTTATAAGCCCGTTGTAATGCGTCTAACCGCTTGCGCCACAGGTGCTCATAGCATCGGGATGAATCATGAAATCATTGTAAGTGCGTGTTTGTGTGGTGTATATAAGTATAGCTTGTTAACTAATGAGAAGTCATGCTTTTTGCAATGACACAGAGTGGTTAGAGCTCTCTAACATTAGATGCCAGTAACCAAGAAACACCCAACTATAAAAACGTGTACGCATTACAGCTTAGATAATATTATAAATCTGAAAGTGTAAAACCGATTGCGATTAAACCTTGCCCCGTAAACGACTACAGTAAATAACAAAAACTTATTCCAACATTGTATGGTTTACGCTACTTTTAACTCAAAATTCTCAGGCGATCCATCACGGTGTTGCATACAATGTGCGACCCATAAATCAGTTATTTATTGTAAGGAGAACCAACAGCTACAAAACAATACAACTTAAAGATCTAAAAAACGGAGAGCCAATTAGAGGTTCCCACAAATAGAAATAACATATAAAGTGTATGAAGTCAACACGCAAATAATCAACACGCTACAGAAGATTTATAAAGAAAATAAGATTTATAGGTAAAGCACTATACACCCTAACCTATTGAACCCTATAGAGTTATCTAGTACCGTATCTTTGTCTATGCCAGTCGCAACGATACTCGCTACGTGTTGTTTACAAACCTCTAGCGTTAGCCTCGCTGACGGCCTGCCGGATCTCGTCGACCAGGTCGTTGGTGAGCTGCACGGCGTCCGGCGGGGAGGCGACGCCCGCGCCCGCGCCCGCGCCCGCGACCGCGCCGCCGCCCGCGCCTCCGCCCGCGCCTCCCGGCGGCGACGGGCCAGAGGCGAGCCGGCGCTCACGCTCCGCTAAGACTTGCTTCAGCTGCTCCGCGAGCGATGCCGGCGGACCTACCATAGGTGTATGTACCACTAGTACTTTGCTATTCTAAATGTGGCTACTATATTATATCTCAAACTCCGATTTAGCCAGGATAGTCGTTTTAAAAGTGACTCATTTCTACTTTTTAATACAGTCGCCTGCAGCTGGTTCTTAACGTGGCAACATTTTAGTATTACCACCACTTAGTTAAGAGTTACCGTAATCGCTTTTCTACACCTTCGATAATCTCCCACCCCGATATATCCAGGCTTAACGCGCCCAGCCCTTTTTTCGTATTAATATAGCGTATATATAACCAATGTAAACGTAAATATTATGTCTCAAACTCCGATTTAGCCAGGATAGTCGTTTTAAGTGGCTCATTTCTACTCTTTTAATACAGTCGCCTGCGGCTGTTTCTTAACGTGGCAGTATTATCACCACTTAGTTAAGAGTTACCGTAATCCTTTTTCTACACCTTCGAAAATCTCCAACACCGATATATCCAGGCTTGCGCGCAATCCTTTTTTCGTATTAATAGTGCTAATTTAAACGTAACAATTTCATAATATCGCACCTCAACATAATTATGCCACTCTGTGACTCTAAGCGTATCCGTGTAACAGTAAATAGTTTTAATAACTGTGTCTAATTAAATTTCCAAAGGCAGAGTCGGTCTGCTTTTTACCTACCTTAGTCTATTATTCACATTTCTTTACAAAGATCTCCCTTATTTCATGTTCTCTTTTGATACGTGTCGTTTCTATATATTGAAATATGCGATGTCCAATTTATTTATTACGTTTTCTTGCTGATGACGATCGAGTTTTGGACAATACGAGATTTTATAATACGTATCTACCTAAATTATTTTTAACATGCTTTAATTAGCGTTCACAACAACTACAACGCCAGTGATGGGATGTGATGACGTAACAAGATCACACATTTGAACGAGCACATTGTGAATATGGAAGCTTGCAAAGTGGTTAAAACGGTGTCGTTAAACACAAAAGCATCGCTTAGCGAGACGAACATTTCAATTAGAACAAATCGATGCGTTTGGACGAAAAAAAACGCATTCCTATGAGAATCTAATTTGGGAATGGAATAAATACCTGAAAGTGGATGGTGTCTATGGTCTCGGGAATAAATCCCATCGTCTGTGGCACTGCCTACTGAGCTGCAGCCACTTGGCCGCGTGTTTTGCTGCTGAAACGAATAAAATAGGCATTGAAATCGGAAGAACAACGAAGGGTTTCACAACTCTTGAAATGACTAAATATCCATGTATATCATTACTTACAGTGCCAGCATGCGTAGGCGCTCCAGACGTAGACTCACTGAGAGATTCATCTGCTGAATCGTTGTAGGAATCATCAAGGCCATCATACTGAAAATAACAAATAAATAATACTAGTTAAGTTATAGTAAAAGAGTTTGATACAGGTCAATATTGGAAAAGGTTGACACAATACGATCTGAAGTATAATTCCAGAGACGGAGATAACCGATCCCACCAATCAGGCTGAAAGGTGAAATAATATTGATGCTGGTGACGGAACATCACAAAAAGTCTAGTAAAACATCGGCCAATCACAAATGGCCTCATTAATAAAAAGGGAATAAGGTCGAAGTAGGTATTCCGCTTTTTGTTTCTGACTATGTCAATTGTGAAAGTTCTTGTCATGGAAAAAGACACCATGTTCTCACTATTCCGACCTTATTCCTCCTTAATTAATAAGGCTAAAAGTTTAGGTAGAGACAGGTAACGGATCGGGCGATCACAAAGTTTGATTATTACCTCACCCCCTGCCAGCAAGGGTGAGTTGTTTTATAGAAAAATTGGGTATTTTGTCTTTGATTGTCAGTAACTAACCGAGCTAGCGTTGCTGAGCGAGTGAGGCGAGTGTGGCGAGTGCGCCGCGTGGCGATGCCTGGCGAGGTCGGTGCGCGCGCGGTGTAGCGACGTGTCCAGCAACGCACTCCCGCGCGGCACGGCGGCGTCCAGCTCGCGGGACGTCATCGCTACGGTACCGCCCGCGGCCGCGGGACCGCCGCCGCCCGCGCCGGCTGAACCCGCTGACGATGTCGATACCCTGCGATAACGATAACTGGGTAAGGGCGGGTCGAACACATAAATCTATGTCTCTAATGACCTTACGAGTCAGTGACCACGTATAAACCAAACATAAGCAGAATAAAGTGAAAGACCACAAAGAGGACTTAAGAGATCAAATTGGTTTAAACTGTGCCTATTTTCGGTGCAACTTAACAGCGTTATAAACATCGCTAGTGAACGGTGAAGAAAAATATCAGGAGGAAACTCACGTCTTAGTTACGTACAAATATCTAAATAAAGTTCTTGAATAGATTATATTGAATACCGACCCGTACATCCGAAGGTACTTTTAGAGAGAAGTGAATAAAAATATAAAAACTAACATAGTATCGGTATACAAGGGCGTGGTTGCGGGAACAGAGCTCTGTATGACCGAAGCTATCGGTAGTGGCGCCGCCGTCACGGCCACCGGGTGCGACGCGGCGACCGGCGACACTTGTGACGTCACGACGACGGCGGCCGCGTCGGTTGCGGTGACGCCGTTGGCTGGAGTGGCGGTGGCGGTGGCAGTGGCGGTCACGTCGCCGATGTCGGGCGGCTCGCGACGGGTTTTGTCCACTTTGGCGTATTCGTCCTCGACGGGTGATAGGTCGGAGAGATCGCTGTCTGAACTCCACGGATCTGAGAGGAAAAATGGTGATTTGAAAGATCATCTAAAGTTGACATGCGCTGCTATACTGAGCTCCGGGCTAGTGAGCTAGCCCAGTGCTTACTTTACAAATCTTGTGATTAGTCTTGCACTGACATTTGTGTCGGAGCAAGACCAATCACAGGATTTGTAAATGCAAGACGAATCACAAGATTTGTAAAGTTAGCACTGGGCTAGCTCACTAGCCCGGGGCTAAGCTTGACTTGCGCTGCTATACTTAGCCAGGGCTAACTAAATAACTAACGTGCTAACTTTTGTGATTGTTTGTGCACTGACACAAATGTCAAAGCACAACCAATCACAAGAGTTACTAGCACGTTAGTTATTTAGTTAGCGCTGGCTAAGTATAGCAGCGCAAGTCAACCTAAGTATAGCAGCACAAGTGGGCCTTAGTGTTTAAGTTTCAGTTTTAAATGCGTATAGGCATTAATTGGTCAGGGGATAAATTTAATTGTCGGGTAAAATGACAGGTAAACCAAAGTCCTGGTGATAGTGTAAGATACTCAAATGTTTTGCAGCAATTTGCGACGCATTTTCCTATGGTCACGTTGCTCGCTTAAGGCCGAGGATGTTGAGCAACATAGTTTGATGAAATCAAGCATATTTCATACCGTTAATGAGCAACGGATCTGGGTCCGGCCGTCGCGGCAGAGGCGGCGTCTCTCGTCGCGCCGACGGTTCGTGCGGCAACATCACCGGGAGACCCGCTTTCTTTTGAGTCTCCTGAAACATACCGGAAAATATAATTAGTTGACTTGACTACATACACTGTGTGAATAAAGCATTACACAGATCATCCTTTTCTACACGCTATTTATTTATGTTATAGCGTATATTGAAAGGATGTTAGGGAGACCTTTGCCCAACAGTGGGACAATAGGTTAATAAAGATAGCGTCCCCGACGGCCAATATGCGGGCATACCGTGCATCGTCCGCTGCACCCGAGCGATCACCCCGAAGGGCGTCGTCGGGGAACGACTGATCTATAGACCTACAAGGGTTCCTTACAACAATTCTGCTAGCAATATTGCAAATTAACAAATTCAAAATAACCGTGCACCTTTCATAGAACAAAGCCGTGAGAGCCAGGTGCACACTTATCGTGAATGTGTCAAAATGCTATATTGCGGTCAAAATTGCTATAGGGAACCTTTTTAGATGTTTTTTTTTTATTTATTTTTTGATTTATTTTATTATCACAAACACTTAAAATAATATTTTACATATTTTCTGCCAAGCTGCATAGCGGCTTGTCGGCAGTAGTTCCCGCTTTATTACTAGCTAGTGGACGTAAGCATAAAATAAATGTAGGTCCTTACAAATAGGTAGGTATCAAAACAAGTTCATAGGCCCTCACAATAATTATCCCGATAGGTAGGTTGGTGCCAGTAGCCGACTACGGGCACAATGACAGGTAATGTTTTGTTAGAATTCTTTTTAATTGTTTTTTGCGCATCTCGCCCCCAGTCAGCTCTGGAGGTAACTGATACTATGTACTAGTGAGTAATGCAGTACGCACCAGCAGTAAGACCTCGAGCCTGGCCACCCTGTCCCGCAGCGCGGCGAGCGCGGCGCCGTACTCGCGGTGTGCGTCGCGCAGCGCGCCGCTCCACCACTCCTCGCGCGCTCGCACCAGCGCGCGGCTGCGGCGCCACGACCGCAGCGCGCGCCGAGCCTGCCACAACAAAACAATCATTTTAGAAATACTTATCGCAAGGAAAGGCCACGTGGACGAAGTCCCAAGCGTTGAACCGACCAAATATCTGAACATCTGGATGTACCACTAAGCACTGCGCTACATCGAGCCAACGATAGAGGGCAGTGGAAAAGGGCGGTCAATCGACTGCACCAGAGGAGTCACTGAGGATCGTGACTCATTGAGGGAACGACTGAGAAGAAGGGAGGAGGGGGATCGCAAGAAAATATTAGGTCGGGTAAAAAGTATTTTCGCATTTAGCATGTATGAACATGAGTAATGAAATATCTTTAGCAATATCATTTCTATCTGGCTGGTTTTGGTATCTTTGGAAACGTTTAAATTTTAAAGAAGAAAATTCCAAATTCAAATTAGGAAAATGAGCGATTTTCATTTGTTTTTCTTATTGTTAAAATGAGTGAATCTAATGAAGAAATTCGATACATTTTTATTTACATTTACATTTTTATTACTACAAAAAAAGTAAAAATGCAACATAGGCCCCAAAAAAAATCGTGATGTTTATGGACCTAATGCAGTATATGTGTAAATAAACTGATTTTTTATATAAAATGCGAAGAAACTTTTTAGCTGATTTATTATATTTTTAAAAATTCCCCATGATAGAATTGGAACCTGTGCCCCCTTGCTAACCAGGCGAAAAATATTTCTAAGTTTAAATATGCCTTGAACAATAAAAAAACAAGAAATATTAAGGAATAGAGAGAACATACGTGTGCGGAAAGAGATATGAAGTCAGTTCACTACACTCCTCTGCAGTATGTTTATACCGGCATATTTCAGTTTTGTAAACAAAACGTTTGAAATCAAAGTTGAAATATTGAGCACGCAAAATTGTGATCAAAACAAACTTAATTAAATAATTGGAAATCTTTAACATGCTCAAAAAAATATATTTTTTATCATTAATAAGGAATTTAAATTTATATTAATATTATAAAGCTGAAGAATTTGTTTGTTTGTTTGGTTGAACGCGCTAATTTCAGGAACGCCTGGTCCGAATTGAAAAAGCTTTTTGTGTTTGATAGTCCATTTATCGAGGAAGGTTATAGATTATACGATTTTAAACTAACATGGTTATTTTCACTACCAAAATTACTTAATAACGGGGTATTATTATATCGAGCTCCGCGAATAAATTATTAAACATGGTAAATACCCCGTTACTTTTGATCCCCATATTACCACGGGACCGGGAGTTACGCGGGTGAAACCGTGGGGCACAGCTAATTATAAATAAAAATTTAAAGTCGCACAATGGGCGGCCTAGCAGCTGAAAGCGATCTCTTCCACAATTTTGAGGTAGAGAGAATCACACGAATGAATTAGAGTGAGTTGCGTTATTTAAATGTCCAAATTATAAATTTTAATATATTTTTAATTAAAATCTAATTAGATTGAAATATTCGGAAACCATCGTTTCAAAGCCTAACACATATAAATCTTATTAGCTTTGTTCATTACTAGCATAGTCGACTTTTTTGTTCATTACTCGGATTCTACTAATTGGATTTTTACGTAAAGTATACCACGACCTTCCTCGAAAATAGAACTTAGAACTATTTTGTGCAGACTTTTTGTTCTCTCTTCCTTTATCTTATACAGTGGTGGTCATATAATTAAGAACGCTGATTTAAAGGGAAGATTTTTTTTCAAACATATCGCAAAAATAATTGCATGTATTTTTTTAAAATTTTCTCTGTATCGTAAAACTTTTTTACAATATCACTGCATGCATTGATACACACGAATTAGCTATAAATAAATAGACAAACTTTTTACACTACTTCTAAACATAGTATTCCTATTTACTGGCTGGTCACGTAATTAAGAACGTTAAATAGTTTATATCTTTATTCATATACAAGGTGTAACAGGTAAGCCCTTTTAATCCGAAAGGAGGTTGTTCTAGACGTCTAGGCGAACAACTTTTGTTCTACGACTTTTGGAAATTCGAAGTACTTTTCGAAAAATTTAGGTGTAAAGTTTACTTGAAAATCAGCTGTTTCTGAGAGTTCGAGGTCATTGAACTTATGTTGTCCTTTTATTTAGTTTGATGGTTTACAATCAAAACTTCAATTATCTTTATTTTCAAAAGCAGCTGTTTTTTTCAGTGAAACATAATCTCAAAATGTTCAGAAAAAAAGTTTTAGTTTTCAAAAGTCGCAGAACAAAAGTTGTTCGCCTAGACGTCTAGAACAACCCCCTTTCAGATTAAAAGGACTTACCCGTTACAAAATGTAAAAATAGAGAATACTCGGTCGATTTATTACTGTTTGTATAATTTTAGCGCCATTTAGTGCTGTTTAAGATTAAAAGTGATTGCTCCTTATGAAAAACCATGGAAAAAAATCAAAACTATGACAAATCTACACAGGAAGTAATAATAAAACTTCGCCGGAAGAAATGGTCTTATAAAAAGATAGCCAACCATCTGCAATGTTCAAAAACGATGGTTTTCTACGCTGTAAAGCATTTTGCTACGTATAAAACTTCTTCGAATGTTTTACGAGTACCTAAACAGAGAAAAACAAGTCTTCGAGATGACCGAAACACGGTTCGTATGGCAAAACAAAATCCTTTTAGGGTCCAATGAACTGAGAAAAGAATATTTTGGTGAAAACAACCCTTCAGCAATCTCAACACGCACTATTCGAAGACGTTTTCGTAGTAGAAAAATTGCACAGTAGGATATCAAGAAAGGTACCCATGTTGAAACTTTGCCACAGGCAAGCCCGGCTTCCATTTGCGAGAAAGTATGAAAACTGGACTGTGCCACAGTGGAAAAATGTACTTTTTTCTGATGAGACGAAAATAAACAGAGTATGTTCTGATGGACAACGATATGTACGACGTCCCCCAAATACAGCATTCGACCCTAAGTACACGAAAGTTACATTAAAGCACGGTGGTGGAAATGTGAAAATTTGGGGGTGCTTTTCTGGACATGGTGTAGGACCTGTAAAGTTGATAGGAGATAACATGGATCAGTTCCAATACAAAATTATGCTGGAAAAAACAATGTTACCCTATGCTGAAGACGTTCTACCGGTTATTTGGACATTCCAGCATTACGATGATCTAAAGCACACTGCACGTACCGTAAAGGAATTTCTTACAGCGCAATCAGTTTCTGTCTTAGACTGGTCAGCTAACAGTCCAGATCTAAACCCAATAGAGAATCTGTGGTTCGAACTAAAGAAAAAGGTTTCAAATACAAAGTGTGAAAATTTAAGAGAGCTTTACAACGTTTTTTTAGAAGAATGGAACTCTATTTCTCTTGCGAGATGACAAAAATTAATAGAGTCAATGCCTCGCCGGTGTAAAGCAGTAATTAAAAGCTGTGGATATGCTATTAACTATTGATTTCAGTTAAACATGTATTAAATCGCTTTTAAAATTTTCCGCGCTACATATTATTGTGAATTTTTTAATGTAAGTGTCATAAAAAGCAAGTCCCGACCAGCTTAATAAATCGTTCTTAATTATTATATTTTTTATTCCTAAGTCACGTTTCTCTATTAATGTAGCTATTTTATAACATAATTAGTTGCTTCTCAGAGGATTCACATCCCTGTGTATTACACGATTTATATAGAAAACTTCTAAAACTTGAAATCGTTCTTAATTATATGACCACAACTGTATATAAAAATGAATGCCTATTTTGCGTTGTCACGGCATCACGCCTGGACGGCTGGACCGATTTCGATAACTCTTTTTGTGTTGTGTTTGTTATGATCAGGAGAAGGATCTTATGCCAGAAATTTTTGAATTTTGGATAAAAACTTACGCGGGTGAAACCGCGGGGCGCAGCTAGTTATTTATAAGTATAGATATCTGTGACCAACACACAGTGCCATCTAGCCCCATGGTAAGCTGTTAAGCTTGTGTTACGTTGACTAGACAACGGATATACTACTTATAATTATTTTTCTTTTGTAAATACATACATATTATACATAGATAAATACCCAGACCAGATACAAATATTTATTTTTAAGCATAAACATTTGCACCCGACGGGAGTCGAACCCGTAGCCTTCTGCATTGCAGCCAAGCGTTCGGCCGACGCGCCATAGAGATAAAACATTTGTAATAGGTATACCTTCTCGTATTTCCTCTGCGCGCGCTGCGCGTCGTCCGTGGCGGCGGCGAGCGCGCGGCGCAGCGCGTCGTCGGGCGCGCGCTGCGTGCACCACTCGTGCACGCGCGCGCTGATCTCCGCGCTGCCGCCGCCGCCAGACTCCATGCCCACCAACTGGGTACCGTTCATTTCTCATTTACTAACACTGGTTTGCGAGGTAGCTCCTACACATCGAACTCAGAATAAATCAGCCCCCTGTTATCTATCCAGTGGACGTTCTACCGATTTAGCAACATTACGAAGGTGGAAAGTGGGGTTGGGCGTGGGCCGTACGCTTAGTTTTTGGACACACTGCAGTGCATCAAAATAAATCGGACCGCGGCTTCTGCCCCCAGATTATCTATCTAGTGGACGTCTGACAACAGTGGAAAATAACTAGGCCCTATGCACTACATTGCTGCTGTGAGTAATTACCGGTAATAACCACGTCACGTCAACGCAGCAATAAATACCTGAAACGGCATGAAGCCGTCATTTTCGACGGTTGTCAGACGTCCACTAAATAGATACGTGCAGAAGCCGCGGTCCGATTTATTTTAATGCACAGCAGTGTGTCCAAAAACTAAACGTATGGCCCGCGCCTAACCCCACTTCCCTCCGTAATGTTGCGAAATCGGGAGAACGTCCACTTTTTGGGGTAAAATATTTTTGATAATCAACCGGCACTTGTCAAAAGTATCTTGACGCCTCCGCGAGTCATAGACTACTATAGTAACTTTAATAGAGTTCTCCACCGGCCCGGTGTAGTTTTTGTTTCCTCAGTTTGTAAAGCGCTTACGGATTCTGGTTTGTTCTGAGTTCGATGCTTCTACTAAATAGTGAGACGGGTAACTTTTGTTCTACGACTCTTTGTAATTTTACAGAAAGATTGAAACAAAATCCTATTCATATTATAAACGCTAATAATTGCACGTTTGTATGTATGTATGTGACTTTGATGAAACTGAGAGTAAATATACAGATATCTGGAAACCCAGAATAACACTTTTAGGCTAATTTTTATCCCGATCATATATTAAACGGATTATGGATACAACATACATAAATGCACCATTTGGCACCATGGCCTTCTGCACCATTTGGTTTTACCATCTCCCTTCTACTATCAGACATCCAGGCAAACTGATAAACGGCACCGGTTCATGGTAAAAATACTTGTCACACGAACCCAGCGTTTCAGCACCGTCATTCAGTTGCTTGAGTATGTCTTCCCAGATGTCTACAATTTGGGTCTTCAAGTCACGAGTAATCAGGTAACTCCTAGATTAGCGTGCAACATCTAAGAGCACATCGTCGCTGTCCAAATTGGTATCAGTTTATCGTAAAAGAAAATCACTGTTTAACTGTATAAAAAGTATATAAAAAATCTCTGAAATAACGTACAGCAAGGATAATAACTTATAGCATTTGAACTTAGTGTCACAAATATATTGAGGACCGGAAGCGTTCTTACCTCATGTAAAAATGTTCTAAGTTCGTTGATCTCCGGATGCCTGGCTTGCGAGGCGATGGCCTCGGCGGGCGTCGGTTGTGTTTCCTCCTCCTCCACTTGCTGTCTGCGTTGACGCTCGCGGGACGCTCTGTCATCGAACACCCGAAGTTATAGAAGAGTTAAATTTATTACTACAGTTCGGTAACACCCGTAAAATACTCCAAGTAAATACTTTGATAGTAAATATTTTACATTGCCCCCAAATTCGGATCCTTTTGAGACTGGAGGGGATACCATACCATAGTCTTTTACAGCCAAATATTTATAGACGTGTCTAAATAATTTATATAGCTAAGTAACGCCTTGCCTAGTTTTTATAAAGAATTTTTAACGTCAAAAAAAAGGTGACATAGATTAGATATTTTCTAAGACAAGTTTAGTTACTAGACCCGTCTATAGATAAGACCATCGGGCTACAGAGCGTAAATTTGACTAGTAATTACTTAGTCTTCTGTGAATACGGCTATATATCTTGATTGTATTGATATTGACAAATGATGCATGGTTATGCAGTGCATAATAAGGGGGGTTATGTTTACGTCACTGACCTTTCCTCCCTTTCCCTGTCAGCCGCTAACGACTGTCGTATGAGATGCGCCACCTCGCTATTTTCGGGATCCTTTTCACGTCCAATGAGAAATTTGACCGGGCCCGATGTGTTTCGAAGCACCGATGCGGCGTACGCTTGTGTTACACCAACCTATTTGTAAACATATAAAGGTTTCAAAAAATTACTATTTTAAAAACCTTTAGCAGGTTTTATGTTTTAATATAACATTATCATCTTTGACGTAGTTGTTGTAAAATTGAATAGCAAATTATAAAATGTTTTGTTTATTCACAATTAAAATCATCCTTACTTTAGCAACAAATTGATCAAATATCACACCGTCTAGAGCTCTATAATGCTAAATAAGCTCTAGTCTTAAGAATGTGTTTTAAACAAACCTTAGCGCTAATCTTAGATTAATAAACGAGTTACTTAGATCGTACTACACGTACCATGTGTTAGCCAAATAAATATAAGCTTTATATTAGTTGTCCAGTCACCATAACATAAGGTTAGTAGATATCGCGGTGTGATGTTCACAGAATTCGTTATAATTATTTGCCGGAACTCACCAGACTCTTGCCATCGACTTCAATGATCTGATCGTTGACCTGTATCCTGGCATCGCGCGCGGCCGCTCCGCTCTCCGTGATGGTCTTCACAAATATACCTAGTTTCTCCAACCCTGCGTCCGCACCCACTCCCATACCTGAAACGTGTTGGGTCAATGCTTTATTGTAATCATTTGAACAATGGATATTCCATGTAAGTATTAGTGGATATTCCAATCTTCTTCATCGTCAGAGTAGTGGTGTGGCTCATATAGTGTTAGTTTTCAGGTTGCCCTAAGGCGTAAACTATACAGAAACGGCGTAAGGTGAAAGCTTGAGAGAATGATTTTTACCACACATATCACATCGGTCATTCAAATAATGACCGATGTCATGTGTGCCAGAATCTAATGACAAATAGGGTAGACAATTTTTTTATACAGCACAACCCTCGAGTAATCAGATTTTGATAAAATCACTAAACTAACATACTAAAATTACTACACCTAAGAGCCAAATGATCGTGTGCATTTAGTGTTGTACAAGAATCTAAAGGAAATTAACTATTTTGACTTTTGACTTTTTGATGCTTTAATATTATTATTATGTAGACAATGTTTGAAAAACACATCAAAACTAGTTAAGCGTACTAATGACATGACATAACAGATACAGATGACACTGGCATATAAAAATCACGAATTATTTTTCTTTTCTCTTGCCATGAGGTGCTGGTAGATAGAAGTATACAAAGTCTTACCAATGATAGAGAGTCCGAGTCCATCGGCCCCTTTAACGAGGTCGACGGGAAAGACGTGCATCTTCTCGACCCGTTTCTCCAGCTCGTACTCCGCGGAGGCGGCCACCGGGTCCACGTCCTCGTTGCGACGGTCGTACTCCCGCACCGAGTGCGTCGAGAACACGCGCATTGGATTCGAACTGGAAACGAACCGTTCAGTTTTAGCTTCCAGTTATTTCCGGTCGGTGGCGCTACGGAATATATCTAGTAGCGGCGCGCGCAGAATGTTATGTTTATAGGAGTTTTTGAACAGGTGGTATCGGATGCTTTGTTAATTCGATGACAATAATTCGTGATTGTCAAATGATTTTTCCAATATTATATTAAATTACTAGCTGTTACCCGCGACTTCGTCTGCGTAGAAATAGTGCATAGCCAACTTTTTCGTTCAAACCCAAGTAGGTTCTATTAATTGGGTTCCGATGTAAAGTATACCACGAGGTTCTTCGAAAATATTAAATAAATTAAAAAAAAAAAACAATAATAATAAAATAACTATCCAATATTGACACCCAGATTTCATCGGATTAGTAGTAGTTTTTAATTGTATAAGGAACAAACAGAGAAACAAAGAGACAGACATGAATTTTAAATATTACATAATTTTGTTCTACTACTTTTCCTAAGTCCACTAGACAACTTTTATTTTAACTTATTTCCAAGTACAGACTTTTTGTCCTCTCTTCCTTTATTATAAATATAGATAGATGACAAGAGAAATTTATATACAAGATGTAACGGGTAAGCCCTTTTAAGCCGAAAGGGGGTTGTTCTAGACGTCTAGGCGAACAACTTTTGTTCTATGACTTTTGGAAATTCGAAGTACTTTTCGAAAATTTTAGGTGTAAAGTTTACTTGAAGATCAGCTGTTTCTTAGAGTTTATGTTGTCCTTTCATTTTGTTTGGTCAACTACAATCAAACCTTCAATTACCTTTATTTTCAAAAACAGCTGTTTTTTCAGTGAAACATAATCTCAAAATTTTCAAAAAAAAAAAGTACAAATTTTCAAAAGTCGTAGAACAAAAGGTGTTCGCCTAGACGTCTAGATCAACCCCCTTTCGGATTAAAAGGACTTGCCCGTTACACCTTGTATAAGATTATTTAATATGTGTTTCTTTTAACGTATTTAATTATGACAGTAATTTAGTCATGTAGATTCTGGGCAAAACCAGGGATAAGAATAGTTACCTGAATTTAACTTTGGTGTTTCTTTTAACAAATACTGGTGGGTAATAGTCGTCGTCTTCATCTTCTTCGACGGGAGGTAGTCCAGCTACCTGCAAACAAAATTAATAAATAAATAAATGTGTATTCTAAATAGGTATGAATAATGTATATAAAATTGATGTACCTTTGAAATGTAGCGATTGTTTGCACAAACATAACATCCCACTTCCTGCTAATATTATAAATGTGAAAGTCTGTGTGTTTGGATGTTACTCAATCACGCAAAAACGGCTGAACGGATTTGGATGAAATTTGGAATATAGGTAACTGGGGACCTGGAATAACACATAGGCTACTTTTAATCCCGAAATTTCCGCCGGAACCGCGGGGCGCAGCTAGTATGCTATAAAAGACATTAGCCTCATACCCAAGCGACACTACCCAATTATCCGGCTCTGAACACGTGGTCCGACTGCTTTGTCCGACTGATGTGACACGTGAACTTTTTTTCCTGTTGGTTCGAATGAGGAGTCGGACTTATAAAGTCTTATCCAGTCAGGTATCGGAGCAATAAAGCCGCTCACCACTCGGCCGCCACTCGGTTGCAACAGACCGATCGACTGCTCGCCGAGCAATGGCGTTGTCCAAGCTCGACCGAGTGGCGGTCTAATATAAATCATCCCTAAGGTGTACAATGGAGTTTTGGCGGGAACGCGTTGAGGAGATGTTTTTCTGAAATCTAGTTCAAATGCGTGCAAATTATTTAATTTCGGGGGCATATAAATCAATTTAGTTTCGTGAAGTGTACAAGTGCAATGAAAGTGAAAATCGGTGCAAAACATGGACTTTAGCGTTGTCTCCAAAGCTCCGTGAACAATCTTTGTAAATGGCCACCGTGTTTACGAATGATTCCCTAGACTTGATTTAACTATGACAACTTGACTGTTTTGAAGCTAAAAACTCGCATATATATTAATAATACTTGACACTGGCTAATTTCCAAATGGCCATAATCGGTTCACAACCGATAAGAAATGAAATAAAGGTGTACAATGCCCCTCACCTCAGTATAGAAGTGTCCATCCTCGAAGTAATGCACGCCGTTCTCCTCCCCCAGCTCTCGCAGCGACTGCGGCGGGTAGTGCTCGAAGATGGAGTCGGTCACGTGGTCTGCCGGCGCGCGCTCGCCGCCACCGCCGCCACCGCCGCCGCCCGCGTCTCTCTCCGGCAACTTGCGGTCACCGCCCGCCATACCGTTGTCCGCTTCCAGGGAGACAAACTCGTAGCTTTCATCCACAGACTGCATGCTGCGTAACAACACAACATTTTAGTACATTAAGATGCATGTAGTTGCTAAACTCTAATTTTATATTGGGTACAACGAATAAATTTAATTATTTAAAAAAAATGTGTTTGCAGATTTTTTAGCTGACATTGTTTCCTACACTTCGTCGTAGCGTAGGGTGCCAAAGGCTTTTTAATTTTTACACATAAAGTGATTTACATTTGGTCGGCACGGACTTCTGTCACTAACCCAATGTAAATCAGCTCTTATGTTGTCTTTTTTGACACACTACTTAAAGTTTACTCAAAGTTTTAAATTTAGCAACTATTAATCGAACCTCTTTGTAAAAAAAATATTAAGACGCGATAGGCATCCTGCTTGTGACGCAGTTGCCAGTCCAATTTGATCTCCAGATAGTATAAATCCAAATATTTGTATAGGTATAATGTATTCTGTCCATTGTAAAGTTACCTCTCATACGAGAGCACGGACTGGTAGCTATCGTTGAGCGAGACGCCATTGTCGTTGGGCAGCGCGTGCGCGTGCGGCGACAGCATCGCCACGATCTCCTGCGCCTGCTCGTCCGACAGCAGAGCTTCTTGTCTGCGGGTACCAAACGATGCATTACGCTTCTGCACGCTGGAAACTATTAGGCTATGTCCGCTTAAGCAGGTGACTTGCTTAGCGCCTAGAGCCTAGCGAGTCACCTAGCAAAACCTTAACTAACGGTCTAGAATGTTCGCGACCGGCCGCAGTGAGCGCTTGGCGCCTAGCAACGCGCTTGGCGTGCACTCAGTGCGGCCAGTCGCGAACGTTGGTTTTATTTAGGTTCTCGCTAGGTGACTCGCTAGCCTCTAGGCGCTAAGCAAGTCGTCTGCCTGTGCGGAGATAGCCTGAGAGAAACTTGCGGAAGGCTGGCTTGCACAGCTACATCGATTATTCAGATTAGGTAGCACGGAATAACAGATCTCGACATTGTGTTTGACATTTATTTTGCTCATCTGTGCTAGCCAATTCAGATTAGTAAGTTCGATATGACTGCGCAATCGAAGGGTCGTAATACGCAGATTAGATTACATTTTTCTAAATTTAAACCTTCTTTTTTCCCATTTTTGTCATCAATTCAATCATTTATTCACAAGTTGGTTTAAGTGAAGTTAAGTCTTACCCCCATTTTTGTCGATCACAATATATGGCGTATCTCAGCTCCATATGAAATTGGTGCTATGGTTCGTGAACAACGTTCCGTCGCATAAAAGCGAGTACTTATTAGAAATAATTTTATAGAATCCCTGTAACATGTTTATCGGTTTCAAACACCAAAAAATAATAAACAAATATAAAATAACACTTTTTACATTTTAATCGCATTGCTTCTATTTCTTTTCATGCTAGCATTCCAATTTACGCATGATCAGGAGGTTACTGTAAAGTTCTTGAAACGTTGAGCGTTGATAAATGCTAATAGTAATATAGCTATTAAAACCAACACATGACTTTACATATCAGCTTCGCGAAAACCGAATAAAATTCTTAATAAATATTGCTGAAGTCATTATCAATGATGAAAAATGGAAGAAAAGGGGGTAAAACTCATTTGTTGCTTATATATATAATAATTTGTATGACCCATAGGCATTATTTAAACGATGAAGAACTAACAACGGAAATAAGCTGAAAATATTGCAGATAATCTCTAAACAATGGAACAGTATAAGAATTGAATGAAGATAAACACACAAAACAGCATTATAATCGCACAACCAGCTTACCTAAGTTTCTTTTCCAGAATACTGCAAATGTGATCACAGGCAAGAATGAAGCGTTGTGCGGACAGGCAGCATGCAAACGATAAAAATACCACATTTAATTATAGAACCAAGCTCTACAGTACATACTTAATTGATACAATAAGATTTAAGGGTTAGCTGTCGCAGCCAAGTTCAATTTATAGCTTATATAGCCTCAATTAAAAGGCTAGGCATTTGGTTTTGATCGATAAAGTTATTACTTGAATTGTAGGTAAACCTAAACGATAGTGCGTGCTTTGTGACAATACTAACCTAACCTATCCGTGTCATACATAACCTATTCGTAACACTCCAGGTGGGTGTATTTTTACTAAACTCCTACTAAACTAAGGCTACAGTCGCATAGGCAGGCGGCTTGCTTAGCGCCTAGTAGCTTATATTCTGATAAGTTACACAGCTAGGCGCCAAGCCCTTAGTACGGCCTGTCGCGAACTTTCTAGACCGTTCGTTTTAGTTAGGTGACGCGTTAGCCTCCAGGCGCTCAGCAATCCTCCTGCCTATGCGGACGTAGCCTTAAGGTTGACCGTTTAATTGAGGCTAGGATATTGATCAAAAGGCTGATTAAACTAGTTGGCTGCGACATATCGACATTACTACAAATATCTAAACTTCAGAACATACACTACCACAGCAGAAATATCAATTCAATAACAGTGCAGGCGAAATGAATGCATTTTCATTTGTATTCAACAGAAGTGTAGGAAAGTGCAACATGCATGTTCGAAAGAAAGAAACATTTGATACTAACATGGTAATGTGGTCTGTGGATGACGTCAATGTCTACAGATAGATCATAAAACAAATACAATGATGTCTGTCTATAGTCGTTGGTGATAAACAATGGTTTGTTTCACTTTTATAAGTAAACTATCTATGTACTATAAGAGAAATTGATAAGGTACAGCATAAATTATCGTTTTAAACTACCAACTTAATTAACTAAGTTAAACCATAGTAGAAGGAAGAAATAGTGTACAAACTTGACTGTTTTCTGAAAACGGGATTAATAATGCAAGTGTAAAAATTTCTTATAAATCATGTGACCGGTTCCGAGAAACCACTTGTATGAAAGACGGGCAACTGTAAGAGCGCCGCGAGGTGCTAACTACAAGGTAAACTGTGGTTAAACTAAGATCGTATAACACCAGATAGCCAGTTCAGCTTCTCATTTTACGGTGTCAAACTAATCATAGAATGTAATGGGACTACATCATTTTAATTTTGATCCCATAATTTTAATATCATTTATATGGGATTTTTATAATAAGGGACTAGAACCGTTATGCATAAGTTTAGATGCATTGGTTTCGAATAAGGAACAAGTCACTGTCATAGATCAACATAGGTTGAAGCATAACATGGGAACGGTAAGGTATTCCTGGTAAGTCCTATTTCTAGGTGGTACCATTTCACCTTAGGTCTGTTAAAATTTGATCCTATTCTGTATTTGTATATAAACGTTCTAAATTATAATAATAAATGCATTCAACAACGCGATAACAGAAGAAAAAATTAAAAGAACATGAGTATGAGTGTACTACGTCATAGTTTACCTGGAACTAAGTAATATCTCTGCTTCGTCGGGCGTCATGCTGTCGGGTTGCTTGTCGTCGGTGGGCCATCGTTCCCGGCCTTCGGGCGGGACCTCCTCCGAAACGCTCCATTGGCTGGTGGTCGATTTGTCGAGCACCTCTATGGAGCCCTGGCTAGCCTCGCTCACTACCACGCCTGAATCCTACAACGTTACAACCGACCGTATAACTTAACCATGCGTTACTGTTTGACTGTCATAAATCAACTATAATTAGGCAACAGTATCAACGCCCTGTGATAAAATGTGTAGGTTCAAATCGGAATAACAGTAGCCTTAAAAAAAGAGGTACGCATAACTCTAAAAACCAGCACTTTTAAGCTCAATATTTCTAAAACAGAACCTTAAAATGAAAAATACTTTTTAAAACCCCACACGAAGGGATAAACAAGAAAAAAAACAACCCCCCATTTTACATGTGGTACCCTAAAAAATGTATTTTTTTTTGTTATACTGTTTTCTTGGAGTGATCAATGTTACTCATGCAAAATTACAGTTTCTTTACTAATCCTCGCTGAGCTAAGCCGCGGACTGACGGACGGACAGACGCACATGACAAAACTATAAGGGTTTCTTGTTAACTATGAAACCCTAAAAAAGAATCATGCCTTAATAAATATAAGCGATGAATTAAATGAAAAGCGGTTAACAAAATTGATCGAAATTGATGATGCAGTATGGTATACTATAACTGTAACAGTCAAGAGTTACTATCGCATTAGTCTCGATTGAATGGCGTTATAGATATTACATTTCTAATTCATTGCTTGCTTTGATAGAACTGATATGATAAAGTACGAGGAACAACTATTTCCAAGTTAATTCGATTGATTTTAAATAGCATGTACTTTGAACATTTAAAGGCGAGTTCGACCTTACTTAGATAACTCTTATTCAAAGATTAAATCGCCGTTTTGCGGGATTAATACATTTTTGCATTTTACCAAACACACTTTACCAACTGTTTTAAGAGACAATTCAACAGATATTTCAATGGCAGCCAATTGTCACTCAAAGATGATAGTGTAGAACTAGAACGCTACATTAACGCATGCTGTTCCTTTCTAATAGTCTTATTAGAAAGGGACAGCATGCTCAATGTAGCGAGACACTTTTTAGTTCTACGTGAGCTGTCTAGTTCTAGTAATATAACTTTTTTGGTTAAGACAGAATAACTGACACAATATTATGCGACAAAATAAGAAACATTAAATTAGTTCCGCTTAGAACGAATTACACGTCATTATACTTCTGACAAAATAGGTAAATCGTCGAATAGTAATTCGAGAGTAAACTCCAGTTTGGTCGAACGTACCCTAGGATACGCAGTTAATACTCAAGATTTAAGAATTCCAGAAAAGAAAACGATGTAGAATCATGAGATATGGTTGATTCAATATTTGCCAGAAAATCTTCTATGCGTGTGAGTTTATTCCATAATATCGCTTCTATTGTGTCACATCAATCAAAGATCTCATTGCAAGCGATCATCGTAACAAGGTAATTGCGAAAATTGCAGCTGGTGGTGCGTGACGGTGACGCAACTTTCGATAAGATCGGTATGTTCGTATTTGACATTGTGTCTGCACATATAGACTAGTCATTCGTAAGAAACAGGGGCATAGTCAAAAGGGCTTTTGATTATGACTATATTTATGTCATAGCGGAGCTGCAGGATCTACTAACCTCTAAGTTCAATGAATACACTAAATAAGCAACTAGCAACTGTGTCGTCGATAAACTGATTTTGTTCAATTTCCGAACTTCGGCGCTAAAGACTGTAATTCTGATAATTAACAGCCCTATTCACAAAAGACCCTATCCGTGGACACTGCTTTTGTCAAATTTTCGCTGGCGTTGATTAGCACTTACAAGAGCAAGACAGGCATATGGTCGTTTGTGATTACGGGTGATAATTTGCTATGAAATACGTACCTGTTGCTGAACCGATAGCGTATCAGGATCGGACCTGGCTCGTTCTGCGTCGCGTATATCGTGCGTGAGCGGCAGCGGAGGCTCCCGGTAATCCGCAGGGCGGAGTCTCGCTACCACCTCGGGCGAAGGCTCATTGAACCCACCCTCGTCGGACACGCTGGACGCCCGCGACCCGCTGCGCCTAGGCAGCTCATCCACTTCAGACGACTTACGACCCCCGCCAACTGTCGAGTTAACGTACCAGTTTCGTTAGTTTTAGCCTTTTTTACAGACTAGTTATGCAAAATAGATGAATCATTGTCAGAATATTTCGAAGGAAACAATATTTAGCGATGTATGGGTTTATTTCCATATTCTTGTTTCGAATTATTTGAATAAATTTATTAGATTTAAGTGGGATGACTTTAACAACTTCTAAAATACAAAAATAGTTGGTAAATGTGTGAAATAAATGATATTACACTGATTTCCTAAGAATTGTATACATTTCCTAAACAGCGACAGAAATATATATTTTTGGGTGGTAAAATGAAGAACCTCAAGAAGGTTACACCTTAACCTTCTCACCTAACACCCTGATGTTACTTACTAGGAATTGTATACATTCCTAGTAAATGTATACATTTCCTAGGATATATGTATGTTTGCATTAAATAATCTTTGTAACAATATTTTACACATGTCCTAAATAGACTCGGAATATCATACGTTTCCTATGAATTGCATACTATGCCTAAGTTTTATACATTTCCTGTAACATATACACATTTAATATAGTTAAACAAGTACTTAGAATTATGATGAGCAGTTTTCTTCCATGAACTATATCGTGTAAGTAACCGAAAAGTAGCCCACTGTTATAAGTTTCAACACATAATAATTAATTGTGAACCCCAATCTGTATGGTTATAAGAAATTTATTTTTAAACAACCTTTAACATATTTTGTGTACAACGCCCTTGGATAACCCCGTTAGTCTGGAAGTATCGTCTGGTTATTTAGACATCTTCCCAACTATAAACAACACAAATATTATTATTTTTATTGGAATCGGAATTAGCATCCAAAGACGGGATGAGACGCTAAAATCGAGGCTGCAATAACTGCATAGGTGCCGGGTACAAAATATGTATAAGTTTACAAACTTTCTTCTCATACTTTAAGCAATAATTACATATTGAAAATTTCATAAGTAAACGGGAAATTAATTATAGAGCATTTTACATGTTTAGACAGTGTGTCAGATGGGTTTTGTCGCCCATTAAACCGACGAAATGGCCAATGAAGCATACATAACGTCTAATAATTTAAATGTATGTAAAAGCATTAATTTGCGATTAACCGTCTCGATGTGGTCACGCGATCGGCGAGGAAACGAGGACGACGCGAAAGGCATAGCTGCCACTTAACTAATTAAAACAACATACAGATATGGAATCATATTTGAAATTAGATCTTCATTGAATGCATTCCAGTCACTCTTTGTGTAGTATAGTTATACAAACAATAGATATATTTGAATTTGACGGCCTCTGTGGCGCGGCGGACGTACGCCTGACTGCAATGCAGAAGGTGCGGGTTCGATTCCCGACAGGTGCAAATATTTATGCTTAAAAATTAATATTTTATCTGGTCTGGGTGTCTATCTATGTATAAAATGTATGTATTTAAAAAAAAAGTATAATCTCTTACTAATATTATAAATCCGAAAGTCTGTTTGTTTGTTTGTTCCCTCTTCACGGTCAAACGGCTTGACCGATTTAGATGAAAATTCGCAGAGGGATAGTTTAAATGATGGAGAGTAACATAGGATACTTTTGACCCCGAAAATCCCGCAGGATCGGGACTTACGAGGGTGATAACTATTTATTGAATGAAAATTTGCAAACGGATAGTTTAAATGATGGAGAGTAACATAGGATACTTTTGATCCCGAAAATCCCGCGGGATCGGGACTTACGCGGGTGATAACTATTTATTGGATGAAAATTTGCACAGGGATAGTTTAAATCATTGAGAGTAACATAGGATACTTTTGATCCCGAAAATCCCGCGGGATCGGAACTTACGCGGGTGATAACTAATTATTGGATAAATATTTGCATAGAGATACTTTAAATGATGGAGAGTAACATACCTTACTTTACCTTACTTCACCTACCTATTGCAGTGCAAAAATCCACACTTAAACGAACGATATTTATTTAAATTTAAATATTTATGTTGTCTTTCGATATCTCTTAGGTATAATAATTGGTGTCAAAATATTGCAATAGAAAGTTTTTGAACGCCGCCAGAATATGCAATCAATTTCTTTGAGGGTAAGGAGGTCACAAAAATTAACAATACGCTAAACAAAATTTGCAATTTATATCTTTTTCGCGTAAAAATTACCAGCGTCATTTCGCGCATCAGGAGGGCTGCTATACAGAAGTTTACGAGATAGATTCCCGCCGGCAATAAGTATTTAATGTTTGTTTTTGGTTCTGGGTGTTTTCTATTATCATAGGTTTGTATTTACAAAAAACAGTATATGTATAAGTACGTCCAATCTTATACAACCCTAGTTACTAATTGGGTAGATTGGGCTGTGTATGTAACGTCTGAATATCATTTAACTAATATTATAAACGCGATAGTGTGTACACCATTGACGACGGTGTCCAGTGTGGACATCGTCAAAAACAATATGGCTTTTGCTGTGCGGCCATTACAGAGAATGGCTACCGCAGACTCGGCGCTGACCGCACGACTGTTTGGAAACGTTCGTAATGTAGGAGTACTAAATCCACCCCGGCTGTCAGTCCTACGGCAGTACCCCAAGGGTTCGACTTCAATGTTGCGGCCGGCGGCACCCCGCAGTATCCGGACGGTCATGTTACGCTTGGAACTGTATTGGGTGAATTTGTTACTCAAGCACCGCAAAAACTACTAAACGGATTGCGATGAAACTTAGAATATAGGTAGCTGGACCTGGAATAACATATAGGCTACTTTTAATCCTGATATTTCCGCGGGATCGGGACCTACGCGGGTAAAACCGCGGGGCGCAGTTAGTTCAATTTAATCCTATACTATAGTGACCGTAACTTGGATAATCAGAATAGTCATCCACTTCGGAAGCAAATAAACATAATAAACCTAAGAGATAGTTTCTTATTAGTTTTAATGAATTTCCCTTAGGTATCGCCTATCTGTACTCTTGCAAAACAATTTTCTTGACGAGTGTACAAGACTATCTTAGGATTAGACTGTCTTATTCCGGTAGGTAAGTACCTACATACATACATAGATACATTGACATATTATCACAAATTGCGGATCGTAAACATCGAGGTTGGATATCTTACTAATATTATAAACGCGAAAGTTTGTATGTATGTTGGTGACTTTGTTACTTTTTCAAGTAAAAACTACTTAACCGATTGCGATGAAACTTGGAATATAGGGAGCTGGATACCGGGAATATCACATTGGCTACTTTTTATCCCGATGTTTCCGCGGGAACGGGACTTACGCGGGTGAAACCGCGGGGCCCTGCTAGTTAACAAAACGTAACTTGAAGGTTAAAGAAAATTAATCGAACCTTAGAAAAGCAATAGAAAAAGTTCATATCTATTATAGGTAGGTACAGTTAGTGAAATCCATACCAGCACCCGTAAGGGACTATTAGGCACGCAAAAACATCGTCTGCAAAACTTATCCATTTAAATTTGAAGCAATTTTTTGCTTTTCGTGTAACGTTAGGTGCACCCACACCTAGTGTTAGACTTTTCAGGCCGCCCTAACGTATCAAACTTGACCTGAGAACTGCTATCAGTTTCCCGAACTTCACCGTGCTTCGAAAGCAGTTAGTTTTAGTTGTTATGTCTGACAGCAAATTTGCTAAAATAAGCAAAATGCTAGTAACGTTTCCTACGCGAAAAACTAGCACTAGGCCCTAACGTGTCATATGCGAAAAACTAGCACTAGGCCTTTTGTCTGTCAGTTTAATGCGGTACTCATTAATACCCAGACATATTTTTTTGTCTATAGGGTACAGAATTTTTTCTAGAGTACTTATTACTTTTTTTTGTCTAGGGTGCAACATTTTTTTTGTCTAGGATACAGAATACGCGTTAACTTAACCACACGTTCGCGTTTTTATTAAGAAAAAACTCACACTAAGGGTGCAGGTTTCATACACGCGCGTCCACATCCAACTACGACAGCTTTCAGTTACCTTGTAACTTTTTAGAATGTTAAAATAGACGAATTACATCTCAGTCAACATTGATAACGGTAACTCTAAAATAATATTATTATTATATTTAAGCCGTTATTAAATAAAACCCAAGTAAAACCCGGTAAATATTGTGTTTTATAATTCAAAACCGCGAAAACCTTAGACAAAATTACTAACTTATTGAAATTACTGGCGAGCTAAGCTTAACTAACTTAGTTTAGTTGGCTGTGGATGATGAGATTTAAGGTCTGATAATATTCTACATTTAGTTATTCATCTACCGACCTACTTAAATCAAACAACACTATCAACTAGACTAGAACGTGTTCAAAACGCAACTTTCCTAAATAGGCATGATCTTGATCTAATGATTATTATCAAGTCACCAAGTGGATCCCCTACGCTTTAGATATACCTATTTAAATAGCTATTTTTTAAAGTTTAGTTTACTAAGTTACTAAATTACTTTTGTGTTGTAAAAATACTAACTGCGCCACGCGGTTTCACCCGCGTAAGTCCCGATCCCGCGGGATTATCGGGATAAAAGTAGCCTATGTGTTATTCCAGGTTTCCAACTACCTATATTCCAAGTTTCATGGTAATCGGTTCAACAACACACATACACACATACTTACAAACTTGCTTTTATAATATTAGTAGGAAGGATTTGTGTGTGACTGTGACTATGACTATGAACTAAACATCTAACATCCTAAGCTAAGCACTAAACTTGTACTATGGGTACTAGACAACGGATATACTACATATTACACTTTTTTTGTAAATACATACATAGATGGACAGGGACACCCAGACCAGATAAAAAATTTTTTTAAACGAATTTTTTCTTTAAAAATGTTAATTGCAAAAAAAAAACTTAAAAAAAGGTTTATTTTAATTATCTGTGTTTTTTTTAAAGTAGCTGGTTTTTTTTTGTAATTAATTTTTTTTAAGCGACAAAAGGACGACAAACGATAATGGTAGCACGGATTATCTTCCTGAAAATTGTATTCGATGAAGCATACAAAAAGGAAGTAGGTACCAAATTCCACTAATTAGAGGAGTTTCGTCATATGGTGGTCAAATCCCTACCGAGTTGTAAAGGTCTGATGATCTACTGGTAAAAATTCAAAGTGAATAATTCACTGCATTCTTAGTTTCTATTCTGGTTTTCACTTGAAAAATCAGCGTCAGATCTTTGAGCTCTCCTCTTTTCGACAGCTAAATAATCATCAGAATCGAAAAGCCATTTTAGAATAAAACCGGTAAACAGCCAGTGAATTGTGAAAGCCGGTTAAAACGCTTAAAGAAAGATAGTAGGTAAATACTAAAGCTGATGTTAGAGTCTACCTAGTTTTACGAACTAGGTAGACTCTAACATCAGCTTCGCAGCAGATTTCGCGATTACATCTCAATAACACAACTATTTTACCAGACTCCTCGCGTTTATAGTAATTAAACTGAACTTGATACTAGAAGGTCTAAGTAAGTTGGACGACAGCGGATGTGCCGTTCATTACACTAGGCATCGAAAGATTTAAAATATTTGAAGGGACCGTGAATGAACATACAATGCCATGCCAAGAGAGACTGTTTAATAGTAGGTATGTATCCTGTCTATTGCTTTGTTTGTTTAGAATCCATATTCATTCACTCGCAGCCGATGGATGAATGACTTGTAGACCTACATAGCTACATTATGTTTACAGAACGTGTATGTATGTATTTATATACTGCGGCAATTTGTCGGCAATGCGAGATAGGTACGAAAGCATCTTAACTCAACGAAATCTTTACAAAGTTATACTTAGGTACCTAAGTTAAAATTTATAAAAAACTGCCTGCTTAAAAAACTAAATTGAAACTTAAAATTTAATAAAAAAAATGATAAAATACATAAAATAAGTCCAGTAGTCACGGCCCATAGTATTATGTCTCGTATCTTACAACCATTGGAGAAACGAGACGAATCTAACGATATCTGAATAAAAGAAATACATTGAGTGCTTTAGAAGATACTAGGGAATTAAGAATTTTACAAACACACAAAGATAAGCGCGAAAAACACAACCCTTTCCTTGCAGCCGGGTAAAAAAACTTTGTCTCATCTTTGAGTAGTACCTACAAACCAAAACAAGCTAAGATTTTTACGTAAGATTATTTTTACACATTAGAAGAAAATATTTTATTATTTCATATACATTATGCTAAGAACTTAAATGTTCAAACGTTCTTTGTTGTCATTATAGATACGGTTAGACCGTAAAACGATTATCGTGAAATAAGTAAACAAAATAACCAACCGAGGCAACAGCCACAGAGACGCATGTCGAGGGAACGCATGCGGCTGCAGCAGGCACTCCCTGCATGCGAATCATCACCGCACCATTTTCTGTTCCTCCGAGACTCCAAGCCCCTCACACTAACACGAATGTTGACACGATACCGCCGTATTTTGAAGAAAATTTTAACTATTTTAACATGTTTAGTGTATAATGCGTATCACATGAACGGACTCAATATTAAATTTTATAGTCCAAAGACAACACTAAACGTGTTAATAAAAAAATTCAAGTCTGACACAGTGGACACGACGCCTGCCGATGCCGGTGGGTTTTATAAACAAACACCGCCACAGATAAGCAAGTCGGCAATATAAATACACTAAACAATTTTACGCGTATCTCAGAATAGAATACAATTAATATGTATATTTACTGTGACTTTCGGGTATCATTAGAAAAACATTAGTCCCAAACGCGTGCCGCTAAATTGAATTAAATAGTTTATCAACTTCGAATAGGGAGGGTAGAAGAAGTTGTCCAATAAATGTAATATTTAGCAAGCTAGATGGAGCGGGTACTTGTCGACCGGAGAACGAGACAACAAAACGAAAATGGGGAAACAAAAGAGACTCTGTTTGCCTACTTATTTGAAGATTTGATAATACGAAGTGTCGCAAATGTGAGCGTGTATTTACACCATAAACACAAAAGTATTACAAATATCGCACTGTCTTGCTGTTTTTACATCGTAACACAGTAAACTTTACGCGATTTGCATATGCACCACGCACGTGCGTTAATCTAAACATCGACCGTGGTATAGAATAACAATAGTCCGGTGTTTCGTCAGAGCAATGTTATAAAAAATAGATGAATGAGAGAATATAATAAGTGGAATGAAAGGGAGCGCGCAGGACGACGTCGCTCGGGTTACTGCGTCGCGACGGAGGCGGCGGCGCCGGAGCATCTAAATCGGGATCGACTCGCAACTCTCGCAACGACTCAAATACCTTGACTTCCTCAATATTACATTGAACCCAGTGAACACGAGACCGCCAAACGTACGTCAATCGACGCCTACTCGAACGATTTCTACCTAGGATAATAAACGCTTCCTACACTGCACCGTCTTAACCAGAAAGACAAACTCATTCATTTTCTCAGTTTGTTTATGTTTGTAATAATTTGAGAGAGTGTAGTCGTCTGCGCTAAAGCAACCATGCCTAGAAAATACCCGTACATACTAACAAGTCATTAAATTTTGCAGCTGCGCCTGATCATCACCTACGTATCAGATCACAGACTAGTTCACTTTACAATACAATTAAGATTAGCACCCGTATTATCAATTTAGGTGATAACTCAATTCCATGGGCACTATGCAGTACATTGTAGCTTTGACGTAACGTGGAAATAACAAGATATTACCTGAAAGCGGCAATGTACTGCATAGTGCCTATGAAACTGATTTATCAATTAGATAAAATGGTCCAAGACGGGAGGGCAAGTTGCAGCCGAAACTTGCCATCAAGTGATAGTCGCTTTAGCTTTAGTATACCCAGTTTGGGACTACTAGGGCTAAATCCTAAGGAGACGCGCAATATGAAACTCCAAACACTTGAAATATTTGTTGATATTGTATGGAAATATTTCACGGAATTGCCTACTAACAAAATAAGAAAACTCAATTATACTACGATAGGACATAAAAACAATTAGATAAATACAGATCATTAATAGCATCAAAATCTACATTCGAGATTAAGAAAAACATTATGTAGTTTGAATATGACGTCACAACAATAAACAGTAGGTATATAAATAAGATAACACGTACGTAGATAAAAATGTGTAACAGAGATAAAAAGAATGTCTAGAAATAAATAACAATAAATGGCTATTCATTGGTGACAATGAGTGTTCAAATTGTAAAAAAAATCCACTTACCAGGCGAAGGTGAAGTTTGATGGGGCTGCGGTGAACTGGATACACTAAGATGAACTGGCGAAGCAAGTGGCGATGCCAAAGGAGACCGATGAATTTCATCCATTTTCGCTGTGCTCGCAGGAGATTCTGGTGTAGAAGATCGTCTCTTCACTTTATCATCCCATTCATCACCATATTGCACATTTTCATAAGCGTCATCGTCGGAATTGGAGAACGTCTTCGATTTGCTTGAAATATTTTCGTAATGTTGTTCAGATATCTCCACATCCGTATTAGCATCCTCATTTTTTACCTCTTCTTGAGGCTGAGGCGAAAGAGTTGACGGAGGCGGAGATACTTCTACTTTATCTTCAATTTGTGAAAGCGTTCTCGTTTCTGGACGATGTGAACTCTCTTCTGGTAATGGAGAAACAGAGGGTTCTTTTTGCATTGTAAGTTCCTCTTTTGGTGTAATGGGAGACCTTGGGGTTCGAATAGGAGGAGACGGTGATGTTTGACTTCTCTGAGTAATAAACGGTTCAGATTTAATCGGGGACGTTGGCGGTGGTGACTGTGGAACTGGTGAAATTCTTTCCAAAGCTTTCGAAATGGCATAAGGGGACTTTAAATCACTGGTGGCAATATTATCGACTTCTTCGTTGGATTCTCTTTCAGTCACGGGAGATACTGAAGAGCGAGATTTGTAATGTAATCTTTCGTTGCCCTCAGTATTCCGTAAACTAGACTCTACTGTGCTGGTTCTTGGTGAACTCACATCTCTGCGGGTTGAGGGTGAGACAAATGGATCAGACTTCGAAGTAGGAGATGGTATACTAGTAGGTCTCGATGAAGGTGAGACTGGAGCACCGGATTTAATAGGACTAGGTGATTTTGTACCTGAAATACTTCTGGGCATTAAAGCAGACGGTAGGGTAGTGGGGCGCTCAATTTGGGTATCCCCAGCACAAGGCGACGAAGGGGGTGAATACACACGAGAAGGAAAGGCATATCTTTCAACTGTCTCAGGAGATTTCCGCTCCGAATGTGAATATTTATTTGAGTCTACTTTGGTTTCGACGTCATTACGAACTTGTCGTGTTTTATTAAAATGCGCTGTCCAATTTCTTTGCTTTTCTATCAACTCTTTATTAAAGCGCCTATCTGGCTTTTCTGGCTTTGGTAATACACTCGGTTTAGTCGGTTTCGGCGGCGGTTGTCCGGCTCCATTGGCGAGACGATTGCCGTTGATGTTTGGAGGTGGAAGAGGTGTCGGCGTCACTATCCGCCGCGGCGGGCTCACGGATCCGGCCGAACTGGAGCGGGAACGAGCCGGGGCGACAGGTGGCGCACCACGAGTTCCCGCGAAGCTAGCTGCAGCAGACGGTGATTTCTCAATTCGAAAACCACGGTTTTCTTCGCCTAATTTTTCAAATAACGCGCGTGCATTGTTGAACCGTGCCAAATGGCTCTCTGTTCGCACGACTGTGACGTCCGCTCCACGCATTTCTTCTTCTTCTTCTTTTGACGGCATTCCTTGGAATATATTTGCAATTTTAGAAACTTTTGTACCCGAATTTCTCTTTTTGTTCTCCTCCATACTAGACGGGTAAGCCCGTTTTAACCCGACCTGGAAGAGAAAATATTCACAATAAATATCAAGTTAGCGCCATGAAAGAAACAAACAGGACGCGTTTGTATCACACACTGATAACGCCAAGATAATAAAAGACAACGCGGAAAGTGTACGGAGAGCACAGGTAGTATGTGCTCGGGGAACATCGCACGACTCGCGAGCCGCGACGCTCTAGTTAGGCTCAGCCCTGCCTTGATTATTCTCAGTACAATTTAAGATAGCGATAGTGTTGATAACGACGTAACATTTGTTTATTCTTTTTGGTCACCTAAATATCTATTACATTACGCTGGCTGTTAAACGACTATAATTTGGAATACAAACAAAATAAATAGGTGTCTCTATTGTTTAATATTTTAAAACTAGTTTCTTTTATTAATAAGTAGCTACATGGCTGACTGAAGTAAATTATAATTAGTATATGGAACCACAGTGTAATTAGTTGATAATATCGATAAAAATCTATGCTGATAAAGGTAAAGTACTCATTAGATTACGATACGACGACGTTCTTTCATAGTTAATTTTATTTGTATAGTTCCATCCAAACATCCTATTGTGCAATTATTTTACTTTCTGGAGCAGTTATGTTTATTGCAAATTGTGTCATTCCTTTTATTATTTTATTCGTGTTTAAAATAGCAGTGTCGAATGCACAGCAATGCGAAAGGGCACAAGAATGTATAGCTGACGTGGATAATGCGGAATGTAGTGATGGACAAGAATATGTGCCCAATATTTGGATCTATAATTGCTGTCCTCTTTGCGCAGTCCCTCCAGATGAGGGTATCGGTAAGAAATATTAACGTGACCTAGAACTTATTATTCAAAGTATCATAATGATTACTAGACGGGGCGTATGAGCAACGCGATCGATATTGAATTTCACTTATTGAACTACTTTATTGGAGTCGGAAGTTACACGATCTACCTGTTACTGACTAATGCTAAATGTCTGCCATCTCCGGGAAAGAAATAATTACGGTATAGAGAAAATGCCGGCATTGCATTTAAGGACTTTGTGACGTGTAAATATGGCGTAGGTATTCGTAAACATTGAAGTTTTGTAGGTTGATTTTATTTAGACCACGAACGGCTGCTATGCCGATGAAATGTCGTTCTAGTAAAATTACATTGATTAACTAATAAACATTTTAAACTCACACGATTTGAACTCATAATTATTTTTCCCGGGTGTTATTCGCGTAATATTATTTTTTTAATTATCTTACCTCGACGTTTCGATCATGTTACAATGATCTTGGTCGCGAGGGGACCAACGAAAAATAATTATGAAATTACATCGATTACCGAAACGCGAAGTGTAAAGAATTTCATTCGATTTAAATACGATTAAAATATTTAATTCGCAGGTGTGCCAGTAGAACCAGGGTGCGAGTCTCCATACACTTGCCTAGCAGATGGAAAATATGCCCCAGTTCAATGTAAAGGGGACGTTTTTACAGGACGGCAAGTAAACCACACAACTATTATATCTAGTTTCATTAAATATGCATAGAAACGCCTTACCGATATTAAAGTTATCAGTAGGTACTGCGAGTGACTAGGCTCTGAAGAATGCATTGGTTTTATTACAGTACTAGCTTCGTCCCGCGGTGTCACTCGCCTAAGTTACGATCTCGTGGAAATTTTCTTCTCTTGTTAATGGATATCAGACACGTCACGATAATCACCCCTCATAAATTTGTACGTCTCTAAGACCAGCGGTTTAGGAAGTGGCGTGCGTTGATACACAGACCCGGGTCAGACCATAGGGGTGGCCTGTGGGTAGGGTTGCCAACCGTACTATATTATATAGTATTGTACTAATATTTCAGGTCTATGTACTATATACTTTTTAAAAAACATAAAGTACGCAAAAATACTATATATTTTTAACATACAAATTTTTTCAGTTTTAATTAATATTCTGGCTTTGTGTGAACGCATCTTGAACACACTCTAATAAAAATATGTGTATTGGAGAAAATTAAGAAATAGGGCAAACATCAATTTAATAAAAATGAGTTGCTTATTACTATAAATTAAAATATAGGATGTAAAGAAGCATTAGAAACAAAAAAAAGCGGGATAAAAGAAAAGAAGCTATTTATTGAAAAGTGCCAGAAGTGGATACCACCAAATATAGTTTTTTATGGAAATAAATAGGTTTAATACAAAAAGTATGTCTCGGTCATAGGTTTTCTTTGACTTAATCCACACAAACACCATGAAATTCTCATATTTGAATCTTTTGCAATCAGTTTTTTTTAATTACTTAATCATAATAATCATTTATTTATTGCTTCATGACAGTTAACTTAATGACTAGGTCTTAAAATTAGGTATAACGTCATGAACCCGGTAGGGCACTGCAACAATTTTGTACAATTAGGTAATCTTAATTTCTATTTATAAATCTATTCTTATTATATGAATGGTCTTCGAAGAAGTTTTCTAAATTGTAGTATGCTTTGTTTTTAAGGTATGTATATAACAATGTTTTAAATTTATTTATTCTATTTTCTTTTTTTATGTGTTCAGGAATTTTATTATATATTTTGATACACATTACATATGGGCCAGAAGAGTGTATGGTCAGGTTTGAGTTGGGTAAGGCTAGTTGGTCATTATGCCTTAAATTACGGGAAACAGTGAATTTGTCTTTTGATTCATTAAAAAATGATGAATTATTTTTGACAAAGAGTGACGTTTCATATATGTATAAGCAAGGTAGGGTAAGTATATTTAATTCTATAAAGTGAGGTTTACATGCATCTGTATTTTGTATATTCGTTACAATTCTAATGCATTTCTTTTGTAACTTAAAAAATTTTCGGCTTCTGTGCTATTTCCCCAAAGTATTACCATATCGTATCCACGAATGGGCATAGGAATGATATGCGGCTAATGTGGTTTTGGTGTCAGTTGATTTCTTTAATTCTAGTAAAGCGTAAGTGAATCTAGATAGTTTGCTACTAAGCTCATTAATGTGGGATTTCCAATGTATATTTGTGTCTATATTTAGTCCTAATAGTTTGAAGCTACTTACACACTCTATAGTAGTGCCCTAAAAGGTAAAATTTAAATTTAATGGTACTTTCTGGTATGGATGGAATTGCATGAATTTAGTTTTTTTAAGGTTAAGTTGTAAATTATGATCTTCTAGCCATTTCAGCAGATCTTCTAGCCTTCTAGCCATAGCCTTTAATCTTTCGCTGCAAATACTATATTTTTAGAAAAAAGTGTTGGCAACCCTACCTGTGGGGGTGGCGATGGTAAAAGAATAATTGAGGTATTTCTACCTATATTTAAGTGTAATAATAGGTAAATTATGCACAGATGTTTCTGCTACGACGAGGATGGAAAAAGAATTTTTGGACAAATGTGGAGAAGTGACGCAGCAGATATGACTTGTGGTGAGTGAATTAAACATAAACAGCTTTCAAGCCGTTAACAACTTGAACTGAGTTGCTATCTCGGGTAGCAGTTGTTAAGGCAAATCTTAGCATTATGTTTAATCAAAATAGGTTACTTATTTCATTTTTACCTGATTATGATTGTTTTGCGTATTCTCAAAAGCGGCACTTCTATTTCGAATCATATTGTTAGTCTAAGCTTTTATATTGCGTGGGAAGAAAAATACATGCAACCACATTATCTTACAAAACAACATGGGTCAAAATAAGATAGCCTGAGATTCGTTTCCATTAGAGACAATAATTTCAGATATAACTACATAAAACTGTTTTTCAAACCTAATAAATTTCTAACCTAATAAATTTATCGAAATCTGTCAAAGACTGACAAGAAATTGTAGTGTCTGTTTCTTGGCTGTCTCTATAAGTGAAAAGGTGAATAAAGTTTTCATTTTTCCTAAAGAGATCCGTATATTTTGCAAGCTGAATTATGTTATACTAGCCGCGCTCCACGGCTTCACCCGCTTAAGTCCCGTTCCCGCGGGAATTTCGGGATAAAAAGTAGTATATTTGTTATTCCAGGTCTCCAGCTACGTATATTCCAAGTTTCATCGCAATCGGTTCAGTAGGTTTTGCGAGGTTGAGTATATAATATTAGTAAGATACTCTAGCTAGATGGTAATAAATCTCGACTGGAATTTGCGATTACGGACATACGTTTTGACAGTTACAGTCGTTATTTTAACAGCAATGGCGGGTCGTTAGAATACTATTGGCAATGGCAATTTGTTTGCTACTGAATGACGTGAATACAACGATTTCAATTGTTTCAATCGAGATTAATTAGCAACAGAGTTATGTAATCAGATAGCTTGTCATTTTTCCAGCGTGCAGTAAACGCAGAGCAGAGCTCGAGAAGAGTGGAAGGATCGTAACCCTACATTGTAGCTCTAATGGAGACTACGAGCCTTTGCAATGTGACGAAGGTCTATGTTGGTGTGCAGAACCTTCGACTGGACAGCCTACAACTCCTCCTTTACCAGAATCAGATATGAAACAATTGCCTTGTTGTGAGTCAACCATTTGTTTTACGACTCGATTCGACCAAACTGGAATAAGCAAGCAAAAGCAATTCCATGCATAAATCGTCTTTTGTTAGAGATACTCTTGAGCTGCTCTATCGAAAAATGACGATTAGAGGGTCCAGACGATTTCGTACCTATCCATTATCCACCTTGCCCAGAGTTGCCAAATTAAGCCAGTCTTTGAATTGTATGGATGCCCATACAACTAGCTTAATTGGCGACAACTTAAATGACACCTACCTAATATAACTTAGGATAGAAAACATTTTAACTTTCAACTGTTTATTTTTGGAATTTTTATTTGTGCTTAAACGCTATCCACGTAGTTTTAGTTCTGTATATAATATATAGTATATAAAGTATATAAATAGCAGTTGAAGACCATACTCTATATACTATATGGTCCACAATAGTGAATTACACTTGTTCAAATAAGTTGTGTGGCTGACTAAACACCAGTTATTAAGTGCTGTAAGAACCATCAATTCAATAATTTCATATGGCTTTAGTCTTTTAAGTTGTCGCTCCTATCGCATATCTGAATGAAAAATTATGTTTTCCAGTACTCTAACTTTGATGTAAGTGTAACTCCCAAGTTTCATCACAATCTTTATAGTTGGATAACTTAATCATAAACTTAACAGCATTAGTATTTCTTATATTCGTATTTTGATTTCAAAACGAAGACGCGATTTCAAACCTCTCCGCACGGATGAACTTTTAAAGATATTTTTTTCCTTTAAAAATATTTCTAGTGAAAGAGATTTAAGGTTAAGGCTCACAACCCATTAGTTCTTTTCCTACACTGTTATTTTCGAATTAACATTAACTAGGAGTTCGCCCCGAACTGAGACCTCACGACCCCCTATCTCCTCAATCCCCCTACCGATCCGGTCGACGATTGACCTAAACTACGCGCCTACCAAAATTCATGAAGATCGGAGCTACAATACTCAAGTTATCGTCGAACAAACATACAAAGATACAAGCGCCAGGCCCGTCTACACTGGACCTTACTCGCTTCGCTCGTTCGGCCAATTATAGTGGTCGTTCGATAAGACTTCGATAATAATTTTAGTTTATAAACAAATGACCCAGTTTCCGAAGCACCCATTTAGACGTGCACGCGAGTAACACGCAAGTAGGTAGGTACATGATGATAATATAGAATGTCCACAGGTGCAACAAAACTTTTCGCATCTATTCAAGACTAGCTGCGCCCCGCGGTTTCACCCGCGGAAGTGAAAAACGCATTGTTTGTTGTCACGGGCGCGAGCGGCCGAGCGGTTCTCGAGCGGTTGCACTTTTTCGTTCATTACTCGAATCTAGTAAATGAATTTTGATGCGAAGTAGGTATACCACGACCTTCCTCGAAAATAGAACTATCCTATATTGAATGCAGATTTCAATCGGATTAGTAGACAAACAGACGGACATGAATTTTAAAAATTATATAATTTTGTTCTACTACTTGTCCTAAGTCCCCTAGACCACTTTTTTTTTAATTTACTTCCAAGTACAGACTTTTTGTCCTCTTTTCCCATTTATTATAAATACAAGATGTAACAGGTAAGCCCTTTTAATCCGAAAGGGGGTTGTTCTAGACGTCTAGGCGAACACCTTTTGTTCTACGACTTTTGAAAATTCGAACTTTTTTTTTGAAAATTTTGAGATCATGTTTTACTGGAAAAACAACTGTTTTTGAAAATAAAGGTAATTGAAGGTTTGATTGTAGTAGACCAAACTAAATGAAAGAACAACATAAGGTCAATGACCTCGAACTTTAAGAAACAGCTGATTTTCAAGTAAACTTTACACCTAACTTTTTCGAAAAGTACTTCGAATTTTCAAAAGTCGTAGAACAAAAGTTGTTCGCCTAAACGTCTAGAACAACCCCCTTTCGGATTAAAAGGGCTTACCCGTTACATCTTGTATAAATACAAGATATAGACTACCAGTGTCATGCGGCTTCAACCGCTTAAGTCCCGATCCAGCGGGAGTTTCCAAAAACCCTTTCTTAGTGGATACCTACTTATCACAAAGAACAAAACTCTCCAAATTGCATGTGTCTAGGACCAGTGGTTAAGGATGTGCGTTGATATAGTATAGTTTAGTCAACCAATCAGTCTGGAATTTGAATGTTTTACTTAACTCGCTGATTCCCACGGTTTCACCCGCGTAAATTCCGAACCAGTGGGAATATCGAGATAATAAGTAGCCTATGCTACTCCTCAATAATATAGCTTCCTATAATTTTGGTGATAAGATTTTTAAAACCGGTTCAGTAGTTTCGGATTCATTACAAAGAAACAAATTAATCCTATTTATTATAATCTCTTTTCAAATATAAACACGAAAGTTTGCATGTATGTATCTAACAAAGTCACATACCTACATACAAACTTTGGGTACTTAGTCCGAATGGCCCTATTTTCATCTGTACCTTTTTCAACTTAGCTACTACGGTCGATTCACCGTATCATAATATATGTTAAAGGACAAACACGCATAAAGTCAAATACTCATAAACCCAAACACGTAAAAAGTTAAACACTCAAAATTACAAGATGTAAGTTTCGCAAAATGTCAAAACGCATAATAATATTAGTATGAAGTAAGATGTTGGCGTATAGGAACTGAGAGGGCAGCAACCCCTAAACGTCATTTCTTTCACATATCGACCGCGACTAGCGACGTACTTGTGCACGACTATTGCAACTTCATTAGCAAACTTCGGAAACGCAAAATTTATGCATTGTCGTTTAGTTATGCGGTGGTTTTCTATTCGCGTATCGACGGTTGAGTTGTTAATAATATACCATTATTGTAATATTAAATTTATGTTCGATACACTTTGATTGTAGTCAAAGAATATCCAACAGATACTTCAATCACGTTCAATCAAAATAAAAAATAATTGTCTCAGGGAAAAAAATGATTCAATTTTTCCATAATAATTTTACAGCAGGATTCCGTCAAGAAATAAACTAATACCGAATATGTGGTGTAAAGTGTGGGCAACACACTAGAAAAATATTTTTTGATTATTTTTACTTTCACAGATAATCTCGCACGTAACGGAGAGCAATACCTGAGGCGTTGCGAGAGTGTTGTCCACGCCACAGCAATGATTCACAAAGAGCAATCTGAGCATGGAACCTTCTTCCTCGGCAACCCTGTTACGTTTTGTGACTACGACGGCAGCTATGGCCCGTACCAAATTCAAAACGGAATGTAAGTTAACGAAAAAGTAACCCTAGTTGCTAAAAGAAGAAACATTGACTTCATGAAACTGTACTTTAATTTCCAGCGCGTATTGTACGGGACGAGACGGTGAAATATTGGGCTCGTGGCAGGACATGGCAAATCAAATATCCAATATGAATTGCCGTAAGTACTTGTCAATTAATGTACTTTGATACCAGTAACATAAAACAAGATAGGCGGGAAAGCATCGGCATACCGTTAGCATAGCATATTCGCATTGTGGCCCGACCGGTCGGCGACCGTGACCCCGTTCCCGATATACGGTTCCGCCCATTTCACCGTTTTAGTGGAATGCGGAGACCATGACTCTTGACCGGTTGATATCTCTGAAGAGAAATATCATAACGCACTTTTGAAAACAATACCAAAGATAGGCTGCGTGGGAAGGTGTGTAAACATTTTTTTGGTCAATAATTCGACAGAATTCACATCCGCATAGGCTTTAAATATTTAGTTTGGTTCGCCTTTTTGATGGGCTGTTGCGTGGGCCTTCAAAATTATTATTTAACCATTTTAGGTAACGTGGGATTTGTTCTGATTCACACGAATTGAATAGGTACACGATTCAAATAAACACTAATAGTTAATGACATTAACATCTGCACTGAAAACAACTTAATTAAAAATAATAATTAGAATGAAACTTAAGGAAAAGTTTTAGAAGGAAAGACTAATTACAAGCTTACAATACAAATTACTTCCAAAATTTCATGTATTAGGTAGATATTCTATTTATTTTTTTAATTTACAGATTGCGCTCGGGATACGATGATGTACTTCCCTGAAAAAGGGTTGACAGTGACCGAAGTTTGCAGTGGAAATGGCAACTATAGACCCGACCAGATCGCTGGAGATGTCGAATATTGCGTGGACTCTGATGGATATACTGGTGCACACTTGGAATGTTAGATAAGAGGCTTTTTTACCGATCCATTTTGAATAAATATGTTTATGACTACTACAATGTCTTATATTTTAATCCCCGAAAGAAGCCATGTAAGAGCAAAAACGTCTGTCTAGCATTTATTTTATAGATAATTCTCCTATACTCATATAACCTTGTTAATAAACGTGGAGTAAGGTGGGTCGGTAACCACTTTTTATTTCTAGCTGTCAACTTCGAAAGTTCTTCAATCACGGAAAAGACAAAGCATGTTCTCTCTTCCCGTCCATATTACCCGTTTATTGATAATGCTAATAAAGTTTCATTACGCCAGAAGTTGCCTCGTACTGGGCCGGATACTGCATAAGAGGTTCCGCTATCTTTTAAATTTATAGAACGCGAAAAATCATATACATAACGTAAAAAAAAATCGCGAAAACACAAATAAAATTTAAAATTGATAGGAAAGAAAGAATATTGATCAACGTGGTTATCTGTTTCTTTGAAACTTATTTAAAATGGTTTTAGTCACGTCTAAGTTTTGATTGATTATGACTGGATCATACCATGATCGCTTAAAAACTTATAGCAGAACCTAAGACCTAGGACTTATCTGCTACAAGTGATCATAGTAATTAATTTTAAAAAATCTTAACTGACTACATCAGAAGCCTCGTTTTTGAACCGCTCGATCGTGCCACATTACGGACGATTTAAACAACTCGATTTCTGTTGATTTTCGTTCGATGTCGGACTCTTGCGACTAGTGATTGAGATCACTCATAGCGGTCGTGGAATTCAAATACAGAAAATACCGACAGCGAATGAAAATCAGTAGCAACCGAGCTATTTAAATCAGGTGCTTACTTACCTTTACAATAGGATGTTTAATTGTTTACGAGTGAGAGCGAGTGGATGTCCGAAATGTGTTTGTAATAAAAAATAAACTGACCGGACAAATAGCAGGTGATTGGTCCGGTGTCGAGTCGCACAGCGCGTGTCACCCGACGCCGCCGGTGCGCCGCCAGCACGCCGCGCGCGTTCTTCCATCTGGAACAAACGGCTTGGGTTACCAACGTACCGAGTACCAACAAACGTGCAACCAACCAACCAACCGCACCGCACCTCACCTGCTCTACTTCTCGATGCAAGGTCGTATCTTGCTAATTTACAATACTTAGTTAAGTTTTACCGGGTCCTGATCGAGTATTGTTTCTTATTTTCTTACCTACACATAGTTGAAACGTCGTCTTGGTCGCGAGGAAACTGAGACGATTAGGGTCCGGTAAAATCTAATTAAGTTAACAAATCTTGTGAAATAAAACACTTTATTTATCTGGTGTTATCGCGTTTTTATTCATTGTCATTCATTACATCTCAGTCAACCTTGAAAAAGCCAACTGTAAAGTTGGCGAAAGCTCGGTTCGTTTAGAACAATGAATAAAAACGCGATAAAACCGGAAAAATAAAGTGTTTTAGTATGCAAAATCGCGAAAACCATAGAAGAAATTAAATCTTGTGAATTTAGGCTATGCGTTAATCAATCAGTCAAGACAAAGAATTCTTTAGACATAGATAACCACCCATAGAACTCTATGATTAAATTATTATTTTTTTAATTATTAATTAAAACGACTAGACTTCAGATCTAAACTTCATAGTTTGAAATTAAAAAACTTAAAAATATACATATACATCTATGAAAACACATCACAATGCGGGACTCGAACTCGCATCCAATCACAATCGACTCAAGACTAACCCCCTTACTTATAAACGATGATTAACAGATGACAAGTTATGTTACGTTTATCTCTGTCTTTCAACTTTGATTCTTCATGTCACAGTAAAAGACAAACGATCGATACATATAGCTGTGCAGCTGTAAATCAGCGTTAATAAGTAAGGGGGTTAATATTTAGTCTACCTGCATCACATCGGTGACTCACTACGTGAATTTTTCTATCAATTTCCAGCGCCAAACAGTCTTGCACTCTTGGGCTACTTTCCTTCTCAACTGGAACCAATTAGGATTTAAATTATACCGCACCAATTTGCAGGTAATTGATTATTTTCAAGCGTTGCTGGAAAAATCATGTAGGTAGGTAGTTGCAGTAAAAATCTTAAGGCATAAATGAATAGTTAGCATTATGTCTCAATCTATAGGGGTTTGGTGATATCATGCTCGCTATTGGTAGCCAGCCGTTGCGATTCGAGTGCCGTTTGAAGGGTTGTCCGACCTAACCCTCCACCCACTTAAACACGCGACAGCTCTTGTTGATTGATGTCTATGTGTAAGTTAAGTAGGTGTGTACAGAAGAGTAGGCAATAGGCATCTGTGATGTTTATAAACTGGTATACATAGTGACTATGATGAGGCTTTGAACATATCTATCTATAACTAGCTGTACCCCTCGGTTTCACACGTTCCCGCGGGAATATCGGGATAAAAAGTAGCCTGTGTTAATCCAGGTTTCCAACTATCTAGATATATATGAAAGTATCAATTTTCATCGCAATTGGCTCAGCGTATTTGTATACGTATGTATTTCTGTATGTATGTGACTTTGTTATTTAAAATCGCGCAAAAACTACTGAACGGATTGTGATGAAACTTGAAATATATCTGGAGACCTGGAATGAAACATGGGCTTAACTTTTTATCTCGATATTCCTTTGGGAATTTTACATGTCCCCACATGTTACTTAGGGATGATTTTTTTTTGCATCCAAAAACATGTACCTATATCAATATTTATACAAGATGTAACGGGCAAGCCCTTTTAAGCCGAAAGGCGGTTGTTCTGGACGTCTAGACGAACAACTTTTGTTCTACGACTTTTGAAAAATCGATCTTTTTTTTGAAAATTTTGAGGTTATGTTTCACTGAAATAAACAGCTGCTTTTGAAAATAAAGGTAATTGAAGTTTTGATTGTAGTAGACCAAACTAAATGAAAGGACAAAATATGGTCAATGACCTCGAACTCTGAGAAACAGCTGATTTTCAAGTAAACTTTACAGTTTTATTATGCAAAATCGAAAAAACCATAGAAGAAATTATGTATTATGTAGTCATGCAAAATTACAGTTTCTTAGTACTAAGCGTCTATGAAAGACATGGACAGACAGACAGACCGAGAGACAGACGGACATGACAAAACTATAACTAAGGGTTTATTGTTGACTATGAAACTCTAATGATGGATAAATTTGGAAAGTGACCCATTTAGATTTACACTAGTTGGTGAATGAATAATTCTTATAAACTAATTTTGTTGTTTGTTTTGTTGCTGACTGTACTTTTACAGAGACTTTTGCTTTTGCTTTTTTATTATGCTTCGCTTTAGTGATATGAAGCACTTATCAACAAGTTTTGTTTTTTTTAATTCAGATTTGGTACCCTCAGTCCTTTTCTGACTGTACATTGAAAAATATAAACATGCCCATGACTCAGAAAAGCTCCATCTCTAAGTATGTTTAAATTTTGTGTCAAGCTGTACTATTTGTCACTAGGTAGTTTAATGTTTTCAATATTTAGATGCTTTTTTGCATGAATTATAGATATTTATTATTATAATCATTTTGATTATTTAGTTAAATTATTTTTTATTATTTTAATTGGGTATATTTTATATTTGACTTGATTTAAGATGATATTTATTTAACGCACCAGACCCTTAATCATTTGTGTGATCCTCTCCATCCCAAGGTTGCCTGGAAGAGACCACTCTCAGAGGTAAGGCTGCCTATTGTGTCACTCTAGATTTAAGTGTTTTCTTTATTTTTATTATGTAAAATTGTAGTTTTGGTGTTATAATAAAGCGTTAAATAAATAAATCTGATTAAGAACTTTAGGCCCAGGCTTGAGTGGGGGTCCTCTCTGGCCTAATCTGAGTAATATTAAAAATCAAAAAATAACTTTCTGTCTGTTACACTTACATGTCCAAACCAGTGAAGCAATTTTAATGAATTTTTGGAATTCAGATATTTATCTAGCTAGCTAAATAGAGGATACATTTGATCGCAATATACCCGAAAGTCTAGATGCCTATTCGGATTCTCTGTTCAGTATCTACTTTTTTAATTATTTGATTAGATAACAAATAGACACTTTCAATAAGAGTGTATATAAGGCAGCCAGATTTTACCCTACTAGACCTAGAGTTTGACTCTGATATACCTACCTAATATGTTGACTGTTTGTTGGTTTATGCTTTTATAATAATTTTCTGTGGCCTAAATGATAAAAACACCAGTTTTTATAAGATCCAAGATCGAGGTCAATAAATTCTTTGTCTTATCTTAGGCAAATGCACCCCCTGCATAGTAGGCAATTTTATTTATAAATTTTTCAAGTAGGGTAGGCGCTTAACAATTCTGTCTGACAATTTTGTTTCTTGTCTTATGAGTGTGATAAATACTTAGATAGGTACAAATGCCTGTCACAATAAATATAATATGTAAACAAAATCTTATCAGAATGTGACATAGTAGGTCGTCAGTAGGCCCTAAGAGCCCTCAAAGTCCATTCTCCTAATCGATAAAGGATACTATGAGCTCTTTAAAGTATTTAGTTACAGTTTTACGCACTAATTACTAGGTTTTCAAGTAGGTACGATCTTGATCTGATAGATACTGACCTTACGAGGGAGTCACGTTTTCTCCAGCTTGATTCAATCCGGTTTGCCACATCAGTACCAATTCGTAACACTTATTTCGCAGCTGTTTTACAGATCACAACTTCACTTCACAATATCTAGCAGTAGTATTCCACTACACACCCCAAATACCATACACAAAAGTTCAAGCTATTGGTAAAAATCTCTATTGGTACGTCAATAACCCGGGCCAAGCGGCTAGCACAAAATTATTTGCGACGTTAACAAGTTGTAGATTTCACCAGTTAGTAATTAATTATTTTAATGTAAAATAATTATACACATCGAAAGCTATCGATTTCAGTAACGTTACGTATTTATTGCATATGATTTTCATTCATAAAATAAAATAAAACCAATAAAACGCTTTCTTTTGCTCCTGTAAGCACAGACTAAAAACTACTATTTGATTGAAGCAGTGTAAAACCCTAACTTCATTTCGTTCATTTCATTCAAAATCATTCCCTCAAAGGGTAGTCGGAGACTGACGATACCTTGGGTTCATAGTTTTGCTATTTAGCAATAGATGGCAGTGAAACAACCGATTTTAAAACGGAATTCCGTTTCTTGCTTTATAGAGCCCGCCGACTTTTGAAAGTTCGGGCATAGGCAAGGCATTAATATGCAGGTACCTATATTTGGATTAGTAGTGAGTCGTCATAAACGCAAACTCGTCATACTAGCGCAACTCGTCACAAACGCGACTCGTCATTTTCGCAACTCGTCATAAACGCGACTCGTCATTTTCGTAACTTGTCATTTTCGCATCTCGTCATTTTCGCAACTGGTCATTTTCGCAATTCGTTACACGAACCTTAAGCATTACATTTCTCTCATTTTACAGCTGTCCTTATATTGAATCACCCTGCATGATAGTCTTTCTATACTAATATTATAAAGAGGTAACGTTGGTAACATGTATGTATGTATGTTGGGGATAATCTCCGAAACCACTCAACCGATCTGGATGACATTTTGCATGGGGGTAGCTGAGTGTCATAAGCTATTTTGTATCTCGAAATTCCCACGGGATCGGGACTTACGCGAGTGAAACCGCGGGGCGCAGCTAGTGCTAAAATAAAAACAAATGTTGTTGGGAAATTATTATATTAACTTTTGGAGCATCGGAAAAGCTTCGTAAAGAAAGTTGGGAGAAAGTTTTTACTTCAAAGTAAATAAATAATTATTTACTGCTTACTAAATCTCAAATATATTACTAAGTAACAGAAAAAACATTAATAATTACAATATTTTTACAGAAAGAGGGTAGGTGGTCTAGTTTAGTTTTTAAACGTATTTATGTAAAGTACGTCGTAATTATCTATTACCATTTCATATCTTATCAATCATATGACGTATGCTATAATTTCACCTATAATTTTCCGATGCTCCAAAAGTTAATATAATAATTTCCCAACAACATTTGTTTTTATTTTAGCACTAGCTGCGCCCCGCGGTTTCACTCGCGTAAGTCCCGATCCCGTGGGAATTTCGAGATACAAAATAGCTTATGACACTCAGCTACCCCCATGCAAAATGTCATCCAGATCGGTTGAGTGGTTTCGGAGATTATCCCCAACATACATACATACATGTTACCAACGTTACCTCTTTATAATATTAGTATAGAAAGACTATCATGCAGGGTGATTCAATATAAGGACAGCTGTAAAATGAGAGAAATGTAATGCTTAAGGTTCGTGTGACGAATTGCGAAAATGACCAGTTGCGAAAATGACGAGATGCGAAAATGACGAGTCGCGTTTATGACGAGTTGCGAAAATGACGAGTCGCGTTGGTGACGAGTTGCGCTAGTATGACGAGTTTGCGTTTATGACGACTCACTACTAATCCCTATATTTTAGCGGTCCTGGAAGCTTCGCAGAGGCCTAGCAAGGAAGCTAAGGTAAAATCGAAATCCACATTCGCTGCGCCATTGATGATTTATTAAAGTAAGTAGGTACCTACATTAGGAATGTGTTGATTTTTGTGTATGAATTTTTACAAAATAGTACATTTATCGCAGCATTTACAACATGTTCTACGTCTTTTCCATCTGGATATAATAGACGGTTTTTTATAAGCTTTCCGAATTCTTTTCCTGTGGCCTTTGTTCCCGCGACTAATTGATTTTCTAGAATCTTTACCCTGCAGCCTGGCGCAATCGCAGGGAGAGCCGCGTCGAGTGACCGTCTCCATAGCACTGGGACATTTTTGTTTTTTTCTTATGCATTTTTTGTAGCACTGATCTGGTTTGGGGCATGGCGCTGGACGCGGCCTATGCTTGTGAGTACTACATTGTGGTGCTGAAACGCAGGCCTTTATACCACTTTTATTCGAGTATACAGCTGAAAAACAAAAGATAAGATCAAGCTACCAGGTAAAGTAATAACACTTCCTTGGGCAGTCGTGTAAAAATCACTTTTTAGCGAATTGGCCGCCCTTTGTGCAACCGGGGTTCTAAGTAGTATTTTCCCATACTTTTGCATTTTAGAATTACATATTGCAATTGATAAAAGAATCTAAAATACGGGCTTATTCCTAAAATATTAGGTATATTCTCAAATATAATCAACCCAAGGGCCGATTGCCTAAATATTTTGTTAGACAAGTATTGAGCAGCTTCTAAATTCAAAATTAGTATGGCAATTTTTGAGTTTGAGAGCCGCTTCTTTGTTTAAGTAGTTCTCAAATGTTGAGTAGCGTTTCTGTATTCGGCCGACAGACACTCAATGGCACACCTATAGGTAGAAGAGCACCTTCGTGTGATAGGTGCACAATATAGGTAGTATGATACGTGCTAGTACAGTGCAATTCGTGTATTATGACTTCGTCTATGTTTAAAACAAAGTCGGAATGAAAATTCGACGATCACAGAATATGCTTTGTGTATGAGGTGTTTGTCACTTCACTTCGACGTCATTATAAAATACTAGCTGTGCCCCGCGGTTTCACCCATATAAATTCGTATCCCGTAACGTATGTGATGCATCACGTATGTCATACCAAGCGTTGCTCAACCCGTATGATTGTTCAAAGTACCCTATATCTTATTTCAACTACTAAACTATCCCTGTACCAAATTTCGTTCAAATCGATTTAACCGTCATTTTTATCTATCACGTATGTCACACCAAGCGTTGCTAAACCTGAACGATCATTTAAAGTATCGTATTTATACCCTTAAAACTAATCCCTGTACCAAATTTCATTCTAATTTGTGCGCTCGCTCTTGTTGACCCATCAAGTATGTGTCACGCCAAGCGTTGCTTAACCCGTACGATCATTTAAAGTACCCTATATTTTATTTATATACCCCTATACTAACTCCAAATACCAAATTTCATTCCTATTGGTTCCGCCGTTCTTGATATATATAAATAGTGTAAACTATTCAGCTTTATAATATTAGTAAGTATAGATTTGTGCCTAGATATTTAATTTTTAAATAATACATGGAGGGTAGGTACACTTGTATTTAAAATACATAATGTAAATAATATTTTATTTATTATATAGGTACTTTCATGTTATAATTCAATATAACATTTTTCGATCTCTCGGTAGTTTTTCGTCTCATTCAAGAAAACAATATGCTTTAATAATAAAATAAAATAATATGCTTTATTGCATAACAGAAAAATATATAAAGCACTTATTTGTACTTACTATATTTATTATTGTTTATGTACATGACATATGGCTATAAAATATGGGCAAGTAGGTATTATAGTATTTCGCAGCACCTGCAGCATTTTCTCTTTAGCCTGCCTCTATGCCCCTTTCCCGCACAGCATTCTTGCTTAGTTCTAACTTTACCCTGTTTCCTTACATATTTAGTGTGCGAGTGGGTTCCTTCCAGTCTATCCTTTTTTTTCATCTTCAACTCCCTAGACTTTCTTTTGAGGTACTTTCGCACAGTTTTGACATTTCTAGGTTGCGTTCCTTTTCCACAATTAACACAGCTAGATTTTGATCTCGTTGACAGAATGGATACAGCGCTTTGACAAGGCCGAATGTTTTTTGAGATGGTTTTTTTGAGGCATTTTTCTGGTCTTGAACAAGGGGGTGGGGAGGGGTGGCATCTGACGGGCGTGCACGATGCGCTCGGTACGCATGGTGGGTACCGCGGCATATGCGACCGGCTATATGCATTTTTGGGAACCTTGCAGCAGCTACTACTGCGACTCTACAAAAAAACAAATCCAATTATCTACACCACTGTTGTATTTTACAATTAAAAAATAGAAGCCAGGACTAACACTACTCTGCCACTCATTCTTGGCAATAAATTAGTATTAAATCGACTTACCTAAACAGTTAATTTCCAACACTGATTAGGTGGTGTTTGTAAATAAATCGCGCGCGCTTATAGTTCGCGTTGTGTAACAAGTGAATATTTAAACTAATGTATAAATAACCGTTAGTTATAACAAGATGCGGTAATGGTACTCACAATACTTGTTCATGTTATATAATTACTTCTGGTGGAATACCCAGATCCAGTCCAGCTTCAATTTTTACACTAGTCAAAAGAAAAGATACTTTTAGAAGAATTTAAGAAGAATAATTTAGAAAAGGCAGGAAACTAAGTTACTTTTTTTGTACCGCGACTTAGTTCACCACCTCATATACAGTATGTCCGACGATGACCATTTAAGCCGAAAGGGGGTGGTTCTAGACGTCTAGTCGAACAACTTTCGATCTAAGACTTTTAAAGAATTTAATTTTTTTGTCCAAATTTTTGAGTTAATATTTCACTGAAAAAATAGCTGTTTTTGAAAATAAAGGTAAATCAAGTTTTGATTGTAGTTCTTTGTCTAAACTGAATGAAAGAACAAAATAAGATCAATGACCTCTAACTCTAAGAAACAGCTTATTTTCAAGTAAACTTTTAACTTAAAATTTTCGGAAACTGCCTACTTTTATTTTCAAAAGTTGTAGAACAAAAGATATTCGCCTAGACGTCTAGAATAACACACTTTCGGCTTAAATGGTTATCGTCGGGACACGCTGTATAAGCACCCACAACTTTGTACAAAAGTTCAACGCCTGTGATTACAAAACACGACTAAGTAGAAAAGCGTTAAGGATTAGTAAATGAGACAGATAGAGATAGCTGCACACGGTATTGAACTTTTGTATGAGACGCGATCTGTATTGAATGAGTGGCAGACGATTTTTGAAGAGTGGCTTCCTCAGTTACAATCTACAGGCTTCTTTGTACAAAGCTGTCAAACATGGTGTCTACAGAAAACACGATACAAATCAGTCTGCTAAAAACTTACCATACTGAGGCCTGATAATTGATTCAACTTTTATGCTATCATTTCGGTTTATTTATTTATTACTGTTATTTATGATTTATTGCATTTTTTATGGATACATTGTTTTGACACTTGGAATTTCCACTATTGATCTTCTTTTTTCAACATTGATAGACGTCTGCTGTTCTTTCATCATAATTTATGACAAGAGCTAGTAAGAGTTCCATTAGTTTATAGGTTAAAAAGTTTGATTTGGGTTTGCAATATTTTTGGTCAAACTAGGCTCTCTTCACGTTCATTATTCATCTAAAACGTAAAGTGCCTAAGTAGTATAATGCCTAAAATCAATGCCTGAAAATCAATCAATGTGCCTTACTAGCAAAATGCCTAAAACTCTAATTTCCTAAGATGCAAGACTTTGCTCCAACTAAATGTTTTGACCCACTTAATAAAATTATTCACCTTTATAACTGACGCGTTTTGTACACAAGTACAAATCGTTACTAAAATAAAATTTATTTACATTTTCTCCGGATTTTCGTCGCGTATTAAATGGTATATATGTAGCATTTAGTACATAGCTCATGTTATACAGTGGCGTAGTCTTCCGCAGACTTATCTGTCACGCACTCTAACTTAACTTAATTTGGTTTTAAAGGCGAAAGCGAACAAAAGTATCTGAACTATTACCAGCATTGGAACCAAAAGTCATCTATCGTATAAATATTATCTTACGTTAAATTCAAAATCATTCATTTAAATATTTGAATACATAAGCTTTATTTAAGTTATCATATCGATACAACTTTTAAAAAAATCTAAGCTAGTAACATTTTATCACATAAATCTCTATGATTACAAGGTATTTGTTTATATTGTCTATTTCACCACTTGCCATGATTTCAACCCTGATACAGCTATTGTTCTTTATAAGGACACCGACGCACCCCATCTACATGGATAAATCCAGGTAGTCGGGCTATAGGCTGGGGTACATCTCGTTGTATCTGGGTTAAAGTCCTCAAATTTTTATTACAGGTTTCCAAAAAATAAAATCTGTAAGTGAAAAACAATAAATAAACTTATTAACTTACTCATGAATCGCAAGCAGTGAAATTAGGCAACATTTTAATACAACGACCAATAACTGAAATGCTACTCAAAATTTGAGGACTACTTAAACAACTAAGCCACTGATAAAATCAAAAAATCCAAAGTAATTTTGAATTTAGAAGGTGCTCAATTATTTAAGTAGCCCTCAAATTATAAGTGGGGTTTCAGTATTCGCCCGCAGTATACTCGCAGGTATACTTATCCAAAGTCTAAAGACACGCGAAGTAATAAATTATTATAGTTTTGTTTTTGTACACGCTCACAAATGAATATTCATTTGTGAGCGTGTACAAAAACCTTACATGATTTTGTTTGAGCGATCTTTAGTTCTCATTAGATGTATTCTGAAGGCATGTTAATCAAAATTTGCTCGTTATTTCCGATAGTAGTCGTGAGCTCAAGTTTAGGACGTCCGTCCTAACATAGGTGCGAATAACACCCTCTATCTGAAATAAAAACCAGCGAATACAAGTGTACATACAAGAATACAAGCGAATACAGCGTATGCAAGCGTTCAGAATCGATGTTAAAACTTCGCGCGTGTTTACTATTGAATTTAACAGATTAGGTACATACATATAGGTAAGGTAATATATTTATATAAATATTTAAAAAAAACGTGTGAAATCAATCATATCAAAAAATAAACTTGATGCACTGAGGCACATAAAACACCAGCTACCATTCCATATTAAGATTTTATCGAAATCGGTTCATTACCTTTAGCATTACGAAGAAATAACTCCTGCTTAAGTAATACAGGTTCGTAGTACTAGTACATACTTGTACTACAAATGTACTAGTGCTATTTATTTATTTTCTTAGTGCTAAAAAAAAAAACAATACTTCCAATTGACTATTTAAAAAATACCATTTTAAACCATTTCTACCGTGAAGCTTTTGAAATATTTCATAAAACTTCTGTAACAAATTAGATGTCAGTTGTCTTAATGTACAAAGCTTCAAATTTGTTATACGTAGTATTATAATTATCTTTGTATAATTTAGCGACGAAGTGTCGAAAGATAAAATGTTGACGCACTTATAGCATTTTATGAATAAGTGTGAAAAATAATCAATTTTTAATAACATTCGATTTCATTAATAAAGAAACCCTAACCCATGTTAATTATTCAGGACATTCAGTTTCATTTAATAAATAACAAATTGTATTCGACTAAGGACTAATTCGTCAATCTGTAGATAAAAATATATGTACAATAAAATTTATAACCACCGCTTTTTTTTCCAATTAAACATTGAAATTAAACTAATTTTCCGGTTTTAATTGTGTTGTTTTTATTATTATAAGCATTGGTTGGTTGGTTGGTTGGTTGGTTGGATAATAAAAACAACACTATTAAAACCTGAAAATGAGTTTCATTTAAATAGAAGATTTTTAAATTTGGTAGTATATGATTTTATTCGACAGATATATATTTTATCTGTAAATTGAAAAATCAGCCCTAATACAAACACGTAGAAACATAATATAATTATAAAACGAATGGCGATTTTTTTTTCTAATTTTATTAAATACTTTTATTGTAAAAATACTTTATGCAGATTTATATAATCACATGAAATTCAATATTATTATAGGAATGTGTAAGGCGTAAAGATGAACTGTCTAATGATTTATTTCGACTCGTAATTTACGACTTAGTATCGCACTCAAAAACTTAAAATACTTAATTACGTAAAATAATATTTTTATCGAACGTATAGGCCAGCGTTTGGCCACTTACGCCTGTGGCGCAGCGGTAGTCACTGCGTGATGGCGATCCACAAGGGGGCAGGTTCGAAACTTGCCGAGAGGCTTCAGAGAACATTTTTTCATAACCAAATGTGATTGTTTTTTTCTAGGCCAGCGAGCTTCATCTTAGACCACATTAACACTTCCCATCACCTGATGGTAAGAGTTATTTGTTGTACGGTTTCGAACCTGCCTAAAGCCTGCGACTAAAGCTGCGCCACAGGAATGCATGTTAACGAATAACGAGCAATGGTAGAATGGAACGAACCAGCGCGGTGTAATATGACTTATTCAATTTTTTTAGTACAAGGCAAGACAAAATAAAGAATATGCTAATGCATAATGTTTAGTTTTTAGTCAAGTATCGAAACTAACAACTAAACATTAATCCTTAACATAGTTGTTATAGAGTTCCGAAAAGTAACGTCAAATTCAATCAATTATAAAAAAAATAAAGAGTTGACAGTTCACCTGAGTTACAAGTTACAAAGGGCCTACACCTTTCTGTGATGAAGGTACAGAGAACGGCGCGTGAAAGTGGGGACAGTGCATTAGTTTTGCTTCTTCGATGTAGATTCCTGATAAGTCGGGGGTTGATCCTGAAAACACCACAAAATAATAATTTAAATTGGATGACTTTAAATCCTGGGAGGTATTTCCATCCTTTAGCCACTCGCGACCCTGTTGCTCGCTAGATATAATTTGCCCAGCAGATAAGGCTAGCCCAGTTTGTGAGTTAGCGAGTCTCCATCTGCCATTTTGAGTTGTTTATTGAACACTAGCTGCGCCCCGTGGTTTCACCCGAGTAAGTCCCGTTCCCGCGGGAGTATCGGGATAAAAAGTAGCCTATGTGTTAATCCAGGTCCCCAGCTACCTATATTCCAAGTTTCATCGCAATCGGTTCAGTAGTTTTTGCGTGAAAGAGTAACAACCTTACATACATACATACAAACTTTCACGTTTATAATATTAGTAAGATTGTTACCACAGGCGCCATAATCACTATAGTTCCCCCAGTACCCGATCCATCCATCAAATCACTATAGCCCATTTTTATTTCTCAATAGTTCTATCCGATCCTGTAAACACCCTTCACTACATCTTATAGTACAGACAGGGATAAACGGCGGCTTGGTGTCCACTTCATTGCAAGTAAAATTGTTATTAAAAAGGGCCTCTACGTGTAGATTCTACGCATGCCTGCCAAAGGTCCAGGACTTCATAGCCAAGTGATACTGGACGTAATAACAGACATAATAATTTAAATTTACTAAATAAAACTGCCGCAATCCTTAATTGACGAAGAACAGTCTATAGCTGGGCTTGAAAATTTAAATTTATTACTAAGTTTTAATCAAAGGTGTTTCTAATGGCTCTAACTCTAACAGATATTTCTACAAACGATGAAAAAGTTACCTGCTGTACATCTCAGTTACATAATATAACAACGGTGTAACGGAACTAGTGCTAGATAATAAAACACTTTATTTATCGGGTTGAATCGCGTTTTATTCATGGTTTTAAACGAACCGAGCTTTTCAGTCAACCTTGAAAAAGCCAATTGTAAAGTTGGCGAAAGCTCAGTTCGTTTAAAACCATGAATAAAACGGGATTCAACCCGATAAATAAAATGTTTTATTATGCAAAATCGCGAAAACCATAGAAGAAATTAGTGCTAGATAGATACGGAGAAAGCACATCATGCAGTTGGCTGACATTTAATGAAGAGGATCTACTTTGGTGAAGGGAGACCACTTCATAGTCGAAAGATTGATAGCAGATAAAAGGAGAAAAAATAATGATAGATACTTCGACTTTCATTCAAATGTCGGTCAACCATGCATGTTTCATCGTTCAAGACCGCTAGGAGGCGCTACCATCTCCAACTTTTTGTACTCTAAGATACTCACGTTGTTGTACGGTGGTGGTACATACGCTGTCTGTGGCTTATTTGGGTCGTAATACGCACTTTGCGCCGCCTCCGCCGCTTTAGCATCTGAAATTGTTCATTTATTCTACTGCAACTTTCAAATTACATACGATTTACATAAAGTACTTAAATAAATGATTTGCAAAGCACAAGAAAACCTAAATAGCTGTCAACTAATGAAATTCCTTAGGTAATTCGAATTACTTGTAGTATCTCTAGATATGTATCACAAACTTTGAAGCTAAAAAATAATAATGGCAAAGAAACTACAAAGCCTTGTACTCACGTAGGAGCCTCGGCCCGATATTCTGTACTCAAATTGACATTTAGTATTAAATCAATATCTTAAATGGAGGGTTGCAATTCGTTAAGGATTTTATGTACCAGAATCAAATATGTTTGATTTTGAATTACAATACACATAAAATAATATGTTGACTTGAAGTTGCATCAAAGTCAACATTTTCCAGAATTTGATTGTGCTATCTATTATCACTCTTAAAGTGAATGAAAACATCGTGAGGAAACCGACATAGTACTATATATAGTACAAATATACTAATGGCCTCAGTGGCGCGGCGGGGAAGGCCTGATTAGAATGCAGAAGGTAGCAGGTTGGTTCTCGCCGGGCGCAAATATATAATATGCTTAAAATAAATATTTGTGCCTGGTCTAGATGTTTTCTTTATATGTATGGTTTTACAAAAAAGGACAATATGTAGTATGTACATTGTCTACTACCCACAGTTCAAGCCTAGTGCTTAGTTTGGGGCTAGATGGCGCTGTATCTAGTAATGTCGTGCAATATAAATTTATTGAAAGATATTATTTTGAATTTTGACTTATTGAATGTGTATTGTAAAATATCGTAAAAATGAATTTAGATCAACCCTCACCACTAGACGACATTCCAGCCGGGGCTCCCGGTGAGGCGAATCCGCCCGGATATCCGGGAGGCATTTGTTGTCCCGGGGGCGCGAACCCTCCGGGGTACCCGGGGGGCATCTGTTGCCCGGGGTAGCCGGGGGCGGAAGCGTTGCCCGGGTACCCGGGAGGCGGGGCGAAGCTCCCACCTGCAGGGCTCGGGGCTCCGGCGCCTGAGAAGCCTCCGCCTGGAGGGTAGGCTACTCCGGCCACTCCGGGGTATGGAGGCGGGTTGTTCGATACGAACACGGAGTTTGGAGGTGGCTGGTCTGGGAATGCCTAGAAAATATAAACAAGTATTAATACGTTATATACTGTCTAGCAATGTCCAGCGGTTTCACCGGCGAACTCCCGATCCTGCGGCATTTTTCAAAGTCCCTTTCTTAGTGGATAACTACACACCACAAAAACACACTCCTAATTTCATGCCTCTGGGACTAGCGGGTCGGGCTCTGTGTTGATATATAGTTTAGTCAGTCAGGACATTGAACTTTAATAGCCTCACATAAAAGGGGAGTAAGGTGGGAGTAGTTATTCCGCTTTTTGTTTCTGTGTGTAAACTTTGAAATTCTTGTCACGGAAAAAGACAAAGCATGTTCTCACTACTCCAACCTTACTCCACGTTGTACCGGGCAACAATGTCTATTTATTTGAGTTAACATATCGCTCTTACGGTGAAGGAAAACATCGCGAGGAAACCCGCGTCTTATAATCACATAAAAATGCTTAATTATGCGGCTCCGTACCGCAACTGCCCAGTAAAACCTTTTTAGGCAGACTAGAATTTAAATATCATCAGTATTACTGCAATGAGGAGCTCATTGGCCTAGCTGCACCAGCCGATCTTGAATGGTCGTGTGGGTTAAGCAACGCTTGGCGCGGTCCTTACTTGGATCATACAAAAAATCATATTCTCGAGCTCCTCCGTGCTTCGGAAGGCACGTTGAGCTGTTGGTCCCGGTTATTATCTTTGATAGCAGTCGTTAGGTCAAGTTAGAGGCCTTAGGGCGACCTGAAAACTCTAACACTAGGTGTGTCACACCACTACACGAAAAGAAGAAGAAGACTGCAATTAGATCATACCATTTCTCATATTGGTCCATGACAACAATTTGAAGTTTGGTTTTCATTTAAATTCGTTATTTCCTGTATTTTTTTTACTATAGTTTGTGTAATTCTATTATTAAATAATCTCGATTGAAATTAATGAAATAAATCAGTAACAGGAGAACATGGCAATTGTAACTAGCTACTGTAATATTTAATTCGATGTTAAACTGTATATGCATGATCGCAAAAGAAGACATAATAGCAACATTTTGATTTATTTCAATCGAGATTTTTTGGCATGATGATGGATGATGATGATGATGAAACACAGCTTATAAAACACGATTTATGTAACTTAACTTAACATATTGATAGCCAATTAAGTTTGTCCACATATTATTAATTATAACATCCACTCTTATTAAAGATTGAGCCTGTATACATACTAAGCTCGTTCACTTACCGAGTACGGAGGAACCCATCCGTAGTACCCTTGAGCGGGAGGCTGGTACGCCGGAGGAGGCGCCGCGTGCCACGGACCTGTCGGCGGCATGTAGGGCGGCGGCGGACTGTTGGGAGACATGTGTCTCTGTGCTGTGATGGAACCATCAAGTTATGTTAGGTTTAAAGAAATTAGTATAAATATATTATACTCATTTGTATGCAAATATCGCGAATAAATATCCTTACTAATATTATAAACCCGAAAGTTGTTCTAAACCGATTGCGATGAAACTTGGAATATAGGTAGCTGGAGACCAGGAATAACACATACTTAGCTACTTTTTATTCTGATATTTCCGCCTGAACAGGACTTATGCGGGTAAATCCTTGCGCAGCTAGTATTATTATAAATGCGAAAGTCTATTACGCCATCACGTCTAAACCGCTGAACCGATTATGATAATTTTTTTTATAAAGATAGATGGGAACTTGAAGGACATAGACTTTGATCCTGATCAAACAACAGAACAGCTGAACTATTTATTCATTCATTCAAAGTCGCTTACCCCTGTCTGTCTGTTTGTATGTATACTTCAATTTTTAAAACTATGCATATGTTATTGATGCAGAAAATTAAATAAATTCCATAAAAAAGTTAACTAAACCTTTCGGGCTTTTAATCGGCAGATATGACTGGAATTAAAAAAAATAAGGCTGTTAATATAAAACAAAATAGCTTTATAAGCAATTTTAAGTTATTTTTCTTTTAAGGAAAATTAGTTGGCAAAGTTATCATAAACCTGAGATAAAAGATAACTAACAACTGTTTATTAATTGACAATCATGTTTGTTTGAGTAACGATTAAGTGATAAATTTTTTTCAAACATCTGCCATTTCAAATAATTATTTGAATAATAAAAACTGTGTGGTAAAAAGTTTTGACAAAGAAATTTGTATACATAAGTAGTAAGAGGTAGCATTGAAACCTTTTTTTTATACTTTTGCATAAAAAAATATATGTTTATTATAGATAATTCAGGACAAGTTTTAGGTGTTACTGTAGGTAGATAACTGTTGGTATGACGTAACAATTATACACCTATATTGTATATGTAATGGTATATGTATATAGTTTCATTTTGTGACAATGACCTACAATCTTAAAATTGAATTAGCTAAGGTCTATTCCAATCGACACAAATCAATTCTAAACTACCCATGACGTCAAATATCTGAGTATGAATAAATCTTACCAAGATGTGCAGCTTTCAACATCGCCTGTCCAAATTCAATAGCTCCACCAGACTTGAATGCCAGCTTAAATTTGACTTCACCAACAAAGTTCCCATTGGGTTGAGCTCTTACTTTTCCCTTAATTAAATTCGCAGAGAACATTGGTTGTTCTACAGTCACCTACAGAAAATATAAGATATTATAAAACATAAAATGTCACAACTTTTGTGGGTTTTACTTTGGATTTTATTTTCTACAAATCAGTTAATTGTATAAATTAGCCTCTCCACTGCCCAGGTTCCATTTTACAGGGCCAAAACTCTTGTCTGACCAGTGGATACTTAGTGTTAAAAATCAGATTTTAATATGTTCATTTGCTTTATTAAATTGTATGAGTAGTTTGTTATTTGGAATTCACCAAATATGAGAAAAACATAGAGACAGACTTCTAACTGTAAATTATTATTTATTGATTTATTTGTTTTTATTTCAATAAATTCTTTAACTGTTTTTATATCACTCAGTTTACATTTGCTAACAAAAATCAGCTTTGTAAATTAGGACATGCCTTTAGGACAACTATTATTTACTTACATCTTGTATAGCAATGAATGGGAAACTGAATGACCTCATCACATCGGATTGATTTTTAGAATTGTAAATCATCCTGTGTGTAGTAAGGTACATCCTACCCACTTTGGAATTTTTGAACTCCGGAGCTTCATTGCCGTAGAAGTCGACTACCACATTGTCAGAAAACAAAATGATACTGTAAAGTAAAAAATTGAATTTTAATTAGGGAAAATAATGTTAGGTTACAAACTCGCCGCAAGTCTAGTAATAACTAGCTGAATCAGATAATCTGTAAAATTATGATGCAATGTTATCAATTATCGTGCTACCATGTCTGCTGTGCAATCATCAATTGACAGTTTTCAGTATTCAACCACCAGGCATGGACTTTTTGGTTGGCAATACAACCCGAAATAGGTACTTGAAACAGAACCCCGTATAAAATATAAATGATAATAATCAATCGTCAAAACAAGAAGATATGACTCACACTTCTCCTGCGTGTATCAACACTCCGTGATCGGCATGAGCAGTATTTAGCGACATTTCGCTAAGGTAAAGTTATCCACAAGTTTAAAAGAGTTTTTCGATTTCACAAATGTATTATTATTGCTCAAAATCAAAGAATAGCAATTTACGAAACACTAGAAAATTCTTCTTCGCACAATAACATTCGATTCAATGAACTGAATGAATTGTGAATTATGTGAATGAACGTGAGTATTTTTAAAGGTTGTGAACTGATTATGGTCATTAGGAAATTAGCCAGTGTCAAGTATTTTAATTTATATGCACGTTATTTGCATCGAAACAGTCATAGTCAGTCAGTCACAGTCGTCATAGTTAAGGTCAAGTTTAGAGAATCATTTGTAAGCACAGCGGCTATTTACAAAGATTGTTCATGGAACTTTGGAGATAACGCTAACTAAAGTCCATATTTTGCACCGATTTTCACTTTCATTCCACTTGTACACCTTCACGAAACTAAATTGGTTAATATGCCCCCGAAATTAAACAATTTCCATGCATTTGAACTAGGTTTTACAAAATGAAAATTTAACAACACATCTCCTCAACGCATTCCCGCCAAAAACTCACCTCTCAGCTTCACCTTCAAGATAGGACGTACGTCTGTCGTTTTGAAAGTCTGCTATTCGCGCCGCGATTTATCTTTTACCTTGACAATATGGACTTTGGCCAAAGAGTGGCCAAAAGTCCTTGTTGTCAAAAGAAAAAGCTGTCAGTGTCATTCCATTGAAAGTGTTGCTAGACAAACAAAATTTCAACATTATTTAAATTTTTAATGTTTTGAAACATCCTGCTACAGAACAGAGGCCCATTTACGTAACTTTTTCTGTAACAGATTACAAACTGAAAGCGCTTTCAATCTGAAACATTGCTTGCATAAATTTTGCGATTCTGTAAGCAATGTTATAACCTTGCAGCGCCCTTGCTATCGACATTTACTACAACCCAACACAACACTAGCCGCAGATAACCCGACTTAATTAAAGAGTCAATTTTGCGGTGCTGCGTCATATGTTATGGAGCGTATTTAATTTAACAGTGTTTTACATCTGTTTCAAATGTCATTTTCGTTTGACGTTGGCAATTTAGAAATGGGCAAAAATCGGTCTAAAAAAAAAGAAGATCATCTGTTGTTTGAAAACAATGGAATAGTAAATGGTTATTTTAACTTAATTTTGAAGCTAAAAGAGTAAAAGTAAGTGCGAATTGTGAACATTTGAGCGTTTTACTAACTCATAAATGATTATTATTCACGTCAAGCTAATTATTAACTTGTTTTTCAGCAAATTGTCTATACGACTAATAAACGAACGAAGACTGGTTTATGATCTACATTTTTGTTAAAAGACAGTGATATTTCCCTCAATACACAGTCCAAGAGCTCTAGGTCTGCTACGAGCTCATCAGCCATAGAAGTAGAACCTCGAAAACACCCGAAAACGCTTCCGAAAATCTAAAATGTAAGTTTACCGCACATTTGATATTTTGAAGTTTTAGTCGATATAGTAAAGCAAAACTTCGTTGTAACCCAAGATAAGTGGGATATTTTTGACTAGACAACTTTATTCTTTAGTTTTACATCTCATCTATGACTTCATTGATCAAACTAATTTTAAGAATCCTTAAGTTAGGTTATAATAAAAATCTATTATTGCCCTTATACTTACTTGCCTGTAATTGGATGGCCCCATGCATGGTCATCGTAATGGTATAATTTTAAGACCTGCCTGCCAGCGAAATAACTCTGTCTGTCGCAATACGCAATAGCATATTCACACCAAAACTGACGACGAACGAAAGACGACATAGTTAGGCAAACGCGAGTGAAACTATGGGGCGCAGCTAGTGCCTTTTATTTTATGTTTACTATTTTACAAACTAATTGTAATTTTTTAGATCACGATGTAAACTTGCTGTGCTGGACCTTGTCCTGGAGGAGTAGAACGCATCATGATGTGAAGGAGTGATCGGTGTGAGATGTTACCGGATTGGGAGCAACCAACATTGAAATCCTGGAGTGATTGCAGCAGCTTGTTGTATGGCAGAATACAGAAAAGCTACTCAAAATTTAATGGTTATTACGGAAAGCAAATATAAAATAAAATTGAGTTTAAAAACTGCTATTTTATTTATGTAGTCCTAGAAAAATTTAATGGTTATTACGGAAAGCAAATATAAAATAAAATTGAGTTTAAAAACTGCTATTTTATTTATGTACCCCTAGAATTTATTTATATAACTGTCTCACAGAATGATTAAATCTCAATTATTAAAATATGTAGTACTTAGTTGTTTTTTAAAATCCAAAATATCAGAGAGATAATAGGTAATTACATATTTATTTATACTTACCTTTTTCAAGTGTAGACACCCTACCTCTCACCTTTCTTAGCTTCCTTTCCATTCAAAGGTTGCCTGGAAGAGATTGCTTTCAGCGGCCGCCCATTGTGCCTCCTAAATTAAAGCTGTATTTGTTTCTATCTGTGTATATTGTAATTTTATATGGAGTGTACAATAAAGAATTTATTCATTTAGGCAGGTAGTGGTAAATTTAATATTGAAACAATATTCTAATGTAAGGAAAGTATATTGTATATTTTCAATAATGCTTGTTAGGGAATCTCTGCACAGGATGTTCCTGACATCTCAGTAGTGTCTTCATTATGTCACTGTAAAATAAAAATAAATGTATGTTAAGACAAGATAAATAATCACCGACTAAATCCATTAATATAGTTAAACTTAAGAGATGGTCTGCTAAAGTAGGTAACTTTTGTATGCACTGTTGGCACTTACTGTAACTTTTTTATGAATGACAATAAAAATGTGTCCTATGAATGCACTTAATTCTTTCAGACATTCCAGACACTGAATCATATTGATGCTATAATAGTTATAAATAAACTAAAAAGATTGTTGATATACTAATTTCATTTGTCCTTTAAAATTTAGTCTGTAAAGATGTGTTGAAAAATAATGATGTGAGCGGGGTTCAAACCGACTCAGCATGCTATGGCTAGCTAACCAACTGAACTATAAATAAATAAGATTTGTCAGTGTATGTATAAGTACATAGTCACAATGTAGAGTTGGATAGACTGCGTTCTTTGAGTTCATCTCGTATTTTTGTACTTCATTTGGAAGCTGACAGAAGTGTGATCACAGTGTTTAACATAGCTTACCAAAAGTGGATTTTGTATGGCGGAATCGCACTAAACTCGTTGTGCAGCAGTACCAAAGGGTCGCTAGCATCCCTTATTCTACACAGACAGGCCATGAAGGCCTTCTTTTACCGTCACTTCTTGGTAAAATTCCAAAGAACTGGCGCTTGCCATTATTGCTTCTGAAATTGTTTTTTATTTAACAAATAACTCTTTCTTAGGGTAAAACACAGAGAAGCACGTAAATATTCAATTTCCACACTATTTTTTCCAGGCTTTCAGACTAGAAAAGGCCGAAAACTAAATGTTTCAATGATGAGAAACAGCCTCGGACCTCTTTCAATAACATTGAGAGTTGATAGTGATCCTAGTTGTCACTTTCATTGTAACAACCATACGTGATCGCGTTTTTCATACAATTAGGTTGTATCGATATTGTTTCTCTTTCAATAAGGTTCTTTCAGTAACACAAACTGTCAAATGGTGCGTACACAATCGCAAATGAGTGAAAGATCGTGTGTCAAACTCAAAAATTTGAGTTTGACACATGATCTTTCACTTTGCAATATGTTGCAAAAAGATACATAATAGGGCAGCAGAACCTACTTATACAAAGTGTAAAAACAGTTTCTGAAGAAAAGTGATGTTTGAGAGGTTTCTTAATTTTTTTAAAAGAAAAATATTAAATAATCATCACCTATATTTTATCCAAAAATTTCGATTATACTTTAGTATCTTCTTACTAGTCTGTGTTTCGATTTTTATTTCATTTTCTGGCAATACTAAGTGAATATAAAAAAGCGCGCGACCACATCTATAGGTGTACACAGCTATTTCTATTTTCTATTTCTATTTATTTTTATCACGGATTGTTATGATTTTTGTAGAGAAAAACCGGTGATATTCAGGAAAGTCCTAATTATGGATACGATAGTAAAAAGCGAGAATATTAATCATAGTATAAAACCTATCAATGTTGATACTGTTCACAAAATATGTTCAGGACAGGTGAGATCCAAGTCCAACAATAGAAAACATAACATCCTTTGCCTGTTGAACCGTATCCTATTTTTACACGACTGCCAAAGGAAGTGTTATGTTTTTACTACATACATTAATACAGTAAAAGTTTCTGGGTTTGTTCATAGGTTCTGTAATATAATATTTAAATATTGTATTATCACCATCGAAAAAAGTACAGTTTTGTTTTATTTATTACCTTTTTAGGTAGTGTTAAGCCTTGCTATTGCTGTAAAGGAACTGGTTGAGAACTCTCTCGATGCTGGGGCTACTAACATTGAGATCAGATTTAAAAATTATGGCATAGATTTCATAGAAGTATCAGACAACGGTTCTGGAGTTACGGAAGATAATTTTTCAGCTTTGAGTAAGTTTGTTTCTCACAAGCAGCCTGCGGAATCGGTCAATGTGTTATTCCTGGGCATCAGCTATCTACTTGCCGAGTTTCATCAAAATCAGTTTACGCATTTTTTGTGTGAAAGAACAACGAAGACACACATTCTTATACACAATATATTATTCGTGAGATTTCTTCTCATCCCAGATGGTTTGTCACTTACTCTCAGATGAGATATCTGTTATTTTTTTTCTATTATTTCTCGTCAGTAAGTATGACACCAGTTTAGATTAACTGTTACCATAGGAGGAAGATGAATGCAAACTTGCTTTGTTTCTGAAAATGGGCTTTGACAAGCCATGTGTCAAATTTACCACATTTTCTTTAACCTATGGGAATGGTCCTAGGAAACAAATTACTATGAATAGCATGCAAGCTGATAGGCAACTACCCACCGGTAGTTGCCTATCAGCTTGCATGCTCTTTACAATCGTAAAGAGCATGCCAACTACAAGGTAAACTGTGCTTTTACCAAGTACCTGTCAAGTATACTGCACACAGTGTTGTGTTAATTATAAGATTAATAGTAGTATAAAACAGACTTCCTAAGTGACTTCTTATCACTTTCTTATTTATTACAGCATCAAAATACCACACTTCAAAATTGAGTGAATACTCAGATTTACTTGGAGTAACAAGTTTTGGCTTCAGAGGGGAAGCACTTAGCTCTCTGTGTGCACTTGCCCATATGACTGTAACTACAAGACACAAAACTTCAGAATATGGTATGAAAATTAACTGTCAATAGAAAACCTCCTCCTTTTATGGAAGTTCATTAAAAGAAAATACGCAACAAATTAAGAACCTCCTACTTTTTTTGAAGTCGGTTAAAAAGTGTTTTCTTTAAGTCACTTACTTTTAATTATACCTTATTCCATACCTAAAAGTTTACTGGTTCTTAAGTATCTCTACCTATTCACTTTCAGCTACCAAAATAGAATATGATCTGAAAGGAAATATCACTAAAAAGTCTCCATGTTCCCGTCAAGTTGGAACTACTGTTAGTTTAACAAACCTGTTCCACTCATTGCCTGTCAGGCAGAAGGAATTCCACAAAAATGCTAAGAGAGAATTTAATAAAATGACTCAACTATTGTATGCTTATTGTTTAATATCTTTAGGAGTAAAGTAAGTAAATAAAAAGGGAATTCTATTCATTAACTGGATGAGTTAAGAAACTGTGATGATAATAATTGTGTACATTTTACAGAATAACATGCAGCAATCAAACAAGTTCAAATGCAAAGTCGTTAGTTGTTGCAACACAAGGTTCCACATCATACAAAGACAATATAACCTGTGTTTTTGGTATTAAACAATTACAGAGTATTCTAGAAATTAAGCCAGAAGTTGTGTCAAATATTAAAGAAAATATATTCCGAGGTTTGTCTGAAAACGTTGAACAAATGACAGATAGTGAAGAGTTACCAGATGTTGAAATTGATTTATCAGAAGACTCAAATGATATCGATATCCCTGATTCTCAAGAAGCATTGAAACCAGAGAAATGTAAAGGTTACAAAAATGTAACAACTCCTGTTGAGTTTACAGGCTTCATTTCCTCTTGTGCTCATGGTAGTGGCCGTTCCAGCACAGACAGGCAATTTTTCTATGTCAATAACAGACCTTGTGAACCAACGAAAATTATTAAAGTTATGAACGAAATTTATAGGCAATATAATCCAAATCAATATCCTTTTGTATTTCTTAATGTGAACATTGAAAGAACAGCAGTTGACGTCAATGTAACTCCTGATAAGAGAAAAATATTTATGACTAAAGAAAAAATAATTTTAGATGTTTTAAAGAATACTTTATTGAAGCTTTTTGAAAGCATACCGAGGACTTTAAAAGTAGAAAGCCCTTTTCAAAGTCAAGAGCTTAATGTAGTAGAGCCCGAATTAGATCAGCCAAGAGTATTTACTTCTTTTCTTCAAAAATTTAACAAGTCTAAAAGTTACAATGATTTCAAGCCTAAGGAAGATAAAGTTCTAGATTTGAAAAGAAAGTCAACTACAATGTTAAATTATGTCTCGTCAAAGACAGTTAAAAGAGATACAGCTCTAAATCAAAATGTTGAACATGAAATACAAACTTATGAGAAATCAAAATCAATGCCTCATATAAACGAAAGTGATAGTGAACCAAGAGACTCAGAAAGCACTGATTGCAGTGAGATCATTCCTATGTCTGATGATATTATAAAATCTATTGAAGAAAATAACTCCGAAGAAATAAATAAATCTCCTATATTAGAAGATAAAAGAGAAATAGTGTACTTAGAGGCAACTGATAATTTACCACAAACACAGATAAGAGAATTGTCTGAAGTGGTACATTTGAAATCACACACATATACTTGTAAAACAAAAGGTATCGGTGCAAACGCTAAAACAACACCTAAAGAAAAACAAGCTAAACTAGCTGACGTAGTAACTGACAAAGAAGATTTAGGAAAGAAACATAGAAAAACAGTGTCTTTAAAAACTTCAATGGAACAAATAAAAGCTTTAGCAAATATTTATCAAGTTAACCAAAATAAAACAGCACCTACTCAAGTTAAGTTTAAATCTGAAATAAATCCGGTATTCAATAAGAAATGTGAAGAAGAATTGCGTAGAGAAATATCGAAAGAATCTTTCAAAGATATGAAAGTAATTGGCCAATTCAATTTAGGATTCATCATAACAAAGTTAGAAGACGATCTTTTTATAATTGATCAACATGCTACTGATGAAATTTATAATTTTGAAACTTTACAGAAAACTACTGAACTTACTAGTCAAAAACTAGTTATGTAAGTATAGGTATCCTTTATAATAGCTGGCGGGTTAGTCTCGCTATACAGAGAGAGAGGGAATGCTGCCAGAATCTTGGGTACGATGTCTCACGAGGGCGTCGTCATTGGCTTCTTCTCATTTTAGAAGTGTATGTTATGTATTTTAATTTTATTGTAATTTTTGTGTTTTAATGACTGTTTGACTAAATGAAAATTAATTGTATAAGAAAAAACAATTATATCTACAAACACACAACCCGCCCAACAACATCCGAGCTGACCTTTTGTTAAATGATTACTTTATGTATTCTAGACCTCAACAACTCGAACTAACCGGCGTAAACGAACAGATTTTGATGGACAATCTGGATGTCTTCAAAAAGAACGGATTCACGTTTGAAATAGATGAAAACGCTTCACCAACTAAAAGAGTTAAACTACTAACTTTACCAATGTCTAAGAATTGGATATTCGGTAAAGAAGATATTGAAGAGCTTTTGTTTATGTTGCGAGTAAGTTTGATTTGTTTAACTATACCAATACTAGCTGCGCCCCGCAGGTTCACCCGCGCAAGATATTCCCCGTTCCCGCGGGAATATCGGGATAAAAATGTGTTATTCCCGGTATCCAGCTACCTATATTCAAGTTTCATCGCAATCGGTTCAGTGGTGTTTGCGTGAAAGAGTAACAAACTCATATACATACAAACATGCAAAGTTTCGCGTTTATAATATTAGTAAGATAAGAAGTAAGATTTGTTTTTACTATAAATATTTTAAAGGAAAAATTCATCTTCAAAAACTAATTCGTAGCGAGGTTTGCACTCGCGCCTTTGGGTCAGTAGTCCAGCGCTCTAACTAAGCCATGCGAGTTCCCCAGCGGGCTTAGCTGGGGTTAGGTTAGGTTAGGGTTCAAACCTAACCGCGACTGAATTTTTGAAGATGAAGTTTTCCTTTAAAATATTCATACTAGATAGATATGCCTTAAGCAATAAAAAAAAACGAAATAAATATTTGTTTGTTTGTTTGTAATGAAAAGGCTCCAAAAACTACTGGACTAATTTCAAAAAATCTTTCATTGATAGATAGCTAGTAATAGCTACATCATCGAGGAGTAACCTAGGCTTTTGATCCCGATTTTCCCACGGGATACTCAATGATGCTGTTAACGTTTTAATTGTCATTTATCGATTGCATCTTAGTGCCCGCAGCGATGCTCATTTAATTTTCACGAGAAATGTAATAATATTGTCAGTGTAGCAGGTATTTTTATACTTATTACGCGTAAAAGGAACGTGAAATAAACATCGCCTATAGTACCTGGTTTGTAACCCATCGTACGCGTACGTAACCGGAGGTTCGTAACCTGGGGCTCGACCGCGCAAGCTCCACCGAGTTCAACTCGAGCGACGCACGGTGCTTCTGCGCAAAGGAAAAACCTGCGCGGCGGTTCGCGCGTCGGTGCATTGCGTTGATTTGCAGGCATTTGAAGGCGACGGCGCGCAGTGTGTATCCCAAACCGACGTCGAGTTGAACCCGACGAAGCTTGCGCGCTCAACTGGCAGTTGCCGTAAAGGAAAAAATGAACTTCGTACGAAACCAGTTACTAACGAATACGTTTGTTTTCTTTCTACGAAACTGAGTTACGAAGCAAGAAATTTGTTGGTGAATTACGAGAAAATAAATGGAATCTGGAATTTTAATTCTTTCCAGATAACCCAGCTTTAGATTTTATATCAACCTCTTTAGATATATTCTCATGCAGTCTCAGTACTCAGTGGAAATGATTAAAATGCTCAATTTGTGTAATGAATGTTACAGGAATCTCCGTCCGAGTACGTGCGTCCAAGTCGCGTTACATCGATGTTCGCGTCGCGAGCGTGCAGGAAGTCTGTCATGATCGGCACGGCTCTGAGTAAGGCCGATATGAAGAAACTAGTCGACCACATGGCTGAAATTGATAAACCCTGGGTAGGTTACAAAATAATGTAAAAGTTCTTTAATAGTAAATTTTTATAAGTGACGTCGATACGGCTTGTCTACTACTAGTTTAATTTATAGCCAATCTGACTTGTCCGGGTTCCGATATGTGGGCCGGTGGAGCCGCTAAGGTGACAACTATGGCACTAGATCGACCCCTTTTCGGAAACTTAGATTAAAACTTAAATGGCAATGGGCAGATCATATAGCTCGAAGAACAGATAACCGGGGAGTAAAAGTTCTCGAGTGGCCAGGCTACCTACTCGGTGCACCGACGACATTCTAACGGTCGCGGGAAGTCGTTGGATGGAGGTAGCTCGCGATCGCTATTTATGTCGTCGCGTCGTCGTATGGGAAGGGCTATAGCGCGAAGATAGCAATCACGCTAGACGCAGATTGTCGTGACTTAGTAACGTATCTACGTTTTTTTGTTGTAATAAACAATGAGTCTAAATAAAGCGCATATTATAAAGAACACTCCAAATTCAGCTCTCCAGAATCAGCGGTTTAGGTTGTGCGTTGATCCACCAGTCAGGACAAAGCATTTTATAGATATAGAAGACTAGCTGCGCCCCGCGGTTTCACTCGCGTAGGTCCCGAATCCCGATCCCGCGGAAATATCAGGATAAAATGTAGCATATTATGTGTTATTCCAGGTCTCCAGCTACCTGTATTCAAGTTCCATTGCAATCGGTTCCGTAGTTTTTGCGCTAAAGAGTAACAAAGTCACAAACTTACAAACTTTCACTTTTATAATATTACTAGCTGAGCCCCGCGGTTTCACCCGCGTAAGCCCCGTTCCTGCGGGAATAACGGGATAAAAAGTAGCCTATGTGTTAATCCAGGTCCCCAGCTACCTATATTCCAAGTTTCATCGCAATCGGCTCAGTAGTTTTTGCGTGAAAGAGTAACAACCTCACATACATACATAAGATTAGTAATATTATTAGTAAGAAGTAAGATTGTCTAGCTAGTACATATAGTACAAGCCAAGTTGCTTAGTTTGGGGCTAGCGCTGTGAGCAACAACTTGAATAATAATATAATTATCTAATTTGTTATTGTTTTCAGAATTGCCCTCATGGAAGGCCTACAATCCGACACCTTGTTAACTTAGGAATGGTCCATATGAAACGAAGCTGTGATTAATTATTATTTTTGTAGACTATTGTTAAATGTCAAGTGTAAATCATGTTGGAAATTTATTAAAAAGATTAAATAAAAGATAACATAAAATATTACTACAATATTTTTATTTCATACGCTAATAGATTTGAATATATTGAATCCCGTATGTGCTGTTGTTACAATGACACCTGGGATTTGTTTGTGCCAGTGCAGCTCTTTGATGTCTGTCTGCCCTTGGTGGATGAATAGCAGCTGTGGAGGCAGGTTCTGAAATAAAAATAATTCTAGTTAGTATTGTGACATCCCTCTCTTTCGCCTTTCTCCATGTTCGTAACTGATCTTTGATAACCAGATACGAACATAGATTTTTTTCTTGATTGATAACTAGTTATGAAAACGGAACTCTTTCGGACTTATTGACCATATCTCTACTTGACGCGATGAGACCGCGTCTTAGCCAACGTAGTGTAGGACGTCCTCAGGCACGTTGGAGCGACGATTTGCGCAAGACGACTGGCACAAACTGGATGCGAGAAGCCGAAAATAGATCCAGGTAGCAGGCGAGAGAGCCTATGTCCAGCAGTGGTGATGATGATGATGATGATGATGAATGTTTTGATTGCCGACTGCCTTCCTGACGTTAGCCTTCCTAACGCTGAGAGAACTCTCAAGTTCGCTAGTCTCACCCAGATCCCTTAGTCGCCTTTTAGGACACTCGAGAAGAGATTGGGTAACCTTATTCTATGCCGGGACTACACATATTATACTGACACTATGTGTGGGTAGGTACTAAAGTTTTATCTTATATGTATTACAGTGCTTTTTACAAATTACCTTTAGCTCATCATCAACAACTTCATCATCGTCCCGTTCCACGGCCAGATCCCATAAAGCGACCTGATTATCTTCACCCGCAGAAGCCAACACACTCGGCTCTGTCCAATGCCACTCGATTGATGTGACCGGAGCTGTGTGGTGCTTGAATGTGGCCACTGGGGTGCTGTTTGTGAACTGTCTGAGGTCCCAAATGTGGAGGAAGCCATCATCACCACCTGAAAACAATAGCGAAGTTCTAATAAACAAAAACTCCCAAAATGTACTTCTGTACTTTTTAATTTAATTTTCTAGGACAAATACTTCTTTGAAGATCTGAGACTCGAAATCGCGGTTCTTACTTGCCGGTCAAAAGCTCTACCACTACTGGGTCATACAAGCTCCGCAGTGAATTTTAAAATATGTATGTTTCACTGTAAGTATACCATTTTATACTGTACTCGTTTAGAACGTTCGCGTCCTAATTCGTACATAAGCCTTATGGAATAAAATAAGCAAAAAAATATACAATTTAAAAACCAATATGAGAATTAGTTCAAATGCAAATAAAATTAAAATTCATCTTCTTCGTCGCATTAATGGTGCTTTTGTTTGAATTTAAAAATGTTTTAAAATCAAATTGATGAGGATCAATAATATGCACATCTACCGTGCCAGTATACAAGCAGGACATATATGATACTAGAATATCCCGAGGTTCCACCGGGGTAAGTCCCTTCCTGTGAAAATTTCGAAAAACCCTTTTTTATTGGGACATCATAATATATAGAAGGCGCAGGACAAAGCATTTAGTAGGTATATTGATATTTACCACTAGCAATGAAAGGCTCCTTGCCATTCCACGTTATAACATTAATATCACTCTCATGTGCATTTTGTGCGGTCAACATGCAAGCTTTGTGTGGGGCTGCTCTCGTGTCCCATATCCTTATTGTTTTGTCTACTGAACATGTGGCTAATACGTTTCTGCAAAAAAATAAATACAAAACTTTTAATCAACCGTCCAAGTCACACATGAAAGTTTCCAAACCATTATTAAAAGAAACACGTTTGTTGTATGGGAACCCTATTTACATATTTATTTTAAGGATTCCGTTTTGAGTATTTGTTTTAGTGGAAACATAAATACATCATCTGTGAAAATTTCAACTGTCTAGCTATCATGGTTCATGCGATACAGCCTGGTGACAGACAGACTAACATACAAACAGACGGACAGTGGAGTCTTAATATGAGCTCGTAAAAGGGTCCCGTTTTTACCCTTTGGGTAGAAACCAAACTAAAAGTATCAGAATCAGAGGTCAAGTAGACAGAGTTTTAAAACAAGTTTTTAATTACTAAAATTACTTATCAACGGGGCGTTTACCATGTTTAATAATTTATTCGCGGAGCTCGATATTTCGCTAGTAATTTCAACCAGCTTGTACACCCCGTTAATAAGTAATTTTAGTAGTGAAAATAACCATGTTAGTTTGAAATCGTAAGTTTTTAATTTTTAACCCTTATGAGACAACTGTCTATAAAAGGGATACTGGGGAAATTGGAAAAAGTAAAATATTTTATTTTTAATCTAAAACAGAATTTTACCAAACCAATCTTAGCTGTGTGGGAAAAAATCTTTGTAAATGATACATATGTTTATAAAATTCACCTTTCATTTGGAGACCATTGTATGTCTTCAACTGAGCCTGTATGTCCCACGAGAGGCCGCTGGTCTACATCCCAAGTTCCGGCTTGATTAGGTTTCCATATATGAATGTCTCGTCTACAGTCTCCTGTTGCTAGAACCTGAAAATAAAAATGTTATGAATCATTAAGGGGTCTATGAAATTCAATAAATCATTAGAAAAATTGCTTGCTGCAATTGCAACATTAAATATTATCAGTCCAGTAAAAAAAAAGGAACTTAGGCTCGTACTATAAGTAGTAAATAATGATTATAAGACCGACATTTTTTAAAATACATGTATTATGTATGATAATATGTATACACATACCATAACACTCAGAACCAGTAACAAACATTTTTAAGCAGCGTTTAACAACGCGTGTCCGTACCGGGAGTCGAACCTGCAACCATTTGGGTATGCACCCTTTACTTGGTGGGTTCTGGTTTAAAAATGGGGTAAGCATTATAATTAATATTTACAAGAAAGGTTAAAACTTCGATACTCACCCCAGGTTCTGTAGGACACCAATCAATACCAAATCCTTCCTGCTGATGTCCATTAAAAGAGTAGATAGGTTTTGAAGGGTTACTGACTGACTCCAGATTGTATCTCTCTAGTAACACGGCATCATCTACGGCTTGTAACTGCTGTGTTATGTTCCAAATGTCCACTCGACCGAGTTCAGACCAGCTGGCTGCTAGCACGGAGTTTTTGAAGTTTGTTGTCTGTGACATACATAAATAGATAGATAAATACTTTATTTGCACAGTATACATTAAAAGTTAGACAAATACACAGAGAGCTTAAAAGCAAAATGTTGTACAAATGGGCTATATGGTTGCCCATTAAAAAGTGTTAAAAGTGATTTTTCCAAGCTTAACAAAATTATATATCTTGTGTTGTCTTGTTTTGTCCCCAGAAAATAATCTGCTGGAAGTTTGGTTAACAGTCACCGGCCAAATTCGGTAAACAATTCGTTCTCCAAATGCTGTTATTGGCTGAACTCGTGTCATTGGCAGAATTGTTTAGCGTACGCTATACAGACGCCATAACTAAATATTGAATTGAATTGAACCATTGATAACTAGAGAACCATCACACATCAGGACAATTTTTTTTATTAAGAGGTCTAGTATTTGGAAAATCTAGCCATAACAACTTAAGCCTAACAATAATTTCAAGGATAATTTATGCTTTATACCCTGATTGTAGAAAGTGGGATGTTTGAAGTTTAAGGTGTTTGTCTGTGTATGGTATGTAGTCTCAAATACAGATGAAGAAATTTTAGTTAGTTTTTTTGTAAATTTAGGACAAGGTAGTTGTGCCCTGAAGTTGTATGGCTGGACATGTGGATTAACACAGGCTTTTTATCACGACATTTCCGAGGGATCAAGAATTACGCGGATGAAACCACAGAGTGCTGCTAGAATTTAATAATATTTGTACAAAAGCTTACAAGAGATTTAGCTAGCCATCACTACTGTGTAAATACATAAATGCATACCCTTATCCTATTTACACACCCTTGGTGTTTTATAAATGAGAAAACCATATTTGGTTTCTTCTCTTCATCTTCTTCTTGTTCCTCATCATCCTCTTCTTCATCAGATTCTTCTTCTTCCTTAGTGGTTGGATGAAGGTTCGACATTTTGATAACTAGAAGACTGAAAATTAATAGACTCTTTTATTTCCTTATCTAAAATGATGAAATGTTTTGAAGATCCTCCCAATCTTGTTCCTGTGATGTGATGCCTGCCACACTTGGCATTATCTACTTATTATAGAAATTATAGAAAAATGATATAGGAAACTGCGGGCTTAATTGGCTCGAAGTGTGTGAGTTGGTGTATAGAGAGTGTTTGTTACTCCCTTGTAAAAAACTACTTATGAAATTGCTTGGTATGTAGATAGCTGGAGAACTGAACACATAGGCTATTTTTATCCCAATATTTCCATGAGATTGGGATCTAATATACCATAAGCAGTACTACACCTTAATTAACATGGATAAAAGTTGCTTGTGCAATAAAAATCTTCTTAATAATATGTAAAGCTTAGTATTTTTATACATTCTGTGTTAAAGGTTAATCTTGAGTTGTGGGTAATCGACATGAAGGCATAAGAAGATACATTGGAGTTGGTTATGTATGTATTCTAAACAATTATTACAAGATTTTATATTAGACCTATTCAGATCAGAGATCAGTTCAGACGTTTTATAACATTTTTTTTTCAATTCTTACTTGTTTAGATGAGCGCTAGATGCTTGAGTACCAGCCACAAGATATGCAGTCATAGGAAAATCCTTTCTATCATTTCCCAGGTTGTCTGTTATGATATCGAAGCTTAGACATGGAGCACCTGTCTGAGCTTGATGCAGCATCACGTAGGCAGACTGGTCGCACACAAGGTGCTCGTCTTCTTTCAAAGGCTGTCCAGGAAGATAGGTTTTTGGAGCGTCGTCGTTGTCACCTTCTTCTCCTTCCGCCATTTCTTCATCGTCACTCTCTGAGGAACTAGCTTCCATTTGTTCTTCGTTTTCGTTGGACATGATAATGTTTTTACAGTGTTTATTTTCTAAAAGCTATTTTTTAAAACTGCCGTGCGGGTTTTTGAGGTTATGTATGAAATAAAAGTCAGTATTGCCAGTATCAAAGAGCACAATCTTCAAAAACTTAGATTAAAAACGATTGATCGATTAACCATCGAACAAAAAAAATTTTATAACTACATATTATTTCATGAATCTTTGTGTTATTTTTACTTTTGTATTATAAAATAAAACTATCCACGAATACAATAAAGTTCAAGTTTATTTCATTTCATTGTTATAATTCAAAACATTTTTTTTAACAAAATGAAAAAAAAGGCACGAAAAGGTGCTAAAAGGTTCAAAAAATCAACATAATTTTAAAGTTGGTAACACTAATCATTGTTTATTTTTGGCAGTGACAATAATTTTTCAATTGACAGTGACTATAAACATTAAATAGGCAGTGACAGTAAAGCAATACATTCACAAAAAAACCTTGTCTTGTAGTTAGTACAACAATGTGTTTGTGTTTGTTTAGTATTTCTGTGAGTATTTGTAGCTAGTTTGCGTAGTCGTCTCAACAAGAAAAAATAAATAAAATAAAAGTATAATCGAGGAAAGACCCTAAAATCTTTTGTACTTTCTTCACTACGTGTCATTGGCAGAATTTGTGATCACATCAAGCCATTAAAAATAAATTAAAAAAAAGCTTTATTTTTTGAGGTTATGTTTTCCTGAGGTTTTTTGTTATGTTGTAGATTCGGTCCTTCCGATTTATTTTCTCGAGAAAGTGCAGTAAACAGAAGAAGGCTTTGTTTAGGATGGCTTTACGGTGTATTAAACTGATAAGATCTATCAGAAGTGCCAACACATTTCGTCAATCTCTTTACTCGACTTCAGTTACATTTCAAGAACCCGTAAAAGTTTACAACCTCAAGGAATACCGAACAGAAAATAACGTAATTTATTACGAAGATCCGGACAATTTCGGCACGTTGTCTAGAAATGTTAATAAAGAGCGTGTAATGTTAGATGATGAAGGAGATATCAAAGAAGAGAAACTTACAAAAGATAAACCCATGTCCTTCCAAAAACTGACAACGAAACAGTATGCAGACATAATCAAACAGTATTTAAAACACAAAAGGCTTAGGGAAGCGTTAAACGTGCTAGAGGTAAGAATGTTACAAGAAGATAAAGTAAAACCCGAAAACTACATTTACAATATCCTTATTGGAGCATGTGCTGATGTCGGATACACCAAAAAAGCATTCAAATTATTCAATGATATGAAAAAGCGTGCCTTAAAACCAACCGGAGACACCTACACATGTCTCTTTGAAGCCTGTTGTAATAGTCCATGGCTCAAGGATGGTTTGAGTAAAGCAAAACATTTGAGAGAACTTATGATTGAAAAAGGTGTAGAACCAAACCTGACAAATTACAATGCCATGATAAAAACATTTGGCCGATGTGGAGATTTAGCTACAGCCTTCCAAATTGTTGATGAAATGTTAGAAAAGAAAATTAAAATTAGAGTTCATACATTCAACCACTTACTTCAAGCTTGTATAACTGACAAAGAGAGTGGTCTGAGACATGCTTTGATTGTTTGGAGAAAAATGCTGAGAATGAGAGAAAAACCAAATATTTATTCATTCAATCTCATGCTGAAGTGTGTGAAAGATTGCAATATGGGTTCTAAAGATGATATTCTGGAGATGTTAGTTATAATACAAGAGCAAATCGTTTCAAGTGGTGGACAGACCAAAATGTTACAAATTGAGTCTAGGAACACTAAAATTGGAGAGAAAGATTTGAGTGGTCTAACAGAAATTGTTGAAAAGACTGATTTACTAAAAATAAAAACTTCAGACTCAGAAAATACACTAAAAGAATCAGTTTTAAACCAAATTGAAACAAAACAGGGTGAACCTTTGGTAAACTCCAACAAACCAACTGCCACTGAAAACATTTCTTTGCAAATTGTAGAAAAGCCAAAAACCACAATAAAGTCACCCAGAACTATACCAAACCTTTTGTCAAAACATTTACAAATGCAGGAAGTACTCTCACTGAAACAAGTGCAAACAGTCCAGGATAAATTTGCCATAGTTGGTGGCCAAGAAGATTTCCTCAAAGAAATGGAAGAATATTTTGTAAAACCAGATGTGAAAACATTCACACAAATGTTACCTTTATTGGAAGAGACTAAGGAAGCTGAGAACAAATTACTTGATACAATAAGATCACTTGATATAAAGTTAGACATAGATTTCTATAATATGCTTATGAAGAAAAGGTGTTTGAGGCTAGATTATGACAGTGCATTTGTAAGTATTCTCTTTCTATAAAACCCTCACAATTTGTTCAGTATTTTTATACTTTTACATGAAGAGCGGTGTTGGTCTAGTGGTAGATACCCCGACTTTAATTCCGAAGGTCATGGTTTCAAATCACGGACGCGCCACCATGTCTTTTTCTTTAAGAAAAAGTTATGTGCGCTATTAACATCGTTCTTACAATGAAGGAAAACATCGTGAGAAAACCCACGGCTAAAAACACGCACAAAGGCCCAATTGTAGGGCTATTTGCGGAAACACACAGTTAAAACTTTAACTTTTTACATGTAGAAACTTTTACATTTATGATATTCGTAGCATAGGATTAATTTGTATTCTTCCATACCTATTTACATATCTATTAACGTTTTCAGGAAGTCAAAGATCTGATTAAACAAGAAAATAAAAGGCGGAAAAAACGATATCCACTGAAAAAGGCGCTTCAATTGGAGCCTAATATCATGACTTATGGCATTCTGGCAATGGCTTGCAAAACTAAGGCAGATGCTGAAAGTCTATTGAATGAAATGAAGGATAAGCACTTAAAGTACTGACATTATGATTTTCCCAGTTTCCTTGCACTATTCCAGGTTTCTACCTATCATCATACCAAGTTAAATTGCAATTGGTTCAGTAGTTACTGCACAGAAGCATTCTAAAATGATATGACTTTTAAATTAAAATACTACGTTATTATAATAGTAGTCGCGGTCGGACGAGTTAAAAATTGGTGATCCATTGTTGTGTGCATCATATATTTTAAAGTTTAACAATGTGGTATTCAGTATTAAGATCAATTATATAAATTGTTTTTTTTTGTCTGTTTCAGAGTGAACATTGAAATCTTAGGGACTCTCCTGAGACAAGGAACAGCAAACTTTAAGTTTGGCTATGTTCTTCAAATAATGAATTTAGTCAAAGCAGAAAATATTCAAATCAATAATGTATTTCTCAAACATTTAGAAACATTTAATGACAACTGTATTGAAATAAATAAGAAGGTATGTAATTCGTTTATAAATAATTGCAAATCTTTTCCCCATACAAAAGTATTCCCACAGCCGTAATTAATCTATTTCTATAATAAATTCCTACCCCATGGGAATATCGGATCAAAAAAGTATGTGTTATGTCTTGTCCCAAACTTCCATCTGTTTATGTTTTACCTACCAGCCGTTTATGTGTGAAAGTGCTTCAGCAGACAAAGTTACTGTTGGATTGTTTGCACTTAAATGACAACTTGCTTCCACCCTTTCCTCCCTTGCGTTTACCTTTTCTCCACTTGCCCTCACCCATACCCCACTTACTCCACCTTGACCTCAATTGCCATCTCAATAAAACTTTGTTTGACCCATCAGCATCGCATAGGTTATACGAAGCGTTGCTTAATCATTAAGATCATTTAAAGTACCCTGGATTTTATTTCTACCCCTACACTAACCCTGTACCAAAATTTCAATTTTTTTTTCACCCATCAAATATTATGTCATACTAAACGGTACTTAACCCGCACGATCATTTAAAGTACCCATATCATATTTCTACCCCTTAAACTAACCCTGTACTACATTCCATTCCAATCGGTTTAGCCGTTTTTACGTTATAAATAGTGTAGCTAACACTTCTTTTATATCGCAGCGTCCTACAGTTCCACCCGCGTAAGTCCCGATCCCGTAGGAATATCGGGATCAAAATCGGGTAGCCTATGTCACTCTTGGATAATGTAGCTTATTACTGGTGAAACAATTTTTAAAATCGATCCAGTAGTTTCGGAGATTACCCCAATATTACATCTTCCTGTTACCAACATTACCTCTTTATATTACCCGTTCCCGCGGGAATATCGAGATAAAAAGTCTCCAACTACTTATATTCGAAGTTTCATCGCAATCTTAACAGATTAGAGTAAGTAGAGTAGAGTAACAAACTCACATACATACATAATACTTAATAGGGGTTAAAGTATGAAATTGCCGTTTTATTGCAATAGGTTCTTTGAATTGACATAGAATCTTCATGGTTTGAGGTTTTCGAATGAAACTTTTTTCAAATGGTTTCTGTGATGTTCTTTTTTTAAAAAATGTGAAACATTTGAATATCGACTTTCAATTGTTTTTGTTATTCAATTTAGACAAGAAAGATGGATACTGCGAAAATTCGAGTTATTTTTGAATACGAGTTCTGACGCGGAACTAACGCGGCAGAAACAGCCCGCAATATCAATGCTGCGTTTGGAGAGGGGTCTACTAATGAACGCACCGTGCGATTTTGGTTTAAACGCTTTCGTGATGGAAATTTCGACTTAAAGAACGAGCCACGAGGAAGACCGCCCACACAGGTGAATAACGATGAATTAAGAGAGATAGTGGAAGCCGATCCTAGTCAAACTACCCAGGAATTAGCGGCATGGTTTAACGTTACCTTACCCACTTTATTGACTCACTTGCGTCAAATGAATAAAATAAAAAAAATACGAAAAATGGGTGCCTCATGATTTGACTGATCTGCGGAAAGAAACGCGTGCTGAAACTTGTGTTGCCTTGTTGAACCGGTACAGAAATGAAGGAATATTGGATCGAATTGTAACATGTGATGAAAAGTGGATTCTTTATGATAACCGGAAAAGAAAAATGCAATGGCTGACCCCAGGTCAAATGCCACAACAGTGTCCTAAAGCAAAACTTACCAATAAAAAGGTAATGGTAACTGTTTGGTGGTCTCAGCATGGTGTTATTCACTATAGTTTTCTTCGATCTGGTCAAGCAATTACGGCAGATGTCTATTGTGCCGAACTCCGAACCATGTTGACAAAACTAGCAGTAAAACAGCCCCGACTCATGAATCGATCTTCACCATTATTGCTCCACGACAACGCGAGACCTCACACAGCACGAGAAACCATTTTGACCCTTCAGGAACTGCACTTAGAAACCATTCGTCATCCTCCGTATTCACCAGACCTTGCTCCAACGGACTACCATTTTTTTCGTGATTTGGACAATTATCTACGTGACAAGAAGTTTTCTTCCCAGGAGGCAGTACAAAATGCTTTCACACAGTTTGTGCAGTCTAGATCGTCGGAGTTCTATCACAAAGGCATTAATAACCTTCCCATTAGATGGCAGCAATGTATAGATAATAATGGCCACTATTTTGATTAAATAAATTTGTTAAAAATTTAAAAAATAAACAATTAAGATTTTCAGTACAAATCGGCAATTTCATACTTTAACCCCTAATATATACATACAAACTTTCGCGTTTATAATATTAGTAAGATAAGATTAGTGTTTAATCTGTATGTAAAGTAAGGAAAAGATTACTTTATAAAAATGTGTACACATTAAAAAAAAGTAAAAGAACTGGTAATATAAAACAAGTACCTAAAATACTACTAGAAATATTTTAAAGAAAAAAATCATCTTCAAAAATTCACCCGCGCGGCGTAGCGGTACTGGCGCAGAGACACGAGTTCAAATCTCATCACAAATAAATTTCTAAAGATTAATTTTTACTTTAAAATATCTTTAATAGATATGCCATGAGCAACATACTAAGTAAAATACTGGTAAAATAAGTACTGATAGGATATTATTATGATATGCTCATAAGTTACTTATTTAATATTACAATATTTTATTTCAGAATAATGATACCTTCAAAAATGCGTATAGAATATTTTCAATGGCTTATAGGGATTGGTTGAAAGATATAAACATAGATGAAGCACTAAAACCTGAACATCCATGGGCTCAGTTCACCAGCACATACCCGGACTCCGTACAGAGGCAGAACATTGAAATCGAGGAACCTAAAAAGTTTTATAAAAGACAAAGAAAGTTTATTAAATATACACCCCCTGTATAATCCATGAAAAATAAAATAGACTAAATATGTTTTGAATATTTTATTTTCTGTATAATTTGTCAGTACATTAAATTTATTAGTCTGATAAACTCATTTGCAATTATAGTTACTTACTGCTAGCCGATTATGTAACTCTGTTACTAACAATTCTCTTTCTTTTTCTTAGTTATGGCTTCTGTCAGCAATATAGGACAATTTAGCCAATTTCTCGTACGAATAGTGAACTACCACTATTGTACTGATCGTTTGAAATAATGCGTGAAGGCTGTAGAAAAAATGGCGACGATTTTTGTCCAACCCTATGGAACAATTGTTTGTAACGTGCTAATTTCGTGTTTGGCACTGGTATTTTTATTTTCACTTAACTCGTTGAACTTTGCGTAACTAAATTGGTAACTTGCCGCCGAAATTAAACAATTTAAACGCAATAAAACAATGTTTTGTAAAAATGAAAATTCAGGAGGACATTTCACTAACGCTTAAAAAACAAAAGTCCTAACAATTCTCAATTAAAACTGTCGAAACTGCTACTGAATGACGTTTATTAACGTCATTCAGTAGCAAACAAACTGCCATTACAATTAAAACTAGCGCATGTAACTGTCAAACTGTATATCCGTAATTGCAAAAAGCACCAATTTCAATTTATTCAATCAAGATTTGTTAGCAACAGAGTTACATAATCAGCTAGCTGATTGATGGGTATTTAAAATACTGTGAAATATTAAATTTAAATAAGTTTGTCAGATAATTCACTAATAAACAACACAGATCTCCAACTGATTAGAGAATAATGTACATAATGTACTTAGATTTTAATGTGGTGAAGTTTTCGGTTGAGCTCTTCGAACTTGAGAAGTTTACGGATGAAGAAGTCTCCATAGCGATGAGCCACTTTAGTGTCGGCGATGTGAATCATGTCATTGTCGATGTAGAAGTCCAGCTGAAAGAATTATACTCATTGTTACTTTTTATTTTTTTCTATACTTTCAAAGAACTGATAAAGGTGACAGAGGACGGTGATAATACAATAAGCCCACTACTAAATGATTTCTCAAACAATCTTCTGGACATAAAAGGTTTTGCTAAACGTTTTCCAATTGTAGTCATAAATAATTGTTGGACCATTGTACGGGTCTTGGGGACAGACAGACAGCTGGATAACAAAGTGATCTTATATGGGATCCTTTTATTACCTTTTGAGGTACGGAACCCTAAAATGGACGCAGGAAAATGGGGTCAAAACTTACCTCAGATCCACTCTGGAACTTGCCATCGAGCCCACTAGGCCCCTTAGTCCACACAACATTCTTCATCTTGTGCTTGAAGCACAGCAGGTGTATGGCCAGCGCCGCGTGCTCGCGCGCCGCGTCGCGCTCGCCGCCGCGCGCCGCCGACATGAAGGCTGCCAGCTTGGCCAGGGGCAGCGTGGTGTACAGTTTCAAGTATGAGCGGATTGTTGGCAACATCTTCTGTTGACGGACCTGTAATCATTAACAATTACTTATAGAACGGAGTTTTAACTGGGCGGGAACTCGTTTAGGAGAGTATTGCTGAGTTATCTTATTATTAAGAGCCTAAGTCCCACTGCAGAGTAAAGGGCTCTCTACCTTCCTTCCACATGTCGCGGTCTAGGGTTATTGTGGACCGATCACTTGTGAAGTTAAAGAAGTCTGAAGTGTAATGAATAAAAGTGAAAACTAGTGCAAAACATGAATTTCAGCGTTTTCTCAAGCCTCATGTAAAAAGTCATTGTAAATAGCCGCCATGTACAATGTAAATAACTTGCAAATATTATAATACTTGACACTGGCTACTTTCCAAACGGCCATAATTGGTTCATAACCGAAAATAAATTAATAAATATATATTTTAAAATAAAAGGTATTCTTAAGGGACAAGATACACCTTCATCCTTGTTTGACGGCGTCGCTCGCATAGTTAGAGCCGGGCTCGATGGGCGGCGTAAGAAAAACTTGGGGCAGGTGAACGTGAAGCAACTCTCTCATATTATCCATGAACACCTACGTCTGGTGTTTGACGGCGTCTCTCGCGTAGTTAGAGCCGGGCTCGATGGGCGGCGGGTACGGCGCCTCTCTCACCTCATCCATGAACACCTGCGTCTGGTGTTTGACGGCGTCTCGCGCGTAGTTAGAGGCGGGCTTGATGAGCGGCGGCCACGGCGCCTCTCTCACCTCATCCATGAACACTTGAGTCTGGTGTTTGACGGAGTCTCTCGCGTAGTTAGAGCCGGGCTCGATGGGCGGCGGGCACGGCGCCTCTCTCACCTCATCCATGAGCACCTGCGTCTGGTGTTTGACGGCGTCTCGCGCGTAGTTAGAGACGGGCTTGATGGGCGGCGGGCACGGCGCCTCTCTCACCTCATCCATGAGCACCTGCGTATGGTGTTTGACGGCGTCTCGCGCGTAGTTAGAGACGGGCTTGATGGGCGGCGGGCACGGCGCCTCTCTCACCTCATCTATGAACATTTGCGTCTGGTGTTTGACGGCGTCTCTCGCGTAGTTCGAGCCAGGCTCGATGGGCGGCAGGCACGGCGCTGGTAAGAGGAACTTGGGGCAGGCGAACGTGAAGCAACTCTCTCACCTCATCCATGAACACCTGCGTCTGGTGTTTGACGGCGTCTCGCGCGTAGTTAGAGCCGGGCTCGATGGGCGGCGGGCATGGCGAGAGGAACTTGGGGCAGGCGAACGTGAAGCAACTCTCAAACTCGCCTAAATCCCCGTATTGCATCTTGAACATCTTTTCATGATAGTTCTTTTCACGGAGCACCTGGTGGACACAATAATAAAAGGCATTAGGCATATTCAAGTAGAAAGTTGATTCTGATACTGATAACTGACGAATGAGTGCATAATACTGTGGGGATCTGCTTAATATAAATCATTAATGTGACCACAAATTACATTCGTAATAAAGTGAGACTGCTTGAGACGCTCGTACATGGAATCTTGAATCACGACAATAATAAATAAGCATGTAGGCTTCTATGAATCCCAAATAAAACTCATATTACGGTTTTAATCGGCCTCTGTGGCGCGCGCGCCAACTCTACAATGCAAAGGCCCTGTAAACCGAAAAATAAGTTTTATTTCAATAAAAAGTTGCAAAAACAGAGGAAAAATCTATTAATGAATCTTACAAACCTGCTGAATAGACTCATCAACACACTGCGGATGCAAAACCAAGCAGATAGCCAACAGATGGTACATTTGCTCAGTCTGCTTGTTGATCTGATCATTCTGGTAGGAGCGGGTAGAGAACAGCTGCTTGGTGCGCTGCATGTACAGCAAAGCAGACGAGAGCGTGCGAATAGCGTCCGCGTAACGTCGCATCATCATGTAGGCGAAGCCCACGTAGTAAGACGTCGATATCTGACATGCAGGCACGTGTGAGTACTGCGATTTCTTGTGCAGTTCAATGTTCTCCAACACCTGGAAATTTAGAAGTTACTTGGTTAAAGCCGTTTAACTTTAAGCGCGAATATTTTAGAATAAGATTACCTATGGATAGAATTGAAAAGCATAGTTAACATTGTGGAAATCCAGCCAAACTACATAAAGACCAAGATATCTAGAAGACCCTCAGCTCAAGCTTTTTGACTGTATACTGTGGTGTCATTTTTATGAAAAGGTACTATCTGTCAAGTCTGTGTGTTATAACTTTTATAGAGGTTAAATAGACGACTTTCTAGCTATAAATGTCAATAGGTTTCGTCCTTACCTTAATAGCTTGGTAATAATCGCCGAGCAGAGAATGCAAGCGCAGAAGGCCGACGAGGGAGAAATACCCCAGCATCTTGTAGAGTGAGTGGCGACCAAACTCGCCAGCCACCGAGTCGGGATCGCCACCAGCTGCGTACACCTGTATCATAAATAAGTATTATTATTATTAGTATAGCTTGCTAATCCGGTGCGCTATGTCGATGACTTTGGTTCTCTGACGGAACGCCGAGCATAGCCCTTTCCATAGCCCGCTGAGCGCCTTTGAATTTGTGGACCAACCATGCTGTTGGTGTCCACGTTTCGGCTCCGTATGTTATGACAGGTAGAACGCACTGATTGAAGACCTTCGTCTTTAGGCACTGTGGGATTTACGTAGCTTCCCAAATGCTGTCCATCCCAACTGAATTCTTCTGTTCACCTCACCCTAAAAGTTGCTTCTTCCTAATTGCAATGTCTGCCCTAGGTAAACATATTTTTGAACAACTTCAAGAACGACGCCGCATATCGCAACAGGTTCCGGTAGAACATGAGATCTTTCATCTTGCAATCTGTCTTTTCTGAGACATTCAGCGAAGAGGTTACACATGTGCATGAGAAGTGGCTTGCATGGCGTGACTCCATCGAGACACCCATTTGTATGGTTTGTTTCGGGTTATGAGAGTAGGTCTTGTGGAGCTTTCCTTTTTAGCCTTCTAAATACAGTCTCCAGTCATTAGTGAGGATGCAAGTTGATTTGGGTGATTGGATATCCTTGTTTTGTATGATTTTAAGAAGTTTTTTACTTCATCCTTAACTGTAGGTACCGCCAGATCATGGTGTAGCCCATCATTTGTCATGTACCAAGGAGCAGCGGCTATCATTCATCTCAGCGAGATCTTCTATATAGAAGACGAAAATATTCACTTAAGGTGAAATGTTTTTATTAGAAAACTTATTGATTGATTGATTAATACATATTATTATTCTTACTTATTCAGTTATCCCAGAAGTAAAAATTATTTGTCTTGTACACAAGATGGTGGTGGTAGGTTCCTATTAACGTGGGACATATCTAAAAGGCCCAGTAGGATTATCGTTTTGTTGCATAACAACATCAACATCAATTAGTTTTCTAATGAGATGGCAATATGTGATAAATAACATGATTTTTATGTAATTGAGCTTAATAATTTAAATTTTCAAGTAATATGATTGGTTTAACAAACCTCAAGCTGTCTCTTGATGTTAGACTTGTCCACCAGTGAGTGGAGAACATTCAGGATGCAGAGCACATTCCAAGCCTTGTTCTCGGTGTTCAATGCTTCTATTTCGGCAGGACTCAGCTTAGATGTGCGGGACCTAACAACAAGTAATTATTTAAGATGAGGGCTATCACATTGAGCAAAACTGTGACATCTTTGCATACCTATTATGCTGATATTCTATTTTGTATTACATTTATTCTGTATTCGAACATTTAGGTGTACAGAGCACCAGCTTACTGTTGTGGGATCCTAATAAGGTCTCCACAATGCTGGTTTGTCTATTTTAATTGTGGGTCTAATTAAAATAGACATTTATTGTAGAAATAAGCACACAAAGATGTAAATGTTACCTGTACTGAGCAAATGACTGGAATTGATAGACAAACTCATCAATGAGTTCCCACAGCCATTGATCAGGTAGTTCCAGAGGGACAGGCGTCTCAGCTGACAAGATGTAGTTGAACAAGTCACAGTAGTTGTAGAAAGAATGGAAACGCTGCTCTGGCTTGGGGCCTCCAGGAACTCGAGCATAGATGTCGCGGTAATACAGTTCCTTGTACAGGATCATGAATACCTAGAAATATGAAAAAAAAAATGGTTAAAACTCATTCGACAATTGTTTACTTTCAATCATTTCACCCAATTGTATCCCGTCACTAGTCAATTTAGCTCATTAGGAACTTGTAATACAAATACATAATTATTTTAATACTTTTCATCTGGTCATTTTTTAACTATGGCTTTAATGTGGTTTCGAAATATACCTTTCGATGAGAAGAATCAAGAAGTACCCAATGAGGTTTTTCGTTTTTGTGATCATGTGTTAAATTACATTTATGATCGTATTAAAGAGGAAAGGTCTGCATGTAAGTAAGTAAACAAGTATGTTTATTACTCCAACAATGCAAAAACTGCTGGATAGCTAGAGATTTGATTTGAATATGCCCATGGGATCGTAACTTTCATGGGTGTAGCTTGTATCTATACAAGCTACTCCCAAACTACTGTATAAATAAAGTACTTATACAGTAAGTAAAACCATAGCCATAAGACGGGGTACACGAGTAGCTATGTAAATAAAGTACTTTTAGTAATTAAAATCATAGCTATAAGACATTTTAATGTAATCATGTATACATATTGTGTACATGATTTTAATGAATAAAGAATTTTGACTATTGACCTAATTACATAGTAAGTAAACAAATGACTTATGCCAAATAAAATGAGGAAGACTTAATTACTACTGGAAAATAAAATAAATATTTGATTGATAATAGAAATCGGTTTTTGGTTATGTAGGGTGTGTTTTTACAAGAAATAAGAGTTTAATATTTTGTAGTCAATTTAATGTCCAGTATTGTCCAGTATGTACCTATGTACTCATTACCATAATATGTCATAAGCCAAGTTGTTTGGTTTGGGCGTTAATGGGTTGTATGTGATAGATATCCTATAAATCTGCAAAGCTAAAAAACTATGAAACTTACAGGGTCATTATCAACGATTGGGGCCACTTCATTCTCCTCTGGCCATGAAGTATTTTCAAAATACTGATCAGTCAACTTTGGGAATGTGTTCTCATACAAGTTGGAGATTTCATATGTCATGCCTTCCGTGATCATGTTACGGAAATACACAAGAAACTTTTTAACCTGAAAAAAAAACAAGGTATTATAGTAAAACACTTTATTTATCCGGTTTTATCGCGTTTTTATTCATTATTTGACCCGAGCTTTCGCCAACTTTACAGTTGGCTTTTTCAAGGTTGACTGAGACCTCAGCTCGGGTCAAATAATGAATAAAAACGCGATAAAACCGGATAAATAAAGTGTTTTATTATGCAAAATCGCGAAAACCATAGAAGAAATTAAGGTATTATAGGTTTTCAAGTATGTAAATGACTAAATAATGCACAGTGAAAATGGGGTAACATACTCACCATATCAGGCATCTTATAGTACGATCTATCATATTCTAAGTCATATTGTGGGTCTCCCGTATGAGGTTCATAGTCTCCGAAGGACTCATACCCTCCCTGTAAGAAGAATATCAGTAAATAAATATAAAAAAGAGGTGAACAGAAGAGGTTAGAAACTGAAAATGTTCGTATCAATATGAGATACGCGTTATTAAGTTTCAAAAGTTACCTCGTTATAATCGTCACTAGAATACATTGTACTATGGTAAAATTACGCAAGTAACATGTATTTTTATTTAAATTATCACGAAAATTATTGAACACTACATCCACGCAACAATAAGAAAGGTTAGTTTGTTGTCAGTTATTATTTCTTTGTACGAATAACGAAATGATGTTATATTATCCAATTATTATGAAACCTTCAAAAGTTTTGGTCCAATCACAATATAATGTTCTCTTTTGCAAATTATCATAACCAATCATATTACTAAACAGGAATAGAAATTGTTCCGAGAGGAAAGAGGGAAAGCTGTTGAGCCACAGGTTATAGCAGTCGCTTGGTGGTTACACCACAGATTAATAAGTAGGTAACACTCAGAGGTACCACACAGAGGAAAGGTTAACCACCTGATTTTCGGGCCCCTTTCGTTCCTATATATATTATATATATGTCATTGTTTAGATATGTATGTTCTTGTTCATTGTTTCTTGACTACTCTAGGCGACAAAGGTCGTGTAATGGAACGATAGTCTTAACCTATTACAATGTTTTATTTTTGTCAATGTCAGTGTCAAAAAAATGAAAGTTTTCGGCGAATTTCATTTTTTTTTTTGGATTCTCCGACTTCTCCGTCGATTTGCTTCGAGTTTTTTCAAAATGTTTGCCAAAAACATTACTAATTTTATTCGGAGTCCTCAATTAACTAAGAATTCTACATTTCTCCGCAATTTCTCGGCTACGTCAGCTAAAAATGATATAGTTAAAATCCAAAGTGTCGATGATTTCAAAGAAAAAGTGATGAACAGCAAAGTTCCTGTGGTTGTTGACTTCTTTGCTACGTAAGTTGCGTCATATTTATTACTTATTGTCAAGGATTTAGCACTATATTTTTGCATTTATTAGATACGTTGTTCCTTTCTAGATAAGCCTAATATTGATACAAGATATCTACATAATTTTTTTAAAATGAAGCAAGCTGATGATTATAAAGTTTTTTTTTTTCAGTTGGTGTAATCCGTGCAAGCTCCTCACCCCTCGCCTGGAAACCATTGTCTCTGAGAACAAAGGCAAAGTTATTCTAGCCAAAGTTGACATAGACGAACAAACTGATTTAGCTCTTGATTATGAAGTGAGCTCAGTACCGGTCTTGGTTGCTATAAAAGATGGGAAAGTCCAGCAACGCTTAGTTGGTCTCCAAGACACTGACAAACTCCGTAAATGGATACAACAATTCACTACTGAGCCAGGCCAGGCTAAAATCAAAGCATAAATTTGCATTTTTATTTATTTATTTATTATTGTTGTTTATTACAAATGTGTAGTTGAATAAAAAATAATGAAAACCACAATTATTTACTAGTGTATACATTGTATAATATCTCTCGCTCTCTTATAAGCTATATCGTCAGGTTTCTTTAATGTCTCTTCTTCATTCTGCTCTTCATCTTCTTTCATTTTGTTTTGTGATTCTGTAAATTCATCCATTTGCTTTATGATTTTATTAGCATCTTCTAGTAATAGTTTTTTTATGTTGCCCTGAGCTGATTCAAAATATTCTAGAAAGGCTGACCATGATGAATCTGGAAGTAATGAGGAAGAGAATTTATTTCTGAAAAGCCATCCTTGCTTAACTTTCATAAATTTCCAATTTTTCCGGTCATGTTTCCATTGAGATAAGTAACTCAGACATTGTGATTTGAGTTGGTCCTTTGCAGCAAAATGGACTTCTGCTTGCCGCTGTGCATGTTTTTCTCTTTTCATTTGCCGTATTGACTTTTTTCCTTTTTTGTCATCTGTGTCAGCAGGAACTATTTGTTTTTTCTTCTTCTTCTTTTTGGGCTGGTCTTCATTGTCCGATTCGTCTTCAATATGCCTCTTCTCAGGTTTGAAACTTTCGTGGTCCTCCTCAACCATTGTGCTTTCGTCTCTGTCCTCCTTCTGTGCATCTTCTAAATCGTTCACAGTTTTCTCTTTGTTCTTCTTGTGTTTCTTTCTGTTAGATTTTCCCATTATATTTATATGCCAACTTTACCACAACAACCATCCATCCAACATAACCTCAAAACAAAACCCTTTATAACTTTTAATATTTTTGTTAGTAATCGAAGCGATAGGCAAATGACTTTTAAGTCATACAGCTTTAACAAAATAATATTATTGCTTTTGTATTAATCTGGCTCACGGAACACTCCAGACCCGTGAGTGATGGGCAAACTATCTCCGGCCCGCGAATGACTTGAATCTGGCCCGCAACTATCAAATTAAAATCGAGGTGCTAACTTTCTTGAGTAAAAATCTCGCTGTTGATCCGCGGCGCGTATTAAACAATCACAAAGGCAGAAGTAGGAATATGAAGATAAAAATAGTAGCAGATATTCCCAGGTCTCAGGCGATGAAACTTAGAAAGTATCCATATTCAGTTATTCAAAGATTTTAATCGCAAAAGTAGTTTTCGCGTAAAAGAGAAATAAAATCACATACAGACACTTGTAAACTTTCGCGTTTTGGTATCGTACTATAATATTATAAAGTTTGTGAGTATGTGTGTATGTGTAAAAACCGCTCAACCGATTGCCATGAAACTTGGAATATAGGTAGCTTGCTGGGGGACCTGGATTAACACATAGGCTACTGTTTATCCCGATATTCCGCGGGAACGAGACTTACGCAGGTGAAACCACGGGGCGCAGCTAGTACTTAATATTTGTAAAAATAAGGTAATTGGATTCAAATACTTGACCCGCCATAGATTTTAAGCGTAAATGAGCACGCGAAGGAAAAAGTTTAATTGCAGTGATGGGATGGGGCGTTTCGCGCGAACTACTTTCTAGGACCTAGAGCGATTCTTGGCCCTAAACTTTGTGGCCCTAGCAACAGGAAGTATACTAACGTCAACGCCAGTTAAGATGACGAATTACGTTAGTAGGTACGACATTTTTTGATACTTTATTAGAGTTACTACTTCAATTCATATTCATTCTTAGAACACCTTAATACGTAAATATTACGGATCTATTAGGTACAATCATATTTTCATAATTATCAAATATTCCAAGTTTCATCAAAATCCATTCAGTAGTTTTTGCGTGAAAGAGTAATACCTACCTAATCCATGTTTCGCATTCAAACTTTCCTATATTAAACTAGTTTCAGTCGCCCAGATCCTGATCCCGCGAGACTATTAACTTTATTTTCTAAAATGAACGATGTGTAAGTAAGAACCGTTAATCGATTTCCATTTCATAGGTAACATCACTAAAGTTTTCTAAGACTGGCAACACAAACGTCAAGAAATCGCAATTTTTTGGCACGTCACAGCCGCGTCATCATGTCTCCGTGTCTGCTATCACTTGGAAATTAATTTGTTTCATTATCAAACGTTATCTATAACTTTATATGTGAACTATTAATTTTAGACGATTCGTAAGTGAACTTAAAAATGGAGATTCTGAACCAAGTGTCGAACACACAGTTTCTGTTCACCGCCGCGGCAGTAGCTGTTGTTTTATTATGCGCTGCGCTAGTTTTCGTTTTTGGGTTCCACTCAGCGGAGCAGCCTCAGTTCGATAAGCTGCCCCTGGTGGTAGACGATAGAAAATCGTCTAATAAGAAGAAACAAAAAAAGGACAAGGTGAGCCTCTCATTGTTGTGTTCTACCGTCTTTATCCGCGCAGTAGGTAGTGTGGGCTCATTTTATTTTTAACCTGCCAGCATATGCACGAGACAGATTAATTTAACCGAGACGAAACCAAACATTAATCACGAATGTAAATTATTATGTAGTATGTGGTATTTTCATTGTATTTATATTAGATTCTCATGTCATCATTTTGTGCTTCAGAAATCGTCGCCGAACCGTACAGTTGACGACAAGGCCAAGTCCGAAACCTCCAAGAAGTCTCCTGCAAAGGAGAAAAAAGAGGAAAAAGTAGAGAAACAGAAACCCAAGGAGAGACCAACCGAGGCTAAGATAAAGAAGGAGGTTGCTGACAAAAAGAATAAGAAGAAGGCAGCCGAAGTTGAGAAGCCTGAAGACTTTGATGATGGGCTTTGGGAGGAAGTGCCCAAGAAGAGCACCAAGAAGGTAAGAACAAAGTAATTCCTATTCTACTAAATTTATCCTAAAATTATTTATGACAAAATGTATCCTACTATTATAAAGGTGAAAGTTTGTCTGTAAGTAAGTAAAGAAGTATGTTTGTTACTCCTTCACTTTGTTGAAAAACTACTGAAATGAATGTGATCAACACATAGTGTATATTTTATCGTGATATTCCTGGAGGATTGGGACTTATGAAGGTAAAACCATGTGGATGCAGTTAGTGAATTTGAAAACTTAATTAGTTAGCTGAAATCTGAAATAACACTATAATTTATTAACTCTAATCTTACTTATATTATAAACATGAAAGTTTGCAAAGATGTACCTATGTATGTCTGTGAGTATGTTACTCAATAGCTCAAAAACTTCTGAACCTATTGCAATGAAACTTAGAATATAGGTAGCTGGAGACCTGGAATAACACAGCTAGTGATGTAATATATATATTTTTTGTAACCAACACTCCTAATTTTCAAAATTATATTTTCAATGAACTCCATTCTGTTGCCGAAACCTTTTGTAATAGTTTTTAGTAAAATAAAATAAAAAAATGAAATAGTCTTTATTTATCCCTTCTATAAAAAATATTACATTTCTATATATACATATATGTCAGTAACTATTGTAAATAATTTTAATTATCATTATATTAAAGATAAAGATAGCCTTTATTGCTAAACATTAGTAGTTAATTATAAACAAACAGTTAATTTATTGTTTTATAGGTTGTCAGCTTGTCTGCTGACATAGGCCTCCTCCAAGCTCTTTTATATAGTTCGGTCCCGAGCACTCCTGGTCCATAATGGACCTGCCACCTTCTTAAGATCATCTTCCCACCTTTGCACCGGCCTGCCTTTTTTTCTTATTTTGCCCCTTGGAGTACTAATTAATCACCTTCTGGGACCACTTAAGTCTGCCCCTGATCACATGGCCGGCCCATCTCCATTTTAATTTCTGGATGATTTCCGTTATGGGAATCACCTTGGTTTTCTGTCGTATGTCAGCTATTCTAACTTTGTCTTTTATTTTTAAGTTTAACAAGCTCCTCTGCATCGAGTTTTGACATACTTCTAGTTTCTTAATTGCTTTTAAAGTAAGTGCCCATGTTTGACATCCATATGACAGACATGGCTTTATGCAGGTGTTAATAATTTTACCTTTCTCTGTTGCCGGTATTGCCTTATTTTTCATGATTTCTTTCATTGACCAATAACGTTTCCAAGAGTTACCTATTCTCTTATTGATCTCTTTTTCCATTTGATCGGTGGGGGATATTGTCTGGCCTAGATATTCATACTCGTCTACATATTCCACATTTGTGCATCTTAATTGTATATTTCTCTTTAGTCCATTTGTCATAACTTTTGTTTTGGATATATTCATTGTAAGACCTACTTTTGTGCTTTCTTTGTCCAATTGGTTTATCATTTCCTGTATCTCTGTGGGCTTTTCGCTCAACAGTATTATATCATCAGCAAATCTTAAATGATGTAGATATTCTCCATTAATATTGAGCCCTTTTCCTTCCCAGTTTAAACTTCTGAAGATTTGTTCTAACACTGCAGTAAATATTTATCATTATATTAGGTATTTTAAATTAACAAGTATTTTACATTTATATTTATTGTGTGAGATGGGCCCCGTTTGACAGTTAGTTTTTAGTCTAATAAATACAATTAGTTTAGAATAGTTTTTAGTACTTAAATCAAAATATATTCTAATAGTTATGTCACCTACCTACTAATGTAAAGAACTTGTTTTTTTAAGTAACTTGAAATTTAGAAACGTTTTAAAACACACAAACTATTACATAACAAAGGAAGCCGTTTACAGGATCTGAAAATTAAGAATAAATGTTGTGATCATATTATGTAAAAATGATTAAAGCGGTATTATAATTTTGAGATCTTATTGTTCTTCTCTTTCTTGTTTGTGTTCTTTAATGGATCAATTACGTATTTTTGTATTGGTTTCATAAATAATCCCTTTTGGTAATTGTTGTGTTAAGGTGAAGACCCCAGAAGAGAAAGAGAAGAAGAAAGAAAGCCCTGCCAAGAAAAACAAGAAGGGTAAAGAGGAAAAGGATGTAGAGGCTGCTCGGCCTGTTGAGGAACCTGCATCAGAGCCCTCTGAGGGCATCAAGCTTGTGAGTGTTGTGGGGCCCGATGTTGATGAGAATGTGGCCCGGGAGCTCAAGGCTCAGGTGGAAGAGTTCCAACGTTTACTCAATGAGGTATGTATCTTTTTTACTTGAAAAAAAAAAATCATTTAATGGTTGTAATTACGTTGTTTTTATTATCAGTATTTTTACAATCAGCACACAGTAATCTGCACCTTTTCAAGGTAGATCATCTGCCTTGAAAAAGGAGTCTTTAATAGTCTCCGAAACGTTGGAAAGTCACGAAGATTGAAGAAAAATCTATCACTACTTATCTTTTTTACTAGTTTCATGCAAAATTATCTTTCCCGTCTGTCTATTTGTTTATCAGCTAACTTCTCCCAAATCATGAAATGGATTTTGATGCTATTATTACTATTAAGTATTTTATTTGTTCCTCGTAGCTATTATTTAAACAATTTTCTTTCGGAAAGATGATTATGTAGTAGTAGTTCTCACAATCACAGTGGCTTGCTGGCGTGCTTTTTACTGGTTGCTGAAAAATAAATCTTGTGCATAAAATTTATCTGCGCTTATAACATCGCTCTTACGATGAAGAATAACGTGTCCTGGGACTCACCATGGTTCAAAGGCATAGGACCATTCACCGATTTAGACTTGGCTCCCAAGCACAACAAGAGAATCTAGTCCAAATCATCTCTAAAAGGAGGTGTTTTTCAGTGGGACAAGGTTTCGTTGGGTATTAGACCAATCGCTTCTTACAGGAAGTTACAATCTGAAACCTATAAACCTAAAAACAACAAATGGCGTACAAGCCAAAAAGCCACTTTTCAGGAGAGCCAAAAAAACTAATATGGGTAATTTTGTTTTCACAATATCTCTTAAAGTATTAAAGCTATAATAACCAATTAAAGTTCTATTTTCTTAGAATTGTCATGTGTACAATTATACAAACCCAAAATTGAAGGGTCTACGCTAGTTTCCAAGATAGCTGGCTTTTACTACAAAACATATCTGCTCTAACCGGTTTTCACGCCCTAAATTTTAAACTTTGCAAAATTATTGCATATATGTCCACTTGGAGTAAAAGACTTTATGAACATCTATGTTACACTTTTTTGACAGCAAAAAACAAATATAATCAAACAAAACTAATAAATATTACATTAAATGTGTCAGAATATTTGAAAAAGTACCTTTAAATATAACATTTCGCATCAATGCGAGTTTAAAAATATCTACATCAACTGTTACCTGGCCCTGTTGGCTGTTACCCTGTTACTGTTACCTACCTAATCAAACAATTTCACATTGTACTGATGTTTACAAAATATTCAGTCTTAAATTTCCCAATTATAGTTTTAATAACTAATTAGAAAATATAATATAAATCAGGCAAGATGATAATTAATAATACAGACTAAATACCTCGTAAAATTAAGTTTAACAACATGTAAAAGTACAAATAAAACAAATAGGTAATGAATGGACTTTGCCTTAAGTATTGATTACTTACTACTATTAAATATCCAAATTCTTAAGTGTTTTCCTACCAAATTAATTTGAAGAACTGTTTATTTTGTAAACAAGTACAATGTGATAATGATCGATTAAGTTTCAACTAGGACGCAATTAATGTAGAATTTCTTTATTTATTTATTTTGTAGTTAAAATACTCACTGTCATCGAAGATACTATTTTTTCAAATTAGTTATATTTTTAAATAAAATTCAATTTCCGGTTTTAATCTCGTAATTTTTATTAATTTAATTTATTTAGGTACCTATTTAGTTATTGTAAATAATAATAAATGTAATTACTAATTATACTAATAATAAATATTTTTATTGATATTTTCAGTAAATAAAGAATTAGGTTACCGTAACTTTTTAGAATAACAAAATTGACAAATTACATTTCAGTCTTCCCTGAAGAAAATGTCTGCAAAAACACTGCAACGTTAGCACGGCATTGCAATAATGCTATTAATAATAATAATGTGATTAAAACCGGAAATAGAGTTTTATTTAATTACAAAGCCGCGAACACCGAAGTAAAAACTACTGTTTTATTTTTGCAAAAAATAATACTTTAGTACCTTTAGTTTTCGTTGATTTCGATTTAATTGATACTAAAGTTTATGTTGAATTTAATTTCTCGAGTAATTTTTGGTAAAAATAATTGCTATCGGTTCAGTAGTTTTTGCGTGAAAAACTAACAAAGATAATAAAATTATACTACAATGATATTTATTGTACTGTCAGAGGGAGCGTCGCGAGCAAGAGGCAGCGTCCGGCGGCGGCGGCGCGGGCGGCGACGAGGCGGGCGAGGTCGAAGACCTGACTGACGTAAAGGATCTCAGGAGCAACAAGAAGAAGGAAAACAAGGAGAAGCAGAACAAGAAGAAGGCGGAGGTAACAACTCTATCATAAATTGCTTAGCTATTTACCCAAACATCAATATAGTCATCATCATCATCAGCCTGTTGCAGTCCACTGCTAGACATAGGCCTCTCCAATTGCACGCCACCTGGATCTATTTTCGGCTTCTCGCACCCAGTTAGTGCCAGCCGTCTTGCGCAAATCGTCGCTCCAACGTGCCTGAGGACGTCCTACACTACGTTTGCCGAGACGCGGTCTCTACTCTAGAACACGTTTACCCCAACGGTTGTCGGTTCTACGGCTAATATGGCCAGCCCCCTGCCACTTCAGCTTGCTAATATAGTCAGTCAGAACAATCGAATTTATATGAGTATTAATTTCCCAGATCTCGGCAGCTGTAACCAAAAGCGCTGGTAAACCTGAACCTGCCGAGAAGGACAGCTCGGACTCAGAGAAACAAGATGAGAAGCAAGCACCAGTCTTTGATGAGCTTGGTGGTAAGTTCTTCAGATTCTTTGTAAGTAACATATTCCATACAGCGCTTGGAGTCATGAATCCGGGGTCGTGTGGACACTTTCCATACGTAGCCACACAATTGTTCGTGATTTTAAGACACAGGTTTTCTTGCCATGATTTTCTTAAGTAACTGCATTTACAAATCTCATTAAAGCATGGTCAGTTGAGATTTTAAAGACTTAATACAACTCCTATGTAGGCTGCAAGTTCATCTAGTTTATACAGTGCCATGTCTGGAAAATAAACTAATAGTTATACTTATACCCATAGAACAAGCCTAGTGCTTAGTTTATAGTTTGCTCTGTTAGCTAAAACTGTTATGTCATGTATCTTGTTGTTATTTATTAATATGATATATGTAGGTACCTTTGTTTGGCTTACAACTAACTGACATCGAAACGTTCACCTATAACATATTAGTAGTATAACATAATGTTTATTTCTATTCCAGATTCTTGGACAGACGCTAAAGTGTCGAAGAAGAGCAAAAAGAAAGCGCGCAAAGACCAGTGAGAGGTGAGTGTCATAGACAGGGGTCCAAGTGCGACGCCCGTCGCCGTCGCCGTCACCGTCGCTAGCTCAATGCCAATACATACCACGCTCCGTAAAACTACGACCGCTTTCTACGAACACAAGAGTTAAACGGGAGGTACTATGGGCACACATAACGGGGCTGTAAGCGGGCTACAGACCATATAGTTTTAACAGTTAGTAACACTAGTTTTAACTTTTTTTTTTCTTTTTTTTTCGCTACTTTGGTTTGAAATAATACTCATTTACCGATTTTAATCGCGTTGTTTTTATTATCAGCATTGTTGCGATGCCATTCCGTCGTTGCGGAGCCTTTTCAGACTCCTTTCCTAAGGTAGACTTCAACGCAACGACGTTGATAATGAAAACAATGTGATTAAAACCGTAAAACGAGTTTTAGTTTGGTTTTAACTGTGAGTTAATCAGTTTTAAGTGTTATTTATATAAGTTTTAACTGTGAATTATAACTGTACTGTTAAAACTGTTTTTGTTCCTGCCCCTATCCCACTATGTGGGGTCGGCAATAATACCTTTCTCCATTTTTTCTTGTACAGTTTAAAACTTTTAACTGATGTAATATCGATCAGTTGTCAATGCAACTGTTCAGTTCTCAGTTTTATTTACACACATACGGTTTTAACAGTACAATTAGAACTGATGGTGTGTAGCCCGCTTAAAGGCTACTGCGGCTGGTCTATGTGACATGATGCATATAAACTCGAAGGTTCTCACGCCGGTATGTGTGATTTGCCCTTTTTACGCTGTGTTTCCCCCAGAAATGCGTGAAGTGCTAAGGATGTGTTTTTAAGAACTAATAGAATCGCTCTCCATTTAACGAAACGGCTAAGCGGATTCTATAGGTTCTTTACAAAAATCCGTAACTACGCATCCTCATACATCTCTGGTGGAAACGCGCCCTTAACCAGTCAAAATATCAGGTTGTACTTTTACAGGGTGTGCAAGTTGTTGATTAAGTTTTATTCTCTTACTTTCTTACACATTCATTTTAACATTACGTCCATGTTTTTAGTTTCATATTTTATTGTACATTGATAAATAATAATAACTCGTTGACATATTTCATAATAATTTTCTTATTATTTTGTTTTGGATAATGCATAATATTTTTTCCTGTTTTTTTTTGTACGAGTCATTCGCGATTCTTTATATTTGTAATACTTAAAAAGTAGGTATTCGGGAATCTGCAATATGTTTGCTCGTTAGATTTCTAATGAGGGAAGATCACTAATTAATTCCATAATGCGACGACAGATGTCGATACAATCAAGCAATAATGTCTAAATTAAGTGATGTCAATGACCAGAGAAAAATTAATTTGTTCTAATAGTTTATCAATGTAAATGTTATTGTCAACAATAACATTTACATTGATAAGCAATGTCAACAATGTATATCTTGACATTGCTCAATGTAAATATTAGATTTTGTCATTGTTCGCCAACATCTCTTGACTGAATGTAGATCTGAGATTCAGGCACCATCTATAAGGGCAATTAAAAAGAAAGAAAAACTGATCTTTCCTCATTAAGGTTTAAAAATTAAATTTAATATAGAATATATTTTGAGAAAAATATTTCTCTTAGAACTTAGAGTTTATGTATATCGGTGAATACGAATACGATGTAACCACATTCACTAGTTTTTAAACGAAAATAATTCAGTACATTAGACATTTGAAAATCTTCTGGTGCTTGTAGAATAAGTCTCCTTTCATTCCATTTGTGTGCATTTCTACCTCGTCCTAAATTTTGCTTTTGTGGTTTTTTAAACTACGAATTTATTTCGCTACTAACATTTAAGGCGGATCTATACGTGCTTGTAAAACGGAACAGTGGTTTACAGAGTTACCGCTTACACACTGTGGACAAAAGAGCTTTAAGCTACAATTAAATCTTTCGAATGTGTCTTAGCTACGTTTGTTTATTAAAAGCGGCTAAACAATTGTTCAAAATCCTCAGCAGTTCTTTATCCGTTTTCGAATAAACTGGAACATAGCCAAGGCATATAATTTTAGCTTGTGTGCGAGTTACACCCGCTGCTGGTAGCTGTTATTCATGTGTGCCAGTAACAGGCATGTATTCCCGCCTTTATTTTAATGTAAATAACACTTGAATCACTCGCCGGCAGTGATTTGAATACCCATGACAAATTAAAGTGATGAGACCTGACAATGGACCAATAAGATTACGCAATGAACCTGAGGCCTCTACAATAAACAATCGGTTACTAGTTTTTTAAGGCGCTGTAATAAATAAGTACCAAGAGAGAGAAAAAGGTTAATTTCTGCTGTTATGCACCTATAACGCTCAATTATATTTTTAAAACTAAGAACTGTTCTGTTTTGCAAAAAATACTTTTGTTTTTTTTTTACAAAATTGATCATTTTTATATCTACTTTTTACTCACTCGCTTTTGTCTCTTTTTGTATATTAGTGAATCTTAATAAATACTTAATATTTCTTATGGCATTCTACTAGAAACATTTATCAAGGAGAAATGCGTCGACAAAAATCCTCCCACGACAGGATTCGAACCCGTGCTCCTCGCTTGCTGGGTGAATGCCCGACAAACACGGTGTCGGCTTTTGATGCTTTTATTATTCTTGTTGTGAAATATTGTTGTTAAAAAGGTCGTTACAGTAAGCATTAATTACTGTAACGACCTTTTATTTTGTTAATAATCTTCTCTCAAGTAATATTATCGTGTTCTGGCATCTAGCAACACTTATTACAGCGCCTTAAACAATCTGTTAAATATTATTTTTTAGATTTCTTCTTCGTCCGTAGAATGTTTACTAGAAACTTTTGTATGTTCCGTCCGTGGACAATGTTTCAATACTTATCTTATTTCTTAAGTTTGAGACCCTGTTTTCTATAATCAATCGTGTCAAAATGTAGTTTCAAATTAAATTATTATTATTCTTACTATGATAGGTTACTATCGAGACTTTGTAATTGGACAACGATTTATTTGACATTATTAAACTAGAATAACGGCTCTTTTCTGATGTAAACATATCCATAATATTATGATAGATTCATACAGGATGTTCAAGAATTTGACAATAAGCCGTCTCGTCCAAGCAAGGACTTACTTCTGATGGGGCTATAAAAATAAGAAAACTCAAAAATATCAAGAAGCTTTCTTACTTTACTTACTTGTTATTACGTACTTTTAAGTACATTTTTTTACACAAAAAATTCTAGTTTCTCTCGTTTACTATTACTTTGAAACTTTCAAATAGCTTTGACACAGCTCAGCTAGTTTTAAAAAAAACGAACTCAGCACAGCGGGATAGAGTGAATACCTATGTGATTATTATAGCGCTATAATTTCTTCTATGGTTTTCGCGATTTTGCATAATAAATATTGTTTTGCATATTTTTTTTTGTTATATTTTTAATAGCGCTGTTAGAAATACTCCTTTCGGCTATTGATTGAAGGCTCATTGTTGAAAGACATCATGTATATTGTGTATCTCCATCAACTTATCGCAGTTCAAAATTGCTAAAATGTAAAAACTGCTATAGTTTATTGCAGATTCCTATTTTGTAATCTAGATAATAAGCGTAATCCCAAGTGTTGTTGATAACCTGTGAACATCATCTTTGAATTCTAAAATGTTTACAAAATAATTTATTGTAATAGGATAAGCGGGGGAACGTTATATTTTATCAGTCAATAATGTAACGATAACTGACTTTGAGATACTTATTTATTGTATGGAGAGTTCCGGACATCGGTTGCTAAGTGCTGTGACATTTATATGTATGGAGTGTTTAGTCAAACTTATGACTTTATAAAAGCTGATGTTCTGTGTGTTTTACTTGCAAACTGTACTATTAACGTCTGTTATACTTTATAATAATGAGCTTGTTTCAAGACTATTAGTACCGTCATCCCGATAACAACTCGATTTATAAATCTGTTATATAAACAAAAATACAATGGTATTCTTTATTTATGAAAAATGAAACAATAATTATGCGAAAATTGACGAAGCATCCCTTAGGCTTTTAGACTTCAGTGACATCTATCGAGCGATTCGGTACTAAAAAAAGGTAATTGAAAGAAGCTCATTGTAATGTTTTCACAATTGTCAATATTGTGATAAATTACATCGGGAGGACGTAGTTAGTTGCATGTCTAGTTTCCTTAAGGTCCTCTCTGGTGGCACTCATTTGTTGTTACTTCTTTAAGTTCGTGTCGTAATTATATACACTTCATTATTGTTTTCAATTTGATACCGTTCCATTTCGAGTTCTCGTTTAGTTTCGTCAGTACTTAGGCCTAATATTTACATGAATTTATCGTCTAATGGATTCTCAGAGATGAATATAATTCTATATTGGTAGGTTTATAATAGATTTAAAAGATATTTTTGGCTTCATATTCATTATGTAGTGTAGGGTATACGGGCTCGTGTTTACTGCGCTTCTGGCGCGGTTCGTTGCCAATATTTCTTATATTGTTGGTAATAATGTTAATAAAAGCCCTACGAATGAAAAAATATTGTAATGAATGTGTAATATAAATATTTTTTTAAATCAATAAAGAGTGATATTGATGCATCAGTTTTATTTAGCACCCTAAATGTAAGTTTGACTTGCTTCGTCTCGCAGTTTCATCCTCGTTGTCCGCGATCGGTATATAAATATATATACAATTTGTAACGGGTGAGTCCTTTTAATCCGAAAGGGGGTTGTTCTAGACGTCTAGGCGAACAACTTTTGTTCTACTACTTTTGAATATTCAAACTTTTTTTTGAAAATTTTGAGATTATGTTTCACTGAAAAAACAGCTGCTTTTGAAAATAAAGATAATTGATGTTTTGGTTGTAAACCATCAAACTAAATAAAAGGACAACATAAGGTCAATGACCTCGAACTCTCAGAAACAGCTGATTTTCAAGTAAACTTTACACCTAAATTTTTCGAAAAGTACTTCGAATTTCCAAAAGTCGTAGAACAAAAGTGGTTCGCCTAGACGTCTAGAACAACCACCTTTCTGATTAAAAGGACTTGCCCGTTACACCTTGTATACGTGTTATTCTAGGACTCTAGCTAGCTATACCAAATTTTATCTCAATTGGTTAGGTTATTAGTATTTTAAGTAACAATGCAAAAAGATGAACTTTCTGTAATAATAGGGGTTAAAGTATGAAATTGCCGTTTTTGCAATAGGTTCTTTGAATTGACATAGAATCTTCATGGTTTGAGGTTTTCGAATGAAACTTTTTTCAAATGGTTTCTGTGATGTTCTTTTTTTAAAAAATGTGAAACATTTGAATATCGACTTTCAATTGTTTTTTTTATTCAATTTAGACAAGAAAGATGGATACTGCGAAAATTCGAGTGATTTTTGAATACGACTTCCGACGCGGAACTAACGCGGCAGAAACAGCCCGCAATATCAATGCTGCGTTTGGAGAGGGGTCTACTAATGAACGCACCGTGCGATTTTGGTTTAAACGCTTTCGTGATGGAAATTTCGACTTAAAGAACGAGCCACGAGGAAGACCGCCCACACAAGTGAATAACGATGAATTAAGAGAGATAGTGGAAGCCGATCCTAGTCAAACTACCCAGGAATTAGCGGCATGGTTTAACGTTACCTTACCCACTTTATTGACTCACTTGCGTCAAATCAATAAAATAAAAAAATACGAAAAATGGGTGCCTCATAATTTGACTGATCTGCAGAAAGAAACGCGTGTTGAAACTTGTGTTGCCTTGTTGAACCGGTACAGAAATGAAGGAATATTGGATCGAATTGTAACATGTGATGAAAAGTGGATTCTTTATGATAACCGGAAAAGAAAAATGCAATGGCTGACCCCAGGTCAAATGCCACAACAGTGTCCTAAAGCAAAACTTACCAATAAAAAGGTAATGGTAACTGTTTGGTGGTCTCAGCATGGTGTTATTCACTATAGTTTTCTTCGATCTGGTCAAGCAATTACGGCAGATGTCTATTGTGCCGAACTCCGAACCATGTTGACAAAACTAGCAGTAAAACAGCCCCGACTCATGAATCGATCTTCACCATTATTGCTCCACGACAACGCGAGACCTCACACAGCACGAGAAACCATTTTGACCCTTCAGGAACTGCACTTAGAAACCATTCGTCATCCTCCGTATGATCACCAGACCTTGCTCCAACGGACTACCATTTTTTTCGTGATTTGGACAATTATCTACGTGACAAGAAGTTTTCTTCCCAGGAGGCAGTACAAAATGCTTTCACACAGTTTGTGCAGTCTAGATCGTCGGAGTTCTATCGCAAAGGCATTAATAACCTTCCCATTAGATGGCAGCAATGTATAGATAATAATGGCAACTATTTTGATTAAATAAATTTGTTAAAATTTTTAAAAATAAACAATTAAGATTTTCAGTACAAATCGGCAATTTCATACTTTAACCCCTAATATTTATTATTATAGGTTACAAGAATTAAGTAGGTAGGTACCTAACAGGTAAAGTTAAAAAATACACACACAAGTTCCTTTAATTATTGCATACTTTTATTAAAAGGCTACATTAGTACATGATATAAAAAGATTTGAGATTCAAAAAATGTAAAAAACGTTTGTACATATAACAAAATTACTTTGCTACAACAACTAGCCTAAGCTTTTAACTGGATAAAAAAAACAATAATTCTATAAAATATCAGTCGTTTTATGTGTTTTAAAGAATTAATTAAATGTAGGTACTTAGTTAATTTATCTAGGTATAATCTAACGTGTGTCACTACATTATTTTAGCGTGCCTTTGTGGTTTTAAAAAGATAGATAGGTAGGTATATGTTACAAGATATGTTAAATTAGTATTGACTTATGTATAATTTGTTAATTACTAATATTGCACGGTTTTATCAAGAAAATAGTGACATTGAATTTGCAGATAAAGTTAATTAAACATGTAGTTGTAGGTAAGTAACGTTACAATCTAAAATGTATTTGGTTGTGACGTGTACGAGATAGAAGTTATTATTTATTATTATTTCTAGTAGGGGACGCCAGCGCAAGCTCCAGGCGGGTGATCGGTCCTCTCATGGGGACCGATCACCCGCAAGACAAGAGTTACTTAAGCATTTATATTTATACTTAAATTTTAATATTAATGTGTGTAAGTATGTTTTCTGTTCCAGTACTGACAACAGGTAATTTGGAAATATTAGAGCAATTTAAAAAAGATAATGCTGCAAAATTAAATGCAGAAATGACCAAAAGCACAGTTCAATCAAAGTAACCGGATGTAGCCTGTACAATAACAAGTTGAAGCGGCATATCCACTCTACGCTCCTATTCGAGTTTATGACATAGCGATATGATTATGACAGTAATATAATTGTTCGGAAAATTCCGAGAAAGGGCCGCTATATCCTCCAGGGCCGTTGAGGCATCTTCGGAGATCAGAGGGGGCATCGGTCCGATACCGAAGATCGGAAACCAGCGCAAGTCAATATGACACTGACAGGCACAGTCGTTTCCATCATCAGTTTCGCATCGGAATACTCCCATTATTATAGAAAGATTTACGTGAGATCACCGAGGAGACAGTGGAAAATGCCGATTATGGAACTACAAGAACCTGGATGATTACGTGCTTTTAGTTGCGGTTTGAGAATATTGTGGAGATCGTCGTAGTCCAGCCGTGGTAATGATGGTAAGTGATTGGAAAAGAAGCGATTCTGAAATTTAAATTTCAGAATCGCTTCTCGCTCCTGATTTAGCCGGGGATTTCCTAGAGACCGGTGCAGCGCTCTTGCTGCGCGGTTTGCGTTTTCCGCGCCGCTTCAGCCGTCGAGTCTTGCCCGCCGCAGCTGGTGCGGTCTGTGTCCGGGACTTGGTTTCCACTTCCACTTTCAGACGAGCGAACATGTCCAAGTTAGTAATCGCACACATTTTACCTGTGGATATAGGAAAATGTTTTCAAGGATTCTGGGGTTCAATTTTTAAATCGCTTATACCAGTTTGTGCTATTTAAACACATAACTCGATTTATACTGATTTTCGTTCGATGTCAGTATTTTTTGTATGTGAATCGAACGACCGCAACGAGTGGTCTCAACCACTCGTCGCAGGGGTCCGACATCAAACGAATCAATCAGCAGAAATCAAGCTATTTAAATCTTCCAAAGTGGCACGAGAGATTCAAAAATAAGGCTCCCGGTTATACCTACTCGAAAAAAGTGACACAGTTTTGAACATTCATTATTTACACAACAGGTTTAAGTAACTACATTTTCTTTTAAACACTTACCGTTACAATATTCTTCCCCGCATTCACCACAAGCAACGATCCTAGTCTCCGTGACTCCAGCACGATTTTTAGTTTTCCTCACCATATTGTTTTTTGCGTACTCTCGCTTGTCTCGAGCTCTTGTCCTCAACTCGGATTTTCCTAACTCAACTAATCTGCGATTAAATGAAATATCCGTTAGTTATGTTTATCGAGTGGGTTATCATTCTGTAGGGAGAAGAAAGAAGAAGAAGTTTACCTGTTAAAATATTCCTCATCCGACTTAAGTTTTGGTCTGATGGAAGTTAACATTTTCCACTCGATGGGCACTGCACATAATTCGTCAAATTTCAATCCTTTCATCTCGACGGGTATAGGATCCATAAACATGAAATTTTTCTCTTCATATCCTCTTGTACCTAATTTTTCGTAAGCACGGATTTCCTTTTTAGGCGTTTTAGTTTTTTGGGTATCTGATTTCATTTTTATGTCTTCTGCTTTGACCTACAACATTCGTTATAATAAATTAATTAGATATATCAAGTATTGTAGCAAATGAAGAAATCTTTTTGGCTTGATTTATACCTTTTCAGGACGAGTTTTAAAATCGGGAACTTTATCCAAAACAGCTCGATATTCTTCCGCAGTATTGATAACAGTTTTCGATAAATCGAGCATTGGGGCTTCATCTTTCTTTTTATCAAACAAATCGTCTATTTTTGACATTTTTAAATACTTAAATTATTTTAATACACTCGTGAAACACTACTTTTGTTTTTCAAGTCGATGTTATCGACCCAACAACGTCAACGACCCGACGTTTCTTGAGAAACGATTAGGTCGATAACCATCTCCCTAGTAACCTAATTTTCTACTTTTTGTTATTGTATACGACTAGTAATATAAATGTCCTATTTGGTTTAATTATTTTGGCTAGTATGTGTTTGTTAGTTCAAATTTTTCTTGGTCATTGTTTTTTTCTAAATATTCACGTTTGGCTGCGTTTATTTGGTCAATTATTTTTTTCCTGTTCTCTACTTCGAATATACTATTTTTAGCATTTCTATCACCGACGTCGTCGATCCATAACTTCCTGTTTCCGTATTTGTCATTGATAAACTTTTGCGACAAGGTCATTCTTTTGTTTGGAGACATTTTAGGCGATTTTTTTACTTCTGTTAGGTCGTTAGCTGTTATTTGTCCGATGTGATTAAATTCTGCCTGAATGTGACTACTGTGACCGGGGTCGTGTTGCTGACTATTATTTTTCGACACCTGTTGATTAGATCGTTTGCTTCGCCAGTATGATTGACTTAGTGAATTACGAAGCTTTAACCCATTTTCCATAGTTTTTTCCGATCTAGTCGGGGGGCTTGGAGATCGGCTGTCTTCGCTAGATTGTGATAAATATTGCCGATGTTGCGGTCTATGCTTTTGGCGCATTTTGCGTTTTTGACTGTAAAATGGGTCTTTTTCGCTTTGCTTCTTGTATTGGGCTACAGGTCGATTTACACCCCACTTAGGGCGGTTTTCTATCTCTTTCTTAAAACGTTCTTCTGATCGAAAACGTCTGTCCTTTTTTAATGTATTGTGGTTACTATCTTGAGGTGCATTTTCGTCAATGTTTTGATAATTTTTATCAATATCTCTTTCTATTTCGTCTGTTTCAGTAATTTTATCCGTCGCTGAGGCAGTGTATATGTACGGATCAGTCTGTGTCGTAGCATCTTTCATAATTAATGTGCGATACTTTTTAGGTGTCAGCAATTTATTCGTTTCTGGAACATCGCTTATATTGTTAAGAGAATTTAACGAAACACTGTATAAATTGTTAGCTATGTTTTGGGGTACCAAAACCGCTAATTGAATGTTGTTTTGTTGTCCATTTGCACTGTCGCAATTGTTGTTGATTCCGATTGGCACAATGTTAAACTGATTGTCACTTAGAGCTAGAGGAGGCACACTGTGAATGAACAGATTCAAATTACCCGGTCCTATAGATCTGGGAGAATTGAACTCTGTCGTTTGATGTGAATTACATTCTTTCTTTTGGCTCTTGGCAGAGTGCAGATCGTATGTTCTGTGAGTTTTTGTCAGACTACTTGGTTCCATATTGGAAACGCTGTCTGAAATATTATCATCTACTTTTACTTTTATGTCATTCGTGGCGCTAGAATTCAAATGTTTCTTAAGACACGTAAATCTCTTTTCTTTTTCTTGTCTTGCCGTTCTCTCGGCATCCTCTAAAGCTTTTTTCAGGGCGTCTAATTTCCGTTGTTCTTGTAATTGTTTTTCCTCGTTTTTTCGTTTTTCCTCCTCTAGTTTCAATCTATCTTCTTCTTGTTGCCTCTGTATTCGTAGTTCTTCTAACCTTTCTTCTCTTAGTTTCCGTTCTCTTTCTTCTATGCGACGTTTTTCACGGTCTTCCAGTTGGTTCAATATTGCCGATTGTAGCTCCAAGGCTTTTAAACGTTTGGTTTCTCTTTGAGCTTTGATTTCAGGTTCTATCGGGACGTTTTGTCCTCTAAGAAATGTCCTGTCAAAAAAAGAGTTACTAAAATGCGTACCTAGTAGAAAATTAATTAATTTTTTAAACTAATTAGCATTGTTGTTGTTTACCTTCCTTCATCACTGCCATTACAGGACGATCTGTCGCAATCAAGTCCTGTACTATTGCTTGAGCTTCTTTGGTCAATGACTAGTACTTCTGCTGTATTCTCTATCATGTTCAATCCTCTTTCTACCCATGATGGCGTTCCTTTATTTTGATTGGGCATCTAAAAACACAAAGCATGTTAACTTCCAGGCTGTTAAATATTAATGCCCATATATGTATGGTTGTAATGCATACCTGTGGTAATCTTGCATTCGGGGCAGTTGGTTCCCATAGTCTTCCAGTGGCTACACCTCGGTCGCCCCATCTAGGACGTCCTTCTTCAGCAGTCCGAGGGGTGCGACCGGACCAAGGACTTTCCGCTGACTGTTGACCACTTGATACCCTATTTCTTTATATTATGTTCAAATTATTAAAGAAGTTGACCAGTAATAACAAACAATTAATAACTACCTACTAGATATATTTGGGTCACCTTAGAAATAATCTTTTAATTACATGTAATTTCGAACCATTTCAAAATCTAGTAGTAGGTAGGTGAGTAATACTAGCTATATAGCGTTCCGCATGAATGATATCTAAGTGACTGCGTTCTGTGAAAGTGTTTTCGTTGTCTTTACGAGAAATATTGATATAGTTACTAGCTACGCCCCCCGGTTTCACCAGTGTAAATTCCGTTCCCCCGGGCATATCGGGTCAAAATAGGTCGGTTACTATCTTCTTACTAATATTATAAATGCGAAAGTTTGTATGTATGTGACATTGTTACTCTTTCACGCAAAAACTACTGAACCAATTGAGATGAAACTTGGAATATACGTAGCTGGCGACCTGGAATAGGCTACTATTTAACCCGATATTCCCGCGGAAACGGGACTTACGCAGGTGAAACCGCGGGGCGCTGCTAGTGCATACATACATTCAAACTTTCGCGTTTATAATATTATAGTAAGATTAAGTCACTAATTACAGTTAGTTAGTCAGTACAAATGATTATGAGTCTAATAACCAACCTGTCTTCTTTGCCATCTTGCTGCCACGCTACGACAGCGTTTCTATTGCTGTCGTGAATCGAGATTTGCCCTCTATTCATGTGGTTTATAGTCTCACTCCCGTAACCAGACGTATCACCTTCGCAATCTTCGTCATAGAACGCGAATCTATTAGCACTGGGAATGTTCCTATTGAGTATACTATTTCTTCTTTCTTCTTTAATTAGTGATTCCCCATTGTGTATAGGCGGTAAACTTGGACTGCGTTGGCGTTGTATCGGTTCCTGGTACTCCTGGTATGAGGATTGCTTGTGTAGTTCGAGGGTGCTGGCGAACTGATTCCTCGCTTGTCCACGGTTGGAGTATCTTTCTCCCGAACCCCACGGTAAATAAAGATGTGACATTTCCTCTGAAATAAGGCAAAAATTTAACAAAATCTTTCTTCACTGTCCACTTCCTCTTTACTGACACGAATTGAATTATAAACACAAAAGAAAATGTGATCCCCAACCTTCCATGTCTGAAGTCGTCGATGTAATAAGTATCAATTCTATTCGGAAAAGAAAAATAAAAAGTTCCCCCTTATTGGTAGCAAAGGGTTTTTAAGTTTAGTCGATAAAACATGCATGAAAAGTCGTTAGTCATTCATTTCTTTCATGCAATGAAAAAACTGTTTTGTAGTAGGGAAACCGTGTGTTGTTTATAGCCTTCTCTATTTATCGGATAAGAAAATGTAAGGACATGCTGGAATTTATGACTTAGGCGTTAATAATGCAAATGAATGCATAAAAACTTGGGGTTGAGGTTGGAAATAGACTTGACTTTCAGTCGGTAGGTATACTCAGGGACTCATTTACCTATCTATCTGTCTAGGTAAGCCCTTGAAGTATATATTTCAACATACTTTTCAATATAAACCAACTCTACCAAAATTACTTAATAACGGGATATTTACCATGTTTAATAATTTATTCGCGGAGCTCGATATTTCGCTAGTAATTCCAACCAGCTTGTTCACGAGACATTTTTGGTAGTGAAAATAACCATGTTAGTTTAAAATCGTATATTAAACCAACTCTTTATGACATTTTCTAAGATTTTGTGATTTAAATTCAATCAGAAACGGTTGACCACCTATCGTTAACTTAGTGACTGTTTGTGAACGTAAAGAACTGGGATGCAAAATAAATAATGCAATTGAAACTATTATCACGGGCGATTCAAAGCTCCATTCAACAAAAGTAAAATGAAAAACCCTTAACATTATCCGATTTATTTTTATCCGGCTGTAAGGAAAGGGTTTAATATGTTTTTACGCCTATCATAAGTAAGTATGTTTGAAAGATTTTTAATTAGGTCATATTATTATCTTCCATACCACTTAATGGATTTCTTTAATTAAGTATCGTTAGCTTCGTCTTATTTCACAGTTCTTAAATAGGTGACATAAAAATAAAAACAAACCGGCGACCACCATGCAGGCACCAAGTGGACTATGTTGAGTGGGTGAATAGGTATTTAAAATCATTCTTAGGTTTCTTCAATCATTTTTATTTAATGATACCATTTAGGATTCATAATGTTTTAAACCTTTACAACCGACTCATAGTCAAGCGTGCAACTAACTTACAAGAAACTGGAGCCTTTGATATCTTGTTTTCCGGAACGTAACCGATATCGAATGTTTGTGCATGACCTAGTCCTTCCTAACTATTTTATTTTAATGAAATCCGCCTGCTTAAAAAATAACAAATAAAAATTTAAAAGATAATTAAAACTGAAAATAAAATAAAACAAGCTCAGAAGTCACGGACCACAGCTACCTTTAACAGTCGGGACCCATGAAATGTCTTAAATCTAATTCTAGACCATCATACACCTTTCTAATAAAGGGTCCCGACTGTTATAGGATATAGCTGTGGTCCGTGACTACTGAGCTTGTTTTATTTTATTTTCAGTTTTAATTATCTTTTAAGTTTTTATTTAGTTTTATTAAGCAGGCAGGTTTTTTTTATTGTTTATATATATTTTTAATTTGTGTAATCAATTACCTAAATTTTCTTTTTATTTGTTTTAAAACTAAACGTTTACATCAACAAATGAAAAAAGGAAAAGTCTTAGCCCTAGTTTTTGTGAGGTAATTATTACCCATAAAATCACTGTAATCGGATAAATAAACGGTGGAAAATAGTTTATTATTTAGGTTGTATAGTAAAATAAATAAATAAATAACATTACACACAGCGCTTTCTGGCCCCAAACTAAGCACTAGGCTTGTACTATGGGTACTAGACAACGGATAAATTACATAATATTATACTTTTTAGTTAGTATTAAATCCGTTAAAATCGTTTCTTTATACATTCAGTCTGCACTATAATCTATCTATTACGTAAACTATAATATTGTACCGAAGATCACTTTCAGTTCGCTCGGTAAAGGCAGTTACTTCTTGTATTAATATAGTTTACTAGCAGCTCCCGCGGTTTCACTCGCGTAAGTCCCGTTCCCGTCTCGCCGCGCACGATACTTCTGCGCACGCGACAGGAGCTCTGCAAAGGGGCAATTTTTCCCCGTTTTTGCAACATTTTTCATAGATACTCCGCTTCTACTGGTAATTGTGTGATGTTATATAGCCTATTTATAACCTTCACAAACACAAAAATAATTTTTCAATTCGGACCAAACGTTCCTGAGGTTAACGCATTCAAACAAACAAACAATCAAACAAACTCTGCAAATATAAGTGTAGATGGTAATCGTATACAAGATGTAACGGGTAAGCTCTTTTAAGCCGAAAGGCGGTTGTTCTAGACGTCTAAACGAACAACTTTTGTTCTACAACTTTTGAAAATACGAACTTTTTTTTGAAAATTATAAGGTTATGTTTCACTGAAAAAACAGCTGCTTTTGAAAATAAAGGCAATTGAAGGTTTGATTGTAGTAGACCAAACTAAATGCAAGGACAACATAAGGTCAATGACCTCGAACTCTAAGAAACAGCTGATCTTCAAGTAAATTTTACACTTAAAATTTTCGAAAAGTACTTCGAATTTCCAAAAGTCGCAGAACAAAAGGTATTCGCCTAGACGTCAAGAACAACCCCCTTTCGGCTTAAAAGGGCTTACCCGTTACATCTTGTATATAAAACAATGGAATCGTTTTTGTGGTATGATGTATTACATTGCGTGGTTACTTGTGCATCAATTAAGTTAATATGTTTATTGCCAAGTGGTATTGTTTGGTAGAGTCACCATGCAGAACGGTGGTATTTCTTCACTGATGCCATAAATAAGATAAAAACATATTTCGAAATAAGTATTTTGTTTATTTTTACTGGTGGCTCAGAGTTACGTAGAATTTATTACAATTTGTAATGCAATAGCAAAAGAAAGTCTGATCTATTTGAAGTAAAAACGAAAATCAAATTTAAAAAAAGCTAATGGCACAGTTTGTTTGAGACGTAACGCTCTCGTGGACACGAAGTGCAGTGAATGTTTTTGCTATAATATAGGAGGCAGTTCGTAGCGGATCATGACTATATGTATAATTAATGAGTTTTGATTAATAATTTACATTACAGTTATACTTAGCTGATTATAATTATAATCTACGGTGTTATTAGGAACATCATTATCATGAGATTTTATCCCTCGTACTTACATCTAGGTAGAAATTGCTTTCAGACATAAGGCTGCTCGTTTGTTGCTGATTACTAGGTATTACTTAAATTTCTACTATTCTATACTTATTACTTACCCACACATTTACACATGAATAGGTAGTAAGTAAAAGTCGAGCGATTTGAATATCACTTGACATGGGACGAGCGGTTTCAGAATAGAGTTATTTAGGCTGGAGGATTATTTCTGTGGCTAGCTCACAACATAACTATCAAAATTTGGTAATAAGTTATTTGGTAATTTGTGCTAGCTAAATTACCTAGATGGTGGGTAAAAGAACAACGATGTTAGAGTTTTGAGTCATCAATAGTCATCATTTTTTAAAGTGTGTGAGTAAATTTCCGAACATTTTAACTTAGGAATGTATGAAATTCGGCCGCCAGGGCCGACATAAAAAACTTTACCATCAGGCGGCCGTTGTCCTTCTAGTCTGTAATTGAGACCAGTCCAAGTACCTTCTCATAGGCAATTTTTCTTAAAACACTTACCTATTAGGTTATTGAAGTTTTCATAGGTCTACCGTAAAGCACTGACTGAGGTCGTTGATACCAATTCCGACCTTGGATACCTACCTAATTATGGTTTGATTCATTCCTATTCTATCGATCAGTTGCGACTTGCGATACTGTGCCGCCAGTAATTATGTTATGGTTAGTATATTTTGTTATACTTATAAGGTTTAGGTATTTATTGTTATTTTTTCCATATTTATATACTACTAAAAGTAGGTATATTATACTTCATAGTGAAATAAAGAATTTTGACTCTTGATTCGGAAATATCGAAATACGGAAAAGTAGCCTACTATGTGTTTTTGCAGGTCTCTAGCTATTCATATAGATACCTACCGAGTTTCATAGTAAACGGCTTAACCGTTTTTTTGTGGAGGTGCAGCAAACACACACACACACACACACACAATTTTTTGCCTTTGTAATTAGTAGGACTAGTGTAGGTAAGTACATAGGACGGACAGAATACACAATTAATACCTAAAACTCCAAAAACCTAAAATATCATATAACTAGCTGTGCCCTGCGGTTTCACCCGCATAAATTCCTATCCCGTAACGTTATGTGACGCACCACGTATGTCATACCAAGCGTTGCTTAACCCGTATGATTATTCAAAGTAGGTACCCTATATCTTATTTCAACCACTAAACTATCCCTGTACCAAATTTCGTTCAAATCGATTTAACCGTCATTTTTACCCATCACGTATGTCATACCAAGCGTTGCTTTACCCGTACGATCATTTAAAGTACTTACCTTATATCGTATTTATAAATACCCCTAAACTAACTATGTACCAAAATTTCATTCTAATTGTTGCGATCGTTCCTGTTGACCCATCACGTATGTGTCACGCCAAGCGTTGCTTAACCCGTACGATCATTTAAAGTACCCTATATCGTATTTATACCCATAAACTAACCCTTTACCAAATTTCATTCTAATGGGTGCGATCGTTCCTGTTGACCCATCACGAATGTGTCACGCCAAGCGTTGCTTAACCCGTACGATCATTACAAGTACCCTATATCGTATTTATACCCATAAACTAAGCCGGTACCAAATTTCATTCTAATTGGTGCGATCGTTCTTGTTGACCCATCACGTATGTGTCACGCCAAGCGTTGCTTAACACTTTAAATTTTAAAGTACCCATATCGTATATATAGCCTTAAACTAACCCTGTACCAAATTTCATTCCTATCGGTTCCGCCGTTCTTGAGATATAAATAGTGTAACTAACACGACTTTCGTTTTTATACCTGCGTCCCGCGGGATTTACCCTCGTAAGTCCCGACCCCGTAAGAATATCGGGATCAAAAGAATATCTATAACCTTCCTCGATAAATGGACTATCAAACACAAAAAGAATTTTTAAAATCGGACCAGCAGTTCCTGAGATTAGCGCGTTCAAACAAACAAACAATCAAACAAACTCTTCAGCTTTATAATATTAGTTTAGATTAGTTTAGAAAAGATTATTAATTATCATTCTGTAACCTAGTAGTTTATTAGCAGGTAGGTTAATAGGTAATTTTCAAGAATGAATAAGTTTTGCTACCGAAAGACTACCTTAGGTAGGGTACCTATTGTATGTACGTAGTTGTTTTAAGTAGGTATTTTCGTGTAGTATATTGAGAAGTAAATGAAAAGGCCATTTTTATAAACAAAAATACGTAGGCATACTTATAATTCAAATTAAAGTCTTCTAATTCACTTTCATTTAGAAGCCGCACTAGTTTCAATTTAATTAATTAATTAAAATTTATAATTAAGGTTAATGTTGAAATGAAACTTTTAAGCAAATCAGTAGGAGGTACTTAAGCATATACTAAGAACAAATGATCCCTATATAATAGGGGTTAAAGTATGAAATTGCCGTTTTATTGCAATAGGTTCTTTGAATTGACATAGAATCTTCATGGTTTGAGGTTTTCGAATGAAACTTTTTTCAAATGGTTTCTGTGATGTTCTTTTTTTTAAAAATGTGAAACATTTGAATATCGACTTTCAATTGTTTTTGTTATTCAATTTAGACAAGAAAGATGGATACTGCGAAAATTTGAGTGATTTTTGAATACGAGTTCCGACGCGGAACTAACGCGGCAGAAACAGCCCGCAATATCAATGCTGCGTTTGGAGAGGGGTCTACTAATGAACGCACCGTGCGATTTTGGTTTAAACGCTTTCGTGATGGAAATTTCGACTTAAAGAACGAGCCGCGAGGAAGACCGCCCACACAGGTGAATAACGATGAATTAAGAGAGATAGTGGAAGCCGATCCTAGTCAAACTACCCAGGAATTAGCGGCATGGTTTAACGTTACCTTACCCACTTTATTGACTCACTTGCGTCAAATCAATAAAATAAAAAAATACGAAAAATGGGTGCCTCATGATTTGACTGATCTGCAGAAAGAAACGCGTGTTGAAACTTGTGTTGCCTTGTTGAACCGGTACAGAAATGAAGGAATATTGGATCGAATTGTAACATGTGATGAAAAGTGGATTCTTTATGATAACCGGAAAAGCAAAATGCAATGGCTGACCCCCGGTCAAATGCCACAACAGTGTCCTAAAGCAAAACTTACCAATAAAAAGGTAATGGTAACTGTTTGGTGGTCTCAGCATGGTGTTATTCACTATAGTTTTCTTCGATCTGGTCAAGCAATTACGGCAGATGTCTATTGTGCCGAACTCCGAACCATGTTGACAAAACTAGCAGTAAAACAGCCCCGACTCATGAATCGATCTTCACCATTATTGCTCCACGACAACGCGAGACCTCACACAGCACGAGAAACCATTTTGACCCTTCAGGAACTGCACTTAGAAACCATTCGTCATCCTCCGTATTCACCAGACCTTGCTCCAACGGACTACCATTTTTTTCGTGATTTGGACAATTATCTACGTGACAAGAAGTTTTCTTCCCAGGAGGCAGTACAAAATGCTTTCACACAGTTTGTGCAGTCTAGATCGTCGGAGTTCTATCGCAAAGGCATTAATAACCTTCCCATTAGATGGCAGCAATGTATAGATAATAATGGCAACTATTTTGATTAAATAAATTTGTTAAAAGTTTAAAAAATAAACAATTAAGATTTTCAGTACAAATCGGCAATTTCATACTTTAACCCCTAATATATAGGATATATAGGGATTACGGATATACAGGGTTATGGGTTTCGAATCCAAAACCGTTCAGGGGGTGATTTTCCACATCAAAACGAATAACTTTTGTTCTACGATTTTTGGAAATTTGCAAATTTTAAGGTTATATCTCACTGAAAAAAGACGACTGTTTTTGAAAATAAATTCAATTTAAGTTTTTATTGTAGTAGACCAAACTAAAAGAAAGGACATCTTAAGGTCAATGACCTCTAACTCTATGAAACAGCTGATTTTCAAGTAAACTTTACACTTAAAATTTTCGAAAACTACTTTGAATTTCAAAAAGTCGTAGAACAAAACCTATTCGTTTTGATGTGAAGAATCACCCCCTGAACGGTTTTGGATTCGAAACCCATAACCCTGTATAGGGTGAAAGGACGATTTTTATCACAGACAATTGGCAATTGGATAACCGGCCTGTAGTTAAATATACCTAAATGTTATGAATGTTATTTTGGAAAATAATCTAGAATGAAGATATAATAATACATTTATGTAGTCCTAGACTAGACCATGGAACCTACCGTGTAACGGGATTCAAAAAGCTACCGCGCAACGAGCGAGCATAAATTGTCTATAGCTTTAACGTCGACAAATTCTGCTCGCTCCTTGCGCAGTACCTTTCTTCAACCCCGTTATCAGAATCGTATGCCCAAACCGTCGCGTCGCGTCGTCGGGTTGAATTCGACGGGAGTTACGCGGTAGGGTCGCATATCACCACCTATCATCAGGTGAGATAGTTGTCAACCGGATGTGGAGTTTTTAAAAGCGACAGCAAACATTTTTACACAATTAAAATTTCAAGTCTTGACTGATTTACCTAGAAAGCTCCCTCACTTTGCTGGGTACGTGTTCTTTGACTTAATCGTCTCAACATCGCTTTAGAATCGTTATAGTTTGCAGTTCAATAGTTTCGGACCAGTCAAGTTACAGGAAAGTTCAATTCATGTCGCGAACGGTTTAGAATTTATTGTCTGTGATGCTTTCACAAGCTTTCGCAGTGTTAGTGATTTGTTGCAAAATTGTTTAAGAAGAAAAATGAACTACATAATATGGGGGATATTACAAATGAAGTAGTACTTACGTAAAACTTACTTGCCTGTTTTTATCTAAGTTTTGTTTTTTAACCCGACTGGTGCATGTTTATTAGGGTCTCGTACCTAATGGGTAATAACGGTGGACCCTTTTACTAAGACTCCACCGTCTGTATGTCTGTTTGTCATTAGGCTGTCATGAATTGTGATCATTTTCACAGATGATGTATTTTTTAGTTGTCCCGCTTTAAACAACAAACAATAAAGTTTTGGTTAAATAAGAATAATTTAAAAATTAATTTAAGGAAGACATCAATAATGAATTTTAAACAAAGACTAAATAAATCCCTTAATTATGACATTAATTATCATGGTAAACGTGTTAATGAAATCGAATGTACACAATTTTTAGGTTTAACAATAAAAATTGACATGGAAATCACATATTGACAACTTAACTATAAGGCTAAACCAATTTGCTTATGCACTCTATAAATTAAGGGACATTGTTAGTCACAATACCTTGATGGTTGCATATCATGGATACGTTGAATCTATTTTGCGATTTGGTGTAATGTTCTGGGGAAACTCAACCGATAAACAAAAAGCGTTGTATCGCAAAAACGTTGTATAAGAGCAATTTTTCACCTTAAAAGAACTGACTCATGTAAGGATTATTTTAAAAATTATAAAATTTTGACTCTTCCGTCGCTATATATTCTAGAAACAGCACTATTTGTCAGAAATAATCTAGAATTATTTGAGAAATTTCCAGATGGTGGAAGACGTGAGGGAGTTCTACGGGAACGCGCTCGTAGAACCCACTTCATGGAAGTAAGTGTGTTATGTATGGCTCCAACCATCTACAATAAAATCCCAGACAAAATAAAAAATGTGAGTAATATAATTCATTTTAAAAATCAACTCAGTGCACTCTTAATTGACAAGGCGTATTATAACATAAAACAATTTCTAAATGACATCACACTACAGTAATAATGTTGTATAATAATAATTTTATTATGTTTGACGAATTTTCATAAATTAAAAATATAAAGTTGTATTAGTTGACATAATATCCATTTTTAACATCGAACTCTAATTATTTTTTAATAATAGGGGTTAAAGTATGAAATTGCCGTTTTATTGCAATAGGTTCTTTGAATTGACATAGAATCTTCATGGTTTGAGGTTTTCGAATGAAACTTCTTCAAATGGTTTCTGTGATGTTCTTTTTTAAAAAAATGTGAAACATTTGAATATCGACTTTCAATTGTTTTTGTTATTCAATTTAGACAAGAAAGATGGATACTGCGAAAATTCGAGTGATTTTTGAATACGAGTTCCGACGCGGAACTAACGCGGCAGAAACAGCCCGCAATATCAATGCTGCGTTGGGAGAGGGGTCTACTAATGAACGCACCGTGCGATTTTGGTTTAAACGCTTTCGTGATGGAAATTTCGACTTAAAGAACGAGCCACGAGGAAGACCGCCCACACAGGTGAATAACGATGAATTAAGAGAGATAGTGGAAGCCGATCCTAGTCAAACTACCCAGGAATTAGCGGCATGGTTTAACGTTACCTTACCCACTTTATTGACTCATTTGCGTCAAATCAATAAAATAAAAAAATACGAAAAATGGGTGCCTCATGATTTGACTGATCTGCAGAAAGAAACGCGTGTTGAAACTTGTGTTGCCTTGTTGAACCGGTACAGAAATGAAGGAATATTGGATCGAATTGTAACATGTGATGAAAAGTGGATTCTTTATGATAACCGGAAAAGAAAAATGCAATGGCTGACCCCAGGTCAAATGCCACAACAGTGTCCTAAAGCAAAACTTACCAATAAAAAGGTAATGGTAACTGTTTGGTGGTCTCAGCATGGTGTTATTCACTATAAGTAGTTTTCTTCGATCTGGTCAAGCAATTACGGCAGATGTCTATTGTGCCGAACTCCGAACCATGTTGACAAAACTACCAGTAAAACAGCCCCGACTCATGAACCGATCTTCACCATTATTGCTCCACGACAACGCGAGACCTCCACAGCACGAGAAACCATTCCTCATCCTCCGTATTCACCAGACCTTGCTCCAACGGACTACCATTTTTTTCGTGATTTGGACAATTATCTACGTGACAAGAAGTTTTCTTCCCAGGAGGCAGTACAAAATGCTTTCACACAGTTTGTGCAGTCTAGATCGTCGGAGTCTTCCTCGTGGCTCGTTCTTTAAGTCGAAATTTCCATCACGAAAGCGTTTAAACCAAAATCGCACGGTGCGTTCATTAGTAGACCCCTCTCCAAACGCAGCATTGATGTTGCAGGCTGTTTCTGCCGCGTTAGTTCCGCGTCGGAACTCGTATTCAAAAATCACTCGAATTTTCGCAGTATCCATCTTTCTTGTCTAAATTGAATAACAAAAACAATTGAAAGTCGATATTAAAATGTTTCACATTTTTTAAAAAAAGAACATCACAGAAACCATTAGAAAAAAGTTTCATTCGAAAACCTCAAACCATGAAGATTCTATGTCAATTCAAAGAACCTATTGTAATAAAACGGCAATTAGGTACATACTTTAACCCCTATTAATAAATGTTGACTGTTCATTTTGATCAGAACTATTGTATTAGAAGCACCTAACAACAATGTTGCATGCCAGGCTTGGCGGAGTAAGGTGATCCTATTTCTATGTAACATCTATTAATAATGTACCCTTATTCGCAATAAATGAATTATGAATGAATGAATAAAGTTTTGTCCTTATTTTCGCGATTTTTCATAAAAAAACACAATCTTAACGGGTTATAAATAACAAAGCCGTTATTAAATAAAATGCAAGTAAAACCGGGTAAATTGTATTTCATCTAAACAAACAATAATATAATAAATAGGCATCCTATATGTACCTACAATAAACGAGTTTTTTTGTCGTAATGGTATCAAACCCTTCGTATCGTGAGCGGGTCCGATTCGAACTTGGCTAGTTTTGCATAATCCTAGTGAAATATGAATAATTTGTTTTTAACATTGTAAAAATAATTTTATTAATTATTATAATACCTTATAATATCCGTTGTATAGTACCTACCCCTAATACTTACACGCGCCTAGTTCCTTTGCGTTCAACGTCAACATGCAGTATTTGTTAATTATAATATTGAGTGCTCTGGCAATGATAGCTAGTGCTAAGTCCGTAATAGTTATTCTACTCATAGGTATCCTTATGGAAGAAAACTACGTCAGTATAGAGAATAAAATCATCTTCTAACATTACAGTGCAAGGTGGTTTAATAAGCACACATGACGTTTACTATCTATAGAAACAAATATTTTCTACATTGATATAACAACAAGCAGAGCTGCAGAGTGAAACTAGGCACTTTTTAAAATATTTATAACGAAAAGTACCTGTAAGCTTACCTATTAATTAAGCGGTTACTGCATGAAACAGGAACACAAGAGAAGATGAGTCAAGCACGCACAAACAACACAGCAACTCTGGATTTCGTAATGTGTGAGGCGTGTTGGTACGCACCTCTTTCCTTCGCCCACTGCTGCTTCTTCTGTTGTACTAACGACGCTGGCTTGCTCACTGACAGCATCGCATACAATATACATTACACTTTCTAATGCCCCGTATTGCACACGGTTGCGTTTCTGTATCTTCCAACCGCAACGCAGTTACGGTGCACCGGCTAATGAATGCTCCGGAGTGCTTTTAAAAACGGACGCTCGCGCATCGTTGTCGACGCGGCCGGACGCACGTCGCGGTTCGCTTCTCGCGTGCACTCATTGTCCATGATCTGCCTGCTGGAGCCGACAACCACACCGTAACATAGGTACCTACCTATCTACTATCGCATATTTTGAAATCTTATATCACTTATACTAAGTACTCTATGTATCCCATCTACCAGAGTTTAGACGGAAAGTAGATCGCTCGTCAATCAGTCGGTACGTCTAGACTTTTTCAGCACCCTATTGTTCAGTGGGTGGATGTCACGCGACTGAGTATTTCAGAGGAAAGCCTCGGAAAAGCCGCCGGTCGATAAAATAGTCATGGTAACGTTTGTTTCACGTGCTCGTAAGGAGGTTTTTTCTTATGTACCTATTTGCATTTTAGGCCACGAGGTGACGCGAAAATTGTTACGTGGAAAAATAGTTAAGAACACGGCAGGGCTCCTTATTACGGTTTTTAAATGTTAAATTAATTACCTACTTTAAAATAATTGACTCGCACGATATGTACCTACCTACTTTACTTAACTATTCGTATTATTATTATTTTCCCCATCATAACAGCATAATCTCATTTCGAGACGTTTCGACTATGTTTCAATAGCATTGGTCACGAAGGAGACAGGCCTTTTACTTTGACGAATCATCCGTCAAAGTAAATAGCCGGATATACCCGAAAAATATATTTTTTAAATAGTATAAGTAATGGCATCGATATGGCCCGTAGTTCGACCGGGCCCTGAGTTGTCTACTATAGTAATAGGTACTTAGGTTAGCGTACCTAAGAAATAATGGAAAACTAGAATTGTAATTATTTGTTCCTACCGATGACGTTCTTTGGACATCGATATATATATCTAGATATAGAATCTATATCTAGATATATATCTACGAACATATCTGATATGTTCGTTCCAGTAGCATATTATATGTAATTTCTTCTATGGTTTTTGCGATTTATGTACAACATAGGTATATGTAGTGAGGAACCCATCGCAATAAGTATGGGTACATGTTTAGTTATTTATTAGTCTTATGTATGTAGTCCTAAACTTAAGAATTAATTCGTGTATGTACCTAACAGGTATAATTAATTAGAGAAAGTGTTGCGAAAATATTGAAACCGTCAAGAGAGCTTAGTTAACGGTTGTTAAGCACGAGTTAATTAAACAACACAAGAAATGTTGTTATTTGTTACTCAATCATAATACATGATGACCGTGATAGATGGTTATATACAAGGTGTAACGGGTAAGCCCTTTTAATCCGAAAGGGGGTTGTTCTAGACGTTTAGGCGAACAACTTTTGTTCTACGACTTTTAGAAATTCGAAGTACTTTCCGAAAAATTTAGGTGTAAAGTTTTTGTCATTGACCTTATGTTGTCCTTTTATTTAGTTTGATGGTTTACAATCATAACTTCAATTACCTTCATTTTCAAAAGCAGCTGTTTTTTCAGTGAAAAATAATCTCAAAATTTTCAAAAAAAAGTTTGAATTTTTATAAGTTGTAGAACAAAAGATGTTCGCCTTGACGTCTAGAACAACCCCCTTTCGGATTAAAAGGGCATATCCGTTACAAATTGTATAACATACACCTTGTTAATGTTCTAGGCATTATGTATACTTACTCACTTAAATCATTATCATTATGCCTCTTCATAATTTTATTAGTACTGTCAAAAGCAATGCGTGCCTTGGCGGGGCCCGACGTGCAAAGCGCTCGTCGCGTATGAGGGCAGCCCCCGGTGACAAGCATACCGGGGAGACGCTAACATTGCCACCCTCTGCGACTGCAACCACAACCCCCACGAGTCCGACCTCAATGTTGGACGGCGTCCCCTACTAAGCCACCGATAGATGCAGCCGTTCTGGGACGCCGGGCAAGTCCAACCCCGTGGTAGCCTAGTCACAGGGGGGGACCCGTAGTTCCCCCCCCGACCCGACTGGCTCGGCTACTGCCAGCCGTGCCTCCATGGGCAAGAGACTGAGAGAAGTTTTTATTAATATTTTTGCTTACGCGCGTTAGGGCCCCCGTATAATTGATACGGCAGCTCGGCAGATACGGCGGCGGTGGCTACGCTCCTGATCAGAAGTGTATGGCTGATTTCTACTGTTGTCATCTCAAAACAATTCACTGGTGAACATTTGACCAACTCAATAATAGCCGTATTCACAAACGATACTATGCGCAGCTTACAGCTTTGTCTTGCGCTTGCGAGTGACAAACAACGTCAGGGAAAGTAGAGTCATTTGTGAATACGGGCCGGAGACAAAAATGGTAGTGGTAGTGCAAAGTTCTTAGCCCAACAGTCATACGTACACACATTAGGTACAAATTCAAAGGCGCTTTCTTATATCAAGCTGTGTAAAATACTAGCTTATTTTGAATTATCGGTCGTTCGAAAAAACATAGCTAGTGGTGGAATCGGATGCATGTAAGACAATAAATTACGACGCCGACGACAAGTGCATTGGGAAGACATAGCTAGTAAGTAGATTGTCTAGTTACATTGTACTTATTATTTCTTTTATACATATATTGTATGTTGTATTGTAGGTGTAGTTATACATATTTCTTTCTTTCCTTGAGCAATAAAAAACAAGTATTATATTATTTATTTTTTACCTCGACGTTTCTTTCAACTATGTTACAATAGTAGTTGAGTTGATGGTAATGACCAAAGACCACACCACAAACGGTACGGTAGTGATTACTGTGCACTGTGGCAGTATTTGTGCCGCATGCCGCCATACAAGCGGATAATGGGAATATCGAAGTATGTTAGTAGTACAGTCAGCATTAAAGTCGATGACACTTGTAAGATTTTTAAAATCGTTATACTAGCATGATCATTATTGTAGAGTGTAAAACAGGACAGACATTCTGAAAATAACCACTTCTTTAAAAAATGTTTGACTTGTTTGGAAACCCCACCACAATTATTGTTATTTTGATGTAGAGATTATGGAAATCTTAATGTGGCCAATTTTTGATGTTAACCGTACATAATAACATCTATACTTATAATAAAGGAAGAGAGGACAGTTTTAGAAAAAATTAAAAAAAAGTTGTAGAGGGCTTAGAAAAAGTAGTAGAACAAAATTATATAATAAAACACTTTATTTATCCGGTTTTTATTCATTATTTGACCCGAGCTTTCCACAGCTTTCCAAAAATTATATAATTTTTAAAATTCATGTCTGTTCCTTATACAATTAAAAACTACTTATCCGCTTGAAATCTGGTTTTCAATATAAGATATTCTATTTAAGAGAAAGGTCGTGGTATACTTTGCATCGAAATCAAATTAGTAGAACCCGAGAAATGGTGTGCATCAGAATGGCGGGTGTACAAATGCAAATTATCATGAATCTAATATGGCTCAAATCTACCTTAATTCTACCTAATTCTACCAATAAAGAAATTAATAGTACCACTCTGTACGCATAGAAAACTCAATAAATATGTGAGCCGCCAATCTGACGTCAGGATGGCGGGTGTATTCTTTTTCTGGGCGAAATATCATTCGTCAATATTTATATTCACTGCCATATAAATCTACCTAATTAGTACCTTACAGAATCGTACGTAGTAATCAAATTCAGGCAAAGGCTAGAGAGTAATTTTGAAAATAAAATTTCGAGACTTTAAATTTCTGCAATGTTGGTATTTAGTAATGGCGGGCGTGTCGAGAATATCTGCGCTAAAAAAAAGATTATACTTTTTTATAATTATGGCCGTTTAGAAAGTAGCCAGTGTCAAGTATTATGTTATAATTGAATCGAATTATTCTTATGTTAGCCATTTGACAAGTACATTTTTAAATATAATTAATTAATATAATTTATCAATTTAATTCCTTGAAAGTGTACAAGTGTAATGAAAACCAAACGTGGAATTTCGCGATGTCTCAAACTTCATTTAAAATTCTTTGTTATTAACCGCGTTAATTATTTAACAAAAAAAATATTAATTAATTACACCTACTCTACTTTTAACTACGATAACTTGGCTGTTTCTATCATGCAAATAATAATATTTGCATTATAGAAACAGCCAAGTTATCGTTATCATTTACGAAATAAAGACTATTGACTTTATAGTCGATAGTCTTTATTTCGTAAATAAAAAATGTACTGGCTAACATAAGAGTAATTCGATTCAATTATAACATAATACTTGACACTGGCTACTTTCTAAACGGCCATAATTATAAAAAAGTACAATCTTTTTTTTAGCCCAGATTCTCGACACGCCCTCCATTACTAAATACCAACATTGCAGAAATTTAAAGTTTCGAAATTTTATTTTCAAAATTACTCTCTAGCCTTTGCCTGAATTTGATTACTACGTACGATTCTGTAAGGTACTAATTAGGTAGATTTATATGGCAGTGAATATAAATATTGACGAATGATATTTCGCCCAGAAAAGGAATACACCCGCCATCCTGACGTCAGATTGGCGGCTCACATATTTATTGAGTTTTCTATACGTACAGAGAGGTACTATTAATTTATTTATTGGTAGAATTAGGTAGAATTAAGGAAGATTTGAGCCATATTAGATTCATGATAATTTGCATTTGTACACCCGCCATTCTGATGCACACGAGAAATGAACGAAAAAGTGCAACCGTTCGGCCGCCCGCGCCCGTGATAGATAACGCGTTTTCACTTCTGCGGGTGAAACCTCGGGGCGCAGCTAGTAGTAAAATAAATTCGTAGTTTATTCGCTGCGGCGTATTTATGGTTTATATACGGTCGTCGCCAATTACTTTGACGTGGCAAAACAGCAGCCGCTACTACTTACTTACTGATTAATTAATAAAAATACAATGTGCTCATTATCACCGTTTATTTCACGTAAATTAAATACTTAATTAAAAAGCGTATCTAGTTCTTATGTCTTCTAGTTTCTTTGAGACTTCTGCCGGCGTCCTTTCCAAATCGCCTGCAATTGCTTTTTGTTTGGCAGGTTCCAGGGAATTGTACTGTTCACAGAGATCGCCGTCAATCACATTCTGGAAAAGGGAAAATGCGTTTTTTAATATCTATCTATTATTTAACACGAACTCCTTTACTTTTTATTGCAATTATTATAGGGGTTTCTTCTGTTTTAGCGATGTTGAATTAAAAATCCTTTTCCGGTTTTATATCGCGTTTTTATTATTATTGCAATGCGTCTACCCTGTGGAAGGTGTCTGTTAAGGTTCCGCAATGTAAGAACGGCATTGCAAGAATGCTGATAATAATAAAAACAACGCGGCTAAAACCGGAAAATGAGTTTTTATATCAATGATTGCCGTTTTTTTTTGAGAATGTTGGTACCAAATACTACGGGACAGTCATGAAACGGTCTCGACTCTCAGGGACCCAGTCCCAAGCAACAGCGAAGCCGCAGCCATAACGGCGCGAGCGACGCCGTCGCATTGAGACCCTGCTCTACCGACAGTGTAACACAATGTGCATTCGGGGTGAAGCACCTGCTGACTTACTGTCGGATGTTTATAAATAACAGTTGATTCCATGAAAAAACAATTTTATTGGACAAAAAACTGATCTTAGGCGCGAAGTGACATCACCGAGTAGAGGCGCGGAGGTAAATCTAAAGGGATTTCACATCTACCTCGACCCTTTAGTGAGCGTCGTGCCGACCATATTCTTTAGTACACACGAGTATTTTTTGTTGACGTAATCACCTCTCAAAGTATTTTATAAACACTCGAGGGGGACATTTATGAAATACTTTCTAGTCCTACTTTAAATTCAACAATTTCAAGATTAGTCTAATCAGAACAGTTTTAAAATACCAACCTTCACTGGGTAGTAGTAGCTTCTAAAAGACAAGTGATCTCGACCACAGAGAGGAGAATTTTCACTTCTCATATACATCTCTAAATGTTGGAAGAAATCATGGTCTTCTCGAGATGTGAAGGGTAACAGTACACCGAGTGAACCACTGATGGTTGCATAGAGGAGAGCTTCTGAACCTCCAGGGATTAGGGTGGCTCGTTGCAATGAGGCCACTGTTTCACCAACATGGAAATTCATTGTAATGTCTCCTTTCTGTGATGCACCATTTAGTAACCCTGGAAAATATAACTGGTTAATTTTGAAGGGAAAATTAGTTTGAACATGTTTGAGATAAAGAAATATCAGATAAAATGTAGAATCATTAATTTTCATAAGTCTAGCATGTGTGAATTTATTGAGTATCATCATTAAAAAGTTTTATAAATATTAAAGTGAAGAAATTGGTTTGACTATTACCTCTGTCCCAAAGTGCCTTGTTTCCAGTAGGATCTTCATCAACATCATCACTGACTGATTGAGGTAGTCTCATCACTGCTATGTTACCAAACTTGTCAGCCATCGCAACAGTATCATAATCTAGTATGCAACTGTTAGTGATCCATCTTGGATTCGTATCATCGGCAAAAATTATCAATTGATTCTCTCTCTTTTTGTACTTGACACATAATACTGATTCTTGGACGTCTGCCACGAATATTCTTTGACCAATTGTCTTTATATCGGCAATAAGGTTTGGAATGTGCCTATTTTCGCACTTTCGAAGTAATTTCCGTCTACCAATATCATACAGTCTTAGCATCTTTCCAACGCCTGCAAGTAGTCTTCCGTTGAAAGAAGCTATAGCTCCAGGGTACTCGTCAATAGGAGTTTTGTGTACCAATTCTAATTTTCCAGTGTTGTAGATCTGCAATAACGATCACAATCAATTTAAGACCTAAATAGATCAATACAATTTTTAATCTAATATAATTTATTAATCCTCAGATCTGGTTAATTAATCGTCATTGTTTTTCAGATGAAACACGGAGCGAAATTGTTGACATCATAGGAAAATTATGAGCAACTATGGTAAAGAATAAGGTTAGGGAGAGTGTAGGTAGACATTATTCTTTGTCATAATATGTAGTTGTTAAGGAGTTCTGAAAGGTAACACCTAGTTCATTATTTTTTTAAATGAAATTTTAATTACCTTATAAACATGTAGACTGCCATCGGTGCAGGATCGGGGTGAAAGTATCGCGTCTTTGGCAACGCCTACCACTAAATGTGGACTTGCGTGTTCCCCGTGAGCCGCCCATCGTACGATGCAGAGTGAAACAGCAGCCTCGTTTTGTTCCAGAGGTAATTTGAAGACTGTATTCGGCTGTCCACCTCCTATACCCATATCGACTACTCGAATTTGTGATGCCCACATACCTACAAAGAAAGACATTTCATTAGATAACCTGTTTTTATTTATCAAGGATTATTACTGTTTGTTTTATAGAAATGTATCCAAAACTTGAATCAAATGGTTCATATTGAACCACCTGGGATTAACGTTAGGATTTGATATTGCCACAATCGATTAGAGACAGTTTGCTTAGTGCATTTTCCGCTCTTGCCCAGAGAATGTGGCTGAATATTTCAACAATTTAAGTATTTATTTGGTACCTGGTCCAGCTTTAGGTGACGAGAATACGTTTTCAGGAAGAATGTCAGAAAGGAAAGCGTCTGCCATTTCGTTTGCAAGCTGTTGCTCTTCAAGGCCTCCCCCTGCTGCAGCTTCTCTCATTTCTTGAGCCATTTGAATCCTATAAGCAATATTGAAGTTCAACAAATATTCAAAGTAAGAAACCTATAATAGAAGTGCGTGAATATATCAGCACTGCAGGGTGTATCTACATAAAGATTGAGGCTTATGTGTCATTTTGTCATCATAAAAAGTAGGTATGCGAGGGTGTAAAGATAGAATAATAATGTTATGTTTTTACCTTCTTTGGTTTTTCATATCTTCAGTGTATGAATTATGGTCAGTCTCAAGAATGATAATGTGGTTGTTGTCTGAGTTGATGATGAATTTCCTCGGAGTGTAGTCTAGTGGTAAATATGTTTGGTTGAAGACTGCTCCCAACTTTTCTAATGCCAAAATTCGGAGTGTGTTTGATGAAATAGCTACAATACCCTCTGCACATTGTTCTGTAAAGAAGAGGATAACAAATTAGTACAATGAATAACATATCCATCGAAATGATATAAAAGAAAGTAGTGTTTATAATTTATTTTGGCTGAAAATTGTTGGGAAGTTAGCTTAGAACCAGGAGAGACATAGGATACGACTTTTTGGTAGGATAGATAGGGTTAGTAGCAAAGTACGGTAGTAATAGGAGTGTAGGGTACTAGGTTTTTTTTTGTTTAACAAGCAGGACAGAGTTTGTCGGATAATCTAGGCATGTAATATTAGACGCTTTTTATTGGGCGTGCAATAAACAGTTTATATTACGATAGTATGAATGTCCACGACATGGTTTTGCCGCCTTCACAGCCTGAGCGGCTCCAGCAAGGCTATGGAATATGCCGAGTGCCTCCCTCGACCAAGTGGGAGGGAAGCACGATGTACGACGTTGTGGGCCTGTCACTGCATGAGGCAGCTACGCACCACTCTCGCGCGGACACACCCGAAGGCACGTCCGCGCAAACACGTCGATTTTCTAAGTTTTTTTTTAATTGACATCAGTTGGTACATTATAAATTGTTGTTAACAGATGCTGCCACTAAAAAGGAAAGACTTCATTCCATCGGCGTATACTATTGCCCTTAGAAACCCTTGTTTCATGTCAAGTGAACATAATATATTTCTGTAAAACCACAATTTGCATGCGTGGTCCATTGAAGTTTTGGAGTATGCAATGGAAATAAATTCTAGTCCAGTAAAGTTTCAGTGAAGTAAGTTTTACTTACCAGAGCTAAATCCAGCGGCATACTCCAGACATTCATATGATAAAGGTGTCAAGTGGAACCTATTCTGGTAGTGATATCCGAGCCATGTTCGCGATGACACTGCTAGTACAGCTTCGGATCCTTGTACTTTCACTTTGAATAGTTTTACAGGCTTCGAACCTAAGTACCTGAAAATATTCAGCTGTTTTAGCATCTAGTGTGGTATGAAATGCTTAATGAAAGTTATAAAGAAGAATCCTCAGATCTGGTTAATGAATCTTCAATGATTTTCAGATGAAACACGGAGCGAAATTGTTGACATCATAGGAAATAAGTGCTTTAAGTAAAATATCGAATTTGTTGGACTTTGTTCTTCTACAAACCTTGTTCTAGTGTCAGCCAAATCTCCACTCACTGAGTCAAGAGTAGTTCTTAACAAGACCCCATTACTGAGCCCAATATTGAGATGTAACGCAGACTTGGCTCCTGATTCAAAAGGCTGTTCGACAATGCAAAGAGATTCCGCGCCAGCTGGCAAAGCCTGCATAGACCGTGGCGATAAACAATCCTGAAAATTTAATTTAAAAATTAGTTTGAATGGTAAATTTTGATTTTGGAAGCTTTTTATTGGTAAAAAGTTTATATCAGTTGTTTTAGAATAACGCATTTTTGGATTGTTATAATCACATAAATTCAGTGGTGTCCTTGTATCATCATTAAAAATTGAGATAAATAATAGCTTTCAGAGATTTACACACTTTTTCGATTATGTGAATATGGTTCAAGTACCTCAAAAATTAATTGAATGATTTTAAAGTGAAATATGACCATTATGTTACAAAAGTTCCTTACCGATGGATCCAATGAGATAATTCTGACAGTATTATCATTTAGCCCCACAGCTAAAAACCAAGCTCTCTGTTCGCCTGTCGCTACTGACCCTAAAGCCATGCATGATACATCTGATGACAATTTCTTCCTCTCAGTGTATTCGTTCAGTTGCCCAGTCTGGAAATGGTAAACAAAGGTCAATATCGGATTGCGATTTTGCATAAAAGAACTATTTTGTTCAAAGATTTGATTTGAATGTCCACGACATGGTTTTGCCGCCTTCACAGCCTGAGCGGCTCCAGCAAGGCTATGGAATATGCCGAGTGCCTCCCTCGACCAAGTGGGAGGGAAGCATGATGTACGACGTTGTGGGCCTGTCACTGCATGAGGCAGCTACGCACCACTCTCGTGCGGACACGCCCGAAGGCACGTCCGCGCAAACACGTCGATTAAGCAACAAACAAATAGAGAAATTTAGAATAAAACTTACAGGGTCCATCTCGAAGTACACTAATTCACCTCCAGTGAGCGCGATGACGACTTGGCGTTGATTAACCGCACACTTTACAATAGATTTCTTTCCAGGTGCTTTCCATTCGTTGACACGTTTATCAGCACGAATGTGTCGGATGCCATCTGGGTATACTTGAACTAAAGCATCACTGCCGAGAGCATGGCAGCTCAATGTCGGTGTTGTACCGAGAAAGCCAGAATCTGTCACTTCTTCGACAGTTTCTCCGATAGACAGGACGAGTGTCGCGTTTACGAACGACACTATGATGTACGAGTCATACTCCTCTGTAACAAACAAAGTTACAAGATAAAAACTTATACTTTACATTAAAGTATTGTCACTCTCGTTGTCCAATCAAGCTTCCAATGCAGTTATCCATAATCGGAGCTTCTGATACCTACCTGTTTTCTTGTTGGTTGATCATCTCTGTCCTTCACCGATAGGGAGATTCTGAAAAGAAAAACCACTGGTGTTTATGTGTGACAAACAACCAGGGTTTTATTAGTAACTTGTTTGAAAAAAATTGGAGCATTCATAAGCAATTTGGTAAGGCGTCACGGTATATCAGTAACACGGACCAGTGTTTAAATCACTATGCTCCCTTTCGATTGTTTTTTAAGAGTTTATGACAACACCAGAATATGGCTAACATTAAATAGTTTGGTAAAGAGTTGATGTGGAGAAGAAATATGCGACTATTGCTGATTCTGTTCAGTTACTTGAAGACTGCACAGCTTGTGAACAGTCTGAATGCAAAAACACAACCCTGACTTTGAACTAGTTAACAAACCTACTAAAAACAAAAACATTCATTGAATATTATACCAAATAAAAGTCAACTTACCATCCTTATGCCGTTTAACAGTCCAGACTGCATTTGGCGATCCCGGCAACTCAGACACAGCCATTTCAGCAACTTCCAAACCATGCCTCAAGGCTCTTATCGAGGACCTTGGGCCACGACCACAGGCTAAATATACCTGAGGAGTATCTTCACCAGCTAAATCCGCCACATGACATGCTAAAACAAGGAAAAATATTATTTATAAAGTTTGTCAACATATTAATATTGAAAGTGACTTTGTTGAAATTTAGACCAAGATATTAAAATATTTACCTAATATAGGTGACAATGAGTCTAGCTCATCAACCAAGACTAAATTCCTCAAAGGTCTTGGTGCAAAAAAGAATGTATCACCCTCTTCTAGTGGCATTGCTGAACTGAATTCTGGCTCATCATCCTCATCTCCTAAATGTGCAATCTGATATAGGTAACTGTAAGAAAAGAACAGTTATTAAAAATTGTTTATTTGTTTTTCCCCCTAGACAGATTTAATTTAAGAAATTTCAATTATTGTGAAATATATTTTTGTGCATCTCCAATCAGTGTGCTTTTCTCCATAAGTAAAGAAAGACCTTGGTTCGGAGATTACTTTTCTAGCATAGTAATAAAAATACAATGACTGCAGAGCATTCTGCATACACTGGTTCCTACATGCATCAAAATCAAACTACATTATAGACTTGAAAGAATTTCAGAGCTCGAGAAAGCTTGAGCTATTTTGTTGCAATTCTTTCAGTTTAGTTAAAGACACATGAAAATGATAAAAAAAAAGAATACTTACTGGTTACCAAATTCACTTGCCACAAACAAGAACCCAGTTTTAAGAACACACATTGCTGAAGCGACAGGCACAGTGTCAAAGTACTTAAGCTTTATCTCTGTAACCATATCCTCATCTGTCTCTATCGTAATCTTGAAGATATCACCCTGTTCAGTTTGTGCAAGGAAAAAGAACATAGACTTCGTTTTGTGAGTAGCAGAGCATACGAAAATCATGCCTCTTTCAGGGTCATCCAAGTCATTCCTTCTCCTAGGTATCGGGCATCGAATATCATGCTGATCTCCTAAATTCTTGTATGTAAGATAGTTTTCTGAACAGATAAGTACTCCTGAGGGCCCATCATTACCTCCAGGGACTGTGATGAGGAAATTAGCGTGTTCTTCTAGTGGTTCAGAGTATTTTCTCACAACATGGTTAAGACCTAGGTCGAGCTCATAAAACGTTAGTGTCTGTTGTGTCTTTTGTGCAGCTTCACCTGTTGAAATTGTTTTGTTAGTACTAAATACCTAAATGATGCAATGTGGTGTCATTCAGTTATAATAATCATACAAATAGAGGATTTAGCGTCACTGCCAGTCGGAAACACGGACCTCAAAATAATCATTTTCAAGTCAAATAACTATTTACAACTAAAAAGTTCTTAGTTTTACCCATTATGTAGCTGAAATTTGTAATCAATCTAGCATTTACTGATATCACTTTAGAATAGATTGTTCTTACCTGTAGGATCCGAATCAGCTTCTTCATAATCTATCTCAAGACAGGCAAACATAGGGTTTTCAAAACCAACATCAACTCCAACCATGTGGTACACTAATGTGTTAGACTTGTGAGCTTCTAACGGTGAAGAAATTGTTAGCCGAGCTTCTGCATCTCTGTTCAGGATGTATACTAGTTTCTGCTTTTCAATGGCACCTAAAAGATTAAGGCCAGTTTTTACACACACAGTTGATTTCATGTGTTCTAAATTGTGGTTAAGGTGTGAAAACAGTATTAGCCATATTCACAAATAACCTTATGATTGGCTTAATGCTTAGTCTTGCCATTATGAGTGACAAACATCAGTGAAGTCAGTTCGTCAGTGAATAGGGTCTGTTGCGAATACAGGCCAACGGCAGCATCAGCAAAATGTGTACTTTAAAATAGTTTCTTACCAATCATAACAGCTCTGCCTTTAGGGTCAATAGCCAAGTACTGTCCTGGTACAATTCTCCGACACCCTGATTTGCCAAATGTTTCCTGATGTACTTTCTCTAAAATGTTCTTTGATGGAATGTATTCTAATATCACAATACGGCCTGAATCTGAACCGATAACTATGTAATCTGAAACAAATAAGATAATATTTTAGTTTCTGAAAAGGTCATCGATAATGGGCAGTGAAAGCATTTTCTTAATTTCCTCTAAGCTTTAGAAGGCATGTTAAGCATCCCGGTTTCAGGTGTGGTTCCAGTTGTAATATCAATAGCAGTAGTTTGGTCAAGCTGGCAGCAGGCTCTACTTGTACTTTTATTAGCCATCACTAGCAAGTCACCTTTCATGAACTGTATAAGATTAATTAAAATCTTCATGTATCATTAACGGTACATCTCGGTAACCATAAAGATTACAAAGAGCGACGTTATGGTTCAATCTTTGCATCTAGTTATCCCATGTGACTAGTGTAAGCAGGCACATGGAGCAAGACAATGCATTTTAGGTTATGTTGGTATGTAACCTAAAGTAACCTTTTAGAGGTTAGGTAGGTCAATGACCTGACTAAGTACTACAGTTCATTTACCTTTAGTGCCTCCAGTCAATCGAAATGACATGATAGACCGAATCACCCCGAATATTTCCACTTTCATCAAGGTATGCACTTTGCCTGTATTAGGATCCGGTCGGAGAAGTTCCAATATCTTTCCACGTGTTATGACTATCTCTTGCTGTTTCGTGCCGGAGAAATTGCCGTGCACAGCGTGAGTGATGCCCGTAGAGCCTTGTAAAGTCAAATTGTAAAGGTACATCGTGGCGGCCTTATCCTACACCTGAAAAGTTAAACGGCTTATAGAAACCTAGCTATGTAAATTCACTAGGGGCATTCCGAATAGAAGGTTAATATAAATGTTAAGCTCGTAACTGACGAAAACAGAGAGGTTCTTGTGTTTTCGAATGGGTGAGCTTGATCATATCGCACCAATAAAACGACCACGATTGATATTTCAACCTATCGTGGAGATACCAAGTGCAAATAACCTTTTTAAAACAAAATCTGAAATCCTGAGAGTTAATGGATTAAGTTACCTTCCAAATTAAACAGTAGATGGCCGCAATGCGACCCGATTAAAAATTTTAAACAAATTTTCACTTCACCACAACGTAGAAGCCGCAAAATGGCGGAGCGCGTGCGCGCCATTTCAATTCCGACGACTGACCAATCAAATGAAGGCAAATTCCATCATGGCGTCTAGTTTTATATGACTAATGTTGCCAGTGTATGAAATTACTTGCTAAAATAGCGCCATCTATTATTGAGTAGCAGATAAGTTTTTAACACCGCCATCTAGTATTATATAAAAAACTTCCAGAACTAAAATAGATGGCGCTTGTATAAATTTTATTTTCGTTCCAATCTTTTCAACTAGATGGTGCTGTTTTAAATTTTCTTTACTTATCGGCACTTATCGTAGATGGCGCTGTTATCATTATCAATAATCCGTTTCAAGGTGAAAACAAAACAAAAAGATGTCCGTATTACTAATCAACCAATTATTGCTTACGAGTATTCAAAAATGGATTTTGAACTAATCTAATTTTCTTTTTAGCCTTCAGAAATATTTGTTGCTTAGGTGGGTAGTTAGATAATAATTATTTAAATTTAACGTATTTTTAATCATCAAACTTATTTAATGTAAATTTATCATTCATCGTATTTTATTTTATTAGATCGGTAGGTATCTAATAAAATATAATACGATAAATATTAAATTTGCATTTTATGGAAGCAAAGGATATTTCAAATTTAGTAATAACAATATATGCTTATGGGAACGTTTTCTCGTAGCTACTGGCTACCGCGACCTGAAAAAAAAAAACTTCCAATAAATGAAGCAGATCTTCGGTTAAATAAAGCAATACAATGTATACCTACCTACAATTGCTACTAGGTAGGTACTGTACAGGTCACCTAGTAGGTAAACTATATTACAAAAATTTGTAGGTAGGTAGCTAAAGTTGTAAAAAATATAAAAATATCAAAACCGAGTTGAGATTACTTGGTCTCGCCAACGCGCGGCACCTCAAAGCGAGAATCGAAATACTCAGGTGCGCCACATCAATACTACGGTACGAGCTTACCGCTCGCAGCGACAAAATAGAATTTAATAAAAAACGAGCGCCACAATGGCAATGGACCGGACTTCTTTCAACTGACAACACACATAACACATAGGTATTGTGGAATGTAAAAATATGTTTATGTTTCTGTTTTTAATTGTTTCAGTCCGGAGAAAATATGAAATAAGAAAGAACACATGACAGAAAACCAAGAACAAGAAATTATTGATTATAATTAGTACCTACGTAATTGATATAGGATGTTCCAGGGTGATCCGAGGATGACCATTTAAGCCGAAAGGGAGTAGTTCTAGACGTCTAGGCCCTTTCGGCTTAAATGGTCTTCTTCGGAACATTCTGTATAGTATTTATTTAGGCGACCCAGATATTTTACTTCACTTGAAATTAGTAGACATATATAAAAATTAATGAATTTGGTCATATTTGCCCATTGATTAAGTTAAATAATAAACCTTTAACGAAGTGGCTCTACCGCAAAACAGGAATGAGAAATGAAAAAGTAGGTACACGAAAAAACCCACAACGATTGTATTCATCGACAACATTATGAAATGATCCTTGTATGTCGTTCCGTTTACAATACTTGAGTTTCATTTCAATAAAAATATTATGTAAAGCGTGTCGCAGTTTGGAAACGGGGACAGTTTTCAAGTTTCCCAGAACATTTTAAACATAGATGTTTTGGGAAACATTTTAACTCCAGCTAAAGGTACGGCAACACGTCTAATAGTTGAAAAAACTTTATGATAGCTAGTAGTACAAAATAATTGAAAGTAATGTAGGGGTATTTATTTGCTTCCAACTACCAGACAATCCAAAGTACCTTTTTACACGACTGCCAAAGGAAGTGTTATGTTTACTTTATTCCGTTATGAACTTATGACTATGTTACAATAGTCTAAAGTCGCGAGGAGATCAAGATTATTATAACAATAATAAGATTATTCTAATTATTATTATTATGAGATTAATAAAACACTTTATTTATCCGGTTTTATCGTGTTTTAATTCATTGTTCTAAATGCTTCGCCAACTTTACAGTTGGCTTTTTCAAGGCTGACAACAGGGACAAGGGAGTCCCTTAAAACCGGATAAATAAAGTGTTTTATTATGCAAAATCGCGAAAACCATAGAAGAAATTATTATGAGATTATTATAATTATTATTATTATAACTATTTTAACAAATTATTGAATTTTAAAACCTTCGCAGCTTTAAGACCGTGGAGATGAATGTGCCTAATGTAATAAATTAAGTCAATTACATTATATTCTTTTTTACTTAAAAAATAAAGCACAGACATTTGTGAATGTAATTAGATACCTATTTGTATTCTTGAAGTTACGGGACCTTTAAAATATAAATTCATAAAAAATAAGCACCAATACTTAAGTTACCAGCTCACCAGTAAGGCATTAATTTTCGAACGGTCACAGCAACCTCACAGACAATTACTGGAGTCAAGCGCAGCGTACGCGCAGGTCACGATCTGCTGTGCACGTGTGCGAAACCACTTTATACTTAAATGGAAAAAAAATCTCTATTATTCGTCTTATTGCTGTGTTTAATGTTACACTTGTCGGTAAAGAATGAGTAATGATGGGATAAAATTGTGTTGGTACCAGGTAAAGCTATATAATATATAGATACTTAGGTACTTCGTAAAGGAGGCGGCCAATAACAAAAAAGTCTTTAATCAAGTACATGTTCCATACATGATACAACAGGAGTCGAAAATAATATAAGAAAGCTTTAATAACCAATCAAGTACACGGTAATATTATTATGAGTATTTCAAGGGATTATCTATAATATTATTAACATATTAGTATAGTTGCATGCTTAAATGACATGAAGAACCTATACTTTACTTCCTTAAAGAGGCGGGACAAAGACAAATAATGCATGACTTAGATTCTGATACAATAGGAGTCAAAGATAGTAAGTAGGAAACTTCAGTGAATCATAAGACGGTTATCGTTTGTATCGACTAGGATTTTTTTAGAGAAAACCAAATCTCATTATTGGATGCAACTTAGTGGCGGATTCTACCTATGAATCTACCTTTAAAATACAATCTTCAAGTCATTGAACTGGTCTTTATCAGAGACAAGAAGGAGAAAGGTCGTCTGATAGTGATGATTTTCAAATGTGTCTCTGATGTCTCGTTTCACAAATTCCAAAGCCAAACTGTACGGGAAATAACTCGCACAAAATTTGAATCAAAATTCGAACGTCGCCGCGTCAATTATAAAAGTTGGTTCAACATCTATAATTGAATATTTCTTTTTTGTTTTTATTGCTCAAGGCATTTTAAACATAGAAATATTTTTAGCAAGGAAATATATTTCCAAAAAAAATCCCCATGACAGGATTGGAACCTGCGTCCTTTCGCTAACCAAGCGAATGCTCTAACCACTGAGCTACACAGGAATCATGTGACACGGTATAATTTTTCGGCCATATCTTTCCTCGCCAATTGTTTTATCAACTAAGGCTTGGTTTCTGCGCCATCTACCGGTCAAGCTTTGCAGCTTTTATTGACTGGTTCAGGTGTTTACTTTACAGTAAACATACCCAACATGAGATGCGCTTTCTCTCCAATTTAATATTTCTTTTTTGTTTTTATTGCTCAAGGCATTTTAAACATAGAAATATTTTTAGCAAGGAAATATATTTCCAAAAAATCCCCATGACAGGATTTGAACCTGCGTCCTTTCGCTAACCAGGCGAATGCTCTAACCACTGAGCTACACAGGAATCACGTGACACGGTATAATTTTTCGGCCATATCTTTCCTCGCCAATTGTTTTACCAACTAAGGCTTGGTTTCTGCGCCATCTACCGGTCAAGCTTTGCAGCTTTTATTGACTGGTTCAGGTGGTTTACTTTACAGTAAACATACCCAACATGAGATGCGCTTTCTCTTCAATTTAATACCTATTTCTTTTTTGTTTTTATTGCTGAAGGCATTTTAAACATAGAAATATTTTTAGCAAGGAAATATATTTCCAAAAAAATCCTGGTTGAATCCTGTCATGGGGATTTTTTGGAAATATATTTCCTTGCTAAAAATATTTCTATCTATAATTGAGTCAGTGTTTAGGTTAGGCGCGTGGCACCGTCATTGTCTATCAATGTTATTATATGTAAAACAGAGTTTCGAAGAAACGTTGCAATAACTAATAACATGCAGTGTTTTGTTGAATACACCGTTGATGGAATGGATGGATAGTCATGAAGTTGGTGCATCGGTCGACTTAAACATTTAGCCAGACAGACATAACAAACGTTTGTAATGGAATATAACCGGTAGTCATGTTTCGTCGGTCCGTTAATGTCGATTTGAATATAGGTTAGTATGTCTTATGTAACCAAGTATATAACATAACAGGTAGATAGGTACAGACTGGTTCAAGGTTGTAGTTGTAGGTACATAGTGAAGATTTCTGTAATAGGTTAATATTCATTACTTGGATGGGTGACCGAAAATTTGTGTGATAACAAATCATTTTCTCGAGCTCGTCCGTGCTTCGGACGGCACATTAAGCAACGTTTGACGTTTGGTCCCGGTTGTTATCTCTGATAGCAGTCGTTAGGTCAAGTAAGAGGCTTTAGGGCGACCTGAAAACTCTAATACTAGGTGCGTCACCCCACTACACGAAAAGAAGAGGAAGTGATAGGTACTCTAAGATTATATTTTCTTTCTGTCGATTTCTGCTGGATGTACAAAATTGTAGAGTAGCTTACATTTTATGGAGACGAGACCAACAAAATAAAACTATAAATATAATAGGCATACTAAAATTTCCTTTTATATGCTCGTGTTAGTTTGGAATTTATTTTATCTTTAAGTCTTACGTATTTAGTATGTTTTAAGCATGAATTTAATACTACCTTTTTAGACTGCCCTAAAACCTAATAAAAATAGAAATGAAGTGAGGCGAATCCCAAATCCCAGTGTAAACATGTCCCCTCGACTGGTAACTTAATATTTGGCAAGCAATTCCTCATAGGGTTGTACTGCGGTAGTATACGAATAGATCTATATATTTTTTGTATGGATTCCAGGGTAGGTACTTATACTATTTAGTTTTTAAATTGTGAATTTAAGTTAACGTTATGACGTTATGTAAAGTGAATCTAAAAGAAAAAGAAAATGAATAGAGTACCTATCTACTTACTTCAAATTAGTTTAAATTATTCAAGATCTGTTACTTTGTCGTAAATATTTTGTGTGAATATGTACCTCCAAACTGTCTAATATATCTACAGAATTATATAATTTTCTCGGAAAATACGAAGAATTTTCGTCGACAGATACCCTGCAGTCCCCTCGTACAAACGACACCGAAGCCCCTTTAATAAAACATCTCGATAATGAAAAGTCAGGCGGTCATAGAGGGTGGCGAATTAACCCTCGAAGCGAGATGCATCTCGATGCATAGGATAATGAAACCTATGCATCCTTAACCGAGGAGTCATCATAGGTTGAATTCAAAAATACTTACACAGCGCAATAAATATCTTAATGATATGGAATCAGAAAGTATCTTTACACGCTGCGGTTCGAAAACGGCCTATATTATTTAGAGGGGTGATTTGAAATTATCATCTGGAACTTCGGCAGAAGGTTCCTTTAACGTTGCGTGGGTGGTAGAAGAATGGGTTGAAAGTAAAAGAGAAGGCGACATTTGACATTCATTGCGTTTTATTGAAGCCGGCACGTGTTAGGCCACCTGTCGCTGATTCTACACTTGTTCGGTCTTAAGACCTGCCATCTCTGAAAATAATGACTGCGAATTATTCAGTCTGCGCTAGGTACTCAATTGGATTTTGTGGTTGGAATTAATTTATTTTACTTGATTTGTAAATCGTAATAAGTAAGTACTTTATAAAACCCCAGTAGTTTCCGAGATTACCCCCAACATATGTACATATATACATGTTGCCACCGTAACCTCTTTCTAATATTAGTCTAGACATAGATAATTGATCATCTACTTATACAATTGATAAACGACCCTACCATGATGTCTAATAAGTCGTCGCGAAGTCGTCGCGTTATCGTTCAGCTAAAAAAATATATATTTTTTTTTTTTTTATTTCTTATCGGTTGTGAACCGATTATGGCCATTAGGAAATTAGCCAGTGTCATGTATTTTAATATATTATGCAAGTTATTTGCATCGAAACAGTCAAGTCGTCATAGTTAAAGTCAAGTCTAGGGAATCACTTGTAAACACGGCGGCCATTTACAAACAATCTTCACGGAGCCTTGGAGACAACACTAAGTCAATGTTTTGCACCGATTTTCACTTTCATTCCACTTGCACACCTTCACGAAACTAAATTGATTAATATGCCCCCGAAATTAAACAATTTGCACGCATATGAACTAGGTTTCACAAAAATGAAAATTTAGCACCACATCTCCTCAACGAGTTCCCGCCAAGACTCAAATATATAATTAAAAACATATCAAAAATTAAAAAAAAAAGAAAGAAAGAATAACAATGTCAAAAAAAAGATTGTTTTTTAATTGTCTGTGGTTTTTAAAAGAAGTCGGGGTATTTTTTATTTAAAATTTACTTTTTTATTTAACGACAAAAGGACGACATAGCAACGACAAACGATCATGGTAGCGCGGATTGTATACCTTCCTCTATGCCGTTTCCAGTAAATAGGTAATACCTACTTAGTTAAAACTGTTATCAGCCCTAATGTATTATGCGCTCTACGACTTCTCTATCTATCGGTATAAAAATCAAAGACTGGTTTAACATATTTATTTGTTAGTTTAAAATTCAATCAATTCGAGTCTCGTCTGATGCAAATGACCGGCGCCGGATGCGACCTCCCATCGACAATGCATTGGTGACAATACAGATTCAAAATGGCGCCTCCATGGTTTATCGCCCACCGTCATTTCTGGCCACAATATCCAATAAACATTTCCGTTAGTTACGTGGAACGATTAGCATTTGGTTTGATTGCTGGATCCTCGAATGTCGGGTGCTTAGATAGATTCAGTTTCATTATTTCGTTGAAAGAGGTATCTTCGATATGATTCTATATAACTTGCCATATTTATGTTTTATCCTATTATATATCTAATCCTCATCAGTTTTTAAGATATATCGACACTAGCAACTTCTTGCGATTTCACCCGCATACATTCCGATATCGGGTTAAAAATTGATTCCTAGGATTCAATGTATCGACATAATCAAGTTTCATAAAAATCGATTCATTAGTTCCGGAGAGCACCATCGACAATCATTCATCTAAACAGTCATCTAAATGTTGCCTCTTGATGAAGATAATTATTTACAACATTATTAATAATCATTACATAAGTGCATGTCAATATAAAATACAATAAAACAAACACAAACAAAACATGAAAATACACAATAACTAAAAACTAAAAGAAAAATATAATACAAACACATATCACTAAATAAACAAATACATCAAACTACCAATAATATAATAATAATAATATTAGTTTAGATTGTATGAGGATGTCCTGAAATCTAATGTGTAGGTATGTAGGTTTTATTAGGTATTTACTCAAATTAGCTACCTACCTCAAATCAAATTATGTAAACACGAAATTTATGTTTCAAGAATGGTCTTCATGCGTGTAATTTACAACTTAATCAATTAGGTTACTTCTAACGCCGACGTTTAATGGTGCATGTTATAAAATTATAAAATTTACAACCATTTATCTCTCTCAATTAAATTGATTGACTAAAGTTTCGAAAATGTGAGCGAGATTACTTACTTAGATTTTTATTAAGGAAGCAGGTGGCTTTATAAATCAAGAGATCTTAATATTGATTGTGTAACGATAATTTATCAATTATAAAAGAGAAAAGGAAAACCAACAGTTCAATTTAAGATAATCAAGAAGAAAACATGTTGTATTAGGCAAGCTATAAACTAAGTATAGCAAAAAATTTAGTAATAAGGGGACGACTTGAACAATTTTTAGATTAGTTTGTCAATATATCTCAGTATTTATAAAACATACGGAAACCATATTTTGTTTGGTAGTTTGTTTACACGAAAATTTAACTTTTACAACAAATAATTAATACAACTCTTTAAAAATAAAGTTTTCCATTTTACAACGAAACGGGATGCTACACGTATATTTACGGGAAACATTTTTCGTAAGTTTGACGCTTACGAGACGTCGCAACTTGAGCTAGTTATATCCTTAGGAAACTAGTAACAGTTTCTAGTTTATCAATATCATTTGCCTATTACTTCGCAAACCCTCATTTTTTTAAAATAAGTACGAAGCAAATAAGTCTGCAAATAAGTCTTGTTTACGAAGCTAATGAGAAATTCCTGTCAAAAACAATTTAACTAAGTAAATAGGCTTTTTTTTTAATTGTGACTATAACCTATGTTTATTTTGAAATTTAGGTTCTTTTGACAAAGTAAGTGACAAAGAATCATTAAAAGTGTCCTGTGAGTCGGTATCAGGAATAGTAAATTAGACGAGTCGTACACCTGTGTGGGCCGCCAACGAAAAAACGTGGGCGCAACCTCTGGACTAAACGAATTATTAAACCACTACCTGAGATTTACACACGTGGTCCTACACCATGAAATAACTCTAACATTGTGTTTCAAATACATTGACTGCTCGGTTCTTTTAAACCGTTTTGAATTAAGCTGGAACAAGCGATAGTTGTTGAAGCCCTGTAGAATTCCGCGTCACAGTGATTTGTAATAATCGAAATATTAGTCAAGTGGTCCCGCCTTCATTCTCAGGTGCATTTTTGTATTGAAGAAACGTTTGTATTTTTTTATTGTCCTGTTTTAAAACTTGAGGCGACGTCAAGTTCCCAAGATTTGTTAATAGTTAGGATAGTCATTTTTGGGGTTCTGCAGCTATTGCAAAGATACAAAATGTTTTCACATCTCATACACGTCAACTTTAGATTTCATGTAAGTATTTCTATTTAGGTTTGCAAAATACGTCCTAATAAATTATAATTGTTATTTATGCCTCATGGTTCCTACTATAGAAAAAATGAAAATTATTTTGCTTAAGTAAAGTTAGTAGTAGTTAGAGTACTAACTACTACTTTTCGGTTACTTATGCTATATAATTACTTTGTCTAAAAGCGTTGTTCAAACTGTATTAAATACTTATAATACAGTTTGAACAACGGTTTTAGACAAATAATTTTGACAAAACTGACTTTAATCTTAAAATATAATATCAAAATACTTTATTGTACTTACTTGAACAATTATACAATAAATAATTTAATAGAGTCTACGGAACACTTCAATATTGTAAAAAAGAAACAAACCCTCTCAAATATTTTGTAGAATCATTGAGAGCTATTACAATTTTGTGGTATTATGGAATTTAAATTAGGTGAAGATAAGCCGATTAGTGCCTACTTTATACTCATAGATTTGTAAATGACTTTCAGAAGGATCTCGAGGATAAGTTTTTTAAACTTAGTAGCATTTACTAGCATTACTAGCACAGATTGTTATTTCAAAGAGTTGTTTGTTTAACGTTATGCTTTTCAACTTTACTAAACCTATCTCTAAAATATGACGTCAGCGAAAATAAACAAAACATTGTATCTTAATTTTCAATATGTAGTGTCTACTATTCAAAAACCGCAAAGATAATTGGAGAGATGCAAAGAGTGAGTCAAAGAGGGATCAACACTCTACGGCCTGGTCATGATTTTGCAGAGTGCAGGTGTTACATACATGACGTCAGAAAGGCTGTAAATTGTTTCTCGCTGACGTGACTAATGGTCGCAGAATGCGTGGCAGGTTGATAAGTCGGCGCCGAGCAGGCGCGGAGATAACCTCCGCTACACAGTTCCGGTGACCTTTATTGTCACTACGGCCGTATTACGAGAGTCCTTATCCAGTCCTCTGTTTCCCTTTGTGTGAATTTAATTTGTAATATACTTTGATTGAAATAACGATCATTTCTTCTCAATCTTCACCTGCTCGTTCCTTGGTTAAACGCCACAAATGAGTCTCAAAGTCTCAACGTTATCTTTAAATCTCAGTAAAACCAGCAGTCTCTCGATTCCATATTTGGTAGTTTTTATAAAAATTCAAGCGGACCTTTGGCGAGCGCTTTAGTACACCTGTGTCTATACCAGATTCTTATTCCTTTTACAAGTCTGCATAAAATGTACATTATAACCCAAATACGGTCATCTGAGACTGATGGTGGCTTGTAATTTCTTTTAATAAGGTGCTCGGGCGATTTAAGGCAACGTCAACTTTCCTTCCGGAGTTAGAAATAAAAACTTTACCCGGAGACCGCGAGCCATAAAGGATTTGTGTTGGCTGTGTTCGGCACTCTCGCGTCGACTTTAATTGAGGTGCATTTTTTGCACGAGGATGTTAAAAGTTTAAATGCTTTAACGTTAAGTTTGAAAACTCGAAGATGTTATATTTTTTTTAAACAAAATATTTACAAAGTAGGTAACGTGCGTGTTAAAGTCATAGTTAAATAAGTATAGGTACCTTTTACGATGTGTGCATAAAAACATAGGTCAAACTCATAAAAATAAAATGATTTCCATTTAGGTGCAAGAAGCACCTACCTACTCCCTACTTTGTATGTATCAGGTGCAATTAAATAGTATCGTGATGGCATCATAAGTTGGAAATGGGGACAACTATAAAATCCACCTACACTGATGTCACTCGTATAGATGCACTCATACCTATCTACATAATATTATATACTAGCAGCGCCACGCAGTTTCACCCGCGTAAGTCCCGATCCAGCGGGAATATCAGGATGTGTAATATTACACATATTTCCTATTGAATCACTCTACTGATAAAAAACCGTATTAAAAACCGTTGCGTTGTTTTAAACTTTGCACACTTACATACAAACAGACAGTGGAAGCGACTTCGTTTTTCACTATGTAATATCAGGTTCATACCTAAGTAGATCGCTTTTCAATATCTCGTAGCAAAATGTTCTTTGAAATTGCTCGATCGTCACAATTATTTGGTAGAGACGTGTCGAATTACGCTTCGAGTGAATGGCGTAATAATGTGCCTTGCAATTTGTAATGGCATTTTTTGCTCGAATGACTTTAAAACTGATGAGTTGTTCGATGTTCTGGCGCCAGACGTTTAAAGTCATTGATTGATGATGTCTGAGTTTATAGCGATGTTTAGTTTTTAATAACTTCGTAATTATTTCGTAATTTGCCAGTTTGAATTTCTTATTTTAGTAGAGGGTATAATTTACGTCCTTAAGCTTTAATTGCATGTGTTTAATGCAAATTTTATGGGAATGTAAGGTATAAAATGTTAAAAGTACCGCCACAAATTACAAGTGCTGCCGATCACAATTAAACGTCCAGTGATAAATGCAGAAAGTCAACGAACTTCCTTGGTTTACCGATGAAATGGTCTCCGCTCCAAGTTAGCGCAGACCCTTGACTTTGCGAATGGATGAATAATTCATGGAGACTTGACGTAAACCAATTGCATAGGAGAACTCTTGGGAGAACTAACTCTAACCATATCTGTTTACAATTACTATGCTTTATTTATTTACATTTCAATATTCTATGTGGTTGAGATGAGAAGTACAGCTTGGCAAAAATGTCTTGAAATGGAACTATTTTTATTTTCGCCAATAAAACTTTATTTCTTCTTACGAAAGGTGTCAAGTGTTCCCATATTTAAATGGTTTTAGCATAGGAAGTGGCGCAGCCATTATTTTCTACTCTTGTTTGCCAAGCTGTATGCAAAAATGTTTTAGCCTACATAGCTTCTACTTTGCGAAAATTAACCGCTAACGGTTCTTGTAAGAGCGATGTAGACGAAGAACTTCAATCACGATTTCTGATCAAGTTAATCGATTATATTTTATGAGTATTATTGATCGCTTATAAAGTCATTATGATTGTACACATTGAATATAAACATAAATAATAATAGGCTAGGCAATATCACTAACTATTTGAGGTTTCCGTTTATTACAACAACAGCGCAATGGATTCGAATACGACTATTGTGAGCATGTAAGTCTTTATAGAGAAATGTTCTTTTGCGGTTGACTGGACTGGTTTTCCTGGTAAAGGCATGTATAGAAAGAAATCCACTAACTGTCGTGCCTCTTAAACTGTTTCCTTTAGTCGACGCTAAACGCCCGCTAAAAGCTGCAAGTGTGGTATTTCAATACAAGTGAACAAAAATTTGAATAAGTAAGCATTATGATTTGAAATGTAGACACAGCAAACGTTTTGAATAGGCGTCTTTGGTTGTCAACACGGAGTTGCGTCCGCGCAGCGTTATTGCCTATTGTTCGTGAACAAACGCAGGAAACTGTAAAGTCGAAAGTCCGTTGAGATTTCGCCGTAGCCACAGGTAGGTCGCAGGTGTGTGCTGCTTCCACGACAACCGCCGCGCCGCCGCCGCCGCCTGCGCCGACTGCTCGTTGGTATTGTAACAATGTTCTGTAGAACGCCGCTGCGCCTGCGCCGCCTCTCTAACAGATCTTATACATTTATATGTGCGGTTTATCTTGAACAAAGAAAAGGAAGTTGTTTTCGAGAGTTTTACAAAATAATAAAAGGGTTTTTTGGATAGTCTATAAACAGCAATACCAATAAGGCACGGTTGTATGAGCAACTTGTGTTCAATACACGAATCTTTTATCTTTTACAAAGTAGCGATGTTGTTGTTATATTACAGTTCACAAAGAGTTTCATTCATATCGGGTGTTATAGTCATATTAGTGATGTTTCGAATGCTTTTGTGGCATTCGATTACCGGTATCTTCAGAATGTACTTAATCTTATGTATTATAATATTTGACTACCTGTGTCGCACTGTTATGTAATCTTTTCAGTTTTGGAAACATTTTTCATTTCTACATAAAGTTAGGAATATCTAATGTAGTATGTACTTAAGCTATGCAGTTTGGAAAGGGGAACCTTTTCTCGACACAGCTATAGTTGGCTATAGTATGTATGTCTGTCTACAGTTCACAATGTAGCCTTCCCCACACTTTCCCCTTCAAGCGGCGTCTCGTTGTCATGGAAACAGCTTTTCATGCCGACGACATTGGTCGGAAAATTCAAAATGGCGGAGTATCGATCGTGGGGGGTGGCGAGGGTCTGCCGGGTGTAGGGGGACTGGAGTATGCTAAAAATGTGCTTACTTTGTGATGCCAGCTACTTTTAACGAAGCCTTAATTACAAGCGGGAGAGTTAAATGCGTCATAGTCATCTATACATTTTGAAAACTCATATTAAATATTTTTAAAGGATCTCATCATTTTTAATTGCTTTGACTACGTAGTAAATAAATGAAGAAAAGGAATGGACCGAATAGATGTAAACTTTTTAAATGGTATGTAGTTAAATAACTGTCGATCAGCTCCTAAATTTAAAATGAGTATGGGAATTATTGTGTTTCACAAAGAACTACTCAATTGTTTTAGTAGCCCTCAAACTTTGAGTAGCGTTTCAGTATTATTCTTGCTTACTAAGATATTTTTGATTTCGGGAATGAATTATTGAAATAATTGGGACTTACAAAACATAGTTCAAATTATAAATATTTTATCAAACCTAAAATAACACGACATTGAGTTTTTTTTTAAAGTTCGTTTTCAATGTCTTCCGTGTTGAATTTTACTAATTGTAAAATAAATAAAAAATAATAGTTTTTCTTTAGAGTTTTCCCGCCAAGTGTTGGTTACCTACTAAGAAAACAAATAGAAGATCAATGTGTTTGTGTACCGACTGCCGACGAGTGTGCACACGTGCACCGGTATTTTTGTCTCCAAACGAAGCGCCCATCGAAGACGCACTGCGTGTGTCAATCAATACAATGACTGAAACTGTCTACTAAATGTCACCGATAAGTAAAGCGAATGGCTTTCACATTCGCAAATATGTTTTTCGCGCGTACCTATCATATATCTCTATGTCTGTAAATGCTGGTTTCTTACAAAATATATTGTTTTTATTATACATTTTTATTTCCTTACAATTATTAATGAATATGGATTCAAAGAATTTAAAAAAAAATGCCGCTCCAGGGGCCGAATTGTTGGCATATAACATGTTGTTAGTGATGGCGTTGTTAAGTTGGTGTACAGAACGAGAGGGGCGCAACGAAAGCGGGTGCAAGGAGGAAAATTACAGCGGAAAATGCACATCCCCTTGGCTGTTATAGGAATGTTCATCCGCTTAAGAAGTTGTGTTAAAGATGGCTAAAGTCTTGTTAATTTTAACATTGTATCTTTTTAACTTTAGGCTCCGCGTTTTATTTAACACCTACCTACCTAGTCTTACACGTGGCATCTTATGTAAGCAGAACTTCCGCACAGGAAGCGGGAAGTCTTGATTGTGTCTTTCTAGTGAGGGGCTTCCATAATAGTACTATCGGATAGCTATAGCTATAGGTACATGTGTTTATCTGTAATGTATATAGTCCTATAACTATAACTCCTAAAAAAGAGTCGAGTAATAAAACGAGCCGTAAAACCTAGAAGGTAAACCGCCACCGCAGAATTTCAGAACCAGTGTTCCACAACAAAAGAAAATATTGAGACAGTCAGATGAAAGTAACATTTTAAGCAACCGTTTAATGCTGGGCAGATGTTATATCAGCGTTAACAAACAAACTGGCGATTTTATGATCGATATAACGTTTGATGTGGTGTTTTATCTGTTCGGTGGGCGTGGCCGATGCAAGACAATGATCTATTTTCGCCGGTAAGGAGGCACGTGGTCGCCAGCTGCGCCCGCGCACGTGCCGCCACTGTATTTATACTGAGACGCTGAGCGCCGAGACGCCCGCGCCGCGCCACCGCCCGCCCTAACTCATGTCATGCGTCAGGACATACGGTGCTTAAAGCAATAAAGATATACTTATTAAGCTTACGTTCATAATCAAATACAGAATTACGTTACATATATATTTGGAAACTTTTGATTTGTTTAAACGAAGAGAACTTTATATTAAAATCAAGATCATTATGTAATGCAGCTGCTCATCTAGAAAACTCGTGATTTTATTTCTAGTTCAAAAATGTTGTACAAATTATAAACATTAATTTTGATGAACTATTCTTGGTTTTATAGAGATTTTACGCACGAAGCTTGAGTGAGCGGATGGAAAAAGGCGACAGCCGGCCGGACAGCGAAATATGAACACCCTACGGGGTTATTAATCTGGTCAATTATTATGAAACTGACGCACATCGCTACCCGCCTTACTGTCACATCCGCTGCTTTCAGGGTTGATACAACTCTACATTATATTCTATTCTTTGTAAGGCTTTTCTTGCAGTAGGTAGTATCAGAAAACCGCTTATATTATATAGAGAGAGGAAAGATTTGTTTGTTTATAACGAATAGGTTCCTAAACTAAAAGACCGATTTCAAACATACTTTCACCAATAGAAAGCTACATTATCGAGGAGTTACATAGGTAGGCTTTTATCCCGATATTTCTAAGGAATCTTGACTCACGCGAGTGAAACCGCAGGACGCTGCTTGTAGAATATAAACTAAGTGCTTGCTTGGTTTAAGTATTACATCTATTTTGACACACTCCTTACCCGACTGCCCAAAAAAAGTTTTGCATTTCGGTCGTATCTTGCATGTAGGTATGGACTTGTATGGATGTTCTAGGGACTAAATATTAGGTTACCCAAATGATGTAAACGTTTCTAATTGATTCATTTTAGAGTTATAAAGAGTAACCTACACCGTCAATTCAATCTTATAATTATTACAATCGCAAGTAGATAGCGTGTAGTAGGCAAAGAGCCAAATTGCCTGATGATGGAGTGCCTAATGATAGTCGTGTTGCCGGACTTCCGACTGCAAAACAGGAACTTGTGTCCGAGTCAAATTCATTTCAATCATCATCACAATTTTTTTTTTTTTTTTTTTTTTAATCTATTTAATAAAGAGCTTTACCGAACAAACGGTAATGTCGCTCTGTTAGGACATCACTTTACCTTATCTTCTATTCAACCCTACGAAAACAAGTTTATAAAGCGCTACAGCTCATCACAATTATTCATAAAGTAAGTGAGTTTTCTGCCAAATTAATTTACCTGCAATAAGACTACGCGTCGTCAACGAGCTGAAAATAGAGTCATATAAAAGGATTTAAGAGGAAGAAGATCTAAACTAAACTTAAAATTGAAATTTAACTCATTTTTCGGTTTTAATCGCGTTGCTTTTAAAGTTTTAAACATTTAAAAGCTCGAAGTTTCGAGGATTTTACAGTAGTAGGTCCTACCTAGTCATGATCAAGGACTCAGACTAAAAATTGCTAAAACGATTAAATCATCATTATTATTAAAATTAAGATGAATTCTGCATCGTGTGTAGCCGATAGTTGCCACATGAATATAGCTGAATCTTTAACTAAAGTTATACTTATTGAAATAAAAGAAAGTTTCTTTCAGCATCATCTATAAGGATTATGGATATTTTCCCTTTCGACTGATTATTGAGAATTGACAAAACCTATGATGAACAGCCCTAAGAGCGGGTGCTGTAGTCTGAGCGCGGGCGGGCGGCAGCGACTAGCTCGGCACAGCTACAGCTTCGCTCCAATGTGTGCGGACAGGTGTGACCGGCTGCCGCGCATTTTCATACAAAACCAACGTTTCAGATATAAAAGGCACTTCCTTTCATCCCACCACCTAACGTCGGGAATGCCCATTAATTTGCCAACACAATATTTTTAGTGCGCGGCTCGCGTGTAATATATCGTGGCCACGTGTCCCCGTATGTCGCCTGACGAACGGCTGCGTCAAATTATTTTCGTGCATGTCACAAGATACACCGCTCATCTGGACGTTTTTCCTTTAAAAATCACACCGTTGCCGTTGTCGTCCTATTACAGGCGCTGGAGATAGCGTGCATCCGGCCGTAGCGAGCGACAGACCAGCCGCTAGCCGGGCAATCGAGCGCGAGCAGTGAACGCTCGCTTGGACGGGAAACAGGCATCAATATCATAAAATATTATTCCTTGTAATCACGAATAATAACCATCACAGATAATATAAGCTATGTAAGTAACTAAGCGGCTGAACCATTTACGATTCACATAAATTTCATAACCGAGATCACAGAGAGACGTAAACACAGGTTATTGGATATGGTGCAGTGAATCTGTGTAAGCGCAAAACGCTCTTCAACCTGTGTTTACCAATAATCATTTGAATACATCTCGTTGCTGTAAAGGTGCATGCAAATCACGCAGCAATTTTCATGGAAACTGAACGTTTTGCGCAGTGATGGATGATGTCCGGCGGCGTCGGGCGGCGCACGCGCACAGATACCAACATTATCGCGCAATTTTATGCTATTCGCGCGGACAACATTTATCAAACGAATCTAGTACATATTACAATCACTTAAAGTTTTATCACCTTGTTTATTTTTATAATCCTCGCTAGGTTTGTTGCGTCGGTTGTTAGAATTTACTGAACGGACATAAATAAATCATATAAGATTGCGGCTGTTATTTTTTGGATGCCAGATAATAGTTCTTTGTGATATATGATTTAACAAAATCCTTTTTATTACAGCTGAGACTTATTAATGGTTGATTTTTCAACAGGGGATCAACATCAAAGATGATTTCGTGAAGTAATATCAAAGAAGTAATTTTTGAGATTATGAATGTTCCCTAATTTTCATTGAATCCTATTAGCTTGTGACATGATTTTAATTTATCGCAGTAATCATAACTATGAAAATTAGCTGGAATTTCAAACTTTTTAAATGACATCAAGCTATACCTATATTGGCATCAGCTTCCAAAGCAAATAGAAAAGTCATTGGTTGCGGCGCTTGTAGCAAATAATCAATTTAGTTGTAGCCAAACCAAATAGTTTGTAATGATTAATCTGCGATGTATGTACAACATGCGTGTGCGCAACCAAGACAAACGCCGGTGACAACTGTTGTCTACTCGTCTCAACAGCTGCGTTCCACTTGTGCTCTTTGAATGTTCCCTGTGATCGCGACTAGCGATTCAAAATGTATATTTTAGTTAAATCTGAGTACTTACCTAACACTCATTCTTTCTTGTCAAGTATACATCTGTACTTATATCTATACAACCCTGGTTAGGTATTTTTCAATAAGTTTTCATGGATTCATTTTCTACTGCAGTTTCATATACTTTTCTACACAACTAGAAAATAAATAAACCATTGAAATAAAATAATCAGGGATTATTTGGTTTTTAATTTAGGCTATGCCTTTCTTAGATGTTTCTTCTATTTTCGCGACTCACCTTTCCTTTTATCCTACTATCTGACAGAAAAGCAAGACTGCGCAGTGAAACAAGTCTAAGCCGTGCTCAGCTCAATCAAATCGTTGCATTTAAGCCTAAAGACTTTAACGCTCGTATATCACACATAAATCAGTAGACTAGACAGGTATGAAAGTGTCTGCCTGTCATGGAACCGTTGTTTGGTATTTGTCTCGAACGTCACTCAGTATTGTTACATCGCATTCGTTAAACATGTTTATAAATACACTATTGAAATTATCGAATCATGTTCGAATACAATGCATACCAGTTTTCAATGACGCAGGCGCAAAACGGTCTGATTTCCTTATAGGTAAGTTTAATTGGTCATAGTTGATATAATATTTAAATTGGTTAAGTATTAGGTACAATGTTAAACGTGTTCAATTTACATGTAGGTACGTATTTAAAAACATTAACTACTTACCCATTACCTAATGTAGTTATCGTTGAAACTGCTCTAATTATTGAAAGCTATGAAAAAGTTAAACAGGATTAACATTCTTTGTATATATAAACTGTATTAACCAGATAAATGTAACCATAGAAACGTCATGTTCTAACAAAATGGTGAAAATTTTAACGTTAAAATTAGCTCGCTCTTACTAAAAATGACGCTCTTGCTTCAAAGTTAAGGTAATTTCCCCTTACTTTCTGTAACCACGCAAAATCAAAGAAGGCTATTTTAATTTGGAGCAGTTTCTTAATCTAAAATTATTATAGATTCGGAACTGCTCATTTTTTAAGTTGATCTCATATTTTAAGTAGCTTTTCTTCATTCGGTCGTAAAACAACTTATTTTTTTAAGTATGATACATCTCCAATGTTAACTGATATTTTGACAAAAGTATGCAGTACCTATCACAACCTTACTGCATCTGAACATTCAGCACTAAGCAGAGTGAGTCATCTGATCAGGCCACTTACCACAGAGTTACTCACACCAGTCACTCAGTAAGTGACACATGCGTGCGCATTGATTTAAACACTGCGGTTTACTGGTTTAAATACATTTGAACAAAATAAGTATGTTGTTTCTGCACCAATACTGTAGGAAAAGGTAATACAAGATTTGAACTTTAAATAACATGAGCATTTTAATTTTCAAAAATAATATTATATACCGACTTATATCAAAAGGAGAAGGTTCGAAAAACCGTCACAGGTACCGATTTGAATATATTTCATGTATAAAATATATACCCCTTAGATTTTTTCTTTTGTTTAATTAAAACTCATTTTCCGATTAATTTGACGACTTTCTATTGAATTAAAACTCATTTTCCGGTTTCAATCGCGTTGTATTTATTATCAGCATTGTTGCAATATGCCGTTCCTACGTTCCGGTGACCATGCAGACATCTTTCTGCAAAGTTTGCAAAGATGCTAATAATAAATACAACGCTATTAAAACCGAAAACTGAGATTAAATTTTATATACGCTTTGTCAACGCATTATAGGGATCTCTTCCATTTAAGAGCTTATTGATGTAATTTTCTACACATTTCTCTCTGCATTGCCATCTCCTTTAACTCCTTATACGACTTGACGGTAGTCTTCACTTTTATCTGGCTCATCTAGGTCTCTCTGTCTCCCTCGTTTTCTTTCTGCCTTTCCTTCTATATTTCTTATAAAGCCATCATTGTCATTAATCATTGTCATTATAGAGATATTGCATTGAAAAACCGCGAATTACGACCTGAGTTTTGGCGGGAACGCGGTTAGGAGATGTGTTGCTAAATTTTCATTTTTATTAAACCTAGTTGAAATGCGTGTAAATTGTTTGATTTCGGGAGCATATTAATCAGTTTAGTTTCGTGAAAGTGTACAAGTTTAAATGAAAGTGAAAATCGGTGCAAAACATGGACTTTAGCGTTGTCTCGAAAGCTCCGTGAACAAACGTTGTAAAAAATGGTTTTACAATGATTCCCTCGACTTGACTTTAACTATGACGACTTGACTCTTTTGATGCAATGCAAATAACTTCCATATATTAATAATACTTGACACTGGCTAATGTCCAAATGGAATAAGCCATATAAACGAAGAAGAAGAATTACGACCTGCATTAAACTGGACTGTTTTGTTAGAACAAATTTCTTGAAAACTCTAACACAATAGACTAGCCATCAGCCATATCACCACACGGAAAGAAGAACACTGGGAGCGACATTATGGTAATGTTAATCAACCAAGTATTAAAGTAGCAACTAAAATTAAGTACGCGATTAACGCGCTTCGTGTGAAACCAAGTTACAAAGTACGGTACAGCAATAAGTTGTAGTTGCGCGCGCGCATAGGCACTAGTTGGGCATTAATCACGATCCACGAGCGATCATAATCTCGCCAGGCGTCGGCGCCCGCGCCGCCCGCCCTCCGTGTTTGTTTAGGCGTTTGGTACAAGTTATTATGAAGTAATTAGGGATTTAAATTTTTTAAGCTTACTTTTAGACTTTTCTTAGATCTTCTATTGTTGGAGGGGCAATACAGACCATGATATATGAAAACACATTTGTCAAGGTCAAATATTTCACATCTATTTCTTATGTAAATCTTCAAAATGCAACGAAAGAAAAAAAAAGTATTAAGGTGTAGTAACCAACCAATACTAATTCAATGGGGTAATTCCGAATTTATTCAAATATCGATTTAATGTCACTCTATAGTCAGAGAGGTCTATTCGGTATTTACCCCACTTTCAGAATCTTCCAGGATTACCCGTGCATCTTAGATCACATGATACACATTATTCTTCTTCCCTTCAGTCTTGTGATGAAGGTATCTTTTAGGGGTATTATTTTTACATTTTAAGGTACGGGACCTTATTTTTTTTTAATTATTTACTCTACTACATTTTGCCATACTGAATCAATCATTAGGTACTTTATAGAGTTTAAGATAGATAACTAGATATAGCTTAAATGTTGTATAAGCACGTCACTGAATAAAAATTTGAACACCAGAAAGCTTAAAAAGATTTATAAATCTGAGACCTAATTACTAAAAGCGGTTTTTCCCAGTACTACAGTACCAGAATTGTTTATATTTATTGTTTCATAACTTGTAAAACAAGTTTCTCAGAGTTATTTATCTAAACCAGCCATCACTTAAACCACACAGGCGGACGCACGTGCGTGTATATTTTCACAACGCGATCCGAATTATTCGCCTCCATCGACGATGTATGCCGCAAAGAGAATACACTGTATGACGTGTTAAAAAGTTTCCCATGTTATTGTTTACGTTCGGAAGTGTAAGCAGTACTGCTCGATGAGTGAAGCTTTTAGTATATTTTGTTATTGATTATGATTAACTGTATGTGCTGCTGGAATGTGATAGAAATATCGTTTGTATGTAAGTGCTGAACTAGATTGTTCGATAAAAATAACTAACATTATAAACCCTGGTACTTACTAGCGAACTGTAACCGTAACCGTTACATGTGCCAAGTAACTAAGTGTGTATATACGACTGTACGTAGTTCCCGAGCCTGCAACCTGCAACGAACGCTACACGAGCGGGTCCGACGATTTTCGATTTTTACTGCGAACCAAAAGGCGCTAGCGGGCATGTTTATATACACATTAGAACCTCGTTACTGTATTACAGATACTGTAAAAATTATCCGCTACAGTATAGGTGATACAGCAGAATACAGTTAAGGTTCGCTAGTGAGTACTGGCTTAATGAACTGAGGTCAATTTTGTGGTAGAGGCTCCAAAGTGGAACACTTGGCTTTGTCTTATCTTGTCCTTTATTATGAGCTGTAGTGTATCTAAATAGTTTAAGTTTACCTATTTAGTTAATAATTTGTCATTGTACCAGTCTACTTTAAGCCATACGATAAATAAATAAATAATGTTTTACCAGTACCCATCAGTATACTAACCATCATAATAGCTCATTAGCCTCCTGCGGTATGTTAACTTCTATCAATCGCAACTATTAAGAACCTCTACAGTCTAAGGCTGAAATCTATAGTCCGTAATTTGACTTTGCTAAGCAAAAACATTGACTTAAGACAATTTTTGGGTATTTATAAAGCGATCTTCGCAACTATCCAAAGTTAAATTCGAAGTTTTTCAAATTTAGAATGTAAACCAATCAAAAATAATGACCTAAACTTTGCTTCTCTGTTTTGACTGTAAAGTTATTTTTATGTTACATAGGGCAAACCCAACGAAGTGTTGCCACTCGTCTAAGAGAGCACATGGCTGATGTGAAGCACAGGCGGTATCAGAAGTCTGCAGTTTGTGAACACACGCTGGACAAGTCTAACCATTTCCTTCGCTTCGATAAAGGACAGGTACTGGATACAGAGAAGCGGTATGTACCCAGGATGCTGCGGGAAGCTATTGAAATTCAGAAACACCCTAATAATTTCAATAGGGAAGATGGCTGGAAAGTGCCACCTGTCTGGGACCCTGTACTTCATTTGATTAAATCCCAGGCCCAGCCAACAACAGCTGCAAGACCACAAGATACCGTTAGCCATTTTTGTAGGACTTAGTATTTTTTGTAATTTAGATTTGTTAATTCTTAGTTTGATGTAAAAATTGTTTTTAAATTTCTGAGCAAAAGAGAACCTCCATGAGTTTCTTCGTAGCTTCTTCTCATGTGAGGGCGCGTTCCGAAGCCATGGTAGTTTTTTGAGCTAGTTAGGTATAAAAATAATAATAATTTAAATTGAATACTATTACAATAACTCTATAGTCTGCGTACACTGGAACGTTTTTATTGTAAATAATTATGAGGCGGTAGTTTACTGTAACTTTTTAGAATGTTAAAAATAGACAAATTACATCCCAGTCAACCTTGAAAAAGCCAACTGTAAAGTTGGCGAAAGCTCGGGTCAAATAATGAATAAAAACGCGATAAAACCGGATAAATAAAGTGTTTTATGATGCAAAATCGCGAAAACCATAGAAGAAGTTATTTTTATTTTATTCGTATATTACAAATTGAATTTCAACTATGAATTCCAATTCAAAGTTTATGCTAAGCTCAGTCTGAGCAAAGTCAAAGTACGCACTATAGATTTCAGCCTAAGTCTACATGTTGGTTTCAATCCCGCGTACGCCTTCTCAAGGTTTGGAGCTCCAATTCATAATCCTGTGAGATAGAAACATTAGACAATAGATAGATATATAGCTATGGCTTACAATGTTTCAATACCTATCAGTATGTAACTAGGTCCGTATTATTATGATGTTTACGTGTTCTAATAAACTAGGCACCTACAAATTTTACGACCGGTTTCAATTTAGATAAGAACAAATATATTAATGCAAATGATTGAACAAACACATTGTCTCTTTGTTCTATACTCTAAAATTTCCTTGTGTGATAAATATAGAAATACTGTCATATCTAGCATTAACAAATTACTACAGGTATTACAACAAACAATTTTTTTTTAAATTTTTAAACTAATATCATACATTTGATACATAAAGAAAACAACTAGAACTATAATTTTCCTTTAACCTTAATTACGTTAACTATCGTGAATAATTATAAGTATATGATGTGTCCAGGTACAACCACTTGGTTTTTGGACACGATAAGGTATTTACCTTAGTGGAAAAAAAACATCTTACTTTTTTCATGACTGTGACTTTTACATGACGTACCCTAACAATGTTTTTTGTTTATTGTAGCACATTCTTGGCGTTAATAATGTATACTCATGCAAAGTTACAGCTTCTTAATGCCAAGCATCTCTGAGCTAAGCCGCGGACAGACAGACGGACGGACTACGAAACTCTATTAAAAATGTATGGCATTGAAGGCAAGTGTTCGTCCGATATAGTATAATCAAATTAGAAAATACACAAATAGCAAAACAACAGAAAATAAATTTTAATAACCTTAATTAGGTTATTAATTAATTAAAATTAAATAAACGTCAAATAAGATCGGAGTAGACCATGCTTTAATTGTTTCCGTGAAAAGAACTTTCAAAGTTGTAAAAAGAGTAGAAAAATTACTCCAACCTTCCCGTTCGCTTTAAAAGTTTACAACATTGCTCGTTCGCTTCGGCAAACAAACAAGCGACATGTTTTCCTATAAAAGCAAAGAGTATTTAATTACGAAGTGTAATGTAATTTGGGCGATGGGTCGGACGTCGGACGCGGGGGTTCTTTGATACAAATTGGCGGGCGCATGTCACGTAACTTAATCACGACCCTTCTTTGTACGACGACGTCGTACGTAGCTTAGGTACCTACAAGTGCACCCTATCTACTGCTAGTATACGCAAATGTTTTCTTTATTTTTTACCAGTAGCTAGAAGTAGAAAGTTAACAGTAGGTAGTATATAAAAATATTTACCTATGTGTCAAAGTATAATATGTATTATATTCGTTGTCTAGTACCTATAGAACAAGCCCAGTGCTTAGTTTGGGGCTATATTGAGCTGTGTGTAATGTAGTGACATATATTTATATTATATTTATGTCTACCTTCTTTATTAAAAGATTTATTGAAAACCTTAACTTATATGTAAAATTGATTAGATTAAAAAAAAACTCAAACGATTTGTTTACAGGACAGAATTAGTTACTTGATCTCATACTCAACTTCTCAAATAAATTTAAATATTTCAGAGTTGAGTATTGTCATAAACTGCTTTTAGAAAAATTGGAGGTCATTGGTATTAGGGGTAGTGCCCATAAAATGCTTAAATCTTATCTTAAAAATAGACAACAGATAGTAAAAATAGATAGTTTTGAAAGTGGCCCGTTGCCAGTCACATGTGGAGTACCTCAAGGCTCCATTTTGGGGCCACTGCTATTTTTGATTTACATTAATCACATTGCAGAAATAAATTTGCACGGTCACTTGACTTTATATGCGGATGATACGTGTTTATTCTACTTTGGGGATAATATAAATTGTATTATCTCACGAACTCAGGAAGACCTTAATATTCTATCGGAATGGTTTCGATTTAATCTCTTAACGATAAATATTTCCAAAACCTGTTACATCGTTTTCAAGCCCAAAAATAAAGTTGTCCCTCCGCATAATAATTTAATGATTGACGATATTCCTATCGAGCAGAAATCGAATGAGAGGTACCTTGGTTTGAGAATGGATAACTTTCTTACTTGGAATAGACAAATCGATCATACCATAAATAAGTTGTCATCACTGATTGGCTCACTTTGCAACATTAGTCAATGTATTCCTAAAAAACTCCGATACACTATTTATAATTCCCTAGTTAAATCCCACTTACTATACCTTATTGAAATCTGGGGCAATGCTACTAAAACTAAACTCGATAAGCTACAGAGGCTGCAGAATAAAGTAATAAAAATACTATTTAACTACTCTTATTTAACACCAACATATAAAATTTATAAAGACACTAAAATAATGAATATTAGACAATTGATTGATTGATTAACACTTTATTGTACCAAAAACACAAATAACAACGAATTAAATATAGAAAAACTTAAAAACTGAAGTGGCACAATGGGCGGCCTTATCAATAACACAACAACAATTATATATATATAGTACATGCATTTTAATTAGAAAAATAATAAACAATAAAATTCATACCTCCTTAACTTTTTCAAAAAAAATAACGTCAACAAAACATAATCTTCGCCGTCGCGCTAGCATACTTGTGTTACCTACTGTACGTACAAAACTAGCTCAGAAAAATGTTACTTACGAAGGAGTACAAATTTATAATAAGCTACCCCCTAGTTTAAAAAATGCTACCTCGCTGAATACTTTTAAAATTCAACTATCAGATTACATCTATGATAAATATGAAGTAACGTAATGTATTTAAATCACACAATTATTGTAAAAGATACCTACTATTAAGTAGGTAAGTACTACATAAGGCATACGGCAATTGTTAAGTATAATCTAATTTAGTTTAATTCTCTGATAAGTGACATGTATATTTGTCTTTTTGAGAATAAATTATTTAAACCCGAGTATTGAGTATACCTACATACCGAGATTTATCGCAGTCACATTGACGGTTTTTGTAACAAACACACACACCATCTCACAAACTTACACCATAATATTAGCAGGGAAGGATAGGATATACCTATAAAAATGCATGTAATCTCTGTTAAAAATGTAATTTATCAAGTCTACAAAAATAGATGAAAATTCAATGAGAAATCAAAGAACACTCTGAGTAACAACTCGTCATCGATTGCAGAACACGTGCGCACGAAGCCGGCGCCGGCGATTGAGGGGTTTTCAAATCTACTCTATGCTAACGAAGTAACTACGGGAAACCTTTTTATTAAATTGGTTCTAGCGGACAGCTGGGCGACTTGTACGGGCTCGCCCGAATGATTTATTTACCAGACGATATGGACAAATTGGATTAATTTGCTTAATTGAGTCATAGTATCGATTGGACCGAGAGTAGGTGTGCCACTTGAGCCGAACTTCTGACCTTAGGCTGGTTAAATACATGTTTACGCAAGACTTATTCCTTGTCTAATATTTGATGTCGAAGTTGTAATTGAGTTCAACAGATGGCCTATTCACGTTTTAAAATAATTTTATTAAATTTTGATGCTAAAATTGTATTAAAATATCATTTTTCATAATACAATTTTCTATGGAAAACAGATTTCTAGATATTTTAATGTCAATAAAGTCCAGTTGCAAATTATAGTTTCGCTTGGAGTGTATTGATTAATATAATAAATTTTGTAAAATACTGATACAGGAAAAAACCCTTTGCTCTGAAGGTTTTTTTTCTTTGCTATAAGTATCTTATAAGATCCTCGAAGGTTAATGATCGCTTGACAGTGCATCATTTCATACTCGGCTCTAAAGGCCGACCTTGATCAGTTCCAAAGTCGAATTGTACGAGAAATTACTCACACACCTTTAAAAAAGTCGGAACAAAATTAGAAAATTGTTGTTAGATACTATTTATGATAATCTAAGCCCTAGAAATTGTATCACTTTTTGTCCTTATGGCACTTTATCAAAAACCATCATTTTCTATTTCAAACCGATTTACTAGTCATAAAACATTATTCCAAGTTTCGTGTATTTAGTTTGCGAATGTCAGGCACGTCTCACGTAATTTATCGAGGGCCGAGTGGAAAACCGTGTAAGTGTTACAGCAATAATGCACGAAGGCACGAACCTCGACGCTTTACGCTCGAGGGAAAATAATTTACTTAGAGATGTAGATAACATTTTCACGAAATTCTCTAAAGGAAATTCTGTACTAATAAAATATTATTGATTTTGAATGTAAGGTCTAGTGATTATATTCTCTTTGGTAAGGTCAGTCGGCCCTGGCTCCCGTATTAAAATTCTTAAATTAAAAACAATAAGAATATCAACTAATCATTACGTCTTACTAATATTATAAACGCGAAAGTTTGTATGTATGTGACTTTGTTACTCTTTCACGCAAAAAGTACGGAACCAATTGCAATGAGACTTGGAATATAAGCTACTTTTTATCCTGACATTCCCGCGGGAACGGGACTTACGCGGGTGAAACCTCGGGACGCAGCTAGTAGCATATAACTGGCAACTAAACTGCAATCGAAACTCAAGAGTGTATGGAAAACTGTTTTCTCCAGAGGAAATTTTATCGAAAAATATGAAACGTTATTTGACAAACGTCAATTGAATGAAATTGATTGAAGATTGATCGTAATGATGATGATATAATTTTTGGATTTTATTATGTGAATTGGGGGACAACAATGATCCAAAAAAAACCCGCCAAGTATATTTTTTTAAATAATCTAGGACTAATCAAAACAACAGATCAACCCTATATACCCGGCTAGCGCGGCTGTCCCCAGAGAAGGCCCCGCCCGAGTTATTGCAAGCGCCATTAACTCTGTCCGTGCTATGGAACATGGATTTATGGCTTTCACAAATGGTAAACGCTTATCCAAAACATGGACGCAGATAATATCCGTGTAGAGAAAGTTGTGTTGTATTCAAAGTTATACAAGTACAATACAACAAACTAACATTTTTCAGTACTATAGTAGTACATTATATTTAACAAACAGATTTTTAAAATTTGAAAGATGAAGTCATTATTCTAACAACAACTTTCGAATTTTGTTCCGACTTTTTTAAAGGTGTCTGAGTAATTTACCGAACAATTTGACTTTGGAACTGTTGAAGCTCGGCCGTTAGAGCTGAGTTTGAAATGCTTTGTTGTCAAGCGAACCGATCTTCTAGTCTCATAAAATATAGGAGACTACTGTCTAAATTCTTTGAAGAGATCATTCTACAAAACCGTATTCAATAATATTATGCTCAATATTGAAGTATATATTTTACAAGGCTATTAAATCCATAATTGTCTATAGTTAAATGAATGTATAATTATTGTACCCTTTATGGGTCGGAACATAGCCGACTTCGTGAGCTTACAAAGGGTTATAATGGCAATTGACCGAAAATAGCCTCACACTTATGGCCATAAGTGTAGCCATTTCGGTGAATATGGCCATTGTAAATAGATAATTCATTAGGTACAATTATTAATACCATTTCAATGAAGTTAGCAAAAAGACTTGGGATCAAATTGTTGAATTCCTTAAATGTTGAATTGCTAAAATGTTGAGTTTACCAGAAAGTTCGATCACAAAATGTTGGATATCCAAGAATGTAGAATATCAAATCGAAGTTCAATATCCCAAAATTGTAAATTTCGTAAAATATTGAATTCTTAAAATGTTTAATTTCCCAGAATCTTTGATTTCCAAAGTTTTGAATTAACAAAATGTTTAATTCCTAAAAGTTATCGTTTAATTTACGTCTAGTAGCTATATTCCCTTCAATGTGATAAAAATTTAAAGAAAATCGATGAAGTTTTCCCACAATATGACCCTAGTTTCGTTTTACATTATCAACCGGATACAACATTCACGTGCCGTTCCGGAAGTCGGTCTTACCCTTGCCTGAATATTTATTATAGGTACCAAGTAAATAATGTATTGGGGTTATTTACTAAGTTAAAGTGATTTATTATTAGTATTAGTCACTAATAGGTGTACATACAATATACATACATTACATTATTTACAGTATTATATTGAGGTAACGGTAACGTAAAGGTAATATAAGTCGAAAGCAGTTGTTTTAGACGTCTAGATGAACGGATTATGGTTTTTGTACCTACTCGACTTGTTCTCCGATTTTGAAATTCCTTTTAGTGCCAAAAGTTGTAGAATTTTTTAAGAATATGTGTGCAGGAACATTAGCTGTCAGAGGTAATTCACCTTATTTTTGTCTGTGCTCAGTAAACTGCATATCCACTCACTTTGTTTTATTAGCTGGAAGAAGGCTAGTGTCTTTTTACCTGACTGTATGTAAAGGGTTATGATTTTCGCGTCTATCTATCTTGTATGCATGTTTGTTTGTAATATTTTCCCCCAGCTCGTATCTTCTAAACCACTTCATTTCTTTAATCGTTATTATCATTAAAATTTGAAGATATAACAAAATAATACTGTCTAGGACGATTCACTATAGTAACAAATAAAGCCCGTTTGATATTATTATCTATAGTTCATGTACGCATGTACTGACTGCCCTTATCGTCAATGCGTTCATAATAAATGTGCATTTTCCAGAGACATGATCTACGACACACGACCGCTTTGTGTCTGTGTGGCGGACACGTGACGCACAAGGACATTTATGGGACTCATGTTTACTATGTTATGTTATGCTGTGGCATACATTGTTTTCATTGTAAGTAAATTATATTATTCCCCACGTTTTTATTTCTCTCACTTTTCTTTTTTGTTTGTTTTTTTGTCGGTCCGGGCGGAATCTTGAAACTTCAATTTGAGTCACTTTCGACTAGCTAGCGGGCTGAAACTTTGGAAATAGTTCAGAACCCAATGACAATGCAACCTTAAGATAAAATAATAATATTAAAGTATTTAAAGAAAACTAAAAACCCACGTTTGTAAATGTTCTAAAAAGAGTAAAATAGTCCTGCGAGCTCTAAACCTATGTATGCTATGCATGCCAATAAAATCAGAAAATCACCTAAGCAAAATGCGCACCCCACTTTTTGAGTAGCCCCTCGATTGATCCCGCAGGGTTTTACTCTTTTTAGGACATTTACAAACGTGGGTTTTTAGATTTTCTGAATATATTAAATAATATATTAAAATAAAAATATATTATCGGCAAGTTAAATTCACGAATATCATAAGCATGAAACACGTCCGAAAGTAAATCGGGACTTTACTTGGCAATTAGCCTACGCATAACTTTATTTGAGGATCATGAAAGGGACACTGCAATTCCATTTCTATTAGCATATCAATATTTTAAAAAAACTTTAGTTTCCGTCCCTCAGGCTTTTCTTTCACCAGTTAATTAAGACACATAAACGTATTATTTCGTTCTTAATATTGTTAAACTGAAGGAGATCTTTTAAGGTCGGTTGTTAACCCTTCTCTCGGCGTATAATTGTCGTTGGGCGGGCGGAGCGAATCTCGACTGACTTCAACGTCGACACGGACTTCAAGAAATAAATGCTGAGTTTTTATTACACGTTGTTACAGAGTCGATGTAACGGTGTATTCATTTGTTATCATGGGAAAAATGTTAAACTCAGATAGCGTTATTAATAAACGTGAAGTAAGGTCGACGCAGTAGTCAGAATATGCTTTGTCTTTTTCCGTGACAACAACTTTCAAGGTTGACAGACAGAAACAAAACGTGGTAAAATTACTGCGACCTTACTTAACTTTGTTATTAAGGCTAAGAAAGACTTAAATTGTAAGGGTATAATTATTTTTTTAAAAGGGAAAACAAAATGGTGAACCTAGATATAATTTTTTAAGTGACGAATTGAGTAGGTAATTCCAGGCTGTGCGTTGATCAGTCAATCAGTCGGGCAGGTTATAGATAATCGATAACTTACATCAAGGAATTTTAAACATGAAATAAAAAGAACATGTTAGTATTAATAGTACCTATATGACACGCTCGTTAACATTTTTAGATATTAAATGAAAGTTTAAAGAATCGGTAAAGAGCCCGCGTCTTTATTCGATTAAGAGATAAGATCGCTCGTCACGGAGATAATCGGGAATGAATGCGAAAGTTAATCGAATGATTCGCACTGCAAGCTAACACTTGATCACTCAAGCAAGTTGAATGACTCTTGATTTATAAAGGGTGTGTTTTATGTTTTAGCCAAACTCCGTGGTTTCACCCGCGTAAGTCTCGATCTTGCGTTCATGTTTGTTGACTATACTGTTATACCGACACAATTTTTTGCCTATGGGTAAAGTATTTTCAGAAATCGGACCATAGACTTATTTAACTTTGTTATGTTGGACAAAATGTTTTGTCCAACATTCATTTAGGTCGTACCAATCATATTTTATGAGCACTTTTGCTATTTGAGCAAAAATAACAAATACATCAGAGCCTAATTTTGTCTTTATATCTTACTGGTTTTACGCGCGTTAGTCCCGTTCCCGCTGTGGAAATAATCGGGAATATCATGATATAAAGTATCCCGATTATAAGTTATCATCTCAGACTATGAGCTCGGATGATGATGATGATCTTAGACTATGAGTTATTCCAGGTCTCTGGAATATCTATATCCCAAGATTCATCGCAATCGGTTTAGTAGTTTTAGTAACTAAGTTTCATACAGGCATACCTACTTGCAAACTTTCGCATTTTTAATATTAGTAGGAAGTAAGATTTCAAAGTAAGTCTAAAAAAATAAGAGACAAGAAAATATTCAAAAACTGATTAAAATATGTAAATAACGAAATAGGTAGATTACGAGAGTTAAGAAAGTAGATAAGATAGGTGATTTAGCACGCCCCAAATTCATCTCTTACGGGCAAGGTATTCTGATTGTGACAAACTGACAAGATGATATGGACCAATATTTGAGAGCGGACAGGATGTTTGCCGACCGAGCAAACACCAACGGTCTAAAAGCCAAGAAAATATGTATTTAAAAACTTATTGAGCACACAAAAAATATGTTATTGGGATAGATTTTTCAAACGCGTGAATTGATATTCAAAGAGCTTATCATATCGGCAAATAGTTTTGACACGAATGCTCTTCAACAACAAAAAATGATTTAAAAAGTTTGTTTTTTGTTAGTGACAGTAATAAATAATAAGAGTCGTATTGTCGGGAATGGTTGGGATGCTGTGTGTCACAGTTTGGGTTAGTTGTTTGGTTGTTATCGTGCGGAAGTCGCGCTCTTGACCCCAAATTGATAACAGCTTGCACTAAAATAACTATTGGTTTAGATAACAACTCATACAGCCGCTCCTTGTATTTTGTATATTGTGTTTTTTAAAACTAATGGTTAATAATATATTTGTTAGGTACATTTAAACCTAGTATTTCGTTCTGTTTTGCGACTTTGTATGACCGATAATAAGCGATTATTTATTATCACCGTAAGGTGTCTTAATTAATTGAACCAGCATTACCACGAGCCCATATGGTTTATTTTGTAGGATGTGTGTGTGTGTTATTGTGTATATGTGTTATTTCAGGGCTCTAACTTTGATATGTGCACGAAAGGTGACGATAATATGAAAGAAAAATTTCTTTCCTACTAATATTATATAGCTGAAAGTTGGTATGAGTATATGTGTGTTTATCACTCAGTCACGCAAAGACTACTGAACCGATTGCGATGAAACTTAGAATATAGGTAGCTGGATACCGGGAATAAAACGTAGGCTACTTTTAACCCCGATATTCCCGCGAGATCGGTATTAACGCGGGTGAAACCGTGGGGCGCAGCCTGTTTTTAATAAACTTCCGCACCTACCGATTTTAGTCATAGTGGTTGTTGTTAGATTTCGCACAAAAATATTTTTTTCCCCTGGTAAAGTACGCATACAAACCTCCGGTTGGCGGCCAAAGGGATAATAACTACGACAATGTTATTAATTATTTAGTTTTCTTATTTACTTCTTCACCTATGAATAGAACACTTATGTAACTACAATAAAGAGTTTACGACCTCCTATCCAATCGTTATTGTTAATTTAATTCGAATTGTAATAGGTACCATTCACCGCGAAATGTTAATGGAATTGCCGTCGTAAAATCTGTTCGAAGCTTTCTCGTTTTAAATGTTTGTCCTAGGAAACCTGAGTTTAAATTCATAGGTCTATTTCTATGACGGAAACCTAGAACCTAGGTCTTTATAGTAGACTACACGTGTCTCGCCGTTTCACTTGCGTAGGTCCCGATCCCGTGGGAATTTCAGGATTAAAAGCTATGTATGCTCCTCGATAGTAAAACTTTCTTTTGGTGAAAGAATTTTTGAAATTGATCCATAGTTTCAGAATCTATTCATTACAAACAAACAAGCCTATTAGTTTAGATATCTTAGCTTACTAATATTATAAACGCGAAAGTTTGTATGTAAGTATGTATGTTTGTATGTGAGGTTGTTACTCTTTCACGTAAAAACTACTGAACCGGTTGCTATAATACTTGGAACATAGGTAGCTGATGACCTGGATTAACACATAGGCTATACTTTTTATCTCGATATTCCCGCGGGAACGGGACTTACGCGGGTACAACTGCAGGGCGCATAGATTATGTATTTAATTATTATCTCTCTGAAGAATGGAGACGAGATAGGAAGGTAGGTAAAATAGTGAAAAAAAAAACATTGTAGCGACTTGATTGAGAACCTCTTCCTTTTTTGAAATTGGTTAAAAACGAATAACCCCCTTAGTTATAAACGCTAATTAATGCGCTGCATAACTATGCATCGTTTGTCTTTTACTGTCACATGAAGTTTCAACAGACAGAGACAAACGTCAACATAACTTAGTCAGTATAAATAATATTTTATAAATGAGGAAGTAGATGTTGCAGGACGTTGCACACAACGCATTTAGTCCCAAATTAAGCAACTTATTCCCGGGGCGGGAATAAAACCCACAATTTATACTGCATTGCAGCCGTGTATTCGCCCGACGCTCCACAGAGGCCCTCAAATATTAAAATATAGGCAAAGATATATTTCATTGACAAATTGTACCAATATTTTGACACGCCAAAGTCGTGTAGATAAGAAATGGAGCTGTAAAATCATCGTCACGTCTTCTCAAAGTGTGACTTTTATCGTTTTTCTTTCACTATGTTTTTTGCGTACCACTATATTTTTTATATGTATCTGGAATTAAGTGTTGAGAATAACTTTATCAAAGAACCCTTTGTATGTCAACTCTGTTTATCAATTTCGTCCAACATTTTTTATTTAAAACACTTTATTTATCGGGTTGAATCGCCTCATAATAATTTTATTACAATAACACAAGGTCTATTAGTTATTTTTTTATTAAGTTTTAGTAAAAGATAAAAAATGTACAGCAAAAAGTATATTACGCGACCCTGCCAGGATTCGAACCTGGAATCTTCTGATCCGTAGTCAGACGCGTTATCCGTTGCGCCACAGGGCCAGATGGGAACGATGGCAAAATTACCGATTACAAATAAGACTGATCTATAAATGCATTATTTTGTTTTTGTTAGTTATTAATAGTACTAGTTTGGTACCCTTTTTCAGAAACTTAAATCAAAAATGTAAACAAAAAACTCATAATAAATAATTATTTAAAAGTGACAGCTGTTTGTTTACTTTTCCTTTGACAATTGACAGTTCTGTGTCTACATTTTATTTCTTAGTTACTGAAAAACGGTAAGTATAGTGGTTTATTAATTTCACAGAGAGTGTCGCCCTCAGCAGGTGGTAGTGGTTTATTTCGTTATAATTTAAACATTTTACTCAATAGAATGAATGTGTTTTTTTTTATTACAAAATAATTAGAATCCGACTTGGGCTGGAGGGTGAACAGCAAAAAACCATTTTGGTCGCATTTTACAACAAGGAGAGAGGATAAGTACCTAATCATAATGGACCCCACCATGATGTCTTATAAGTCGTCGCGTTGTCGTTCAGCTAAAAAAAAACAAAATTAAAAACACAACAAATATAAATTAAAAAATAAATAAATATATACTTAAAAAAAAAGATGTTTTTAAATTGTCTGTGGTTTTTAAAAGTAGTCGGGATATTTTTAATTTAAATATTACTTTATTTTGGGACAAAAAGACGACGCGACGTAGCAACGAAAAACGATCATGGTAGCGCGGATTATTTTAGACCTCACCGACAGGGTGCAAAACAAAAATATAAAAATACATACTTACTCATACTTCTAATCTTACTTCTTCTTACTAATAATAGGGGTTAAAGCATGAAATTGCCGTTTTATTGCAATAGGTTCTTTGAATTGACATAGAATCTTTACAGGTTTGAGGTTTTCGAATGAAACTTTTTTCAAATGGTTTCTGTGATGTTCTTTTTTTAAAAAATGTGAAACATTTGAATATCAACTTTCAATTGTTTTTGTTATTCAATTTAGACAAGAAAGATGGATACTGCGAAAATTCGAGTGATTTTTGAATACGAGTTCCGACGCGGAACTAACGCGGCAGAAACAGCCCGCAATATCAATACTGCGTTTGGAGAGGGGTCTACTAATGAACGCACCGTGCGATTTTGGTTTAAACGCTTTCGTGATGGAAATTTCGACTTAAAGAACGAGCCACAAGGAAGACCGCCCACACAGGTGAATAACGATGAATTAAGAGAGATAGTGGAAGCCGATCCTAGTCAAACTACCCAGGAATTAGCGGCATGGTTTAACGTTACCTTACCCACTTTATTGACTCACTTGCGTCAAATCAATAAAATAAAAAAATACGAAAAATGGGTGCCTCATGATTTGACTGATCTGCAGAAAGAAACGCGTGTTGAAACTTGTGTTGCCTTGTTGAACCGGTACAGAAATGAAGGAATATTGGATCGAATTGTAACATGTGATGAAAAGTGGATTCTTTATGATAACCGGAAAAGAAAAATGCAATGGCTGACCCCAGGTCAAATGCCACAACAGTGTCCTAAAGCAAAACTTACCAATAAAAAGGTAATGGTAACTGTTTGGTGGTTTCAGCATGGTGTTATTCACTATAGTTTTCTTCGATCTGGTCAAGCAATTACGGCAGATGTCCATTGTGCCGAACTCCGAACCATGTTGACAAAACTAGCAGTAAAACAGCCCCGACTCATGAATCGATCTTCACCATTATTGCTCCAAGACAACGCGAGACCTCACACAGCACGAGAAACCATTTTGACCCTTCAGGAACTGCACTTAGAAACCATTCGTCATCCTCCGTATTCACCAGACCTTGCTCCAACGGACTACCATTTTTTTCGTGATTTGGACAATTATCTACGTGACAAGAAGTTTTCTTCCCAGGAGGCAGTACAAAATGCTTTCACACAGTTTGTGCAGTCTAGATCGTCGGAGTTCTATCGCAAAGGCATTAATAACCTTCCCATTAGATGGCAGCAATGTATAGATAATAATGGCAACTATTTTGATTAAATAAATTTGTTAAAAATTTAAAAAATAAACAATTAAGATTTTCAGTACAAATCGTCAATTTCATACTTTAACCCCTAATATTATAAACGCGAAAGTTTGTATGTATGTGAGGTTGTTACTCTTTCACGCAAAAACTACTGAACCGATTGCGATGAAACTTAGAATATAGGTAGCTGGGGATCTGGATTAACACATAGGCTACTTTTTATCCCGTTTTTCCCGCGGGAACAGGATTTACGCGGGTAAAACCGCGGGGCGCAGCTAGTAAAAAATAAGCGCATAGCTATTATTTCTTCCCTGAAGAAACCGCGGGACATTTCTCATTCTATAAAACATTTCATGAAGAACATTAAGCACGTATATCAATGTCTCGAGGTTCCTGCAATTAAAATGTCATCGGAGCTTCATATAGATAGGTAGGTACCTACCTCTCATAAACTACGATTTTATTACAAAAATAACTGCTTCTATAAAAACAAATATATCTAATAGAGTTGTTTCTATAATAATACTACGAGAAATACTTACAGCAAAGAGGAAAGTTTTATTTGTGTGTTTGTAATGAATATAAGTACTCCGAAACTATCGCAGGGCTACTTTAATTCTAAGAATAAGAAAGGAAATCTGTAATTCATACTTCTTATCCTACTAATATTATAAAGCTTAAAATTTGTGAGTATGTGTGTTTGTTACTCAATCACTTAAAAGCTACTGAACCGATTGCGATGAAACTTGGAATATAGGTAGCTGGAGACCTGGAGTAACACATTTACTTTTTACCCCGATATTCTTGCGGGAACGGGACTTATGTGGTGGAAACCGCGGGTCGCAGCTAGTTATAAATAATAGGAATCATCCGCCCGAAAATAAAATTTTCGCCAACAAAAGTACTATTTTGAAGATTTCAACAATTCTTTCACCAATATTGTTACATATTCTACTATTGATTCCGATAAATTCACACGGCATCTGGAATTACGCGTGTAAAACCGCGGGACGCAGCTAGCATCTAATAAAGTGGTTTCGTAGATAAATTGGTTCTCCGGTGAAATAATTTTATTCACAGAAATACATATAATAAAAGTGAAATTGAGACAGGTAGGCTTGAGTTATTTAGGTAACTCATTTATTGTATTTAGAGAACAGTTATTTAAAAAAAAAACATTCTTATAAAAAACATAAAAATAGATCAAAAAGATCTGAGATCCAGATATCTTGCAATTTTGAAGATCATTTCATTTAAGAGCGTAGCTCTTGTCGGATGTATCGATGCAATACGTTTATTACCTACGTTTATCAATTTTGAAGATAAACGTAGGTAATAAACGTAGTACATTCTACTAATATTAAAAAGTTTGTGAGTACGTATATATAGGTAAGTTAGCAAACAAGCATGTTTGTTACTCCTTTACGGAAAAACTATCAAACTGGGTGTCTATTCCCGAACTAAACCGTGTAGATGTCGTGTAGCTTCTACACGGTCCACTAGTCATTTTATACGCCATTCGGTATTCTAGACGCGATGAAAGTCATGTGCGACATCGATGTTGAAACTACATTGCGATGAAAACTGGATATACAGGGTACTGCATACCGGGGGCATTATTCTCTGAGAAAAATACCCCGTAGCTCTGTTGTAGACTTCAGTCAACTTTTCTAAAACTACGTGGAAACTTGGTTGAAACCTGTGAATATAAAAAAGGGATGTCGATAGGTACTATGTTAAATGTTTGAACATACTGCCTGCAGAACCGTGTGGATGTCGTATAAGTTCAATATGGCTTTTCTTACAGAATTAGGCCCTTAGTAATTCAGGGTACAGCTTACCGATTTCATCGTGTTTGTTACTCTAAGTTTTATTTGAAATATCGTAGAACACAATTTACCTGTTTGTCTATGTACCTATTTATCAGTAAGGTCAAAAATTACAAGGTAAATTGTATTGAATACTAGCACCTTGAAAACCTCAATGACGTAGATTCGAGTTGTTTTTCCTCGTAGCTTTAAATAAACAAATGCCAGGTCGCCGTTGCAAGATTTCATTCAAGTTGCTATTTGTCTGTTACACGAGGCCATGCTTCAACACTTCGTGTTTCTCAAACGGGAACTGGTCGTACGTAAACAAATAAATCTTAATGTCCAGTGACGAATGAACTAATCATTGTGTCTTGTGAATTGTACTAAGTTAAGGGGCCGTAGTAGGCCAGAACTGATGTTTCTAGGGTGAATTACTACAAAAGTTATTTGAAATAAAAGTTTTTGAAACCATATTTATTAAAGTCGAGCATATTTACTAACACGTGAATGTCGTGAAAACACGATTCAAAAAAAATTTTCACAGTCGCATCTTACATTAGAAATTCGCTAGCTTTATCCCTGTCACGCTGTTAGGGTTACATAGTAGGCTCTTAAGTGTTAGTTACTTTATAATAATATGTACTTATAATCATTACGGAGTTATCTGATTAAAAGGTGTTTTAGGTGCTTCTTCAAAGGAGTCGATTGTATTAGAAGTTATTTAAAAAATCTATACTAATCTATCTTACTATAATAATTTTATAAAGAAGTAATGTGGGTGATATGCATGGATGTGCATTGGGAGTAATCTCCGAAACCACCGGGCCGATATAAAAAAATCTAAATTCTTAAGAAATATTATCAGTACTTAACAGTATTTATCAGTACATAATTTACTTTATGAATAAAAAAATAGCATCATTCGATGACTTGATTTGAACAAGCAACATTGAATTTTGCAACAAAAATCAGGTTTTCTAAAATATAATCAAAATGAACACTTCAATAATGCTGTTTCATAGAAAATAATTAGTGTGTCATTTCATTACTGAATTATTTTACGAGTACCTATATATTTTATTATTTAATATTAGGTAGATGTTTGTGGCACAGTTTTTTCATCCAACACTGAAGTGGGAAGTGGTCGGTCGGTGTCCGTGGGAATGGTAAACAAAAGCAGAGTTCACAAGTCACAGCGACCAGGGTCCCTATTCTACAGTTAAATAGTAACAAACATGTCTCTGCTCTGTTAATTTATTTTTGAAAACTGTTTATAAATAATTTGTTGGTAATTTTGTAATATTTGTTAAATGCTTTGAATTATTATAAATGACACACCGCGATTTCCCGTAAGTCCTGATTCCGCGGCAATATAGGGATAGAGAATAGCCTATGTCGTTAACTCAGATTTTTAGTTAATACTGAACTTTTTGCGTGGTTGTAATGTAAAACAAACAACGAGACATCTAAACTTACGCATTTATAAAATTAGTGGGATTTATAGCAACATTACCAACACTTATCAGGACAGTCGTAAGTACGCCAGTAAGGGGCTGAGGCGTAGTCGAGACATTTGAATTGTAGAATAGGTACCCAATGAGTATACTATACCAACAATGTTTTATTACGACTTTGATTTCCTGGTGTGGAATTCGATCGTGCCATTGTTTCATTACCATGATGGACGATAAATGCTACTGCCAACTCTTATTTAATTGGACGGTAAAATTTAAGATTTTGTACCTAACGAATGTTTGTAAATTGTGACTATGTAAATATGCATTACGCAATTTTGTCGCTTGATTTATAAGTAGGTGGTGTGGTGGCGCTATATTAGGTATACGCGAAGCTCGAAGTTTGACGCAAAGTTTATGTACGTACAACCAGTGAACGGATATAAGGGATTATTCCCAACGTCCCCCACAAGGAATATTGGATCGAATTGTAACATGTGATGAAAAGTGGATTCTTTATGATAACCGGAAAAGAAAAATGCAATGGCTGACCCCAGGTCAAATGCCACAACAGTGTCCTAAAGCAAAACTTACCAATAAAAAGGTAATGGTAACTGTTTGGTGGTCTCAGCATGGTGTTATTCACTATAGTTTTCTTCGATCTGGTCAAGCAATTACGGCAGATGTCTATTGTGCCGAACTCCGAACATCAAAGGTCATGTCGTCATGTCGTCATGTCAACTTTGACACATTTTTTTTGTTTTAGTCGCTACGCTTCCCCCAGTGGGGGAAGAAGAAGATGGAAGAAGCCTTTCCATACTAAGTCACCTCAAATAATAGCGCCAAAACTAACTCAAGTACGAAGCATGCATACACAAACTACACAACACGCTAAGCCAAGCAATTGGACCTTTGTTTATATTTTCACCAATTGTGTGTTGACATCGAGGAGGGCCCGGCGCGGCGGCAATACGCACCGCTGTTCTCTAACGTGATTGGTTTTTTGATGACCCGATCCGAGTACAACCGAAGTGACAGATTTGTGTCGCGGCACACTTTTTAATCATCGCGGCCTATTTTACGTGGTGTCACTTTGAAGCGTAAGGAATACTTCCATGCTTAAATATCCGTTCACTGCGTACAACTGCCAACTGCCGAAACCTATCGTGGTTTGACAAACTTGACAATAATATCTATCAATGTCTCAAATGATAAATATTTAAACTATCCTATCCCCCCTGGAGTTTTGGCGGGAATGCGTTGAGGAGATGTGTTGCTAAGTTTTCATTTTTGTGAAACTTAGTTCAAATGCGTGTAAATTGGGGGCATATTAATCAATTTAGTTTCGAGTAGGCGTGCAAATAAAAGTGTAAATAAAAGTGAAAATCGGTGCAAAACATGGACTTTAGCTTAGTGTTGTCTTCAAAGCTCCGTGAACAAACATTGTAAAAAAATGGCCCCCTTTTTACAATGATTCCCTCGACTTGACTTTAACTATGACGACTTGACTGTTTCGTTCAATGCAAATAACTTGCAAATAATGATAATACTTGATACTGGCAAATGTCCGAATGGAAAAGCCATTTTAATTAAAGAAGAGAGTACCTATCCCCCCTTACTTACAAACGCTGGTTAACAGGTACATAACAACGTATGTGTGTCTTTTACTGTGACATTAAGTTTCAAAGTTGACAGATAGAGACAAACGTCACATAGCTTAATTGGTCATGTGTTAATCATCGTTTATAAATAAGGGCTTATTAAGGGGGTTAAAATGTTAGTAATAAATATGTGATCTGGGCTAATATTAAATATTTATTTGTTTGTTTGTAACGAAACACAGAAACCGATTAGGCTCCGAAACTACTGGACCGATTTCAAAAATTCTTTCACGAATAGAAAGCTATATTATTGAAGCTATAAGTATTATTGCACCTTAGGCTGCTTATGATCTCAGTATTCTTACTAACGCTGGTGAAACCGCAGGAGCCACTTTTAAAAGTAATCAAACGTTCACTAGAAGCTATTTCTAATTAGTTACTTAATATATTCTTGTGAATATGTAATACAGATACCTGTCTACCTAGCTATTTACGTAAAATAGGCAACATGCCATGAATGTCATTCCGTCAACGGGGTGTCACCTGACAGGCGCCACTGCGACGGCATTCTTACAACTTGAGACAGTCATATGAGAACCACCACTGCTACCAACTTATCGTCAAGGTGGACAACACTAGGAGTGCTCACAAATTGTATGATATCGCAAAGATGCTAGCGCCACCATCAAGTGCAGAAGGAACATGGTCGGGCGGTAGCCGCGGCCAGCGCTGTTGTCATACAATCGTATGAATGCACAATTATTGCATAATCTTAGCTGCGACTGGTTTGCTTTGAGAATAAAACCTCTGTTTTAATACGCATTTAGTAAAGAATGGTTTAAAACAAATACAAATAGGTACCTACATAACACAAAATATCGGGATCTACTCATAACGAAACTATAGTGATATGCAATGTACCTACTAGCTGCATCCCGCGGTTTTACCCGCGTAAGTTCCGATCCCTCAGGAATATCGGGATAAAAATTAGGTAGCTTATGTGTTATTCCATCACTATCGGTTAAGTAGTTTTTGCGTGAAAGAGTAACAAAGTCACATACATACATTCTATTATTATTATTAATATTATATTACTAAGATATAGTCATTTTCACAAAAAAAATGCGTAGACATAGCATTATTATATAAATAGGTTTGTGATAAAATTGCTTCCAGTAACTACTGCGAGACTGCTTTTGTGAAATTGACTCCATAATGACTAGTTTCGTAATGCAAATTCGACTTCATACAGGACCAGTTGTACAAATTAAGAAACTAATGTCCGAATTATATCATCGGTCCTAATGCATGCATATGTCGTCGCATCAGTTTTTCCGCCCTCTAGTACTATGAATATTAATCCACTTCAAATAGACCTCCCGTTCTTCCTTTTTCCCCTAAGGATAGTTTACAGAAGGAAGGGCATCGGGCGCGTTATCAGAGCTCTATAACATTTGGTTGTTTAACATCGCACAGTGTGTTACGCCATATGGAGTATTATCGGGACACTTGGGACCTGGTGGATGCGGGACTGCGAATGGAACCAACTGTCTACATTCGCGGACAAACATTATTTTAGGAACATTTTGTTTGTTACATTTCTTTAGTCTATACATATTATATTAAGGGTATGGATTTTAATTATTTACTTCTGCTTTATTATTCCCTTCGACCATTTTCGTCGATTTAGGTTGTATTTTTTCTTTATTCAGATCATAATGAATTACATACTAAGACTATGTATTTATGTCTAAAGTTGACGTTATGTTGACGTTGCCTTACTAATAAACGCTGGTTAACAGCTGCATAACTATGTATCGATTGTCTTTTACTGTGACATGAAGTTTCAAACGTCACATAACATGGTCATCTCTTAATCATCGTTTATCGTAAGTAAGAAGGATGAAGGGGAAATTCACAATAATATGGGCTCAATATTAGGGGTATATGGACTTTTACTTGCATCCCTTAACATTACCTTCAACCATTTTCCCTCGATTTCAGTTGTATTTTTTCTTATAGGTAGGAAACGGAAAAGGAACATAATTAATTGTAGATACTTACATACTGTAGGTGTTAAACTTTAAGTACCTAGCTTTATCTAAAGTTGACTTAATAAAGGTTAATTTGCAATGTAGGCTCAGGTGAAAGCGACAAAAGTAATAAATGCTAATAAAGAATAATCGTCCGAATTGAAGTCCAATAAAAAGTTCAATCCATCATCAAGTGCTTAGTGTCTAGTCGAACATGCCCGCCCATAAATTCATATTACATTGTGACTTAATCAAAACGTGCACTTGTCTAATAGCGCCCTCGGTCTCAGCTCGAAGGGGTCGGATTGCAGAATATATTCATTTCGTCCGCAATGTTTGTACATTAGAGGTCTTGGTCTGGTACGCTCCCGACTCTCCCCCGCTTTTCACTTTGACTCCATGGTTTCCTATTTACTGCGTAGGGGATCCCTTACTATTGTCCTTAGTCTGTGATCGATAAATGACTATAGATGTTTTCTGAGACGAATTTCTTAGCTATGGTGATACTTATAGAGAGATAGATAGATAATTGTAAGGTTTATTTGTACAACAAACACTATACAGAATAATCAGAATACTCCAAGAATTTGGGCTAGCTAGAGAATCATGGATATTTTACCAATCCTACTAATATTATAAAGCTGAAAGTTTGTGATTATGTGTGTATGTATAGGTGTGTTTGTTACTCAATCACGCAAAAACTACTGAACCGATTACGATGGTAGCTTGGGACCTGGATTAACACATAGGTTAATTATCCCGATATTTACACATGACTTACACGGGGGAAACCGCGGGGCGCAGCTAGTCCTACTAATATTATAAAACTGAAAGTATGTGTGTATGTGTGTTTGTTACACAATCACGTAAACAACGTAAACACCGGTGAGCCGATTACCATGAAACTTGAAATATAGGTAGCTGGAAACCTAGAATAACACATAGGCAACTTTTTGACCCGATAATCCCGCGGAATCGGGACTTACGCGGGTGATACAGCGGGGCGCAGTTAGTACTTAAATAAAAAAGCTCACCTTTATAGAAGTTTTTTAGTTAGTGTGCAGTGTGCAGTGGTTAGCGCACACGCAAGGCAAGCGAGGGGCACAGGTCCGAATTCTGTCACGAGAGAATTTTTCTAATACGTAAGTATTGAGAATGATTGCCTAATTTTTAAAGATTGAAAAAGTCATTAAAAATGTCTTGTCAAACAAACATGTTTCGCACAAGTCTATAAGAACAGATTGGTTATGCAATGCAAAAACGTTGTTTTCACTTGTTCGTTACTATTTCTCATTACAATATAGTAGGGGTAGGGTCGGTATAAGGCAAGGGCGCGGGCGCGGGCGCGGGCGTTGGCTCGCAAAGTAATGAAACCTTAAATCCCTGGTCCGTACTCGTAATCCCATGACGAAAGTTGTTTCGCACAGGGGTGCCAGTTGGCCGGAGCTAATGCGGTTTGCAGTCTCATTGCAACACCAAATTGTGTTTTTATCTAAAAGACATTTGTTGTTTTTTGAAACTATCTAATTTGAATAATTCGATATAATTATCGAATTAGTATGTCTGTCTCTATCGATGCCTTTTACTACCTATTACAAGAAAACAATAGGTATAAACTTACAACAATTAAATTAAACTCATTTTTCGGTCACAATCCAATTGCTTTTATTATTAGTTTAAGCATTAGTCAAGTTCCGTTTCGAGGTCTCGAAGTAAGTACTGTAGAGACCTCGAAACGGAATTTGACTGCTTAAAAAAATAAACACAACTATTTTATATACCTAATTCCTTCATAAACATAATTAATTAATTTTCATTATAAATAAATAAATAAATATTACCCCAAACTAAGCAGACTAGGCTTGTACTATGGGTGCGGATAACGGAAATACTATAATACGTATTATACTTTTTTATAAATAGATCATGGTAGACCCGATAATGCAGTGTTCAAGTTATAAACCTCTGACAAGTGCTGTATTTTACAATATATGTCCCGTGGTGGTTTTAATATACCTAAATATTAATTTTATGACAGTACAAACAAATGACTGAACTTTACAAATTAATGAAGCTTGCCTTCGTGCGATTTGAATAAATTTATGGTCAAAATGAACGATTTTAAAGACAATTTAGGTTTATTATTTACAATTATGATAGTAACGCTATTACCCAATAATTTATATTTATATTTTAATAAATGTCCGTTTTGGTCTAAGGTTTTGGTATTTTCAAGTAATTTTGCATTATTTTATGCCCGAAATGAATTTAAGGGGCCGTAGTTGGCCAGAACTGATGTTTCTGGGATGAATTACTACAAAAGTTATTTGAAATAAAAGTTTTTGAAACCATATTTATTAAAGTCGAGGATATTTACTAACACGTGAATGTCGTGAAAACACGATTCATAAAAATTTTCTCGATAGAAAAAAAAAACCAAACTTCCCTCTAAATTGTACAATTAGTGTAATTAGTATTACTCAGTCAATGTTGTACGAAAACTAATAAAACTTTGTATAAGAACTGAACTTAGCTCAATACAGGCAGTGAATGTTTTGAATTTCAAGATTTAGTTATCTAAAGCGACATAACCGTTTATTCGGTAAAGCTCTTTATTAAATAGATAAAAAAAAAATAAGATTTAGTTATCTTGAAACTAGCAACTATCTTGTTTGATTTTACGCAATAAAATTTGCATAGTCGCATCTTACGTCCTTCACTTACACATCTGAAATTCGCTAGCTTTATCCCTGTCACGCTATTAGGGTTATATATGCCCTTAAGATGATAATGGTTTTGGACGATCATCATCTCAAAATATTATTTAATTTTAGGTTGTTTACTTATTTATTAGTTGAGAGTGTTAACCTTCTTATAGTACAATTTTTCACTCGTTGCACACCGGGGGTCGTAAGACGTGGGAGCGAATACTCTCTTTTTGCGGCACCGCGCATTATTGCTATCGATTGACACGGTGTGCAGCGAGTGATATATCGTACCTAGGTAAGTAGGTCGTAGAAAAGAAGAATATAACTGAATATTCTTTACAAGTTCATTAATTAAAGCAATAATACTTAGATAAGTAGAGTACATAAATAAAATGTGACAGTGTAATAAAATTAGAGGAAACCAGCAATAACAAGTGAGTTTCTGATACCGGTTCTGTTTCCTGCCAGATGTTTGTGTGGAAGAGATTCTTGTTGGTATTTCGATACACGAACATTAAATAGTAATGTCGTCTGAATTTCGATTACTATTTAAAATCTGTTTGAAAAAAAAAAACAATTCATAAAAACATACAGCGTAATAAAATATTGGTTGTCTGGAAGAGATCGCATTTAATAAGGCGATAAGGCCACCCATTATGCCACACTAGGTTTTAAGTTTTTCATTGTACCTAATATTTGAGTAATTTATATTTTGGGGCAAATTATAATTTTTACACTTTCGAAAGGCCTACTAAAACCCTACTACTTTTAAAAACCAATTTAAAAACAGTGCTTTTTAACTTTAAAACTTGTTTTTTTAAATAATTTAATTTGTTTTTAGTTTTATTTTTTTTAGCGGAACGACAACGCGACGTCTTATAAGACATCATGGTAGGGCCCAATGTCATCATTCGATTTCTAGGAGCTAGTTCGAAAATAGTTCAAAGTTTTAGAAGAATTCGGATCACAACAGTTGAAAAGTAAAGAAATGTCTTCGTTGGTACTTGGTCATACATAAATAATGATCACCGAGGTTCATCGCGTGCCCCAGCCCTGCCTCGGCTTAGCCTAGGGCCGTGCACGTGTGGTACTAATGAGGCTCTCGTCTCGCGAGAGTTGCAACAGATCGATACCTCCGTAACCTTTGAGCAGACTCGTTAAATTTACTTATTTTATTTTGACTTACTGGTCATGATAGCTACCTTTTTATGCCAAATAAGATGTTATACACAAGAACAAAAATAAAATTTAATAAAAAACTACAACACAACAACAAATTTGAAAAAAAAAATGTAAAAAGCAATTCGCAGTCGGTAGGATTCGAACCTACGCTCCCAGAGGGAATCTGATTTCTAGTCAGACGCCTTAACCGCTCGGCCACGACTGCTGCTAGGTAATGTTTGAAATTATGCTTTCTATTCTCAATTCAATTTAGGCAATCACTTCGATCACAGTTTACGTAGTAGTTGGTACGCCTCGCGGCACTATCTTCGGTTTATTAAAGGCACACCACCTATTAGATAACTTACAATAAGATTTCATTGTTTTCGTTGATCAAAAATGTATCATACATGTGAAAACAGAAAACTAACCCACTGTGTGGAGCAAAGAAATACTTTTGATACGACTTCACGACTTTTAATACAATAAACAGAAATTATTGTATTAAAAGTAGTGGGTGTATGAGCATTTTACTATGCGAACGAAAATTGTATTTTCTACCAACCGTGTATACCATTTAGGACAAGATCTATTTAAAGTTATATATATAAAGTTATACTGGCATAGATAGTTAATAGATTGGACTACATAAAATCGTGAATTCACGAAGGAAAAGTTAAGAAGTTAGTCTGAAATAGAATGAGTGTGGTATACTATTAGTGCTACCGCCTATTTACTCAGCTGTAAGTAAAGGCACTAAAACAAAATAAATGGAGTGAGAAATCTCCGGTCTGCGGCACAAGTGCGCTTTTATGATTATGAGATAAGCACGTGCTACTAAAACAACGAATTAATCAACATGTGTGTTCGTTTCACTTTATTACTGGCATACTAGTCGAAATCTACGGCGGACTTTATAGATTTTTTACTGCTGCGTTGAAGATATAGATAGCTATGCAACCGCAGCAAAACATTTGAAAGATTTATTTATTTTTAGTTACGAGACACAAATACCTATAGATACCTACATAGGTCAGTGAAGCCTTTATATAGCAATTCTACACATACATTTATATCGATTTAAAAGAATTGTTTTGCATTGCTTGTTCTATACCCTTTTTCAAAAACTTAGATCTAAAATGTAAACACAGAACACTGTCAATTATCAAAGGAAAAAGTAAAGAAAGAGCTGTCGCTTTCAAATAATTGTATGAGTTTATTCTTTACATTTTTCAAGCCTTAGGCTTAGATAGACGGGTCACGGAATAGGCATTAAAGACTCCACGGGAGCCTACTCTGGCGGATGCCTTTGAACCGTGGTGAGTCCTATGATATTTCCTTACAATAATATCGTTCACCGTAAAATCAATTTAATAGCGGACTTAAATTTTTCTTAAAATTAAAATAAATTAAACAGCTGAAATCGGTTCATTTGTCCGTGTAGATAGGTACTCATTTTATCATATCTTTAACGTAATAAAGACGTTAGGTACGCTACGCATACTTGTAGCATAACATAAACTATTTTTAATACAATGGTGGCTTATTTAGCTTCGGTGTATTTTATGAAAATAGGTACGTTTGAAGACAATAAAGGCCAATTGACTGCTCAAGTGCTCATAACGCGAATTTTTGTACAAAACAAAACTCAACGTTGCGGGCGGGGGCGGGGGTCAGGTAATAAAATCAATCTTTGTGATTGACCAATGCTTTACCTGTTTATACTAAGATTATTTGTGATTGGCAAAGCGTTATCTATAATATATCTAGACTATTTGTGATTGGCCGTTCTTGCACGAGAGTGCTACTAAAAAGACGATCTATTTTCGTGAGGGCGGAATACTCGAGCAGTCAACAGGTTTTATCGTCCTAGGTACGTAAGTGTAACGAATTCATGCACCTGTAGCCTGTAACATTATGCCCGATTCATTCTGCATGAATTATGCAGATATCGTATTGAAATGTAAATTGTGAATGAAAATCTCTGAACTGTCTTTTCAGTTTATATTCTTTGTTTTCGATCATTTACATAAACTGCAACTTTATTTTTTTATTTTATCGATTTTACCATTTAAAATATAAATATTATTTTAAAACGGGGTGTTAAAGTTTGATTATTACGAAGCACGATATTTCGACAGTGATTGCAACCGGCTTGATCAAGAGACTCGTGAATAAGCTGGTTACAAATAAAACATCGTGAATATCCAGGATATTTGTAGTTATAAACCAACCAATTTAGTCTAACGTTTACCATTTAATTTATGTCGACGACATTTTATTTTGCCGAGGAATTACTATAGGTACATACATACAAGTACATACCAATAATGAAATCGCCTCGCAGCTGTTGTGTTTTTGACTTAACAAAAAACTTAGTTTAATAGAACTTAATCATCACTTCATTTGTGCAGTCATCGTAAATTTCATGAAATATGGCTCATTTTACTTTATTATCAAGTACTACAGGTAGATAATAGTAAAATAAGCCAGCCAGTAAAATAAGGCTTTGAAACAAGAATGCTTTTAATGGTAAAGTATGAATATCTATCAACCATAGAATGATGCCTTAGGTGTGATCATTTCGATATTTATGGACGAAGCGATGTGGCGGCAGCCTCGCTCCAAGAATACAAATGATTCTGCGCTTTAATTCTAATTAAATTGCATATACCCCTACTATTTAGTAAGATTTTATAAATAAATAAATCCTGAGAACACACACCGCCATCTAGACCCGTGGTAAGCTGCTGAGCTCGTGTTACGGTGACTAGACAACGGATATACTAGGTACTTATATTTATTTTTCTTTGTACAATAACTGCAACTTAGTATTAAACAACACGCTGTAAATTATCTTTGCCATTTTTGAAGTGTTAGCTCCCTCAAGTATAGCAGACCTTCGTATTTGGAGATCCAGATATCTACACATTTTTTTATACGATTCAAGTACCGTTTCTCCTATCTACCTTCGACCTTCTTTCCACTCCATACAAAGGTTGCCTGGAAGATATCGCTTCAAGCGATAATACCACCCATCGTCCCACCTAGATTTTATTGTATATCTATCTATCTATTGAAAAATTGACACCACTATAGTTACTCTTGACGCGCAATTAAAAGTCGCGTCTAAAATGAATATGGCGCGGCGGGTGTCCCGAATTTCGTTGAGATAGCCACAGAATAGAAAAGTCACAAAAAAATATCGCGAAGCGGCGGCGGGCGCCTCGCCAGGTCTTCTAAGCTACGCCACGAATTGTCAGTGCGTCTTGACTAAGAGGGACTAATTGAAATAGTGGAAATGAAATGCTATATTCTCCCCGTGCCATATTGCCAGGGAGTATCTCAACTCTCTAATTTCTCCAGTATTAAAATGCATGCGACATACATGCATTGTTTGTAACAGTGAGAACTGATAGTAGCGTATATACCATGGTTCGCTTATCACACAGCTGCATCACGGTGACAACGAAACAATACCGAAGTGTGAACTAAGCGGGTTATATTTAGAACGAACTCGTAGGTAGACGATCATGGCGATGGCGCTCTGCAATTATGTTGCGATTCCATTCTCAGTACGTGTAATTGAATTCTACTTGAAGTGCTTAGGTAATACGTCTGTGTTTGACTTTAAGTTGTTGGTTTTAGACTTAGATCTATGATAATGATAATTTCAGAATAAGAATAAGAAGACTTAGGAGAAATGGATATCTACTATAGTTCTTCTTTGAAGTTGGGTAAAAAGAAGGGATTTTTTAGGGTTTCGTAGTCTACAAGAAACCCTTATAGTTTTTCATATAATGTATTTATATGAAAAACTATATATATATAATCGTATAGGTATATCATATAGGTATTTTGTAGAGCTCTAGTGCCCTATATAGACATTCCGCGCTACCAAGACATTCCGTGATAAATTATTTTTTTATTCAATGCTCATTTAATAAAAATTAAACATTTCTGTTGATTTGCCATACTATGTCCAGAATTTGATCTTTTTCAGCAACACTTTTGATCGGTAGATCGATTAGTTTTTGTCAAAATCTGGGACACAACTTCTTTCTCTATTTTTCGCTATAGTTTAGAATTTCCCCTTGAAAGCCCGTATAAATGGTTCACCCTGTATAATAAGACATCATGGTAGGGTTATTAGGACAATCCAATAATTTCTCGAGCTCTATACAGCTTGCCTGGCATCATCTTCCAGCCTAGTCAGCTAAGCCTAGGAAAAGAAAAGACAGTGGATTTCCTTTTTTTTCACACATGGTGTTCGCAAGGAAAAAGAAGTCGGTTGACCGGGATATGAACGCATAACCTTCGTAATTAAAGTCGAGGATCTACCACTATACCAACACCCCTCTAAAAACAAAAAACAATAAGTTCCTTTACAAGTTCCTAAACAATATTTTTCCAATGTAAATTATTATTTATATTGAAAAGTATACTACTTTTTTAAAGCATGCAGTATGGTGGTATTGCTTGGTACAGACTACAGGGTAAACAATAAACATGCACCGAGGGTAAACAAAGCCAACCCTGGGGAAATATGCGCAGTTTGCCCTTTAAACCCTCTGAATATTTAAAGCCTTTGCTCGTCACAATCACTCACCTCGCTCCGTCTGACTCTGACCTTATGAAAGTAATACAACATGTTATGTTTTTAGGGTTCCGTACTTCAAAGGGTAAAAAGGAAGGTAAAGAACCCTTATGAGATTACTTTCTTGTTCGTCTTTTATTTTGTGAACATGACTAATTGTTTTGCTTCTTAAATAATGTGCATAAGCCGAAAGGGGATTTCTAAGTAATTACATTTTAAACTTAAAATTTTTGAAAACATTTTTGATTTTCCAATTGTTGTAGAAATAAAGTTGTTCGCCTAGACCTCTAGAATAACCCACTTTCGGCTTAAATGATCGTTCTTGAATTGGCAAAAGCAAACTACTGAGATACCAACTTTTCATCATTAGGTACTTTATACATAAGTATGAAAACACCACTGTAATGTATGTTTCAGGGGCTTTAACTACCGACAGATGTTCGGTCGGATCGGTCGGTACGGTTCGTAATAGCCCTCAGATTCGATACACTCACATACCTAGTTGTGGTAACTGTAAACCAACTTGAAACAATTTATATTAGTTTGAAAACAATGGTAAAGTTTTTGTAAAGAAATTGGCCACGTACTTTGAATGCCGAGTTCGTTTTCAATTATGGCATGAATAATATAGCAACGAAGTATCGTGAAAGGTTAACGAGGCTGGCTGACGTTCCCTGTACGTACCTACGATACAGATACTCGGTCTTGGCTGTATGACTCGTTACCATTTGCCTGCTCCATCCGAGACAATAAAAGAAATCGTTCAATGTCATTCGTAATGAGAACTCTTGGAGTCTTGGCGGGAACTCGTTGAGGAGATGTGGTGCTAAATTTTCATTTTTGTGAAACCTAGTTCATATGCGTGCAAATTGTTTAATTTCGGGGGCATATTAATCAATTTAGTTTCGTGAAGGTGTACAAGTGGAATGAAAGTGAAAATCGGTGCAAAACATTGACTTAGTGTTGTCTCCAAGGCTCCGTGAAGATTGTTTGTAAATGGCTGCCGTGTTTACAAATGATTCCCTAGACTTGACTTTAACTATGACGACTTGACTGTTTCGATGCAAATAACTTGCATAATATATTAAAATACATGACACTGGCTAATTTCCTAATGGCCATAATCGGTTCACAACCGATAAGAAATAATAATAATGAGAACTCAAGAGAATAATTAATACTCGGGACAATTTTAAGAAAAAGAATGATTTTGAAACGAACATCTACCCCCATTAAACTAGCGAGATAGGTAAACTAACTTAGTTTAGTTTACCTATGTCTATGTTATCGTTATAGACGCTTATGCTGAAATCTATAGTCCGTACTTTGTCTTTGCTAAGCAAAAATTTTAACTTATAGTACACTAGCTGCGCCCGCGGTTTCACCGCCGTAAGTCCCGTTCCCGCGTGAATATCGGGATAAAAAGCCCCTGTGTTATTCCCGGTATCCAGCTATTCATATTCCAAGTTTCATCGCAATCGGTTCTGTATAGTTTGTGCGTGAAAGAGTAACAAGTCACGTAACAAACATACATACAAACTTTCGCGTTTATAATATTAGTAAGAATACTGCAGCGGCCGGCAAGAGAGGCATTGATGGACGAACGTGTGAATGTGGGGCGAGGGGAAGCCGAGGCACACATACGTAAGTCCATCAATGCCATAGTTGCGGCCAAGGCTTGTATAGTACTTTTCTCAAATAATGCGCGGAAATTGAAAATATAATAATTATTGAATGTACAATTCTTAAAATTAAAGTTTTTTTTCACTAAACAGCTTTCTATGTGCAGCCAGTTTGAAATTTAAATTAAACCTTTGATAAATTACCTCTTTGGTGGCCATTTTGCGGAGTAGAAGATCGTTCCATTTTTAAATTACATATATTTATTTGGTCGCTAAACACGACAGTTATGGATTTTTATACAACTATTGAAGGCTGCTCGACTACCTACTACAGCAAGTTTGATTTATCTCGAAGAAGGTTGTCAAAATAATGCTCAAATTTCCAAGCATTTTTGTGAAAAGACAATTTATGGCATTTATAAAGCGATCTTCGCAACTATCCAAAGTTTTTGCATAGTAAAGTCGAACTTTTCATATTTAGAATGTAAAAGTAATCAAAAATAATGACTTCAACTTTGCTTCTTTGTTATGTATGACTATAAAGTTTTTTTTATTTTATTCTTATATTACAAAATGAATTTCGACTATAAATTCCAATTCATAGTTTATGCTTAGCCTTTGCTAAGCTCAGTTTGAGCAAAGTCAAAGTACGCACGCACTATAGATTTCAGCCTTAGTGACCTAGGCTAGAATTTTGTCTAGGCTTAGGATCTATCTAGGTAGTAGGTATATTCGGTGCAATTAGTGCACTTAGTACATTTTAAGTACAAGACACCTGTTGATAAATATATTGATAGTAGATATTATCGTTAGTTTTATCTTGCTAACTAATAAACAGATATAATACTTATGTGCAAATGAAACCGTAAATACACGTCGTCGTCGTATACTTCAACATGACTCACGGTTTTGGAAGTGGGCAAATTTCAAGGTTGTAAATAAATATAATACCTAGATTTAGATGTAACTGTAGAGTTATTGTTAAAGGCTAGGTCTATCTAATACTTTTAAAGCCAAAGAACACGCTGAAGAAGAGATTTGCAGCAGATTTTAAGCTGAGAAGTAAATATTTCTCATAATACCTTTCTGACAGAAAAATAATCATTGTGATCGAACCGCTTACGACGGAGTTAGAAATCCTAAAATACACACAAAATAACATTGAATAGGTACACTCCTCCTGTTATGAAAATTGATTAAAAATTAGCGCACATCAAAAATGGATGGTGGCTTTTTAAAGAATAGATATTAGTAAAAAATAATTATAAAAAATAAAACCAAAAAGAAAAAAACAAGTCCAGTAATTCGAAATTACGCTAAGTAATAATAGTTTTGTAATCGATACACACAGAACACATAATAAATGAGTAAAAAATTACTCACAGTCGGGACCCATTCATTTTACCAATCTAATTTTTCCAATGGGTCCCGACTGTGAGTAATTTTTTACTCATTTATTATGTGTTCTGTGTGTATCGATTACAAAACTATTATTACTTAGCGTAATTTCGAATTACTGGACTTGTTTTTTTCTTTTTGGTTTTTTTGTTGTTTCTATGCGTATTTTTTAATCGAGTTTTTTACGCAGTCGGGTTGTTTGTTTTTTTATAAATTATTTTTTTTATTTTACGCTTTTTAGCTATTTTCATTTATTGATGGTAGGTCAAATCAAAATCAAATCAAATATTTATATATTAACTATGACACTTATTACACATTTCTCAAATTACATATATCAGACATCGATTCTACACTAAGCACAAGCTTGTAGGTAAGTCTCGTAATCTATTCATTTCATTAGGTAGGGGGTTATAATGTACTAGCTGCGCCCCGCGGTTTCACCCGCGTAAGTTCCGTTCCCGCGGGAATAAAAAGTAGCCTATGTGTTAATCCAGGTCCCCCAGCTACCTATATTCCAAGTTTCATCGCAATCGGTTCAGTATTTTTTGCGTGAAAGAGTAACAACCTCACATACATACATACATACAAACTTTCGCGTTTATAATATTAGTAAGATTCTGTTAGAGTTTAGTTATTTATTGTTTAAATTTATTATTATTCTTTTAACGTTTTTAGGTACCTAAGTGTTATTAGGCTTTTATTCAGTAGATAGGTACAATTTATGTAAATATTGTTTTAGTATATATCAATAAATTCCTGTCACCTGTACCATCACGGCTTATACTTTGATAGTTCCAAGCGTAACTACGTAACAAAAATAAAAACTTGTTCGTTAGTAATAAAAAGCAAGAATACCTAATTGTAAATTAACTTTAAACCGTTATATTTCCTAAACGGTTCTTTAAAATGAAAAATGGTGAAAGAAACCTAATATTTATTTTTAAAAACCTATTCAACGATACCCATCTTGACATACTTTGACGATTTTGGATTTTTTAATTTTGACAATATGGCGTCTGGTGGTGACATATGTTACTTTGGATTACTGTCATGTCTTTAGTCACACTCGCCAGATTAAGACGAATCGATTGACGTAAGAATCAACAAAATCGGTCCACGCGTTTGGCCTCTAGAACGCCACATAGAAACATCCATACATACATACATACAAACATACATACATACATACTTACATACATACATACATAGACTGATAAACACATTACCCTCCTTTGCGTCGCGCAGTCGGGTAAAAAAAAAATAATTTATAAAAAAACAAAAAACCCGACTGCGTAAAAAACTCGATTAAAAAATACGCATAGAAACAACAAAAAAACCAAAAAGAAAAAAACAAGCCCAGTAATTTGAAATTACGCTAAGTAATAATAGTTTTGTAATCGATACACACAGAACACATAATAAATGAGTAAAAAATTACTCACAGTCGGGACCCATTCATTTTACCAATCTAATTTTTCCAATGGGTCCCGACTGTGAGTATTTTTTTTTCTCATTTATTATGTGTTCTGTGTGTATCGATTACAAAACTATTATTACTTAGCGTAATTTCAAATTACTGGGCTTGTTTTTTTCTTTTTGGTTTTTTTGTTGTTTCTATGCGTATTTTTTAATCGAGTTTTTTACGCAGTCGGGTTTTTTGTTTTTTTATAAATTATTTTTTTTATTTTACGCTTTTTAGCTATTTTCATTTATTGATGGTAGGTCAAATCAAATCAAATATTTATTTATTAACTATGACACTTATTACACATTTTTCAAATTACATATATCAGACATCGATTCTACACTAAGCACAAGCTTGTAGGTAAGTCTCGTAATCTATTCATTTCATTAGGTAGGGGGTTATAATGTACTAGCTGCGCCCCGCGGTTTCACCCGCGTAAGTTCTGTTCCCGCGGGAATAAAAAGTAGCCTATGTGTTAATCCAGGTCCCACAGCTACCTATATTCCAAGTTTCATCGCAATCGGTTCAGTATTTTTTGCGTGAAAGAGTAACAACCTCACATACATACATACATACAAACTTTCGCGTTTATAATATTAGTAAGATTCTGCTAAGGTTTAGTTATTTATTGTTTAAATTTATTATTATTCTTTTAACGTTTTTAGGTGCCTAAGTGTTATTAGGCTTTTATTCAGTAGGTAGGTACAATTTATGTAAATATTGTTTTAGTATATATCAATAAATTCCTGTCACCTGTACCATCACGGCTTATACTTTGATAGTTCCAAGCGTAACTACGTAACAAAAATAAAAACTTGTTCGTTAGTAATAAAAAGCAAGAATACCTAATTGTAAATTAACTTTAAACCGTTATATTTCCTAAACGGTTCTTTAAAATGAAAAATGGTAAAAGAAACCTAATATTTATTTTTAAAAACCTATCAACGATACCCATCTTGACATACTTTGACGATTTTGGATTTTTTAATTTTGACAATATGGCGTCTGGTGGTGACATATGTTACTTTGGATTACTGTCATGTCTTTAGTCACACTCGCCAGATTAAGACGAATCGATTGACGTAAGAATCATCAAAATCGGTCCACGCGTTTGGCCTCTAGAACGCCACATAGAAACATCCATACATACATACATACATACATACATACATACATACATACATACATACATACTTACATACATACATACATAGACTGATAAACACATTACCCTCCTTTGCGTCGCGCAGTCGGGTAATAATCATCATCCAAGCGATGTTCCCGGTTGCATCCCTCTCGAGTTATTTTTGTTTGTTAGGAGATATATTATCATTAAGTACATACATAGTATAAAACTAAGATGTTTCGCGCTATCCGTCTGTTTGTATGTAAGTGTGTTTAGATCTTGAAGCCTACGGAACGGATTTTGATTTTTGTTGGTAGAGTGATTCGATATGAACATTTATAAGTATATCACATCTTAATTCCCGTGGGATCGGTACTTACGCGGATGTAACCGCGCACGCAGCTAGTAAATAATAAAAAACTTTAAATGTAAAAGACACATCTTTACAAGGCCAGAAAAGACGTAAATTAACTACTGTAATAATAGTTCGTGCAACTATTGCCAGTTTTTCTTCGCTATGCTTTAACGAACCATTGTTGTTGAAATTGCACACGTGAGCGACCTTACGTAGTTTGCTTATTGTTTAGTATAAACGTGTTGCTTGTTGCGATTTCTGTTGTAACGGGTACCTGTGACCAATTAGTGTATGCGTGCATGTTAGAGAATACCTACTGATTTTGAGACTAGTGGTCCGCCCAGCTTCATATGGGTGTAGGTAGGTATGAACAGCAGTGTTCAAATGGTTCTCCGCTGTACAGTCCTGAACTTACTATTATAAGAATAAGTAAATCCTACTAATATTATAAATCTGAAAGTTTGTGAGTATGTGAGTTTGTTACTCAATTACGCAAAAACTACTAAACCGATTGCGATAAAACTGTACACAACTAAAATAGGTAGCTGGATACCGGGAATAACACATAGGCTACTTTTTATCCCGATATTCCCGCGAGAACGGGACTTACGCGGGTGAATCCGCGGGGCGCAGCTAGTAAATAAATATTGCAGGATGTTACACATACAGTACAGCGCAATCTACCCTTGAATTTAAGTAACTATTACTATACGCTTGTATTTTAGATATCAGACAACGAATAATACTAGGTAGCTACCTACCTTTACATATAGAACCAAAAACAAGCATTCATGGTCAGCATAAATATTTTCTCCCGGCGGGAATCAAACCCGCAATCTTCAGATTGTCGCCAGGTATTCGCTTCACGCGCCAAAGAGGACGTCAATGTTTAATTTAGATGAATTAACTTTAGTGTCATTCTGTTGTTGCAGGATTTTTAAGTTTGTGTTTTCGTTGTAATTAAACCACTGACTGATAAATTCTGCTCACTGATTGACTTTTAAACCCTGACTATACATTGTACACCGTTTAAGATGATTTTAAATGCACACAACTAAAATGTATCAAAAAAGAATGTTGTGTATTATGCTGGAAAGGGTGAAATATCGTACGTGACATTTTTTCAAAGAATCCTTCCGTTAACTCGTGTAAATTTCTCTTAGGCGGTGTTATCAGTCGTTATCAATGTGGGTGCGCATGTACCGAGCAAGTGCAAACACCTGGTCGCTCCACCTGTCCGCTTTCCTACATATATTTCTAATCTCACTACGACAATATCTGATAATAACATTAACGCAACACGATTACCTTAGAGAATATATGTCGTGCTATCAGAAACGTTGCGATCGTATCGAGCTTTCCATTAAATTAGGTCGATAATATCGAAGGCATCGTTTACTGGAATGGTTCACAAATAAAGCACATTTCGATGTAGAATTCAGAATTTTGGCTAGGTTTTAGAAAAATTACTGGGCCTTGACTTAGCGTTAAGATTATCTTATTCATAATCATCATTTCTAAATGAGAGCATAAACTTATCAATATCAACACCTCGCCTTAAAATTATAATTGTAACTAGCTGCACCCCGCGGTTTCACCCGCAGAAGTGAAAACGCGTTATCAAGGGCGCGGGCGGTCGAGCGGTTCTCGAGCGGTTGCACTTTTTCGTTCATTACTCGGGTTCTACTGATTGGATTTCGATGCAAAGTATACCACGACCTTCCTCGAAAATAGAACTATCCAATATTGAAAACCAGATTTCAATCGAATAAGTAGTTTATATTGTACTAGCTGCGCCCCGCGGTTTCACCCGCGCAAGTCGCGATCCCGCGTTGTTTTAACACCTACCTACCGCAGTGCAAAAATCCACACTTAAACGGACGACCAGAGAAGTACTGATGATGCCAGGCGCGGTAGCGCCTGGCTTCAACAGTACTTCAATAGTAGGTGAAGTAAGTTAAAGTTTGTATTTCGTCAGTAAGTGACGATGACGATGACGAAGGATGACGATGACGATGGATGACGATGATGATGATGCCACTCTACATCACTTATCCTACCCCTGTGTCGATTTTCATTCATTGAATGGTTATAACCCGCGTAAGTCCCGATCCTGCGGGATTTTCGGGATCAAAAGTATCCTATGTTACTCTCTATCACTTAAACTATCACTATGCAAATTTTCATCTAATAAATAGTAATCACCTGCGTAAGTCCCGATCCCGCGGGATTTTCGGGATCAAAAGTATCCTATGTTACTCTCCATCATTTAAACTATCCCTATGCAAATTTTCATCCCAATCGGTCGAGCCGTTTGAGCGTAAAGAGGGAACAAAGGAACAAACAGATTTTCGGATTTATAATATTAGTAGGATAGGATAAGAAACCGACAGATAAACAGAGAAACAGACAGACTGAATTATATAATTTTGTTCTACTATACTTTTTCTAAGCCCTATAAATAACTTTTTTTTTAAATTTACTTCCAAGTACAGACTTTTTATCCTCTCTACCTTTATTATAAGTGTAGATACATATAGATGAAAAAAATCGTGTCAGTTTTATAGCGTATTAAACGCTTTTAAACCAACATGACAAGTTTTTTAACTTGAACCTGATACTAAAAGTCGAGTTCAAGTTAAAAACTTCATGTGGATTAAACTCACAATTTATTTTAGTTTGAAGTTTTCTGAACATAATATATTGCATAAGTTGGGAAAATCACTAATACTGATTATATACCTAGTTCGGAGAATAAGTACGTATAAGTAAATTAAATAACTATCTATTATAATTTCTTCTATGGTTTTCGCGATTTTGCATAATAAAACACTTTATTTATCCGGTTTTATCGCGTTTTTATTCATTATTTGACCCGAGCTTTCGCCAACTTTACAGTTGGCTTTTTCAAGGTTGACTGAGATGTAATTTGTCTATTTTAACATTCTAAAAAGTTACAGTAAACTACCGCCTCATAATTATTTGCAATAAAAACGTTCCAGTGTACGCAGACTATAGAGTTATTGTAATAGTTTTCAATTTAAGTTATAATTATTTTATCCCTAACTAGCTCTAAAAACTACCATGGCTTCGGAACGCGCCCTCACATGAGAAGAAGCCACGAAGAAACTCATGGGGGTTCTCTTTTGCTCAGAAATTTAAAAAACAATTTTTACATCGAACTAAGAATTAAAAAAATCTAAATAACAAATAATACTAAGTCCTACAAAAATGGCTAACGGTATCTTGTGGTCTTGCAGCTGTTGTTGGCCGGGCCTGGGACTTGATCAAATGAAGTACAGGGTCCCAGACAGGTGGCACTTTCCAGCCATCGATAGTTCGATGTAAAAATTGTTTTTTAAATTTCTGAGCAAAAGAGAACCCCCATGAGTTTCTTCGTGGCTTCTTCTCATGTGAGGGCGCGTTCCGAAGCCATGGTAGTTTTTAGAGCTAGTTAGGGATAAAATAATTATAACTTAAATTGAAAACTATTACAATAACTCTATAGTCTGCGTACACTGGAACGTTTTTATTGCAAATAATTATGAGGCGGTAGTTTACTGTAACTTTTTAGAATGTTAAAATAGACAAATTACATCTCAGTCAACCTTGAAAAAGCCAACTGTAAAGTTGGCGAAAGCTCGGGTCAAATAATGAATAAAAACGCGATAAAACCGGATAAATAAAGTGTTTTATTAACTATCTATTAGTTATTCGTACTATGCTAAGTTAGACCACGGTAAATTTAATAACAAGATGTTAAGTACACGCGCACTTAAAATAAACAGGCATAATCCACTTTATAATCGGTTTATGAAATCTTATCCAATGTGTACGACGATCTCTAAGTCCGGTTATCAGACAGTAAATAACCCCAAATTATTTGCAGGTGTGCTTGTGCTAATTTAGATTTCCTGAAACGACATCATGATAACAAAAATAATTAGGTACTTATCTCTATTAAAATGTCTGCAGTATCCTTTTTCTGATACATGTTTTAAATTATATAGTAATAGTTTGTTGACCTAATAAGGAATTTGTCAATCAACTAGACAATTATTTTCCAGATATCCCATCATTTTCTTAGCAGTTCGATGAAAATTACAGTCTTCTATCATAGAGCAAGTACAGATTTACTTTTGCAAAATTTATCTACACTTCTGTAGTGTATTACCTGCCTTAGTTTTTGCAGTACATAATGCTTTCTCTGATAATAAGTGGTTTAAATGCTTAGCCACGACTTATAAGAGATCATGGTAGGGCAGAATGTTTTTCTAGATAATCTCATCGTTTTCAGTTCGACATAAATGACCGTTCTACACAATATTAGGAGCTACATACATAATTCTACAAAAACATTGTCTGCATTTCTGTATTTTATTACCTGAGTGTATATTATATAAGCACTGTAAGTGTATGTAAGTATGTATAATATACGGTAAGTAACGCTATTTCCACGGACATAAACCACTCCACTGATAACACGAATTGCGTCCACCTGTGCCGTTTCCATAGACATGTTGCGGGCAATTTGACTATTCCGACGTCTTGCATAAGAACCTGATTATAACAAAGCCCATAAATATCAGTTGGATAATGTGATGTCTGTGTTTAGCCTACGACGTAAATAACCTACCTATATTCAATTTTTAAATGAAACCTTTTAAATGAAGTATAAACGTACGAGTTTTTGTTATCCGGAGCACATGCAGTATCAGTTTGCTCATACTGCTAATACGTGCTAATATGTTCTAGTCAAATCGAATCGGTAATGCGCAGATTTTATCCCAAATTGCATCATTAGCGGTTTTACTGACGATGCATAAGCCATGTTTCCTCAATGAATGGAGAAAAAAGTACAAATTACCTAAATGGCATTAATTTTAATTTGCAAATCAAGACACGGGCTAGTTATCATGCAATAGATGAGGACAAAATGATGAAGTGGATTTTATAATACGCAATAATGGTCCGGTCTTTTCGGTCCTTACGCTAAATGGCAGAAATTAAGAATTTTCCAGTAACGATTCAAGTGTTGAGTAGACTGGAGTGTCAGGCAAGTGGTATGTTGACTTGAAGATACAGAGCGAACGTTTTTATTTTTATAAATTTAAAGAGTTTTTTTTACAAACTCTATTATTATGGGTGACCTTTATTACGTACTTAACTATGATTTAGAAAATTAAAAATGTTGCCCATTACAATCGAAATCAAAGAATTCAATAAATATCTACCATCAAATATTAATGTTGGGTGCATATACAAGTAAAATAAACATATTTTTATCCGCAGTCGGTTAACAACTATGACATACATACATACCAAACAACAGTAAAATTGATAAGCAATTGCGACGTTTTAATCTTTGAGAACAAACAACATAGTTTTATCTCTAAGTATTTTTGCTTTTGGAAGCAAACAATTGCAAGAATACCTAAGTACCTAATTTGGGGTATTTACCTAATGCCTATTTAGTTATTGAGTAAGTACGCTTGCACCGAAAAGGTCACCATAATCAAGAGGACGTTCATATTTTGTGTCACAAATTATTTCTAGCAGATATACTTCTAATACCAACTACAGTATTAAGTCCATCTTTTCCATTGTCCAAGTATTATGTTTTTTGGGAGTGAACATTTCAGATGATTAATTAAATTAAGTAGGTAACTATAATTCTGTTTGTTACTCTTTTAAACAAAACTACTTTATCAATGGCGAATGTATTCGGTAGCTAATTTGAAATGTATTCAAATACGATATAATAACTTTTATTTGCTACACCAAAGAAAACAGTAAGTATATACTTGAATTTCTTTGAAACCCAAGCTTTTCATAATTTTTTTTATAAGACTAATTTAAACTCTACGTTTGATTAGTATTATTTTAGTCAAAATTTAAATTTTATTTAGTTGAACTAGATTTATTCCATAATCTAGTTAAAACAACCATTTATTAAATTTCATTAATTAAAATGTATCTTATTTCTGTACCCATACTGTTGTAGTTATAATTATTAACAATTCTGTTAAGAGTTGAGACAGTTACTAGATCACAGAATAAGTGACAGTATGTAACGAGTGTACAACAGTACATTTTGGTTAGTACACGTGCACCTGTTCTAATCTCGTTAACGCTAACCTACAGTATCGATCGCTTATCTCACATCACACGATTCGTTACAGCTAGTATTAATGAAAATAAAAAATGGAATATTTGGCGAAGTTTGGACATTAAATTTTATGATTGAAGTTACTGCGGTTTGATTACGTATTTGTAAGTAACATTTAATCTATAAATAGGACAACACCTGACTACTTAACTAGTGTCAATCTATGATATTTTTAAAAACTAGTGTTCTGAAATTTTCAACTGTAACCAAAAAATGTATTTTGTGAAATTGCATCAGTAACATTAATCTATTTTATCTCCCACTGCATCTGGCCCTGTGGCGCAACGGATAACGCGTCTGACTACGGATCAGAAGATTCCAGGTTCGAATCCTGGCAGGGTCGCATTGCAAGTTAATTTTTGATGTTTGTAAACCATTAACGTTTTACCTCGAGTAAATTAGCCGTATTGTTCGCTGTTATGACGGTATTCACAGCTAGCTAATGTTTAATGAATAAACGCTCATTATTTACCGACTTCGCAGCCTTTCCATGTAATTTTTGTTCGACTCTATTGGAATGAAATAAGGTTAAAAATTGCGAGGCGCCACCTGACTGAAGTTGTTAAATAAAATTGTGTCTTATGTCTTGTAAAAAGAGTGTGTTTTGCTTTGATTAAGGTTGTTGAAGTATGTAGTACACGCAGCTGACCAAATATTGTAGGTAGTTGCGATAATTGATCGTGATGCAATCTCGTGATCTTGTAAGTTTTGAGAATTTTTGCCTGAGCTCACCTAGGCTAGGTCATAATCTGAAAATCTTTGCAAAATTCATATCTCTATATTTCGCGTGGTCGATTTTGATAATTCTTTTTGTGTTAATTTCTTCTATGGTTTTCGCGATTTTGCGTAATAAAACACTTTATTTGCCGGGTTTAATCGCTTTATATTCAAGATTTTTAAACGGCCTTTTTCTTTTTGTGTTTCTTATGATCTAGAAAAGGTTCTTATGAAAAAGAATATCGACGTTTCTATATTCGACTGTAAGTATATGGAATCTGGAAACAAAAGTAAAATCTAGCGTACTCCTAAAGCCATTCAAAAGTTATTTAAATTAGTTATTAAATTGCAAAGCCTTGTGTGTAAAAATGATTTTAAAAGGCCTTTTAAAATTCAGCTTTACACACAATCTGATAAATTATCATTTTTAGAACTCTACTCAGGATATTTACTTTTATTGCCTGATTGGATTAATGGAATTTTTAAGGACATATGAAATGTGTCCTTAAATTCCATTCCACTACCAAAATTCTAGAATTTTATAGTACCTATAAGCTAAGGGTTTGGCGGAACAGGAAAAGGATTCAAATAATAAAATTAGATTTGTTTATATTGTTATCTTTTATTTTCTTTTGTTTCATTTTTCTGGGAACTTATTCAAAATCAGTGCAAGGTTTAAAAACTAAACAAAAGTATTACTGGTTATTGTGAAATGCTTTTAAAGTGTTTAAATATTTGTGACTAAAATATGTGTGTACATTTATTTTGATGCGGTCACATTAGCAGTGCAGCTCTTTGAAAACCTCAGAAAAAAAAGAGGTACCTACCTATATTGTTATTATTTGACATTTCTGTGTATTTAGATGTCTGTGGCATCATACCTTACGATTTTGGTACAGTTTTTTAGATGTATTAATGCTTTAATGCCGAGAGAAGAACGAAACTAAAGATATAGGTACCAAATTTAGAGATCGTTTTATTTTAAAAGAGCTACACCTCCATGTTCCCGTTCATTAGCTGCCCCTGCCCCCACATTGACGTCATTAATTGTAGTAAACAATATTTTCGAAAAAACCACACCACATATTAACAACATTTATATCCATCACTATCAACACATCTTCGAATAACTAAAACTATAACAGTCTATTCAAATTATAATACACTATAATTAAAAGTAATATAAAGATAGTTAAAGCATCTTCACCTTATAATCAAAATAAATCATATAAGTTTTGAACTGATAATTAATTTTCAAGTTATATTTTTTTCACATTTATTACAAGTTTACAATATTTACAGTTTCATACTTAACGCAAATAATAAATTATTTGAAGAAATTGCGTTTAGTACATTCAAAACTAAAGTTTAAGTAGAAAAAAAACGACAAAGTCGCGCTTTATCAATTGGAAAATCACACTCAAAAATTTATAATATTTGTTTTACTTAAATTAAACCTAAAAGAATTAAATTAGTGAACCGACTTAGAATCGGTTCACTTCTTTGACATAAATGGAAGCATCAATTAATTAAGAACTAAAGAAAATCTAAATCTGACAAGACAGAAAAACATACAAGGAATTTAGTTGAATGTTTGTACGTTGCTGTGTCTCAATCAAACTATTATTGTACAGTTTAGTAGTAGAACAGATTGGATGTGTCCGGGTGTTCCACAAATCACTCAAACATATTTACAAACGTGAATTTAAAATACAATAATCGGACTATAATAGCGAACTAATAAAGCTTTTTACACAAAATATAATAACAAAACTGACCACCGTCTAGTGATGACGATGTTCAATTGCATTGCATTGCAAGTCTTCTGTGTAATGCCACAATATAACATTTAGTTAATTGATCATAACGAGATCGCGTATAGGATGTCATCGAGATGATGATCTTCACTGGAACTGATTCCGGAGGCTTCTGGCGCTCCCTTGAGCTCCGAGCGTAGCCTCCTAACGTCGCGGCCGACGATGCCGCCCTCGAGGTATTTTTTAGCATTTTACCATAAATTAAATCGTCCTTCTTATTCTAGATCACTTAGCAGGCTGGCCTGTCTGGTTGGTTTTGTTTCTCTGGTGTCTGTAACAATAAGAAATTACAATTTAGTATACAGCCTATTGGAGACAGTAGAAGGGGGCAAGTAATATGAGGGTAAGCTACCAATCGTAGCACAGATGCGCGCGCATCTGTTATTATGTCCTGTATACATAATACTCTTCAAAATATCAAAGTAGATAACATAACTGATCCATATCCGGCATAATAATAAATGTTCTATGAAAAGGGCTAACGACTAATTAAAACGTATCATTGATGACGGGTAATAATGGTAAGTAGCATTACATTTGGTAGTTATTTTATTTCCTACTGATTGCGACAAATAGTGTATTGGGTGGCACATACGCATCCCGCTAGCGCGGGCGTTCGCGTCCGGCCATCTGTCACCGCATATGTGCTCGGTTTCAACACTGTTTTAATTCATTAGTGCCCGGACAATGCGCTGATTATTTTGCGACCCCAATTTAAAAGAAGGCGGAGTCACCGGTTGTTGTCGATGTGATTAGTTTCATTAGGAAGTTCTGCTTCATGAGGAGGTTCTTTTCCAACAACAGCAAGTGTTGGTTCCAGTTCAGACATCCGCGATACAGCTGAACGGCCGCACGTGGCTACACCCTATTTACGGATACATTCCGAAGGGAGAGCACACATGTCCCGAACGGATCGGGACTTTGCAAGAGCATGCACGTGAAATCCCTTTATAAGAGGAGCATTGTCGGACGGATAATGAATAGTAGTGTTCTGTGTTCATCACATTTATTTAGCTATCCGGCCACCGGCACCGTCACGTGTGTTCACTCACGCAGCTGTGAGCGACCGTTACGCGCACAATGCCCTCGATCGATCCGTCGTCGATGATATTCCAACTATTGGTGAAATCGCGACACACGTGCGAAGGTTTGACGGGAAATTTTGCAGTATATCTGCATTGTCAACCCGTCGTTCGCCATAAGGTTTATTGCTTCAGAGAAGCGTAAAGATGCTCGTAAAACTTTCACGTGCACGATTAATGCGCGAGGTACGGGGAGACAAAGATATCGAGAGGAGAACGGAGCTGCGTGGGCGCGGACACCTGGCGGCTCGTTAGTGTCGGACTGCGAGCTGGACGGACAAGGTGCGTAGGCGCTAAGCTGGTTGCGCCCGCGCATAGGAACTCTTCAAATCCCTTTATATTGAACTTTCAAATTGGGAACAGAACAACTGTTCGACGATGTAATTGATTTTCAAGGGTCTTTTAATTGATTCAAAAAGAAATATGCGGGTTGTTGATTGAACTAACTGAGTCTGACACGCCGTAACAAACTTAATTTTGAAAGAAATGTTACTTGGTACGAATAAAAGAGGTTTTTCGAAGGACTATCTATATGCGGATCGCGGATAAATATGATTATGAATGGGGTAGAGCCCTTTATGTCGTGTTAATGTAGGGGTGCGGCCGCAAAGGATTACACGCCTAACAATAATCATTATGATACTTAACAGCTTATTACGGTTGCATTGAGAAGTCCAATTAATTTTAACGTGTTTCTTTTTAATAGCGGTTTAAAGATGTTTATTTCTTTACATGAACAAGTAAGTAACAGTAACTCGTGCAGTGTACCTACGTAGTAATATGAAAGTAGGATCGGTGATCGATCTCACGGCCCCGCATCGCCTTTGGGCGAGCAGCTGCAGGCAACAATTACTGTCGCGATAGCAAGCGGTGCTTTATGCTCGTGACGGGAGGTTTGTGGCACACCACGCCCGATGCCCCGACAGATATCTCGTGAAATGCCGCCTCACGACTTGCACGATGAAGCAGATTCCCGCACGATCGACATTTAGATACACATAAAAGAATTACCGCATTTGTTACCGTACGAGTGCTTAAGATCAGCGAGATCGAAAATTTCACGTTCCGTGTCCTTGCGCGAACGTATTAGCGGCATTCGTATTCAGGAATGTAGCCTGATTGGTCGACATTCTCGCATAGTAGGTGGTTATTAGTAATGTCCGTGGATTGTCGCTCTATCGCCGGCGCTTGATGCTAAACACCAGTAGTTTAGGTTTCTCTTGGTATAATGTATGATCGTCGCAATTTTGTTGATATATTTAATTCAAGTCGAAAGAGACAGAAATAATGCAGTATAACTACACCAGATGCTTTTCTTAATTTATAATTTAAACATCTGCATATTACAGTCACGTTGTTGTCATTTAAACACGGGCAGCTTGCGTCTCCTAAATCACGCTTGTTTTGAACATTTCCCTCTGTTCCAACAACTGGCAGTGATTAAAATTTACGTGCCGCGACCAAGTATTAACGAGCGCGCATTGCGCTTGGAACTTGTATAATCGCAACGCAAGCCGTTCAAATAAATCCTGTGAGATGCACCTGCCGTCTACACAACACGACAACAAGCCCACTGCCCAGTCAGTCGACAACGCTCGCTTTGCCCGTCTCTTCTACAACTCTCTAAATCGTTCTATTTGTCTCACTAACTTTTTACAAGAATGACGAAATGGCAATCACGCAGGTGTCAGTCGGAATGCTAAGCGAGGTAAAATATATATGTGTTGAATATTCAGATTGTTTGTCAGTACACGGTCGTTTATGCGACGCCGGCGCAGGTGGCCAGACGTCAAGGCTGAAATTCAAAACAGCAGTCACGCATGCGTGAACAGCGGTTTCGTCGTTGCCGTAAAGTTTGCTGTTTTACCGATTTATCTAACACATGACTGTTGGATATTCAAATTCTGGCTGTACACACAATAATTAATTTTTCATGACTTCGACCATAACGTAAGTAATAAATTCGTACATTAAACACACGAAGGTTGTTACGGCATTATGATTGTTTATCAAGCGACGCGTATGTCACGATGTGTTGTGAAACTCGGCATCTCCACTTTTACCTTGCCGTAGCTGTTGCGAAACACGCAGGTGCGCACCGCAAAAACTCAGACATCAAACGTTTCAATTACTTTTTATATGCTTACTAAGTACTGATTTTATAGAATATTGTATTTGTAGTATAATTGTGTTAGTTGAATCAGAATTGAAAGACAAAATATTATAAGGTATTACGAAAAAGTTACAAATATATTGATTAAGTATGTTGAAATCGTTGGTTAATGTATTACAGGGTTCGGACATCATTCTTTAAAATATTTGTGCTGATTGGTAGCTTAAAATTCAGTAAAGAAGAACCTAAGTTTTTAATCAATTTAAATTGTCAGAAAATGATTTCACAATTCATTAAATGAGTTTGGGCTAAACTGGTATGGAAAACAATAAAGAAACTTACCGTGTGAGGTCTGTGTTCTTGTCTGGGTGAGGAGATTTGGTGGTGGATGATGGTGTTAGGCGCCGCGCGAGGTCCTAGCGGGCGCCTGTTGGGGCGAGGCTGCGGCGCCACTGCGCAAGGAGGCGACGCGAGAGCGCCTTCCGCGTCGAACTGGTCCATGGCAGGATGGTTCTCCAAAGCAGACTGTAGGTCACAGATGTAGTCGATCACGTGCTGGATCACTTCTAGCTTCGATATCTTCCTGTTCTTTGGCATGAACGGTACCAAGTCCTGTAGTTTGGAAAGGTACATTTGTATCTCTGCGTTTTCTCCATCTCTGTGCCGCTGGATGCGACCACTGGCGATGGCGGGTACGGAAGCGCCGGTCGCGCACACTGCGGTTATCGCTTTCATTGTGACTGTCACTAAACAACACGAGCACTGGGTAGAAAATATCGCGGGCGCGTGTCGTGCGAGCGACGCGAATGGCAAGCGAGGAATGAGGAGATGCGCGCACCGGCCTAGTATTTATGGGCACTGGTGGGGCGCGGGGCGGGCCCGGTTGGCCCAATGGGCGCGCGGGGCGGGGGCGCCGAAGCCTGATTTTTCCCATGGCGTCCGAGACGGTGGGCGCCTCGTCTGCCTGCTCCTTGCTCGCGCTGGGCGGCCCTGAATAAGGCCGTTGCGCTCGTGACATGCACTTTGTCCTCTGTAATATACATTTATTTCTGGGTTTATCAATTAATTGTTGTTATGGATTTCGCTACCACCTGTTCAATTACATTACTCACAATCAATCTTATTTTGTTTAAAAAAATTTAAACGTTTATAAATAAACCGTCTTTAGTTAAGACGTATTTCAAGTAATTGTAATTTTAATTAAAATGTACCTAATTATTTTAGATACGTCTTCATTGATTATAATTCCAACAAATTTGTTTTTATTATTATATATTCTTTTACAAGAATCTAGGTATATTAAGAAGGTGACTAAAACTCATGTAGTACCTAGTCTATTAGGTTTTAAAGTTTTCAACTCTACAACTTACACTTCCTATTTTTCTTCCTTGTTCTTATCTTTGAACAAGTCTTAAGTCGTATCAAGATAATAAATACCAAGTTAATTACTTTTAATCCGGGCTATGAAACTCCAGGTTTAATACTTCTTATTGTTATTTACGTGTGTGGCTAATGCGACCGACGCGGACGACGCGACGCGACGCGACTAGCGACGCCGAGGTAAAGGTCCGATCAGAGTCTAAGGTGCGTTTCGTGAACAATGGCTGGACGTGATGGCATCCACTTGTGCCGCTCTCACGGTTGGTGACCACTCACCACTTGCGGAGGCTGGGTCGGTTCTTAAATAATTGTATAAACGAACCATTACTTCTAAATAGGTACTACTTACCACCTTTACTTGTACAATTATAATTTTGTCTAAGTTTTTCGCGATTTTGCATAATAAAACGCAATTTATACTGGGTTTTACTTGCGTTAGCCTTACCTAGAAAAAGCCAACTGTAAAGTTGGCGAAAGCTCGGTCGTTTAATAATAATGCCATTAAACAATGAAACGTGAATAAAACCCAGTGTGTATGTGTTTCAATTATAATTTTCTGTTAACTGATCCACACTGTGACATTGTAAAAAATAGTAGCTACCTACGTTTAAAATCTTTTAGGTAAAAACTATTTGAAAAAAAATATTTATTTATAAAATATTTCTTTGAATAAATAGTTTTAGGTTATTGTTCCAAGCAATAAGTATTACATGTAGTATAGGTATATAGGTTGATTAGTAGCCATGGTACAGGTCTATGTGAATAATTTGAGGCTCGATAGCGCTGTATGCAATCCTGCAATATATTATATACTTACCTAGATAATTGCATCTATGCAGGCTATTGCCATTATGAATGTAGAATCATAAGAATGGAGTAACTGCGACTCTATAAAAAGTAGCGCTGAATTATTAATATTATGACTGTACTTTTCTAAAAATCTAAAAATTATGCATTTTGGTAACTAACTCAGAGACATATAGTGAGATAGTGGTTCGAATGTTCACCTATCATTTATTTAAAAATTAGCTACTTATATAAGTAAAAATAACAATTATCTACCTTTAATAGTGATTCCCATAATAGAGCAATGTAAATTAAAATTGAGAAATTGACTTTATATAACAATAAAAACTACGATGATTTTACAACATTAAGTTAATTTGATTTCCTAATAAAGGACGAAAACTGATGCGACCACACAAAGAGGTTGAATCGTAATAATAATACAGAATAATACTGTGCCCATAAAAAACAAGTGCCGCAAAAAGTCTCCGAGTCACCTTGAAGGCGGGAGTAAAGAACTCAGGTAGTGAATTGCTTCATTCTAACTAAATAATTTGATTGGTAGCTAAAACGGATGATAAATAATACGTTTTTATAATTTGGGAACACATCGAAAAATTTGTTGAAGTTCTGAAGACTTTAGCTCACCGATTAGTTTTTGGCTTTCTGAAATGAAAATACTAGACGAACATTATTCTTACGACTGCAAAAAGATATCCATTCTAACATTGTAAAAATGTGAACATTTGTGTGTAAGTATGATTTACCCCTTCATGGAAAATCCGCAAAACAGATTGCAATGATAAATGTAAATAGCAATAGGTAGAGCTGGAATAGGGAATAACATAATATAGGCTAGTCAATATAGATAGATAGACACACGTCAAAAATCGATAAAGTAATAGCGTTTTTTTTTTAATTTCCATATACGTAACAACAAAAAGTATTATATTTTTTTAGTCTACAGAGATACTTGACTAAGTTACGATCCAATACCTTTCTCATAATTGAAATAAAATATTAATTTAGGCAAACGCTTGTGAATTCGATTCACTGACCATTCCAACGACTAAACGTGTCTTCACGGCTACCTGACAAATTTAACATACGGCTTTAATTTTGTTTCACCGCTGTTCTCTTTTGTGTCGTCACGTATATTCTCTATTATTAAGGTTCCTTCCGATCTTGCATCAAAAGCACCTTGCAGTGCAATTGACAGAATATTGTCTTAGGTGGACACTGGACAGGTACAGTCCTTTGTCCGATAAGGAGACAACACGCAAAAACCTTCGGAAAAAAACCGGCGCATAAACACCTTAACAAATCTTAAGATGACGTTGTAAGGTGTTTTTATGACGACGTCAATTTTAAAGCCTGATGACAAAAAAATAGTCGAGTCACTTTGTTCTTGCAGGTGTAATAAAGGTTTTCTACGGGATATGCTTTCAAATATTGAAGTGTGAAATTATAAACAACAAATAAGACATTGTAATCATCTTTACGGTGTGTTTCCTGTGGACTTGTTTCCTATACAACATTAGCTCAGTATTATCTATTATTTACTTGAGAAGAATACAAATGAGTAAATGGAAATTTTTCTTATTTCTCTGAATAAATTATTGTTTGCTAACTAATTGTCCCGTGGTTTCACTCGCATTTCCGATTTTCATAAATCTTTTCTCAGTGAATGTTTACCGAATACAACCTATTTGTAAGCCAAATCTAAGCCAGGTCCGTTGCATTAGTTGGAACTTTGTGCTTGGATATATCAGTTAGTGAGTCAGTTAGTAGGTGTACTTTGAATTTTATATGTTTAGATTTCATTTATTAGATTGATTGGTTGTATTATTGTATGAAAGGGCAGTCTCATTAAGGTCTATGCATTAGATCGGGGCGGATTGTATTCGTTTACCCCTGCGCGTGTCGTGGGAGTGCCGCGCGCGTGCCGCTCCCATCGCGTGATGCCCTCCGATTGATCGCTAATACTTGCGTTGCGTTCATGTTAGACTCATTGTGTAGATGCGGTTAAGTGTACCCTTTAATAATATACTCAATGAAGGTAGATATTTTGTTTTAAACGAATTACATAAGTAAAGTACCTATGTACTGTTGTCTAAAAAGTAGGTGGATAAGTAGGTAAAGAAAGTAAAGCTAAACATCGTGTACAAATAAAAACAAATCTAAACATTTGTCTCTGTGTGTCAAATAAATAACATAAAACGCTACTTCCCACAAATTCTGTGGGACACTGTTACAACACCCATTACATAGAAAGTTTACTGTCGTTCTTTACCAGTTCGGATATACGAGCTCACATATAGACAGAGTAACTTAATATCTAAGCCAGAGGCCGTTAATAACAGCAACCAATATTGGCCTGCCGTTATTACTCCTCGGTGTGTGCTTATTGACAGAACAAACAGTTCGTTTCTGTGTGATATATTCCCTCCGTTCCCACGGGAGGGCGCGAGAAATCCCTTAATTCGTGCCTTGCAGGTGCGGGCTCATTACGCGTTTTTCCGGCACGTGCCGGCGCGTGCAATGTCCAATATCGACAACGATATTTGCGGAACAAATACGCTCTATGTACCCCGACTATCGGTTCGATCAATAAGATATATCGAAAACTGTGCGCAAGGATACACATCGAATAGAATATGTCAAAGTATCTAGTCTTATTTCACTATCAACGATGGATTAATATCCTTCTGGGTATGACGATGTAAAATAATTGCTAAATGAAATTTTATTTTATGAACTAATTTCGTTGAAGATTTCTTTTATGACATGGTATGACAAATCTCATGGCACATGTCTAGAAAATATAAATAACTTATTTGTACTAGTAAATATTACTGTAAAAATAAAACACATAGCGTTACATTTCACACGCGAGCGTTTGTGTGAAATGTAACGTTACAGATCGAGCAATTAAATACTGCGTCTTGAGTGCACATTGTGAGTCGAATCTATATAATGTTACATTGATTCCGATATTGATTATCCTTAAGGTGCTAGTATCCTTAAGAGCACCTTAAGGATAATCAATATCGGATAGGTATGTTCAAATAAATAATTCGTAGACAGCTCGTAGACTGTCGTAGATCAATAAATTAACATTTAAAAGACATCAACGTCATCAAATTTAATTCACAATATTTGAGTCACTTATGTTTAGTGTAAAATTTGATCTGAGTTAATTCGTCGAAATTCCATGGATGGTAGTCCAAAGTTCCGATGGGAAGCGGTGGTTCTCGTGTGAATCGGCTTCGGCGTGGGAAGCCAGCGCAGGTCACAGGTCGGGATAATTACGAAGAGTTCTGCGCCCGCGCCGCGCGCCGCCCGTCGACCGAGCCGACGTGGACCACGGCGCACGACTGAGTCCGTGGGGTGCCCAACTGATACTTACATAAGTAAGTGGTTTCAGTTGGTCTCAAACTTGTCATATATAAAAGTATACCTATCTAGGTATAGAATAATTATTTATTCCAACACACCAAATAAAATTAAGAAGGCATATTATAAGGAAAAAAATATTTAAAAAAACTTAAATCAAATTAGCTATGTAGTTGGTAGTTCAAGCTTTTTCTTTACTTTTAAACTTTTTCGGTATAATTGTATTCTGTTTCTCTTCTTACCCATGTGTTGTGCTAGTAGATATTATGTAGAGTTGGTAACCTATATATCTATCTAATGCTGGAAGTGACATATAGTTTGTAGATCCAATTATTTAGTAGTATATTTTGTTATATAAGTAGTTTCCTTGATCGGTATGTAATCATCTCTCTTTAAGGTAAGTATAAAGTGTTCTAAAAATAAATTAGACAAACTCTTTTATGTATTTACCTATGTTACAGAACATCGTTGCCTTGCAAATTGAAACGACAAAGCACATCCTGTCTGGCACGCAGCGTCACGAGCAAACGAATCATCTAATCAATACTGATTTCAACAATTTAACATATAAAACGTTCCCGCTTGTTGAACAGTAAAGTATGCAAAGAGGATACGTTTAAAAGTCAATGGGAACATAGATTAGCGGCAATATAAAGGCAAACTATCCATTACAAAGGTAGCTAAACTATTTATTACTGTAGCCTTAGATTACCTAGATGGTGGGTATTGTAACAACGACGTTCGAAGTTTGATTCATTTTTATTTAAACGTGTGTAAAGGCGGGTAATTTCCCGTACCGTTTGACTTTGGAACAGAGACGAGTTTGAAATGCATTACTGTCAGACGACCTTATCAAGTTCTATGAGTGTAGCCTATGAAAATTATAACATTCTTCATCATCAATATGTAACTGTGACCTGCGGTTTAACTCGCTTGAGTATTAAGCTCGTGAAGTTTCTAAAAAAATGTGGATCTTAGTGAATATCTACATATCACAAAGAAACATACATCAAATTTCATGTCTCTAGGACCAGCGATTAAGGCTATGCGTTGATATAGGTATAGTCAGTCAGTCAATTTGTCATGAATTAGAATTTCTTATTATTTGATGATTGATTAAATCTCGTATAAAAACTTAAATACTCTACTAAGGTAAATATGTTAAATATAAATGCTTCTATTTTAAACTTCGCCGTATTTCGATCTCGTAATTGATATCATGGGGAAGGCGTTAACGTCTAATGAAATGCAGTTCTCAGTTACCAGAACCTGTAATTTACAACATTATTGAAGAATGTACTAAACGTGAGAACATAGTGGAATTCCCAAAGTAAACTGGGTGTCGGTATGTTTGAGGCTTTAAGTTCACATGTAGGTTCTGTGTGAACCGAAATGCGTGAGAGCCTTCGCGTTTTCGGGCTGAGGTCATGGGTCGCTTCCCTAATGAGGATAAAATTATACGATTTGAAAAATAAACCCACGAAATCATAATTTATTCGAGGTAGTCCGAAGACTCAGTGTTTCATGTTGAAATAAACTTGAGATTGTTGATCCAAACTTAATTAAGTATTACCATTTAGTTATAATTCGTTGAAAATATCTTACGCTGAAAATTAATAATCAATTTGTCGATCAAATCGGCTGATTTCGAGGTTTCCGAGCCAAACCTGTCAAATATGGATCTGAAATCGGCCGATTAGACGTATCGTTTTTTTTCCTCTGGAATTGAATGGCTAGTTAGGGAAATAGCCCAATAAGAGTCCCAGGTACAGTCGCAAGATTATAGTTGCTATTATCAAAAATAGATGTACGCTATAGATGTGTGTGACTAGATATTCGCGCAATGGCGCGCGAAGGCACGTCACCGTAGGAAGAAAGTTGTTCTTGCGAATTCCTTTGACATAAAGACAGAATAGGCGTTAGTCGCAAAATAATTTTACGGACGCTACGGCAACGCGCCACGGGGCCACGGGCCACGAGGTAGCAGTGCGCTTACACCTTTTAGTCAATTTAGATATTAAGCAAGATGTGAAATTATTTTATCCAAAACCAACTACCAAACTATTACAGAGGATTTTAACTGCTCATTTAATAATCAAGGGTTCCATCGCTTCTAACAGAGCCGTCCGGTTTATCAACCCTGTTCAAGAGATTAATAACATCGCTACTATTAAGGCGGGGAATTTTTAATTCTCAATAAGCGTAAAAGGCATTTAATAATGCAGACGTCCGATCACGTGCGTGTCTCATGAACAAATGCCTAGCATACAGAGTGTTCTCGGTAATGAAGGCGCGGGGGTGGCGAGGGTGGAAGGGGTCGCGTGGCGGTCACGTGACTCCTCTAAGTCGTAGGGCGAGGGTGAATTACATTACTTCTTTGTTACTTTCATATTTATTAAAAGATAACACTAGTATCTTTATGGGAATGGTTTGACAACCATTTAATGTTGTTAGACAAAAGAGAGAAGTAGAGCTTAAATTTTACTGATATTATATTTACTAATATAGGAAGAAAATAGTTACTAACAAATGAATCAAAGACATAATATGAGAATAAATAAATCAAATTTAATTTTAAATTATAGTTATAATATAATAAATAAATTCTGTGACGAACCATCCATCCAGCGCCATCTAGCCCCGTGGTAAGCTGCTAAGCTTGTATTACGGTGACTAGACAAAGGATATACTACTTATATTTATTTTTCTTTGTAAATATATACATATTATACATAGAAATACGCCCAGACCAGATACAAATATTTATTTTATGCATAAATATTTGCACCCAGCGGGTATCGAACCCGCAACCTACTGCATTGCAGTCAAGCGTTCGCCCGACGCGCCACAGAGGTCGTCAGTTAAAGAAGTATCTTAATTCTTGTTGTTGTTAGAATAATAAACTAAATAATAAGCACACACAACATTACACAGTGCAATCTAACCCCAAACTAAGCACTAGGCTTGTAATATGGGTACTAGACAACGGATATACCTACATCATGTTATACTTTTTTTTTGTAATTACATAAATATTATACATAGATAAACAACCAGACCAGATATATTTTTTTATTTTTAAGCATAAATATTTGCACCCAGCGGGGATCGAACCTGCAGCCTTCTACATTGAAATCGGGCGTTCGCCCGACGCGCCACAGAGGCCGTCAGAGGCAATGATAGTTGAAGAAGAAATTATATTTTAATTTTTCTTAAGTATTATATAACAATAAACGTTATTGATTATGATGTGAAAAAGAATAAAATATTTGAAAATTCAATGCCGTACTGCATACGCTCGTAAACTTTAGCATACCCAAACTGAAAAAGAAAAACAACAGCACTTGCACAACAATGTCAAAACGAAACTCCCACAGATTTATAACAAAAACTGTGTCGATTTTCCCACAATCATTGCTGTTATGAATACTAGGGATCAGCGGATTGAGCCCCGTGCTCATTCTGACGTCATTTTGAGATCTCACAACCAATTTTACTGGGACTCTGTTACCCTAAGAACATCTCGATGAAGGAAAGTTCCGATAGCTCAGATTATACTAGTTTATTGTAATGGGGTTGTTGTGACACGGCGGCGTGGGAGCCGGCGCTATTGTGCTCGCACTTAACTCCATCGATAAAGGAACTAAAGGACCATTAGCTAGATTCGCTTTGCTCATTCGTTGTCCCTGATAAATGGACATAGGATTATGATATGGAAAGATTACTATAGACGTATGATGGAACTAATCTACTGCGCGTGATTTATGGGAAAATGGAAAACACACCACACTCTAATCTATTTACAGGGCGTTTCTTTATTGTATAATAATACAATATTCACTGTGTTTGTATTAGAAATTCAATATTTTGTTTAGAATTAAATATCTGATTTCACTTGAGATTCGCGTTTTTTGCAGATTGCAATCTCTACCATGAGGAAACAATAAAAAAATGCATATCGCATTCATTATATTGAACCCCATTCACGTAACCAATGAACCTTGAAAAGTATTTTTGAATTTTTTCAAGTGCTTTTAAACGGTAATAAAGCAGGCAAAGTCAGGGTGAGACCCAGGTGTATCAGGGTACGATATCTTGATTCACTTATGAGGGTTTTATGAATGTCGGTTTTTATGGTGAAAGAACCGCCCTTAAACCTTTGGCGTCAATTATTCGTGACCCTAATTGCAGATGATGCGATACGGTGCATTGTGATCGAGTTGACGGCAATATTGGTTTATTTGTGTAGTTTTTTCTCCTTTGGCTGCTGTTCAAACGGCTGTGTTGGGACTTCGGTTTGTTAACGCATTGTTCGCGTCTTACTTCATTGTTGAGACATATTTAGTAATTCCGGTAAGTATTGTGTTACATATGTGTGCGTGTCCCCGCCACCCCGCTCGCTATTTGAATAAAGGAGTGTGTTACTAGACATTGCGTGTTTCACTCGCCTTTCCCCGATCTATCATTGGCGACGATACGACTACCCGCGTTTTCTACGAAACATGTCTCAATACGGCATTTTAAATAGTTTCGATCATAATCAACAGAATTGGAGTACATACCGTAGTCAGCTGTTACAATATTTTATCGCTAACGATATTAACGAAACTACGGATGCAACAGGCGTGAAACGGAAAGCAATATTTTTGAGCACACTCGCAGAGGGTACCTACAAGTTAACAGCGGATTTAATTTTACCAAAGAAATTGGAAGGAAGCGTGCCTTTCACAGATATATTGTTGGCGTTGGATCGTCATTTCACACCCAAGCGCGTTGGATTTGCCGAGCGACATCATTTTTACACGGCGTTGCAGCAGCCGGGTGAAACCCATTCCCAATGGGCGGCGCGACTTCGTGGCCTTTCGGCGTTCTGCGGGTTCCTAAACATCGAGGAGACACTCCGTGATCGGTTCATCATGGGGATGCGCGCCGGACCCGAAAAGGAAAAACTTTATTCGCAGGACCTTACCAATCAAACCTTAACGGACATCGTGGAGCAAGCGGAGAGCGCGAGCTGCGCTCGCTCGGCCGCAATGGCCAGCGCGAGCGCACATCCCGAAAGTCAACTCTTCAAAATAATGAAGAATAATAAGGGTAGCGGCGTAGGTGGAAGGCGAGAAAGGTGTAGTGTTTGCGGCTACACAAATCACAAGGCGTCGGAATGTAGATTCGTTAATTATAGGTGCAAAAAGTGTCACGAAAAGGGTCATTTACGTAATGTGTGTAAAAAAGTAAATTACGTGGATGTGGGCGGTGACGAGAGTGCAGGAGGCGAAGATGACGACGGTAAGCTTTTTTTCATCCGATCGGTCAGGGGTGAACCAATGGTGGAAACGGTTATGGTTAACAAAATCCCGTTGCAATTTGAGGTGGACAGTGGGTCCGCGGTAACTGTGATTTCAGAAAAATATTATTTGTCCCATTTCAAGCTCGTGCCATTGTCAGTCACTTCTAAGCGGTTAATGTCGTATAATGGAAATCACATAACTTGTTTGGGTACTATTTGTTTACCTGTATCGTACCGAGACCAGAAACACGACTTATTGTTGTATGTGGTACGTGACGGCGGGCCGCCACTCTTAGGTAGGGATTTCATATCTTTGTTTAAATTACAGTTAATGCCATTCAATTATTGTCAGAGTGATAATGACACATTGATAGCGAATTTACAGCGCAAATATCCTGCATTGTTCTCAGACACTTTAGGAAAATTCAACAAATACGAGATAAAATTAACTTTGAGAAAGGACACTAAACCAATTTTTTACAAAGCGCGACCGGTTGCGTTCGCTCTAAGAGAAAAGGTTGCGAACGAATTAAAACGGCTAGTAAGTTTAGGCATTTTACAACCGGTCGAGCATGCAGATTACGCGTCCCCGATAGTACCCGTATTAAAGAAAAATGGGTCAGTCAGACTTTGTGCCGACTACTCCGTGACCTTGAACAAACACTTAATAATCGAACAATATCCACTACCTACTATTAGTGAATTGTTTTCTAGGTTACACGGAGGACAACAGTTTACTAAGTTAGATTTATCAATGGCTTATAATCAATTTTGTTTAGATAATGAATCACAAGCGTTAACCTGTATAAATACTCATCGCGGTCTATTTAAATATACTAGATTAGTGTTCGGTTTAGCCAGCGCACCCGCAATTTTCCAACGGGCTATGGAAGGGGTACTGTCGGGGATAGACGGGGTATTGTGCATGCTCGACGATATCTTAATAACCGGAAAAACTAGGAAAGAACATTTGGAAAGACTATTCGTAGTATTAACCCGTTTACAGGGGGCTGGGTTGACATTGCAGAAAGATAAGTGTGATTTTTTCAAGGACGAAATAACATACCTTGGGTATATTATTTCAAAAGACGGCTTGAAAAAGTCACCAGAAAAAATAAAGGCAATGGTGGAAGCTGCCGTTCCCAAAAATGTAGGACAGTTACAATCATTTTTAGGCCTTATTAATTATTACAGAAGTTTTATACCTAACATATCCTCAGTATTAAGCCCGCTTTATGAGCTACTTAAAAAAAATAGCAAGTGGACTTGGTCCGATGCTCATAACGCGGCGTTCAACCGAGTTAAAGAATTGATGACATCAGATCAAGTTTTAGCCCATTATAATCAAAAGGCTAAAATAATTTTAACTGTCGATGCTTCTCCTACTGGGTTGGGGGCGATTCTATCGCAAATAGGAGCTGACGGGATTGAAAGACCTATCTCTTACGCATCGCGAACGCTAAATACTACGGAAAAACGGTATTCCCAAATACAACGGGAAGCCACTGGTATTATCTTTGGTGTACGTCGTTTTCACCAATATTTGTATGGTAGGTCAGAACCGTTCATACTGAGAACGGACCATAAGCCTTTGCTTGCAATTTTCGGTCCGCAAAAAGGCATTCCCGAAATGACGGCAAATAGACTGCAAAGATACGCAATATTCCTAGGTAGTTATAACTATAAAATAGAATACGTTCGAGGCGCCGATAACAATGCAGACTTCTTATCCCGTGCATCGATAAGCGCCCCCACGCGCGCGCCTACCGCCGGTTCTCAGTACACAAGTACTGAACAACATTGCAACGAGAGCGAGATAGCATGCGATCGCGCAACTTACGTTTGCTTTGTATTAGATGGTAGTTTGCCGTTGACCTTGGAACAATTATGCAATGAAACTAAGAGTGATTTTATTTTAAAACAGATAAAACAATATATTTTGAACGGATGGCCACCGAAATTAAATGATTTACGTTTGAAACCATATCATTTGTGTCGTTTCCAGTTATCTTATGAGAACGGTTGTATTATGAGGGGGCACAAAGTAGTAATACCAGAAAGTCTCCAGCAACTAGTATTGAAGGAATTACATTCGTCACATTTAGGCATAGTTAAAACGAAGGCAGAAGCTCGATCTAGATTTTGGTTTCCAGGAATCGACGTTATGTTGGAGAATTTAATAGGTTCGTGTGATATTTGTGTGCAGCTACGACCGACTCCGGCTCGTGTCCCACTATCCCACTGGGAATATCCACCTACCCCTTTCTACAGAATTCACATCGACTTCCTCGGACCTTTTAAAGGTAAAACACATTTAGTAATGGTTGATGCTCATACTAAATGGGTCGAAATATATAATATGAACACAAGTACAAGCACCGCTGCGGTAATAACAAAGTTATGTGATTTTATGGCAAAGTTCGGTATACCAAACACTTTAGTGAGTGATAACGGCACGAGTTTTTGTTCCATAGAATTCGAATTATTTTGTTCATCGAATGGTATTACACACTTAACTTCCCCGGTTTATAACCCAGAAAGCAACGGCCAGGCAGAGAGCTTTGTCAAAATCATAAAGAAAGGGCTTAAATCTTGCATTTTAATGAATTTGAATGAAAGAAATACTGACATAAAGCTCCAAGAGTATTTACTTAACTATAGAAATTCGGTTCATACCAGTACCGGTTTGTCACCCGCTGAAATGGTTTTCGGTCGGAAACTAAGATCGCGGTTGGATTTATTAAATCCTTCGCCTCCGTCACACTCGTCACCGGCCGTGTCTAACCTAATTAAATCCAAACAGTGTACACAAAATGAAAAACAAAGGACAAGAAAAACGACAAATTACCAACAGAACGACAAAATTTATTACAAAAAATATAGCAACAAAACAACCTATCAGTGGTGTAAAGGCATTATAGTAAAAAGAATAGGAAAAGTTATGTATCTAGTACAAGACATTAAAACCACGGAATGTATAAAAAGGCACATAAATCAAATAAAATTTGATTTAGGAACTAGTAACGATATGAACTTAATTTTATCCAATGTGCCGCCGCCGCCAGCCACGTCGCCGCCGTCGACTCCCCCGCCGCCGCTGCCGCCTTCGACACCGCCGTCGCACGAGCCGCAGACGCTTCAGCCTCAACCACCTGCTACTCCGTTACTCACCATGCCACCGTTAGAGGATGAGGTCGCATCACACACGTCTCAGAGAGAAACGGTGAACAGCAGACGAAGAGAAGAGATCTACGCACCGAACGATTCAATACCGTCGATGGAAAATGAGGATATGCGTTCACACATAGATGTCGACTCGACAGCGTCACACACAGACGACGAATTTCAAGAAGCCGTAGACGATGATGATCCGGAACAACCTACCCAACAGGTCACTGAGGCTCACACTTTGGCAGAAGTAGCCGTACCATACTCGTTACGGTTACGCAACCGGCTTATTAACTTTAAACCTTTTTATGAATAGAGTGCCTATTACATTTTATCATGGTACATAACATTTGTGAAAAAGATTGCGTTCAGAATATTTTGTAATAGGGGGAGGATTGTTACATATGTGTGCGTGTCCCCGCCACCCCGCTCGCTATTTGAATAAAGGAAGTGTGTTACTAGACATTGCGTGTTTCACTCGCCTTTCCCCGATCTATCATATTGTAAACAAACTTATGAAATGGTGAAACAGTTCAGTACGTGCGGATATTACGCAACGCGTTGTTGAACGTTTCGACTTCACGATTGGCTTACGGCTTACGTTCCCAATTAACACCAACTAAAATGCATGAACTCTTACGTGAATTTTGATTGAGTGTCATCGTAAAACTGATGACTGTAAACGGATAATATGCTTACGAATTTGCCTAATGTAGAATTATTGATTTCGGTGACAAAAACGAGTCACGCACGATCATTTTCACACCTCGTCGTTTATTAGCTCAGTAAAATATTGATTTGGATTTTTATAGTCTGTCCTATTAGGTAATCGTATAATTTGTCAGACATGAGCATGTAACATCTTCTTCAAACAAGCTTTGATCTGTTTGAGATATTGCTCAACATGTTTATCTACTTTTCCAATGGACTATATATGACTGTTGTATGTTGGTGATGTTTATCCGACGAGAAGAGCTTGACCTGGATATTTAGTCCACCATTTATATGTATATGTATTAAAGCAAAGATAGTCAGCAATATGATGAAGACAGTACCTACTCGTTAACGGTGATTATTATTTTAGTTAAACTTTTCCAATTGACGTAGATAAACAGACGTCCGACTTATGCATAACATATTTCCACTAAATAAGGTTTCTCTAATAGCAGCCGTAAGATCAAATTAAATGCCTCAGGGTGACCGGAAAACTATAACGCTTGGTGAGCCACTTCATTACACAAAAAGAAGAAGCAGACTAAATAAGGTTTATTAACGTTTATCGTTAAACGTGTTTAATCAAGCAAGACCAATGTTTCGCTGTATCAACTTTTATACCATCTCAAAACAACGTGAGATATGGTATCAATCACGCATGATATATGTGGCCAGAAGAATATGTCTTATATCACATTTTAACTTGGTATATTAAATTACCGGAAACATTGAAAATTTATAAGGGCGCTGCCAGATTTTCTGTAAGCAAGGTGTCAGTACAACACCCCTATAAAATCTCTAGTCCAGATGGCCTGTATGTGAATCGTAGAAGGGCGCTTTTCACACCGCGCACCGCGAGCAAATCGCAGCTGCTTACGTCACAGCTGCGCTACTGTACGCAGTATGCAAACGCCCTAATAAAGTAACACTTTTTATTACTAACCTCGATATAAAGCCAGCAATCGGAGTACATCAGGGTAACACTAATCCAATAGATAACTTTGATAAAAACGAAACGGTTCCCATGTCAGTAAATCGATTGGTTTACGACGTCCTTTTGACATGGATTAGAGATTATGTAATTTCAAAAAATTTAAAAGTTTAAATTCACGTGAAAAGATATTATGAAAAAAGAAAAAAGATAAATACACATCACCCCAATGATCTGAAAACCCTGATCAAATTCAATACTGAAAATTCATCACCACCTTGAACCTTACACGTCCAGTCATAAACCAAGATTGCTCCTGTCCTAATAGATATCTGTAATAAATGATGATTGTAATTTAACACATGATCTCAAAAAAAATAAAAACCCCATGAGTTTGTTATGATTTTTAGCTCATCGGAGGGAAACACACTAAAATCATAGCTGTAAGTCCTTAGACGTATCAAGGTGATCATGTACACGTATTATGACACGTTTTAAATAAAATAAAGCATTTGACTATTGAAGAGCACATATTCCATCTAAATCTGTTTACGGTTGCAGCATCCGCGCCTGCGTACATCTGAAAGCTGACGTTTTCACATGTTTGGCACATGTAGCTGCAGATGATCTCCACGTGAACAAAGGGGCTCTTGTCTCTTACCGGCTGTGTCCTTTTTCATGTACCTAAGTACCTACACACAGTAGCGCTATTTTAAAAATTTGAAGAATAGGGGATTGAGCTAAATATACATAAGTAACAAATTAGCTGTAGTTCTGAATATCTTGTATCTATTTTAGCTACCCTTTGTATTCAATTGAAAGATCTAAAATCATTAAATCTTTATTTGATTTTTAAATTACCATTTAACAAATGGCTACGAAATTTTACGGATGTGGTTAGTTCAGTAGGTACATCTTTAGAAATTAAAATTAATCAATTAAAAAAGTTCATAGATTTTTCTTCCATTTTCGCGATTTTGTATTGAACTAAAACTCTTTTCACGGTTTTAATCGCGTTGTTTTTATCATCAGAATTGTTTCAAAAACAACGCGAACAAAACCTTAATATGAGGTTTACGTCAATAAAAAAATCATTTTATAAAAGTTCCAGTTTTATTACTATGAAATTGGTAGGTAGAGTCAAAAGCGTTCGTCGCAAGTGCGAGCGAGTCTCTCGAACAAGACATGTGTCGGTCGGTGGAGGTGAGGGCGGCCCGCCCAACTCGCGCTCGTAAAGGTGATCTGTACACTTTTATTGTTAGCTTTATCGTCAACATCTTTATACTGCACGTGTAGGCGAACAACAATCATTTCAATAAATCATCCAGTAATCGATCAGAACGTAAAATTGCTTTAAATATTAAAGTACAATTACCTTCTTATGTTACACTAGCTGGTCCCGTGGCATTACCCGCGTAAGTCTTGATTATTAAATCTAGAAATATTGAAAAAACTCTTGATTAAGAGATGCGGACATCCTACGCCATATAAAGATTAGACTTACCCACATTACATTTAGCTCTTTACTTTCAGCGGTTTAAGTTCTGTGTTGATCAGTTAGTCTAGACAAAGCAATTTATAGATAGGTATCTACAGATGTTCATCCTCTGAAATTTGAGACAAGTTTGAGCAAATACCATGTTTTTAATTAGCTAAATCGTTTAAACCCTAAATTTAACGATTTTGCTAATTAATACCATGTATCTAACTCTGAAAGAAAGAATATTAGAATGCATAAGAAACATAAAAAAAAATAGTTTCTGTTTGTGTCTAGTAAGGTATATGCTATACCTACATACAGCCTGATTTAGAACAAAAAATATAGAAGTTGATAAAGTCACGTATATTCAGTAGGTACCTATTCTTGAAAATTTCTGGGATTATTTCTGTTCCCATGTCAACGTTTCTTGCAAATGTTCGAAAGATCTGCAGCGCAGATGTAAGTACTTTTGGCAGTTTTTTCTCAACATGTTGACTAAATATTGTGACTTTGAGCACTTACTAATCACTTTACAGATAAAAGGAAGGGTCTATAGATTAACGTTTGCCATATGTAGAAAGTTGCGATAATTCTTCCCAAAATGAAACACAGAGTATAGATAAATATACACTGTGTTTGATATTGCTGTTTCATATTCAATAAGTATTATTTACTTTAAATCCATCTATTTTTTAAAAAACGAAAGTTTAACTGGTTTTTCGTTTGAAAGTTTGTTTCAATCCCGCAAAAACTATTAAACCGATTGCGATTATACCTACACAATGGAATGACACAGGCTACTTTTAATATTATAATCCCGTGGGATCGGGCCCTACACGGGCGAAATTTCAAATGGCGCAGCTAGTAATTAATTTATAAATTGCTTGCCTTTAATAACTCTAGCTAATACTAGGTCCATTACTCTTACAAATTTACAGTCAGTATTCATATCACCTTTACATAGATGTGACGTCTATAAAACACGCTTGATTGATATCTATCCGCGAGGAGCGGTCACCTCTGTTCACGCTAACATCTGGGCACATTCACCGTTTTTGTCTGGCCCTGCCTGATTAATGATACCAACATTGTGTCAATATTTGCATAAGAAACGAAACAAGAAAAGAACTTATCGTCCCGCAATCTCCGCACCAACGTTGATGACTTTCGTCTTAAGTTACTCGTACCTACAGTTATTCGAACATAACTCTAATCCATTTGAAACTTTATTCTTCGTAATCTTAAGGCTAAGTTTATTTAACAATGCTTGGGTTAATTGAAGGTGGAAATGTTACCTTATGGCGTAGGGTTTGGGTGCTTATTTCTGAAGCAAATATTTAACTCGTTAATGTCCTATGGCTGGGATCCGATGGAAACTTGTCGGACGCGTCAATAAAAATATTCATTGGCTTACACTCTATTTAACAGTTGATGAGACAACCCTGGTCAATGTGTCAGGGATGTCACAGGCGTTATTTTAATTATTCTCTGCATCTAAACTAATATTATAAAGAGAAATGATTTATTTGTTTGTTTGCTTGTTTGTAATTAATATACAAGATGTAACGGGTAAGCCCTTTTAATCCGAAAGGGGGTTGTTCTAGACGTCTAGGCGAATAACTTTTGTTCTACAACTTTTGAAAATATAACTTTTTTTTTGATAATTTTGTGATTTTGTTTCACTGAGAAAACAGCTGTTTTTGAAAATAAAGGTTATTAAAGTTTTGATTGAGTAGACCAAACTAAATAAAAGGACAACATAAGGTCAATGACCTCGAACTCTTAGAAACAGCTGACTTTCAAGTAAACTTTACACCAATTTTTTTCGAAAAGTACTTCGAATTTCCAAAAGTCGTAGAACAAAAGTTGTTCGCCTAGACGTCTAGAACAACCCCCTTTCGGATTAAAAGGGCTTACCCCTTACACCTTGTATTACGAAACTACTGGACCAATTTTGAATGTTTTAAATATCCACCATTAAAAAGCTACATTATCAAGGAGTAACATAGCATATTTTGATTCCGATATTCCCATAGGAACGGGCTACACGAGTGAAAGCGTGGGACGTAGCTAATAAATCATAAAAGTTCTAAATTCAGTTTAAATTGGTTCGCCATTCAGGTTTAAATTTGTCAATCTCGTCACGCCATCTCTGATCTGCATAGACTTCAATCGAAGAGTTGGAAGGAGTCCTTTGCCCAACAGAGAGACAATTCCTGTTAATTTAATATAATAAATAGCAGCTCGTTAAAATCTTATATCCGTGATTGCAAAAATGACTTACGAAATTTATGTATGAGACACTCACTTGCGACTTGTGATGAATCACGTTTCAAATATGACATGTCGCATTATGTAGGTAAATACACACATACATAGGTAGCTACTGTTGATGTTAATGACCTTTAATTAAAACACTTGACTGCGTAGGATGGAGGCTTTGCTTAAAAATACATAAAACACCTTGCCTAATTAGAGAAAACTACACATAACGTTCCATCTGTTACAGGTAATAAAAAAGTTATAATTAAGTAGTTATTAAATATGTGTACAATGCGTTTTACTTGTAACCAAAACTGTTTCGATGTAGAATTGTAATACTTACATTAAAATGCATAGATTGCGTTAATTTAATTAATGTTATGTAGAACTGTGTCGGTTACGTAAATAAATCTGTAAACTTTGATAATGATATATTTTGTGATGTGCATGGCGGGAATCGAACTTGCGGCTAATAGTTCACTACGCCACAGCGGTCATGGTTTGTCATAATTTCATATTTTTCTGGGACACCTGTCCCCAAGACCATTGTTAACGTGGTTGAAACGTAGAGACAAGAAAAATAAAAAGTAAAAATCAGCCGTAAAAATATATGAAACTATGAGTTCTAATCGATTTACTTTAAATAGTTTATTGATGTTATAAAAATTGTGTGTCATCCCTGATAGTAATTCCAACACAAGCGGTCTGATTGATGCAATGAAAAATGACGCGACAATGTTTTGAGAAATTGCGTTCTCGAGAGGGACTTCATTGTGCGGATACAGAATAGGATTTTATTACTTGCATAATTTAATATAAACTCGCAGAGACGTGTCGCCGAACCGGATCATCAAACACGACTTTGTTAACTTTTGTTCATTGTAAGTATTTACATTGATATCTTCCTTTCTACTCTATTCATAAGGCTCGATCATTAATACACGTCTCATTTTTGTTTTGGATTTTCACGTGTGCTTTGGGGTTCAACCTACTTTTTTGTTCTTACATTTTCAAGCTCTGGTCTAGTCGAAGGGTTAAGTCTAAGATAAATTAAGGGCCTATGTAACCCTAATAGGGATAAAGCTAGCGAATTTCAGATGTGTAAGTGAAGGACGTAAGATGCGACTATGCAACATCTTAGTACGTAACACGTTAATGTAAACGTTAATCTTGAAATTGAAATCATTCAGGACCTGTATTGAGCTAAATTCAGTTCTTATAGAAAGTTTTATTAGTTAACGGACAATTTGACTGAATAATATCACTTATTTGTACAATTTAGAGGGAAGTTTGGGATTTTTTCCTATCGAGAAAATTTACAGGAATCGTGTTTTTACGTTAATAATGACTTAGTTAATATCCTCGACTTAATAAATATGGTTTCAAAAACTTTTGATTCAAATAACTTTTAGCAATTCATCCTAGAAACATCAGTTCTGGCCTGCTATAGCCGCTTAAGTCCAAGCACAGCACACTCTGTAGATTTTCAGCCTAAGTGCGTCATCGTTTGTAAGATCGCCCACCTCGCCTCGCCTGCGCATTGCACGTGGTTCAACCATTGTTACTGATAATAATTGATTCAAATGAATTTCAATAGGATTCATCAATAGTGAACTTATTTAGTGACCGACAAACAGCGCGAGCGCTTTCTTTAGCTACTGATTCATTTGTCACAGGTGTGTGTACAGGTGCGAAAATAGTACTCATAAAAAGAAGCCTTACAAATAATAATTAACAATAAGTACGTAGTATGTAAGTATGTTTTTCTCATTAAAAATGTCCGAATTGATTGGAATCTAATCTAGAGCATTAATTAATAAATTGAATATCATGAATTTTAATGTTTATATTTAAAATTATAATTAAACATATTGTCAAGTGTCAACAACTGATCCAGTTCTACTATAATCTATACGCGCACAGATAAGTCGTAGCAGAGGCGGGTCGCCGCCGTAGCGTCGCGGATTCTTGTGCGACTATCGCCATTCTTTTTGTGTCTAAAGATTTCATGACTCTACAGCGACGCGCCTTCGCTGCGACTTATCAGTGCGTGTATAGTCTAAGACGTTATAAAGTTTATTTATTTATTTTATTTTATTTATTTCACAAAATCCACAGCTCTTAATACTAGATATTACAAAAGAATAAAATTAATCTTACAGCCACTAAAGGATTTACATTGTTTATATTAAAAATATTTGAATCGACTGACGCGAGTTGTAACATCAATGACTATAATTTAATATAAAGAAATTAAAACTACCAAAGTGAAAAACCAGGAGTTCAAGTAGATTTAAATAAACTAAGTAGGTACATTTACTTTTCTGTAGTGTGTAGGTAGATATATTATACAAGATGTAACGGGCAAGCCCTTTTAATCCGAAAGGGGGTTGTTCTAGACATCTAGGCGAACAACTTTTGTTCTACGACTTTTGAAAATTCGAACTTTTTTTTTGAAATTTTTGAGATTATGTTTCACTGAAAAAACAGCTGCTTTTGAAAATAAAGGTAATTGAAGTTTTGATTGTAAACCATCAAACTAAATAAAAGGACAACATAAGGTCAATGACCTCGAACTCTCAGAAACAGCTGATTTTTAAGTAAACGTTACACTTAAAATTCTCGAAAAGTACTTCGAATTTCCAAAAGTCGTATAACAAAAGTTGTTCGCCTAGACGTCTAAAACAACCCCCTTTCGGATTAAAAGGGCTTACCTGTTACATCTTGTATAACTGATAAGTGTTACAAGAAAAATAAACTAGGTTGGATATTTTGACTCTACCTACCTATAATGTGTAAAATATAATAAAATAATATAATTATAATAGGTAAAAGTAAATATTTTATAATGATTTATTACTATAATAAAGGACGAGATGACAAATTGTTCGTACTAGGAAACAAATTTTAAAAAAATAATGTAGATCTATTAGAAATTAGAATAGGCCATGAGTTAGAAATATATTTATCAAATATAGAATTGGCTATTGTCTTCGTAACTCTATAGACAAAGACCCAGTGATGACAGCTCGTCGGCCATTTACAGTTGCAAAGCGTCGTGAGGTAAAGTGTAGGTAGAGGTACGTTCGTATGTTAGACTTTGACTAACTGCGCATGATTTGTAGACAGGTGTGTCTGCGCAGCGTATCCGTCCAACTCTTCATTTGTAAGTGTCAAATCACTGTTATTTTACCGGCCACGTCATTTTTACGCAAGTACTCATTTACAAATTTTGAAATTTAGTAAAATAATTTTCTTAACAAATACCTATTTTAAAGGAAAAATACATCTTCAAAAATTCACTCGCGGCGGTTTTTAATACTTATGTATTTTTTCGTAGTAAAACAGAACATTTTCTGCGCTTTATTTATTAACAGCATGGTTGCAATGCTGTACAGACGTTTCACCGTCTGTACAGACGGTTTCTCCTGGTTTTCCGCGAAAACAAAACAAAATATTACATGTATTTTTTTTCTTTATAATATTTCTAGTAGATGTATGGTAAACGCTTTAAAAAATGAAATAACGAGATAATATAGACCTTTTATAAATATTAAATTATGAATTTTGAACTATGTTTAATTTTTACACCTACCATAAAACCATTCCAGTGCATCATAGCCAGATGCATCTAATTTACGAACGCAACAAATGTTTACAACTCGAGTTTGACGGAAACATTTAGCCTTCCGCAACATTTGGCGATCACCTTTCTTTAGAAAGCAATAACAGCTAGTTGTAAAACGATGGTAAAACAAGAGACATGTGGGCTGCAACTGCCAGGTTCCCGATGGTTCCCATACCAGTACACGTGTAAGGAACTCGCAAATCTGCTCAGCAGATTGCTGATAACAAAACCATTGAGTGAAACCATGGATAGGTGCAACGTAGACAGTAATTCTACTAATAAATAGAGGCCGCCCATTTTACCACCTAGATTTCACTTGTTTAAGTTTTTCTTCGAATTGTAATTTTTATTTTGGTGTTACAATAAAATATAATCTACCTATCTATATATATATAAGTTTCTAATTTTGTTCCGCATTGATTCGAATTAAATTGGTAGCACCTATTAGATCTTCTTCTATTTTTCGTACAGTGATGGGGCTCATGCACCTCACACCAAATGTAAGAGTTTTCAGTCTAAGTTGCCCAACTACTGGCTATCACAAATAACAAGCGGAACCAACTGCTTAACGTGCCTTCCGCAGCATGGAGGATCTCAAGAAACTGTTTTGTCGCCACACAAATTTATCGGTCACCCATCCATGTAATAGACGAGGGACCGATTATATGGCGGCCTAAAACACATGAAAAATCAGGAGAGAGAGAGAGCAGAATTTGTAAGCGGGTGAAACTACTGTGCACTGTTTAGTCTCCTTCGTGTCAACGTCGTCAAAAAGTCAACTTTGCGGAGCCCTGGTCCAAAACTCGTAATGCAATAAAAATATATTTACTTACGTATGTAAGAAAAACATTCAATTCATATTAGGTATCAGAGCTGCTCACAGAACTACTTGATAAAAGAGGCTCAGGTAAATTACGGCTTAAGATAATAAAAACGATACTTTTCTTGTGTTTGTATATCTGCCGATCGCATTATCGTGCTTAAGATTTTCGGTGCACGTGCACTTAAAATCTGATAATTGATAATAGCTGATAATTAAATTGACAAAATGAAAAAAAAATATAATGCCTACGGTAAACGATTAAGTTTTCTATCCAACTTTTGAACTTTAGAAAATTTTATTCAATTTTCTATTTTTTTTAAATGATTAAGCCTGGATTAATAATCACAATTATAAGTAGGATTTTGACATAGCTACACACAACCCCAAGTCGCTTAATTTGCGTCTAGATAACTCTATATTGTGCATTGTCCTGAAATATTAATAAATAATATGTACCTACCTAGACATAGATACTCGTACATGATAGTGTCACAAACTGTAATAACCGTGAACCGCAATGTGGACAGATGCGTCACTGATACCGCTATGCGCTATCTCAGTAATTATGTAGAGCCGCAACTGTTGCGATTTCGACGCATAGCACAATCAGCCTTTCCAATTCATATTGTATTTTTACACGACTGACAAAGGAAGTGTTTTGTTTTAGATACGATGTTTTGAACATCTATACTATCAATAACCAGCTATATGTTCTACATAATACCCACAAGTCTCGATCCCTTGGAAATATCGTGATCAAAATTAACCTATGTTACTCTCGGTAATATAGCTTTATAAAAATAGTATGATATTATGTAGTATATCCGTTGTTTAGTACCCATAGTACAAGCCTAGTGCTTAGTATGGGGCTAGATTACGCTGTGTGAAATGTCGTGCAATATTTATTATTATTTATATATATTTATTTATTTTGTACACAAGGAAACATTCACAATTTAACAGTCATAATTAGATACATATGCATTGGCTGTTGAATTTCTTATGAAATAAATTAAATGAAAGTTGTAATTAAATGATGTAGTTCCATAGCCCATTCGGAGCCGTTACAAACAAACAAACAGACAACGAAACAGAGAAACAAATATAATATGTTTCCTTTTATTAATATATCTAAAAGTCTACCTGCAGAATTTTATAATATTAGTACAAAACAGAAAGAGCTTTTTGAAAATTTGCTTTAGCAAAAAAAAACGCAAGTCTTTTAACGCACAAATTCTAAAGAGTTGCAAAGGAAGCTGCATTCAAAGGTAGTAAAATACAAGCCGTAAAAATGCGAAGGTGAAGTGATGACCTCGACAATATCTAGCTAGGTAGGTACGATTATATTGTTGTTGTTTTTATACATAGTATTGTAATGAAAGCGCATAAAGGATAAGATCAAAGTAACACGTGTGCGGATCGATGCGCAGACGCAGCTGCGTGCACGTGTGTGCGTAGATTATGTATGGATATTATCCAGGTACTATATACAGGACCTCTTGGTACACTGAGTAATGTTAAACTATGTAAAATAACAAAAAAAATACTTAATCAACTCTGAAATTATCTTTATTTTCTATACAGCTGCAGAAATAGTATGTAAAGTGAGTAGAATATTGATTCCTGTATAACAAAGTCTTAAATATCTAGTTACTTACATATTTTATTTTTAAAGGTTCTCAAAAAATAGTAAAAAATAAGATCGGCCATAATATTTCTCCGTTTTGGACAGCAGATGTTTTGGGTACTTAAGCAATAAACTCATTTGACTTTACAACATCTTATTTGTAAAACAATTGGAAATATCCAATCTGTTCCGAGTTGATGTCCATGTGTTTTCGCCATCAAAGAGTGCTATCATAAAATTACAAAAGAGCCTTTCTTCAAGAAGCAAATGTGGAAGTTCTCACGTCCATGTGCGGCTCAGAATTTTGGACAGTCGTACATATATTTTGGGGGTCTGGTTTGCAGATGTCGATGATAAGACCGGCAAGTTCAAACATGAATTTCTGGAATTACTCCGAAAATGTAACTGTCAAGAAGGAAGTCAAACTTTCAAACAACGGATTATTTGAGTAGTTTGTTGTTTTACACTCAATTATATTGTATCATTAAAGAGATTAGAGCATGGAAGCGCTTTAAAATAAACCCTTTGATAAAAACAATAAATATCTTGACGATATTAATCATCAACGAGCAGTTATATTATAAATGTGTGTCTTGTTTAAAAATGCTTCAGTTACTTAGAAAAAAAAAAAAATTATGAGCTGTTTCTTCTTCATAAATAAATATCTCGTTAATTATGAGAAATAGAGTCGGTGTTCACGTTATACTGGACTATAAATAAATAAGCTAATCATTTTTTCAGTCACCTAAATACGTCAGTTTTGTCGTAGAGTGACAGATGCGACACGGGGACCAGCCGGGTTTTACTCACGTTTCAAAGGCAAGAAAATGGAAAATGATACATTTTCTATACAATTTTCTTCTTATGACTTTACATCAACTAGAAATACATATGAAAATAGTGCAGAGCGTATTTGGATTTTGTGTTATGTGCAACAGAACGAACGTGTAAACTTTTTTTTTACTGAATATTCTACACCTACTTAATGAATTTAATCCTAAGTTTTATCAATCTTCTTATACGCTTTTGTTTCCTGACCTATACTATACTAATAATATTAAGAGAAAATATTTGTTTGTTTGTAACGAATATGCACCGAAACTACCGGACCGATTTAAAAATATTTCACTGATACTGGGCTACATTATTGAGGAGTAACATATGCGACTCCAATATTTCTACGGGGTTGGGACTTATGCGGGTGAAAACTTGGAGCGCAGCTAGTAGCACATTCAAATTGGCTACTACCTTTTGCAGCTTTTGAGTCTTGTAATATCAGTAATTTATATGCAAATTGCGTACTATTGGAAGTATTTCTATTGCTAAAAGTATACATAATTCGTAAGACATCCGGCGGACGCGTCGTGGCGTGTCCAGTTTGCATATTAGCTAATGCCGGTAAGTCGGCACTATTGATACGGATAACAATGTTAAAATATCTGACCACTGGAAAAGTACTAGGTGAACTCTCAAAACTTTGATAGTCACTTGCTCACAGTTAGTTTAAACCTAAAAACCGAACGTTCACCGCTAACTAAGCTTGTCGCCAGTTTTCCAGTTTTATTAACTTACGTATAAGTGTATAGTTAATTACATCTATGTAAGCTGGCTCAAATTGCGAGTTAAGATAGTTTAGTTGAGGGTGGATGCTTGGTTTTAATCTCGATTAGATGTAGTGGCTTTTTTTTCCTAGAGTCCTTTATTTGAAATAATGAATTATTTATAGATCTAGTGGGAGCAATAATTACCACAAATTGTTTTCAAAATGGATCTAATTATGGATCTAGTGATGATCCTAACTTTAGACACAATTATCAATAAAAAATGATGAAATTTGTGCAAGTATACAGTTTCAGGAAAGCACCAGTCTGGTGCAAGCCCGCTGAATATCGCAAAACTGAAAAATCTAAATAACTTACATCCAAATTTAGAACTTTCGTACAAAAATGTCAAATTTCAATTAGGACCGTCTAAGTTAAGATAATCCGCTAATTAGCATCGAGATTTCCGCTAGAGTTGGTACCTACAGTTCCCGCAGGCATGTGGCTATCAAATGTGGGAGCCAACAAGGGTAGTATTGACGACGAGTGTCCGTCCACGTGCTGCGCAGGCGAACCATGTGCTTCAGTACGCTATTACTCGCTACTCTGATTGACTGATTATTACTACTTATTTTTTTTTCCCGACTTAGGCAAAAAGGAGGGTTTTTGACTCATGAAGTTAAGAAGTTGGATTTAACTGTGATTGTCGTTGAAGATACTTGAGAATATTGAAATTGCAATTTACATGTGGAAAACATGTTATTTTACTTGAATTTAAACTTAAGAGTTTTCTTCTTCTCTTCTTCTTACTCTTCTTCTTATTTCAATTTAGGAAAGCTCTCGGAAGGGGAAATAAAATCTGAAAGTGTATTTTACTCTGCCCATCTCTTAAGCAGACTCAGCATCTCTGTAGTAGTCTTGTAGCGTTTCTCTATGTCTCTGTTCGTATTATTATAACTTTTTTGTTCATAATCTATTATAGTATTATTACTACATATTATAAAATCAAATCAAATCAAATATTAAAACCACAGCATTATAATGACAGCTGCTGATATTTCCAAATAACTTTTCGAAATTATTTGTACCCGGTTTCTGAATCGATAAGAAATTTAAACTATACAGTTGTGTGATCGATAGTGACGTCATTGAGCAGTCAGTACAGTACTATCTTGTCATCTTCGTCACGTCTGGGAGCGCCCGCGCCGCGTTGCACGTCGTCCGTCTGTATAGATAGCGCACGCGCATTGCCAACGCAAATGCCAGAGACAATGGGACAATTGAGTGAGGACAATAATGTCGAATGGTCGATGATGATAGACATCTCTTTATAATAGCCGCTTAGTGGACGGTAGGTACTAACGTAACAGATGTAAGTACATAAATATATTATGTAGTTTTAAATTATTATTGACTAGCAGCGCCCGCGGTTTCACTTGCGTAAGTTCTTTTCCCGTCGACGACAGAAGTTCTGTAGAGGGGCAATTTTTTCCCGTTTTGCAACACTTTTCATGGATGGCCCGCCCCAATTGACCGCAGCGTGATGTTATATACAGCCTTCCTCGATAAATAGGCTATAAAACACAAAGATTTTTTTCGAATCAGTAAGCAGTCCTTGAGATTAGCGCGTTCAAACAAACAATGAAACAAACAAACTCTTTAACTTTGTAATATTAGTATAGATAAGTATTTCTGTAGAACGTCGGTTTCGCCAGTGGATCAATTTTTTGTATTGTCTGTGTATATTTTGTTTCTGATACCGTATGTTACTAAATCTTTGTAATGTTGGGAATGGGTAGTAATAATGCAAAGTATCAAACAAGGCATATATTATTTAATATTATATTATCCCATATTTTTTAATTTCACAATAAAATTAAATAACATCATACTATTATCATAGGTACATTTTTGTTAGCTACATCTAAATATGCATAAAATGCTTTGTCCTAACTGACTGAAAGACTGATGTATCAACGCACAACCTTAACCGCTGATGTAGAAAACAGAAATATTATTATGTAGGCATTTATAGCAAAGGGTTTTTCGAAATTCCCACGAGATCGGGGCTTAAGCGGTTGAAATCTTGAGACTCAGCTAGTGTGTACTTACCAATAAATGCATTGTACGTTTAATAAACAAGTTACCTAATTGAGTTTCCCTAATCCTATGTTTCAGTTTAAATCCAGTTTGAATTAAACGGAATTGAAAAGCAAATAAACGAAATTAGATTATTAAAAAAAATCTGAAAATCTTAATGTTGATTAGGGGGTATCCAAGTCAATCATTCATAATTATTTTCCCTATTGGTGTTCCTGTGTTTACTACCATCTATTTAGGTAAGCATGTTATTTCTTCTGGTGGGATAGCAGGCCAAACACATGCTTAATTCCTGAATAGGTATAAGCATACGACAATGTAATCCAGTTGTTATAATGAATAACTCATATTTCATAAAAACGACTGTTTAGTATCCGTACGTATGACACAGTATATTTATAGTGTACCTTCTGGTAACTGTTCCTAGCTGTCATCGCCACGTGCCGCTGGCTGAGGAGTCGCAGGCGCAGCTTCACGTCGTCGCTATGAACACAGCACTGTCACTAATGGCTAACATGTGGACTTCAGTTCAGCACACTGAAATAAACATAACGATGCATTGTTTTATGTAGTTTCTTGTTATTTATATCGATAGCTTGTGGCCTCAAAATAGTTACTCAGATTTGGTAGTCAGTTTTGTTTTCTTTGAATTCGTCTAAGAAAAACCATTTCTGTGTACCTACTAAGTACTAAAATTATATAATATGAAATATATATCATGTTTAACAGAGAACAGAAAATAATTTTTCAAAATTTCGATCTCATTTCATAACGTTTTGTTCACGAGAGCGGTTACCAGCGGTTACATATTGACTGCGATGTTATTTCCCATAATGTTCTCAAAAAGAATTCTATTATAAAATTTTTGAAAAAAACCTACGAAGAGGCGTCTTGCCTAGGTACTTTATTTTTTCTATCCGTGAAATATTTTCCTATATGGAATTCGATGAATTCGTCATTGAATTCCTTACATATTATCTTTAGTAAAAAAATTATTTGGGATCTCGATTGATAGAAATTCAAATGTAGTGTTATTCAAAGCAGCACCTTGTTGGTGCTCTGTTTATTGGACATCTGGACGACGGAATAATTTGTGGATTTGACGCGTGTACACAACCTGTGCCAGAAATCGTATAATGACACTTCATTAAGTTGAATCTATTCATGTTATTTTACTATACTACTGCTTACGTATTATAATGTTATTTACTTGAATTGGGGTGCTTTAATATGGTACCTTTTCGCATCACATAGGTGGTTAAACCGCTAGCTATACGAATCGAAAGGGATCTTGGTCAAGAGAGTTATTCACCACCCCTTCTGCCCTTCTGTTCTGCTATAAATTTTTGACAGTTGCTGGCTGGAAGTTTGTAAAATACAGAGTCTGACTGACTGACTGAAATATCAACTCACATTCTATACCTATTACCGCTGATCTTAGAGACACCCATGAGTTCCTTGTGGTTTCTTTTCACCGGATTCCGTGTTCCGAAACCACACTAAAAAGACAGACAAAGTATGATCACGTATTTGTAAAAAATAATTTATAAAAAAACAAAAAAGCCGACTGCGTAAAAAACTCGTTAAAAAAATACGCATAGAAACAACAACAGTCGGGACCCATTCATTTTACCAATCTAATTTTTCCAATGGGTCCCGACTGTGAGTAATTTTTTACTCATTTATTATGTATTCTGTGTGTATCGATTACAAAACTATTATTACTTAGCGTAATTTCAAATTACTTGGCTTGTTTTTTTCTTTTTGGTTTTTTTGTTGTTTCTATGCGTATTTTTTTAACGAGTTTTTTACGCAGTCGGGTTTTTTGTTTTTTTATAAATTATTTTTTACAAATACGTAATCATACTTTGTCTGTCTTTTTAGTGTGGTTTCGGAACACGGAATCCGGTGAAAAGAAACCACAAGGAACTCATGGGTGTCTCTAAGATCAGCGGTAATAGGTATAGAATGTGAGTTGATATTTCAGTCAGTCAGTCAGACTCTGTATTTTACAAACTTCCAGCCAGCAACTGTCAAAAATTTATAGCAGAACAGAAGGGCAGAAGGGGTGGCAGTCGGGTTTTTTGTTTTTTTATAAATTATTTTTTTTATTTTACGCTTTTTAGTTATTTTCATTTTATTGATGGTAGGTAAGTCTCGTAATCTATTCATTTCATTAGGGGGTTATAATGTACTAGCTGCGCCCCGCGGTTTTACCCGCGTAAGTTCCGTTCCCGCGGGAATAAAAAGTAGCCTATGTGTTAATCCAGGTCCCCCAGCTACCTATATTCCAAGTTTCATCGCAATCGGTTTAGTAGTTTTTGCGTGAAAGAGTAACAACCTCACATACATACATACATACTTACATACAAACTTTCGCGTTTATAATATTAGTAAGATTCTATTTCAGTTAGGGTTTAGTTATTTATTGTTTAAATTTATTATTATTCTTTTAACGTTTTTAGGTACCTAAGTGTTATTAGGCTTGTATTCAGTAGGTAGGTACAATTTATGTAAATATTTTTTTAGTTTATATCAATAAATTCCTGTCACCTGTACCATCACGGCTTATACTTTGATAGTTCCAAGCGTAACTACGTAACAAAAATAAAAACTTGTTCGTTAGTAATAAAAAGCAAGAATACCTACCTAATTGTAAATTAACTTTAAACCGTTATATTTCCTAAACGGTTCTTTAAAATGAAAAATGGTAAAAGAAACCTAATATTTATTTTTAAAAACCTATTCAACGATACCCATTTTGACATACTTTGACGATTTAAGATTTTTTAATTTTGACAATATGGCTTCTGGTGGTGACATAAGTTACTTTGGATTACTGTCATGTCTTTAGTCACACTCGCCAGATTAAGACGAATCGATTGACGTAAGAATCATCAAAATCGGTCCACGCGTTTGGCCTCTAGAACGCTACATAGAAACATCCATACATACATACATACATAGACCGATAAACACATTACCCTCCTTTGCGTCGCGCAGTCGGGTAAAAAACGTTCTAAATGCATACACGATTTTGAGTTTAGAGTTTGACCGTCCATTAGGGTAGGGTATGTGTAAAATATACTAAGAAAAGTTTTTTTTAAATGCCACAGAGGGTCATATACGGATGAACCACGGGACATTGCTAACCGAGGATAAAAAGTAAAAAAAAGTTATATAGCTTCTTTTCCTGTGTTTTCCAATTAACTTGGTTAATTATTTTCCTATTCTTTACTTGCATTACATGAGTAAAGTAACGAAGTAGGTATGTAATATTGATACATAATCAACGTTCTTCATATTATCTGCTTTGTCGTGAACCAAGCAATAAAGTAACTTATTTATGTCGTCAATTCTGTTGTAAAGTAATCAGTATTTTGTAAATTATGTCCACAGGCGTCATAAGATTGTATTATTTGGGTCGTAGAGCACGTGGGGTGCTACTAAGATACTTGGGCATGACACAACTGTGCCACCATTTTGTTGATTATTTTATATTGACAATAAACATTTTACAAGTAGATATTTTATAACTTACCAATATTATACAATGAAATACATCTGTCTATAATATTTATATAGTTAATACAAGAATTTACTTTCTGTTACACAAACTTTAAAATCTCAAGTAGGTAAGTACCTTATTATTACCGAAAATTGCTTAGGTATAAGTGAAATGCAGTGTAGTAAAGTAGTAAAGTGCTTAGTATATCATATACCTATGTTTTTGTATTGTTATTGACAAGTTAATTATGTATGTACCTACTTCAAGTTCTTAGAAATGCATTTTATACAGTTGTGAAGTGCTTAAAATTCCTTGAATTATCTGTCAGTTTGTTCAGAAATGGGAAAGGCTGTTTCATACTTGTTAGCTAGAAGAACATACGCGAGACAATAAATATATATATGTTAAAAGTTGTAGGTACTTACCAGCTAATTCTTGCTAGTGTATTTGTGTAACAGTTTTAAAGAGATATAAAAGTCAAAGATTTGTGAAACAAAACCATAGTAGAAGGTTAGTATAAGGTTTTAAAAGACATACCGCCCTACCGTCTTATAATAAGTCGTCGCGAAGTCACCGCGTTGTCGTATAAATCCTTTTGTTTACACAATTAGTTACTTTTATTTACAACACAAAACAAAAAGCAACTCGTTAAAACATTAATTGTCTTTTTACATCGAAACGGAATATAAGTGTATTTGTTTACTACTAATCAATACAAAAAAAAATGTTCGATTAGTTGTAATTCAATTTTGTAATACAGTTTTACCTAATTTTACATAATTAACATTAAATGATAAACACTGTTTGGCGCTTACAAAGACACAACTCGAGCTGGCTATTTAGTTTAATGCTTCACCCTAATCAGTTGAGGAAGTAATAAAATAAAACACCTTTTCATCACATCTATTCGAAAAGAGCTAATCCAATCCAATGGAACTAGCCCTATGCTGGCGCTTACGCTAACTCGCCGGATAAACGTTTTGCCTCCCTCGTAGCAGGGATTTTACTTTTCCGGCTACTGATTGGCCGGGGGGATTTGAATTTGGAACGTGTATATTTGTAAAAAGTTTCAATCACCAAAGAGTTCCAATAGAAATAGAAGAAGAATACACTAGGAATAGAAAAGAAGTAGAATAGGAGTAGACTAATAGTAGAGTAGGAGACTCGGAATAGACTAGTAATAGTCTTTAAAACATTTGGGTTAACAAGTTATATGTACTCATTTTCTCATAGAGGGCGATGGAAAGTAGAATGTCTACCTCAGGAGCAAATACTATTTTTAGCTCGAGTGAGGTACTTTGATTCCCTCGATTCGCTCAGGATTCTACTCAAGAATCCCTCGCTACGCTCAAGAATCGCTCGCTCGCTACTCTAGAATCCTTCGCTTCACTCTGGATTCAAAAAACACTTTCGCCGTAAAAATAGTCTTTTCTCCCTTGGTATACAATCTACTATTGTGCCAACTTATCTGATTGTAAGAGTACCTACGTCTTCCTGAGATGATCGTGTTTGTCGTGCGGAGGTTTCGTTGCGATCGTGACGAACGCACGTGGCCCAGCTGCGCGTGCGGTCACCGCGCCCGGTCTTGGGTCTCTATTCTGCAACTATACAGTGTAGATGCCGTGTAGAAGCTACGCCGTTTGCCTGTCCTTTTACGCCTTTTAATATTCTAGACGCGATAAAAAAACACCTGATATATCGACTAAACATGAATGATTAATAATATAAAACCGCCATTCTTACGTGTTTGTTGGACATAACAATGTCCTTGTTGGACACGTAAAAATGGTAAATGATTACGGCAGGTGCCATGATCATTCACCATCACATCACTATTAACCCAGTTTGTTTACATCCATAGTCGATAGTTTTATGCAATCCGGTGGTTGTCCTTGGCTGAAAAGGGCCTCCACGTGTTGGCTTCGTTTCCACGCATGTGATGGGTACTGGACATATAATTAAACCAATCTGTTAATAATAAATGAATAATAATTTTTATAGCGTCTAGAATATCAAAAAGCGTAAGTAATAAATAAGACTGGCGAACAGTGTAAAAGCTACACAGCATCTACACGGTTTAGTTGTAGAATAGCGTTCCTGATCGAATTTATTGTTATTGAAATGTCAATCTTGTCCAATAATCACTTCGTGGTGAATCGAATCACCTAGTGGATACCTATCTAAGTACTTAGCAAATCAATTTTTATTAAATTCATGATTTATGTTATATATAACTAGATCCGCCCTGCAGTTTCAGCCACTTTTAGATCCCGCGGGAATAATGGGATAACACGTAAATGTAAGTAGTAACAAGAAGCCTATGTATTGATTCATATCTCCAGCTATCTGCATACCAGGTTTCATAGCAATGGGTTCAGTAGGTAATTGTTCCGTGGAGGAGAAACAAACATATTTTACTTAGTTCCTTACACATAAACACCTTTATTACATTGCAAATTTTGGTAGGTGTCTTCAAGTTAATTTTGCGCCAGTACATATGTATTGCTGAATTCATCGACTCCATTGTCCATACAAGTAAATACCTTAAATTGTAACTGAGAACATTAGCCCATAAATACTTTTTACACTCAACAGTTATAGTAATTACCTGACCTTAAAGTATGAGTAAGTTAATCACATCCCCGATGTTTCCGACCATAAAAACTTGTTACAATGCCTTCTGTCATACTGAACATAATTTATGGAGAACTCTCGTATTCTTGTGGTTGCCTGAAATCATAAACTGCTTAGAGGACTTTAGACTCTATGTGTTATATTTTAAGTGCTATATTAGTACTGTTAAAGGGTTTATAGTGTTCGAGATTTAGCATGGAGTCAACTCTTGACTGAGTTTGATGGTTATTTTACAACCGAGTTCTAATTATGAGGTTTCCTCTTGAACTAGGAGGACACGACAAACAGTATGTTTGTGGGAACATAAAAATGTATTTTGTCTAAAAAACTTTATGGTTTTCCTTCGTTTTATTCTTTGTTGTGGAATTAGTTTCGCGATGACGTTATTGTAGTAGGGTTAAATGTTTAACTAACTAGAGTTACAAAACTGTTTAGTTTTTCTTTTTTCTTTTTTATGCCCATGTCAATATTGTTAATCATAAAATAAATGCATGTGTTTTAGTGTTCCGTTCCGTTAAAGGTAAAAAAGAAATCTTAAAAAAAAACTAGTACCTACACTAGCTACGTCTTGTCCGTTTGTGCGTCACCGCCGATTTTTTAAGGAACGGGTGGACCTAGCACATTAAAATTTAAGTTATACCATACTATATACTTTTATTTTACTACAACCTTTTATTTGTCATGTTTGTAATGATATTTAATGTAAAATGTAATTACCAAAAACAACTACATTCAACACAATACTCTTACGGTACAACTGGGTACAACAGTAAAAATTATTTAAAAAAATAAGAAAAAATTGCAGCCGACGTGATTGCCCCGCTCGACCTTACTCACACGTTGTAAAACAAAATCGTAAAATATCGATGTAATAATGTGCAAAACATTACTCAAGTAATGTTATTAGAAAATTTTAATTTATGTTAAATTAAAATTGTAAGTTTATCTTTCAATTTGTTTTGTCATAAAATATCCCATTTTACGAGGCTAACCCGACACATGTCAAACAAATTGTTGACACTTAAAAAAATGTGACGAACACTTAAACGATTAACGAATATTTGAAGCTTATGAGCCTTTTGACAAAATTTGTGGGAATTTTGTTATAACGCCAATTTGATTTTAACCCGACTTTGTTTAAACGGACTTATTACAATTTACTCTAGGATCAGTTAAATAGACATGCATTTACCTACTCGTAAATAATACCTAATCGTAATAAAATTGTAGACTAAATATTTTTTGAATAACAATCTATCTACCTATATCTTTAAAGTGCTTATATCTAAGTGACTGACTGACTGATGGTTGTGATAGTAGAAAGCTGAAATGTGGAGAGTGTGTTCTTCACATGATGTAGGCTAAAAAAAGGGTTTTGCGAAATTTACATGGGTTCGGAACCGCAAGAGACAGCTATATTATACAGCTAAATACTCTATTTTGGCATTCGACACAACTTTCTGGTAGATCCTCTAAGAAGACAATAATAAGAGCGAAAATAAAAAACCGAAATCCGCAACTAAGTTGCATCTCGTTAGCAGACTAACATGCAGTTAAAGAAAGCTACCTTGTTATTAATACTACGTATTCAAAAAAGCTCACTGAATTGCAATTCATTGGTAGAAAATATTTGTCACATTTTTATAATTTAAATCACGTTTTGGTTCTTCTTTTCTAAACGTCTATAGATAATCAAGTCAGGTGAGATCACGCTTCATCACTTTCGTATTTCGGGATTCCCTTATTGTCATACATTTAAATTATAGCTTTTAATAAAATATTAGCAATAGTGTTTTTAAAGATAAATTAAGTTTCTTAATTTATCTTGTTTAAAAGAATGATCTAATGTTATCAAAATATAAACGTGAATAAAATAATGCAAACTGCTGACTTTTGAACTCTCTAAAGTATTTAATGGGTGTTTTAAATTATTGGGTGTTGTTTATATTTTAATCAAATACCAAAAACTCGATATTTTTAAATCAAGGCTATCAATTAACATAAAAAGAAAAGACTACCAAAGATCTTATTAAATTTGTCAAATTAATTTGCAATACAATAAAATATAAAAAAATGGAAATGCAGATTTAACAAGTAATTTAATAATAGTTATAAAGAAATTTATATAAATGCGTACAAGATACGCTCAAAAAGCATAACCCTTCCTTGATAGTCGGGTAAAAAAAAACTTTCGACTGGAACGTTCGAATATATCAAGGTAAAGTCGATAATTTTAAATCTGTAAGTATTAAATCAGTCAAAAACTCACGAAATTGTCCACAGTTCCGGGTGAGCAGCGAGATGACGTGGGTTGACCGACATAGCGCCATCTGTCAGGTGCAAGGCCATTTCAACTAGCGGAGGAAAAATATGTGACCCCATTAAAGTGGTATAAGCATAAGTAAGTATGAAATAAATTCAATTTTAAAAATCAACCGTATGGACACATAGATTGGAAGGATCCGACCGCGAGGTCATCACACCTGAGAATTTGTTTTCGTATCCGTGTGCAGGTAATATATGGCTTTTTATAACGAAATAGGATGTTTATGAAATATAGAATTTTAATTTGTTGTCTATCTTAGTTTGTTTTGAGTTTTGTTGATTGGTTTAGGTGTTTATTGAGGGCGGTCGATACAATTCATTGGATAGAGTGGGTTAGGAGACAAATGAATCCATTCCATTTGGGACCAGGGTCCAAATGCCCTCATTCGATAGTGGTCTACTGGGCCCACATATAAATTGATAACAAAATACGATCATAGAGTGATGTCTATACTTTGTCATTAAATCGTTTGTCCTGACAATCAACCACTTACGCGCTTGCTGGTTGAAGACCTCAAGACAATGTAGGTACTTTGTATGTGGGTGCCAGCTAAGAAATGATTTTTTGGAAAATCATAAAACTCGTAGGTACTTAACTACACGTTTTCAATCTCAGTTATATTGTTAATAAGGTAACAAAGTTAATGTTACTTAAGTTTTAAGTAAATAAATCATTACTGTTGTGATATACGACAAGGGACATTCTTCATACATTCCTAATTTCCTAATTATCCGACTATAGATACTAGTAGACTCCGGTATCTATCTATAGTATTTTACTATAGTCTCTATATATTATATAGATACTAGAGTCTACTAAAGCTATTAACGTTTTAGAAATTTAAATAATTTGATGCCATAATATTCTGAAATTTATAAACACACAGCTGCGCGGGAGATTAATACAAAAAGTCAATTAATTTGCATAAATATTATGTTGGGTTATTCCGAATGTATCAAAACAGTTACTTGGCAAGGTCGCTTCGGATTTGAAATACTTATACAATTTGACGATAAAAATGTAAAATCGTTGCTATGAGCCATATCGTGTGGCTCATGGATCATAGGTCACGAGACCATGACCCTAAAACAAAATTTTCCTACGTGTTTTCACTATATTTCCATTTATAGAAAAATACCTACAGTTGCGTGGTAAAGTTTAATCAAACATGTTGATGTCCACAGAATTTCGGTTCGATACCGAAGATCGAAAGACTATATTCGATCTCACGTACGGCTCGATTAATTTAGACAAAAAAGTTTGTGAACCCTAGCTATTATATAAGCTTGTGTTACGGTGACTAGACAACAGATATATTTATAAACATTAATGCTCAGCATAAACAGTGAACATGATCAAAATGCGATGAATTTTGGATTCATTTAGATTTTGAAACTTTAATGGAGTGCATTTCAAGTTTCATCGTAATGGATTTAGTAGTTAAACCCATTCGATAGGAGATAGTAGTCTATTATCGGTGGCTTATCGGTTAAGAGACATCTCCCTACAAAGTTTTGAGGCGCTTTAAATAATTCCGAAAAAACTGAAAGGTACAGCAGTGGCTACCGTCCTTTAAACCCATTGGCTGTACCTAGCTAATATGGTTATAATATTGTGTTAAACAACTTTAATAGCGTTAGTTCACAAAACAGCAACCGAAATACCTATTTAAATGTTATCTAAATGAAATACAATTGTTACTTTGTAACCCAACGAATTTCCATAGATTAGCCGAGTCTTCGAATTAGTATAGCATAATGAATGCTTGCCAGCAAACCGGCTGGCGTCGTAACCGGCCTTGCAAGGACGGCTCTCGACTAGATAAATAACTTCGAAAAATATGCACAAAAAACTTAGATCAAGTAATTAGGTGCGTGCTGTCGGTTTTTTGTTAGTTTTTATTACGCTATTAATTTGAATTTTATTAAATAAGTGCTTGGAGAAGTATTTTTATGTCATGTTTGCATCGTTGGGATAAAAGTTATAGGTACCTGCCAAGCGACTAATTCTCTAAGTAGGTATTCATTAAAGTTACGCTAACGTTTATAAATAAGGTTCTCAATGAATCCAGAGAAGTGCAACAAGTCTACTAATTTGACTAGAAATATATAAAATATAAATACATTTGAAATACATAAACACAGAAAGCTGTACTATATTGTGAAATAAAAAGAACTTTGTCACTTAAGGTTTTATGTAAATTGGTTAAAATGTGACGATATAATTGTTCGAATATTGATTGGGATAATAATAAATGCATTTTGTGACAAATGAAGGGCTCCATTTTCAAACATGATAACCGGGCTGAAAAAGTTTTTTTTTTGAAAAAACTTGCCAGAGTCAAGTTTTTTTTTAGATGGCAATACGAAGTGACTCCGGGTCGGCTAGTAATAAAATGAAAAATGGAGTCTTGGCGGAACTCGTTGAGGAGATGTGGTGCTAAATTTTCATTTTTGTGAAACCTAGTTCATATGCGTGCAAATTGTTTAATTTCGGGGGCATATTAATCAATTTAGTTTCGTGAAGGTGTACAAGTGGAATGAAAGTGAAAATCGGTGCAAAACATTGACTTAGTGTTGTCTCCAAGGCTCCGTGAAGATTGTTTGTAAATGGCCGCCGTGTTTACAAATGATTCCCTAGACTTGACTTTAACTATGACGACTTGACTGTTTCGATGCAAATAACTTGCATATATATTAGAATACATGACACTGGCTAATTTCCTAATGGACATAATCGGTTCACAACCGATAAGAAATAAATAAATAAAAATAAAAATTAACAGAAAAGAAACAAATAGAACGAATCTTAGGTTACTAATATATTTTTCAAATTGCTAAAAATATCATATCTGCTACCTTTTATTAAAATTAAGTATGTGAACTTCAAGCGTTTTATTTGTATTAAAGTTATAGAGAAATATTTTGACGGTCATTCACTCCAGATGGCAAACACCTTATAAACAGTGTCCATAATATGTTTTCTACATTCCAAAATTGTGATAGTTTTGTAATCCAGTCCAATTAAGTCATCCTACGCATTTCCCAAGCAAGTTCATTTTAAGGCGCTCCCTTACCGTGAGCGTTAGCGTGTTATGTAACCGTTACAGATTAGAACATTACACACAGCGTGCACTTTGTAATGACAAAATGGGTAAAATCTGGATACAAATTGTAACATAAATGCGCTTCCCTTGTAATAAAATGAATGGTCGTCAGTCAGGCAGTTAGTATTATAACGCAATGTTCAAAGTCGAATCTATAATGTAATGTACATTACGCGTTACCTTTATACAGAATGAATCATTTCGATTTTTATTAAAAAACTGTCATTTTTCTCGATTTACCACACTAAGATTTTTCCAGGGTTTGATCTTTATCAGCAACACTATCGATCAGTACAATAGGGTGTTTGGAAACCGACATGTCCTAGGACTCACCATGGTCCGAAGACATTGGACATTCGCCAATCCGGAGTAGGCTCCCGTGGCGTCTTAATGCCTACTAAACCCTCTAAGGAAGGCCCTTGCCCTGCAGTGGGACAATTCTAAATTAACGGGCTGATTATATTTATTCATTTTGTGTAAAAATACAGGTTCTATTCCAGCCATTTTTGTTGTTGTCAAAATAGAGGACACCCTGAAAGTCCATTGAAGTAGCTCACCTCGTATACACATACAAATTCATTGTTGGTGCATCCAACATGAGTGTTCTGAGACCTAAACAAAAACGTTCAATTAGCGATACTGTGCTAACTTCAATAGGAAGTTTATATATGTTACCCGCCTACCTCTACTGTAATTATATTACAACTCGGTACAATCACGTGTGGGGTTTAAATAAACAATTTGTACGATGAGCTTTAAGGAGCGACACTGGTTTGCGGAACTAAGTATTTGATTTGTGAGGTCTAAAGGATTATTTATATTAGACCGTCACAAGTCCGAGCTTCGTTGTCCATTGCTCGGCCGCCACTCGGTTGCAACAGAACGATCGACTACTCGCCGAGCAATGGACAACGAAGCTCGGACTAATACCTAGCTCTTTCTTTATTTTGATAAACTTATCTACGAGTAACGGTTTGGAAAAAGCTTTAGTCAGATTTTGAAATCATTTATTGCTACTCCAGCTTTTAATAATTAAAAGTCGTGATTTTTTGTATTGTTTTGATTAATGGGTATCTACACCTGTTAGTAATTTATAATGTTTTTGGTGATTGAACTTCAGCGTTCGGACAAAGGAAGACTTTCTTTCCGTGGTTCGGTACAACCGAATTTCCAGGACTAACGGGAAATACCCCATAATAGGATTCCCGTAAGTTGGTTCATCTATTAACATTAGAAAAGAGTTAACCTACAAACAGCCGAGTACAATGATGGCATTTAAAATTTGAGGGCTACCTAAATAATTGAGCAGTTTAATTGTTTAAGTAGAACTTAAATATCGAGTATTCATTTCTGTATTCAGCCGTAAGTTGACCACTTAAGTTATAATGTTCACCACTTAGTTCCACACAATTGTACTAGTTCTCATCTTGTTTGGATTAAAGTAGGTACACATTTCGAAAATGTTTTAATTTGTAGAAAACGAAGGCGTCAAGATCCAGCACAAGTAACGGTAGCTAGCAAGGTAGAGTACTGCAAATGCTTAGTACGTGATATTTTATGTTGAAGTGTAGTGGGGAAATCCGCTACTTTAATACCTTGCCAGATCTGAAATAAGGCACGTTACAGGTCAGAATCAGCCGTATGCTAAGACTAGCTGCGCCACGCGGTTTCACCCGCGCAAGTCCCGATCCCGCAGGAATATCAGGATTAAAAGTAGCCTATGTGTTATTCCAGGTCTCCAACTATATTCCAAGTTTCAACGCAATCGGTTTAGCGGTTTATACGTGATTGAGTAACAAAGTCACATACATACAAAACTTTCACGTTTATAATAATTAGTAAGGAGTAGGATTCACTTTGGGAATCTGAGCCGGCAAAATCGATTATTCTCCTAATGAATCTATCCTTTTCCTCTTAGTGGAATCTTATTTTACTCAAGAAAAGTAGAGTTATGTGTGACGGTAGACTACAAATAATTATACCTTACTATACAAAAGTCGCTATTAGTGGCGTCGTATGGGGGAGGCATATGTATTTAGCAGTGGACCGATAAGGGATGAGATGATGATTATCACTCTTCAAATGGAATAAGAAAATAACTATTGTGCCTTATATATCTTGTTTTCTTCTTCTTTAAAGTAGCAACTTAGCTACTGATAAATAATACCTACTTATAACTCTAAGCGCTCTGCCTCTCTGGGATGTCTTGGCGACGTCGCGGGCTATGCATCCAAGCAGTTAATATTAAAATATGCCGTTGTCAAACCGTCGATAAGTGAGTTAGATGTCATACATTTTAATATTCAGTCTCGTGAACAAGCTGGTAAGAATTACTAGCGAAATATCGAGCTCCGCGAATAAATTATTAAACATGGTAAATACCCCGTTATTAAGTAATTTTAGTAGTAAAAAAATAAAACATGGTCAATTCCACAATTTATCTAAAACATAACACATTTATACACGGATCGTTTCCTCAAATAGATGTGCAGCTGGCTATTCGTTTTGGCGCCACGATGCGGGGAACTTGACTTGCTTAGTTGACCGAGTCACAGAGAATGAAAACTACTGGTAATAATGCTTAGTTTCATGCATTCTCACGACTTATTTGAATCCCGCGCTTTACTCAGGACTCTACAAATATAACTCCCTCGCTCCGCTCAGGTGTTAACTCTAGAGGTCTTCGTACTCTCTGAATTCAATATGACACCCTTTACATAAGACAGGGCTTTAGTATCTGAGGGCATAAATTATACTATTGTAGTCGTCCTGTAACATGATCAATTTCACAATTTACCTATAACATAACACATTTATACACGGATCGTTTCCTCAAATAGTTGTGCAGCTGGCTATTTGTTTTGGCGCCACGACGCCGGGAACTTGACCTGCTTAGCTCACCGAGTCACAGACAATGTAAGCTACTGGTAATAATGCTTAGTTTAATGCATTCTCACGAACTGGGTACGTCAGTACTGTTGCCAGTAACAATGTGGTATTAATAGGCTAATATTGATATTACCGCTGTCTATTAGCAGCTAAACCTATTGTTGTTAAATGTTCCTTGAGGGCGCTGCCGAAGGAGGGTTATGTTTTGGGGTTGTATTTTTCCATTAAACTATTTCTAGTATTAAATATGTCTAGAACATCGAAATGTTTACCTGACTCATAAGCTGAGAGTTAGTTTCTAGTTAATATTGTAGCACATTTAATGTCGAAGATATAATAATATGTAGCCTTATTTTTGATCAGGAACCAGTTTAACTCCTCACCGGCGGCCGTTGGGTCAGCACCACGGGAATGCAATAAGAGAAAAAATTATAAGCGAAAAACGACGGGCGATGGAACAAAAGGCTTTATTGGATTCCAAGTATCAGAACTGTGGTGTTATGTTGCGGAATCCTGTAACCAGTCACTTTATTTTAAGATGATATTTTATTAGATTTTCAAAGCCTGGGAAGCTTAGCTAATTCTAAACCTAAATGTTCTTATAGTCGTTCATATTTAATTCTGATAGAATTTTCACAAGTTTCTTAGAATAGGAGACTATAAAGTTAATGGTCGCTTGACAGTGAAGTATTTTAATTCGGGTCTGACGGCCAAGCTGAGAGATCCATTAGTTCCAAAGTCAAATTGTTCGGGAAATTACTCACAAACCTTTGAAAAATAAGGAACAAAAATCTAACGTTGTTGTTAAAATACCCAATATCTATGATATTTTAAGGGAATTCTTCCATATTCTAACCTCAAGACAGTAGTCCAAGAATTTCTGATAATAAATTAATTTAAATTCAGATTAAAGCTTATCTTATCCCTTGATCCATCTCAAGTAATTACAGTAAACGGTTAATTCGCAGCAACAAGCATGTGAATTAAGACAACTAGATCGATTAGCGGCCCATTATTGTCTTATTAATGTCGGATAAATGTCATTTACATACGCTTTAAACGAAAATATTCTAAAAACATTGCGTCAGAAAATAATCAACAATTTTCGGTGAATCCGACAGGGATTTTCAGTTTAGCTCGTATACACCCTTTAAGTTTGGTTATCTATATTATCCGCATAAGACAAATTATAGTTATTTCAATGCTCTAAAAGAAAAGGTGGTTCTGGATTGGACTCTACTTAGGGACATTATTTTTTATTGTGATATCCACTATCTACTAGTATATGTCTTAACATCCGCACTTAATAAAATACTTACCCGCATTTAATAAACAACACATCAACCAAATTTCTTGTTGTCAGGACCGGGTGTTTAGGCTGTGCCCTGATATAATATATTATATTATAGTTCAGTCACTGAGGACATTATGAATAAACCATTTTGACTTTAAATATTTTAAAGGAAAAAATCATCTTCAAAAATTCACTCGCGGCGAGGTTTGATCTCTAGGTCACCGCACCTAGAGGCGCCAATTTTTGAAGATCAATTTTTCCTTTTAAATATATACAGTAGAACATGCCTTAAGCAATATAAAAAGTATTACGAAATATTTAAAATATTTTGACTTTGTACGTTAACATTGGGTAAGTATAGCTAAAAAGTTCTAATTTCCAAAAATTCTAGACCAAAAACCTTGACATTTACAGCGACCATCTTATATACAGTTTATTTTAATCGGCTTTTGTAATAAGACATTGTTGCATTTACGTAAATATAACGTGGACGAAAGCACCACCATTAGTACTCACTATGATGTCATCGCTACTAAGTTACCTAAAACGTCCAACTGAGCAGCTAACACTATTTTTGGTGGAGTGAGGTTCTTTGAATCCCTTAATTCGTTCAGGATTCTACTTATTAAACCCCGAGCGTACTAGTAATTAGTAGTACTAATAAAGCAGAAATCAGTAAATAAATGTATTCGATGTCAAACATAAAGTGCATCATGGACAAACAACGATCAGAGCAACAAGTGTAAACAGTTAACACTATCTCTATTAAGGGTTGCATAAGCGTCTCGTATTGAAACGCGTGATGCCCATTACAATTAAGACTAATTGCGTACCAACAACAAACAGCTGTTTTATTATCTTAGGGTTAGCAAAATGCCTAGAATACACTGCTTTACTTTGCCACTTTGTGAAGGAATTGATCAGTCTTTTAGTACTGCCAATCGATGCAGTCAGTTTCAACTCATAAGCTTGTCATTATTGTCTTCAAGTGATATGACTTTAACTCGTTCTGAATACGGGGCGTTATCAACTCAAACTCAAAATAATGATCTTCACTAAAATTGTTTTATAATCGTCAGCAAACTACGCAACCTACAATAAGAAGAAGATACAAGAAACCCAAGCCTATTTATATTACTAATTCATCGAGGATATAAAAGAAATTCTAACAAATTTCCTAATCTCGAATAACAAAGCACCACTTCACCAAGTTACAGATACTGTAAAAAAAAACGATAACCCTACAGCGAGATGAATGAGGAGCATATCGGCCGCAGACGCGGACGCTGGTCTGGCGCCTCGCGGGTTATCGCAGGTCGTCCGCGCAGCTGCAAAACTATCAATGGATACTAACGCACATTCGTTAAAACAATGTGGACGTTACATAAACATGTTTTGTCATTCATAATTATTGTTAATGATGAGGCTGATTAGATGCATATTATTATGTATTTGTGAATGGTCGATCGATAATTAAACGGAGGGACCTTACTTTTTTAGGGTTTAGTAGTCATCAAGAAACCCTTATAATTTTTAAAGTATATACCTATTTCAATACCTTTTTCCTCAGTTATATTGACATATTTTGTTGTATGAATAAAATAAGAAACTATTATAAATTTCAAGTTACACACTCCATGTTTGTTTTCAAAATTATTTTACACACAGAAATATTGCTTTTTAATAATTAATAAATTAATAATAAGGGCTGATTTTTCAAATCCCCAGAAAGAGACAGCTGACAGATAAATGTAACACCACCGAATGAAAAACGTCACTATGATAATTAAAAAAAAACTAAATTTAGAAGGTCAAAATTTGAAGGCTTTTAAATTTGTTTGGTTTTGAGCTTATTCTAGAGAATATATATTTCATCCGGCCTAAATGAAACAAAACAGCAGGTTTTGTTTCATTTTTATTTTCTGCGTATGCAGGAGTCAAGTTAAACAACTCTGTAGTAATACTGAGGTTTCGTATATTGTTTGTATTTGAAATTATTTTTATGATTCGTTTACTCAACGGTGCAGTAAAAAGCAGTCAAGTGCAAGTCAAAGTTCGCACGCAAAGGGTTCCGTATCTACGCATTATGCTGTTAATAAAAATCTCGTTTTTATTGTATGAAGGCTCCACTAATTAATTTATGTAATACTATTAAAGTATTAGTAGGAACATTTTTGTTGTAATAGCGGCAACAGAAACACAATCATCTGTGAAATTTTCAACTGTCTTGCTATTACGTTCTTGATAATACAGTCTGGTGACAGACAGACGGACAGTGGAGCCTTAGTAAAAGGGTTTTTACCCTTTGGGTACGGTACCCTAAAAACCATAGAACAAAGCCGATGTGATCAATCAAAGGTAGGTAAATCGCTGACTTCATAAATTGTTACGCGACCCACATTACGAAATGTGTAGTACGAGCTCAGTTGTTGTTTCTGCAAAACTTAATAACTTGGAATATTTTGTGTTTAAGTACGATACTCACTAAGTTCCATAATTACTTAGTTAATAATAACTTAGATACTTAATAATTCTCTCGAGTTCCTTCGTGCTTTGGAAAACACAGTATACTCGTAGTTGGGCCCGATTGTCATCTCTGATAGCAGTCGTTAGATCATGTTAGAGGCCCTTAGGGCGACCTGAAACTCTGACACTAGGTGAGCCACACCACTTTACGAAAAGAAGAAGAATTAGATTTAACAAATGTTAGGTCACGCACATGACGAAGTTATAACGGAGATGGAGATCTCGATTCTCGACGTGCTCGTTATACTGGTGATTATTGGACCGCCCTTGCTGGTTTTACTGTATCTCCTGAAACTATTGAAGATATTGTGCAAAATGTATATGGAGAGGTGGAAAGCAGTGAAGGAGAAAGGACAGAAGCGGATGGCAGTCAAAGAAGTTACAGTGAATTTGTGAAATTTGTTGTCATAATAAACATTGCTAGTTGTCTTATAAAGTATCTATCTACATAATTGTATCCATAATCGATTTGTTTATGTCAAAATGGACATTTGGTTGGTAGAACACGTGCATTAAATTGAATCAAATATTTCAGGAATGCAAAGCATCGATTAGTCGTGGCTATCAATAGTGTCTATGATGCTATAAACATATTGTGCTATTGTTGCCATACAACAATGCAAACAACAACGTAACGGTGTATGCGCACACGCAGATGTCATGCGCGTGATTCCTGAACACCTGGAGGTCAAAGTGTACACGACTCGTAGTTTTGGCAGCAAACAATAGCAAAACGATTTGTTATTATTTTGAAGTAGAAATGAGTCTGTATGGCTTATATATTGGCTACCGATGAATACGAGTATATTATAAATACAAATTATTCCCAGATTTCCGAAGTTTTTAGTGCAAATTTGTAAGTTTCTTCCATCTCACTAATATTATAAACGCGAAAGTTTGTATGGATGTATGCAAATTTGTTACACACAAAAACTACTGAACCGATTGCGACGAAACTTGGAACGTAGACAGTTGGAGACCTGGAATAGACATTCGCTACTTTTTATTCCGATATTTCCGTGAGAACTGAACCGCGGAGCGCAGGTAGTATATTATGTAAATGGCTTTGTCCTGACTGATTCATCAATGCAAAGCTTAAACCGCGGAGAGTAGAGTCCTGAAATTTAGAGAGTGTCTCTCTTATGTGTTTTAGATGTCCAAAAAGAAAGGATTTTTAAAAAATCCCACGAGATCGGGACTAATACAAAGTACTAGTATGTAGGACTCAGCAAAGGATTTAAGTTTTATAAAAGTTTTAATGTCAACTAATAACGGTTTAGTATTTTTTGGTTATTCTGCATAAAATTACTAACACTTATATAGCTTTAGTGATATCAAGCGGATTTATCAACAATAACTGAACCATTATTTAAAAAAAAACTTTTAAAATATGCACTAGTACCCTCAGTCTTTTTCTGACTGACATTAACTTTGTTTTAAATTATTTAAAACCATATCATGATACTAGTTTGAGAAAATACTCTAATCGGTCTGAGTTTTCCTGGTATGATGTTAGATTGTGCCGCGCCGTTTCCGAAATGCATTGGTCCATCATCACATTTAGACAAAAGTCAATCACGAAACAATGATTGTCAGCAACGTATTTTAGCATCTGTCGGTAACAGCCGCTGGTGACATGTGTGTGTAAAACAAACGCTAGGCCCCTCGCGAGGGGCGAGATTCCACCAGGTGAGAGCAACATATGACGGAGCCACGTGTGGGGAACCCCTCTTACAGGTGCTGGCTGCATCAATGAGCTATTGTAAGGCTACTCCATTGACGAATGTTTACCATTTGGCGCGCAATTTTGGCGGGATTAGCGCTAAGTACAAAGGGTTGTTTACGTTGTGTTTTGGTGGCGTTGATGAGTTTATATAATTGAAACTGTTAAAAGGTATGACTGTTGTTGTTGTATGATCTTCTTTGTTATCTGCTTATTTTCCTTCGTTTGTTGCAAAATATAATTATTTGCTTTCAATTAGCCTTGCGTCAAAGTCTTATCTATCCCGTGTTCTTTCTAACTAACTATATTAGTGAATCATCCCATCGCATATATTTTTGTACCGTATTTTTCATAATTGATGTCAGGGACGAAATCAAAGATTAGATCTGATTATTGTAAATTATAAATTCTTCAGTCACCAAACTATTTTATTTTATTTGCGTCCAAGTAGAGACGTAGGCTCTCCTTTTCTGATAAGTAAAGATATCGCTTACCTCACCTTGTAAGTTTTGGTTTAATTTATATTACCTATCAATATAAGTTACTACCAAATAATTTGTAAATAAATACTAAGTACCATAAACAAAGAAAGAAGCTTTCAAATATTTTTTATTACCGTTTGAGAAAGGAAACAAATTATATTCCCTACAATTGAACTATTCCCATGATTAAGATTCCCTAAGGAGTTGCCCTCAAACAGGTGTCCTTTGGCGAAGGTCAAGGTATTCCCATAGTGATGGGCCAGTGATCAGCAACGGAGCGTGGCCGACCGTTGGATTAGATATGCAAAGATTTTTTATTAGTCGTTTTATACTTTCGTAAAATAGTAATAATATCATACTGACCCCTGGGATAGTTGCGACTAAAACTACCCGGCGTAACTCCCTTTGGAAGACCTTTAGATGCAACTAACTAATTTATATTGTAAGCAATGACAAACTAGATAGGTGTTGTAATGTTATCATCGATGTTGGTGGGTATAGACGTTACCCATTAAAAATTAAAAATCTGCATAAGGGAAAACTCTATGAATACTACAAATTCCGCCTTGATTGAGTGCCTTGATTCCGCTGACATCTTGTCCGGGAAGGTATAACGTAAAAAAATAATATATTTTGCGGCCAGTGAAATGATGAAGAAGAATATACTCAATAATAAATATTTAGGATACTTACCCAGTTTTGTTTGGTAAGAGAATAAAAGCATCAGCACTCGACGCGGGCGCAGTACGCTATACGCAGGATACACCGCCCGCCCCGCCGCAGTAGCAGCTTCCTCATTAGCGTCTGTAATCGCCGCTTCCTGCTGGATAGCGCGACTTCATTCCCTGGACCTACACTGATGCACTTTATGATACCATTGTTCAAATTGAACTTTTAATAAATTTAATGTTAGACGAAAGTTTTGTAATTATAGTTTTATTGACATTTTCCAACTTAACAACAAAGTAGTAGTTCTTGATCTTCGGCGACACAACGCCTACCACCATGTTTTGTCGCAACTACAAATTACAAGGAATTCGGTCAATCTCGCCCAATAATTTGTATCAAGTTTCGTGTCAATTCATAGATAAAGCCCTTCATAATATTTCTGTCCATTTTATGTCCACAATTTCGAAAACCTTTGTTCTTGAACAAAATAACAGTATCTCACATCGAGAAAGGATTTATGATTGAATTTGGCGCGTGACCGTAGAGTTCGTGAGCCAGGTGCGCGCGCAACGACATCTAATTGGCGCGTTCGAGACGCCCTCGCGTAATTGGATGTCATTTACAGAAATTGCTTGATGATTGGTCGATATAAATGTTACGTAAGTGTTCATACTTGACAGTAGAGATTATGTTGGTGTATTCGTTGATTATTTCGACTTAAAATATGCTTTTGATAACAACTATTATTTGAAGAATAAATTGAGAATTTATAAAATAATTCCCAAATTAAGGTGTTTGAATGGCAACGGTTAAGAAAATCAGTTGTAAGCTAGGCACCGTGATTCCGGTGATTCACTTTTTTTAACTCTCACCGGTCATTCACCAAAAGGCATCAGAGCGAATCGAAGAAATTATGAATAAGAGGTGCGGCAAGGAATCACGGTGTGTAGGCACCCTAAGGCGAAGGAGACAATTGAAGGATAATCACAGTAACTCAGACTTCTTTGAAGATAGCGGAACTCCGGAGAATGGTCACCCTCTTTATATATTAGGCCAGAATATTATGCTTTATGTTTTACTAGCTGGACCCCGCGGTTTAACCCGCGTAAGTTTCAATGCATCAAAAAACCCATTCTTATCGGATGCCAACATTATTTATAGGACACACTTTCCAAATTTTAGCTCTTTTTTATCAGCAGTTCAAGCTGTGTGTTGATCAGTTGATCAGGACAAAGTATTTTATAGATATAGAGTAACTAGTTTGTTCATTTGTTTTGATATGACAAAAATAATTCATTGATACCTATAACTCAAGTTTTGAACGAATTCGTTTATTTTATTATCAGGACATTTGTAATTATAATTACTAAAACAGCGACCTGTTCATAATATCTGCTTAAATATGACAGCTATTTTATATATATAATAACAAATCTAACCGAAGAATATTAAGAAATTTATTTCCAAAGATATGAATAAGATTGTTAAATAAATACGGGTAGAAAGGAAGTGCGGTCACTGATCACTCCTTTAAGAGTGTAGAACAAAAAGCATAGAGCACATTTAAAATTGCTTCACGGAACGGTAACACACTGATTGCAACTCCCTGAGTTTCGACCCGATGGACATCAACTCACCGACTGGAACCGTAATGTATACTCTACTACACCTGCCATGGCCATGGTATTGTTTTGTGCACCCAACTTATTTGCGGTTTTAGAAATGTAAGAATTAAGACATACAACATCAATAAAGTCATGGAATAACAATATTTTATAGTTGAATAGATACTTTAGGACTGATAACCGTTATGGAGTAAAAACCCTCGTGTGGCTACCACGAAACGAAGTGGTGGACCGACGACATTGTAGCGGTAGCGGGGAATATTTGGATGGAGGTAGCTTGTGATCTTTATATTTGTGTCGCCTATGTTCACCAATGGATTAATGATGATGAATCCTACTTATATTATAAATGTGAAATAGTGTGTGTTTGGATGTTTAGATGTTTGGATGTTTGTTACTCAATCACGCAAAACTACTGAACCGATTGCGATGAAACTTGGAATATATGTAGCTGCATGGATACCGGGAATAAAAAATAGGTTACTTTTTATCCTGATGTTCCCGCGGGAACGGGACTTACGCGGGTGAAACCGCGGGGCGCAGCTAGCATTTAATAATATATTTTCTTTGTTAAGAGAAAAGGTTCTAATTAAACGAAGTAATTAAAACCTATATGGATATTCCCACGGCCTTGCAGCTCGTAGGGTAAGGATATCCGCGATCAAACTCAGACTTCACCAAATCGACCCACGGTTCATTGACGAAACCACCAACCGTGTTATTACCTTGTTGTCTATGAATTATTGGTCTTCTTTTGTTTTTTATAAACAACGGTTATTCGGTGATTATTGGCCAGTTCTTGCAAATCAAATGCTTTAGAACTTCGGTCGTGTTTATACGTGCGTATCTTTGGGCGTGGGAACTTAAATTGAGGTAAAATTATTGGATCGGGGTTTTCGCTTTAAGGGCGTACCATAACGTCAAATTGAATTAAATTAAATTGTGACAGGGATAGCCAAAGCGATTTTCAGATGTGTACAAAAAGAACGTAAGCTGCGACTATGCGAAATTGTAGAGCAAGAAATCAAATATTTGCCAACACCAAGTTAATTATAGATAACTAGATCAAAAAATATGTTGAGCATATTTTAGAAATAGTGAATATCTAATATTATAAAAAAAACATTATGAAATAAAGGCCGGTTTCTCAGATATTCCACAAAACATTTCTGAAATACATGTTTTTCATAATTGTTTTCTATCTTATTTTTATAATCGTTATTTCACAGTGAGGAGATAATGGCATTTATTTTCTAATTTAAGATTTTCCAATGTTTTACTATAGGGTATAAGTACCATGAATGCCGCATTATTCGCAAAATAATCGGAGTAAAATTGGATATAGAGCGCTCTTAATTTCGTTCTAAATGAATACGGAGCCACTGCATTCCCAGTTAATGTGCAACATAATACGAATTTATAGGGAAATAAAACAGTCCTAAATAAAGATACCAGATGCATTGCTCTACCATTAAACATTCCGATCAAACATTAGACACAAAATGTATTTTCACTGAAAACAAATAACGTTTAACTATAAAGCGTGGAAATGAAGCGTGTGCGCACACGCAGCGCAACTAGCACGGGCCCGTGGAAATCGTTTGTTCCGTGTATTAATAGGCAAGTCTACAAAGAACAGTTTTGGACTATGTACGACGTGTGTGGCATTTTGTTGATGCATTCATTAGATACTAGCAGTGACACGCGGTTTTACCCGCTCATGTCCCAATCCCGGGTTAATTAATATTTCTTTATTATCGGGATAGAAAGTATCCTATTTGTTATTGAAGGTCTTTACCTCATATAACACACTGAGTTTCATTGCAATCAGTTGCAGTTTCAAGAAGCAACAAAAACACATACAAATACACAAACTTTCACCTTTATAATAATAGGGGTTAAAGTATGAAATTGCCGTTTTATTGCAATAGGTTCTTTGAATTGACATAGAATCTTCATGGTTTGAGGTTTTCGAATGAAACTTTTTTCAAATGGTTTCTGTGATGTTCTTTTTTTAAAAAATGTGAAACATTTGAATATCGACTTTCAATTGTTTTTGTTATTCAATTTAGACAAGAAAGATGGATACTGCGAAAATTCGCGTGATTTTTAAATACGAGTTCCGACGCGGAACTATCGCGGCAGAAACAGCCCGCAATATCAATGCTGCGTTTGGAGAGGGGTCTACTAATGAACGCACCGTGCGATTTTGGTTTAAACGCTTTCGTGATGGAAATTTCGACTTAAAGAACGAGCCACGAGGAAGACCGCCCACACAGGTGAATAACGATGAATTAAGAGAGATAGTGGAAGCCGATCCTAGTCAAACTACCCAGGAATTAGCGGCATGGTTTAACGTTACCTTACCCACTTTATTGACTCACTTGCGTCAAATCAATAAAATAAAAAAATACGAAAAATGGGTGCCTCATGATTTGACTGATCTGCAGAAAGAAACGCGTGTTGAAACTTGTGTTGCCTTGTTGAACCGGTACAGAAATTAAGGAATATTGGATCGAATTGTAACATGTGATGAAAAGTGGATTCTTTATGATAACCGGAAAAGAAAAATGCAATGGCTGACCCCAGGTCAAATGCCACAACAGTGTCCTAAAGCAAAACTTACCAATAAAAAGGTAATGGTAACTGTTTGGTGGTCTCAGCATGGTGTTATTCACTATAGTTTTCTTCGATCTGGTCAAGCAATTACGGCAGATGTCTATTGTGCCGAACTCCGAACCATGTTGACAAAACTAGCAGTAAAACAGCCCCGACTCATGAATCGATCTTCACCATTATTGCTCCACGACAACGCGAGACCTCACACAGCACGAGAAACCATTTTGACCCTTCAGGAACTGCACTTAGAAACCATTCGTCATCCTCCGTATTCACCAGACCTTGCTCCAACGGACTACCATTTTTTTCGTGATTTGGACAATTATCTACGTGACAAGAAGTTTTCTTCCCAGGAGGCAGTACAAAATGCTTTCACACAGTTTGTGCAGTCTAGATCGTCGGAGTTCTATCGCAAAGGCATTAATAACCTTCCCATTAGATGGCAGCAATGTATAGATAATAATGGCAACTATTTTGATTAAATAAATTTGTTAAAAATTTAAAAAATAAACAATTAAGATTTTCAGTACAAATCGGCAATTTCATACTTTAACCCCTAATACTAGTAGGATTTGATACGGTCGGTTAACAAACATATCGATGAATCTTGATTTGATTAATAGATTTATTTCCGTTTGATTAATCGAATAACTATAGAACTGAACTGATTTCGATTAGGGATTAGAAAGAGAAAAGATCGTCTGATAGTACTGCAATTCAAACTCGTCTCTGAAGGATGAGCCTAATTAGTTCCGAAAAACTGTTCGGGAAATTGCTTACACCAGCTTTAAAACAAATGAATTAAAATTCGATCGGCGTTGTCAGTATACATACCATCTAGGTAATCTAAACGAGTAACGTTGTTAAGAAATTCAAATTGTGCATTATACAATTTGTAGCTATAATGTAGAAGGTATAAGAGAAAAACGTACTCGTTCAAGCAAGATCGTTTAATGAATCGGAAGTCGAGCTAAAAAATATAAATCACTTTGAAATCTTGAAGTTAGCGATGCCAACAACATATCAAGCTGAGCAAGTTTTCTTGATTATCATGCTGGAAATAACTGAGGTGACCATGATGTCCAGGAAACAACAAATAAGAATCTACAATAGGTACAGACAGACATTAATAATTCTTCTTAGTAGGTACTTAACGAACCTTTCACAGTGCTTTGAAGTAGACAACTTATGTATTAGGTACAAATTGTGATTAAAAAATTGTAATATGATCCTAAAATTATTAGATTTTTTAATTAATTCCCAGAATAGGAATAATTTGGCAATTACAAGATTGAATATATTTACTGTAAAGTTTTTATTACATCTAAAAATTATTGTACATTTGGATATACATCCTAGGAAAAATTTTCTTGACCCTAGAAAATCCGTTATAGTCTTATTTACCTTTATTTTCGTGTGGCGCTGTGGTTCTGCAAGTGTTAAAGTTTTCAAGTGTTACTTGATCTACTGACTGCTAACAGAGATAAAAACCGGGCTCAACTGCTTATCGTGCGTTCCGAAGTACGCTCGCGAAAATGATATTTGGCTCACAGATTATAGGTTACCCATGTAATTATAGACTGTAATTAATATCTGCAAAGCTATGGTCACCGTACCATCAGGATAGATGTACGCCGTAATGTGCGCAGGAGTCGCGTCACCTGCACAGCTTCCCACGGTGACTCACATGAACTCACATCCTCGCGCAGTATTGACACTCGCAGTTTTTCGCTCTGGTTCCGGTTTTTATCATGTTCGAGGTTTTTCTTTTATGGTTTCACCTTTTTTGTTCGTTGTAGTTAGTTCTATGGGAACCATAAACTTTACTTTTTAGTTTTCTTGCAAATAAACTTATTTTTTTAAACTTTCGCATGTACACTCTTTGGTTTAAAGAAATGTTTTGTAGACATTATTAAATCTATTAGAATGCACCTGCTTTGGTTTCCCACGATATCTCCTATTTTATAATAATTAAAAGACAATGGTGAGAACTTCATTGTGTTTAAAAATGAAACATAAGCTTTCACATTTTTCTCATAATTTTCAATGGAGAGGTATGACAACTCAGTGAAGTAACTTTTGCCTCATCCATCATACTTATAAAAGTTCTACTCCTCTTGCATCTTGCAAAATAACAAAACTTTAAACTATACAACCTATTATAAATGCAAAAGTAACTCTGTCTGTGTGTTAGACTTTCACACATATACCTGTTGAAATAAATTTGATATAGAGATAGAAAGAACCTTGAAGAAGGAGATTGGCCAATTTGATCCCGCCCGATATTCACACGGGATCGGTACTTCCAGGGGTGTAACTATTGGGCCTAGCTAGTATTGCACATAATACTTAAATTCTCATATATCACTTTATTTAGATAACATATGTAATTTCCCAGAATACATGAAAATCTCAAACAAAATCTATATTATCATGGAACCAATTGCGCCTAGAAATCGCAAGAAATAATTCTCCCAACAAATAATCTGCCCAAGGGAAGTACCTAAAGGTGCGTCAGCTGTAGGATTCTATCTAACCAGTATCGTTCTGTAATCAAGTCTCAGTAAATTAGACTATCACACAGGAGCTGGCAAAGATTTCCTGAGGCGAGTCCGCCACCTGTCCGCTATTCCCACACGGTGTTCAATGAACGTGTTTTTTATTCATTGCTATGGTTTAGTTAGTATGCTTCGCTCAGGATGTTGGTACTTTGTTATATTGTAAACAAGATTTCTTGATTATTTTACCTATAAATAAAATATATTACTGATTATAATTAATGGTAAAGGACATAACTTTTCAAATAATAAAATTATTATTCATGTATTTACCTGCTTGGCCGGAGCTGGCCCAAAACCGTGACCAATAGAAAGCCGCTCTAAGTTGGGCACTCAATTTAACAGTGGGACAGTATAGATTTGTTACAAAAACATTCGTGTCAATATCTGCATCAATATGGACGTTGATATTCGAAAGGAATACATAAAAACTATTAAAATCAGATCAGCGGAAGAATTTGCCAAAAATGGAAATACAATATGATACGGCAGAATATGTAATAAACTGTACATCATTATTACAACATAGTAGTTTCATCAAACTAAAAAATGTGAATATCATTACAAGTAAAACACTTAAAGCCTAGAAAGAAATCACCAACAGATTGTCTGGAATTTTCTATATCACCTCAACCACTCAACTTTCTTTCTCGTTACCAGTTCCTCATTATATTCAACAACTCAATCTGATCGGCGCGCAATTTTTGCCGCATTAATCTCCATGTTTTCGACGAGGTATGCAGGACACGTACATCAGTAGCTGATGAGATGATGTTACACCTGTCACAGATTCCCACGACCGATCGAACCATGGTTATTTGGAACAGGTATTATTGTTATTAATAAAGTATACGGACATCTAAAGATGTTACAAAAAGTAAACATTGTGGTTTACTTTTTTGAATCATGTAAGTTATTTGTGATTTCTATTTGATTAATTGTTTGGTTGATTAACTCTTTTTGTACCAAATTATTACACGACGAGAAAACTCAACAAATAAAAAAAAACAATTTCAAAAATAAATTTAGTAGAAACGAATAAGATAAGTAAACATAGCAGGGATAGCACATTTTTCAGATATTATAAGTACTTAAAACTATTCTTGTTTCTAAAAGGGGCAGTAGTCTATTAAATCGTAAATTATTGTAATTTAATCATTACACTTATATTGAAACACCAACACCTACTTAGATTTATGTAACGATAAATCGACTGACGTTTTTCAAGTCTTTTTAACAATTTACAAGAAAAACTAGCGTTGATTCCGTGGTTTTATTCGCCTTTGTCTCAATTTCTCAAGGAGGGATAAATATCGAGTACCTATACTTGTTGAAGCAAATAACTAGTACCAGTCTGTTTTCTGGAAATAGAGCTATATAGTATAGTGATATTCAGATTCAATTATTTAAGAACATAGATTTCACTAACAGATCAGACATAATACTGAAATAACTAAACATTGTATTTCTAGCGCTGCCTGCCTGTTCCTTAACCCCTATTTCTTTCATTTTCCGTAGAAGAAGGTAGTATACTTCATATTACAATTTTATAGTTAGACAAAATCATAACGCACACAGGTTTACTGGTTACAGGTTTACAGGAAAAGTCGACCTAGATCCTTTAAGGTGTTAGGTTGTATCTCTTACTTCATTATTAAAACTATATTTTATAGTTATATATGTATATGATATTTATAGCTAGAACATTATATATTTATATTATGTTCGCGATTTTGTCGCGAACGAGTTATTGCGACAGGTATGACTCTGTAATATAAACTTAATTAGTTCTCGAGAATTATCTGATTTAATCTAAAGTGACTGCTTACTTTCCACTTGGTCAATTGATATTATTCTATTTTGAATTTTGTCATACCTACATTATATATTGGTGCAAAATATTAATTTCCGATTTTTTAATTCATTTGGTCTTGTCCTTCAATTCTTTAGGTATTATCCTTTAATTTACAACATACACAAATAAGAGTCGTTAGTCAACCTCTTGAGAAATATGGTTTTCAGAATTACCAGCGATTTAGCGACAACAATTTGTGATAAGTTACAATTTAGGTATGCGGGTCCAATTGGAAATTGGACGAACTTACCTTAAGTGAAGTCCAATTGTAATTTTATGAAGGTTTGATCGGAAATGTAATAATTAACAAGTGTATCTTCTTTACTGGTTATTTCCATGAATCGCTTTTAGAGTAAAAAAAAAAAAGTATTTTTGGTTTATGCGCTAGCAACTCTAACTGTCACTAGGTTTAGAGCTGATGTCTAGCCTCAACCCATTATGCTTGGGCTCTATGGGGTTGGGTGGGTGATTACATTTCCGATCAAACCTTCATAAAATTACAATTGGACTTCACTTAAGGTAAGTTCGTCCAATTTCCAATTTTATTCCGTTTTGATCGGAAATGTAATAATTAACAAGTGTATCTGTTCAGAGTTACTTAGTTGCATAATGGGTGGAAAATTAGAAACACTTTTGAAGAACAAAGGGAGAGAAAAAAATATGGATTTATTATAGTTAATAATATGAGTGTTTCAGTGGAGGTCTATTAATTAGACCGTACATTAATTATAAGTACTGAGATGGCTTACTATGTAACTTAGCAATAGTCACAACTAGACTTAGTATTAAGTATAAGTATACTTAAATCAACTTTATTTTAGTTTTAATCATGACAAGTAAAATCAGTCTCAAGAAGTATCTTAAATAATCTTATTTAGGTTATTTAGATTAGGTTCGGTACCTAGTCATATTACTCTGGGATAGTTAGCTTGAGTGGCTATGTAATAATCATGTACCTAATTATTAATCATCATGACTTAGGTCGTGGATAACGATGAGCTAAGAACAGCCTGCGCAAATTGCGTGGTGCTGAAGGTGGACCTCTAAATGAGTAGGTTATAAAACTTAGCGAAGATCAAGGAATTATGCTGGCGGTTTTACTGATAACGTCTAGAGAAACGCCTGCTTTGTTTGCTAATGACGTTGCACGGTGGCGTGTACTGTGCGACATGTATTTGCGACACGTTCTTTATTTATCCATTTGCTTATCGATTGTTTTGTAACCCGGAGGTAGGGTTTTTTGAAAGTTGTGAAGATGTACTTTTCTGAGCCTCTGAGGGGCTGTATGTTTTAAATATGACTGGGGCGCCCTGGCAATCCATATGAACATATGAGCATATGAGTTCTTGACTGTAGAAAGGAATTTCTAATACGGTTTGTTTTTTGGGTTTTGTACAGAATTTTAATCAGCGAAGGGTTTGCACCCTTTGTGCAGTTGCCAGTGCCAGTAGGGTTACTGTCTTTTTAGTCAGCATCTCTAGGCTGAGAGGTGAATTGTTGGGCATGGTGGCTAGGTAGTTCAGTACCACTGACGGGTTCCATATGTCTACGTACTTTGCAAAAGCTGACTTAAGTCTAAACGCGTCCCGCAGGGCTGGTTTATGACAGATACTATATCCATTCCCCTTTTCGAACTTTAGTGTTAGAAATTGTATGACAAAGGGGATAGATGCTAGTAACGATCCTTGACAGTGTGAGTGGCAGAACTTCCACCAGCCTTTGCAAGTAGAATTATACTGTTTCATGGTACCTGCTGATACAGAGGACAACATAATATCTAGCGAGCTCTCTGGCAAACCTCGGCGTTTGAATGCAGACCGCAGAATGTGCTCGCTGCCAGGGTAAGGTAGTCTCGTAGTGGGTGTTCTGTCCTAAAAGGGGATATTAGGAGGTTAGTATTATGCTTGAAGATTATAAGTCTTGTTGCCGACAATTTCATAGCTAGTGGGTACCATGGCTGAGATGGCCATATTGGGTATACTAATATGCCTTTCGCTTGGTCATTTTTGATTTTCTGTAGGCATTTTAGTAGGAGCGAAAAAGGTGGGAAGGCGTAAAAAAAATATGGCTATATAACAGTGCAAGCATCTATATTGGCCGCATGCGGGTCTCTTTTCCAAGAGATATAGACGTCACATTTTTTGTTAATTCTAGATGCAATTAGGTCTATTTCAGGGCTGCCCAAACAAACGTTTATGGGCGACAAAGCGGCGTCGTTCAATTCACACTCTGTGTCTATATTTGTGTTTCGAGATTCCTCATCTGCTAACACGTTTGCGTTTGATTTGATGTATGAGGCATAGAGTTTTATGTCTCTTTCCTCACACCATTCCCAGATGGCTTTTGCTATTTTATTAAGGTGTGGAAGTTGAACGATGCCCATTTTGTTGATACATGCAATAGCGGTAGTGTTATCGATGCGCAAAAGTATATCACAGTGGCTTAGCAATTTAGCAAAGCATTTAAGGCCAAAAAAGGCAGGCGTGAGCTCGAGTTGATTGATGTGTAGTGTTTGTTCTTTAATGGACCAAAACCCGCCAGCACTCTCGCCATTGCAGTGTATGCCCCAGCCCGACAGTGAGGAGCCTGAAAAGGTTTCAAGGGTGAATTGTCTAAGGCATATACTCTTTTTTCTATGTTACCTAGCCACCAATGTCTGGTAAGATTTTCTTAGGGATAGTCATAGTGCCTTCATAATCATCATTACTATGTGACAAAGACAGGTACTTTTCTCTTTCAAAGTTTTTTATGTGTGCCCCGACATATGATGTGGCTGGGTACCAAGGTGCCTACTAATTTGGCAAAGTCTCTGATTTTACAAGTTTTAGTGGAACAAAACTTTTTGAGCATAGAGGATATGTGATTGCATTTCTCTTGTGGTAGTTCAAGGGTCATGTTGTGAGTGTTTATATTGAAGTTCAGAAACTTGCAATATGTGGTGGTTTAAGAGAACTTTTTTCCCAGTTGATTATTAGCTCTAGGCATTGACAAATGTTGAGTGTGGCATTGCGGTTAGCAATGCACTCGTCATAATTATATTCTTCCTGTGCAGAGGTAGTCGTCGAGGTACATGGTTGATAGGTGACCTTGGCTGCGTAGGTGGCCGACCATTGGTTTCAATAACTTTGCGAAAAAAACTGGGAGCTGTACAGGGACTGTCAGGCAGTGCCGTAAATTCATAAAGGATACCTTCGAACATGAACTGTAGGTATTTTCTGTGGCTTAGAGCTACAGGTATTAAGAAATACAATTCTTTTAGGTCTATAACACACATGTAGAAGTTTTTGTTTATTATTTTAATGGCAGTTCTGATGTCTTCCTTCTAAAATGGTCTATAGCAAAGAATTTATTCAAGTTCTTTAAATTAAGTTAGTATAAATCTAAATTTACGATTAGATTTTTGTCTAATAAAGATGCTAGAAATGTACTGATCATGACTATGATTGCAGATTTTTACAGCTCCTAGCTCTACCAAGTTATTGATGGCCTTTCGGGTGTTATTGATATCTTGGATAGGTGTTTTGTTGTTAGGTGTACAATTTTGTAATGGTAGATGAATAAAAGGTATGTAGTAACCTCACCCATAGTAATATGACTGGGTCACTGGTGACCTTTTCCCAGCAAGGAAAAAAAATAGTACTGTTGTACCTGTACCTGGTGGCCTAGCGCCTAGTGTGGGCGCCTCGTGTCGGAGCTCTCGCGGAGCGTGACGGGTTGGTGCTCAGTCGACGTGCTGGTGGGTGACCTTGAGTCCCGCGGGTCCTCGGTCTACCTCGTAGTACTGCAGGTCTGGTTTGCAGGCAAAACTGTGTTAACGATGGACCGTAGCAGTTTCCCAATGGTTTAGAGCTGCTGGCCGGTCTGACTGTTGCGGGCCTAGCCACGGGTTTTTTTATTCCTTGTGAGGGTTTTCTCACCTCTTGGTTTCATTTAATAATGCTGCTTAAATTTTTACCATACAGAAATTCGTTTCTCTTCAGTGCAAATGAGTTGAAATTTTTGTCTAGGAGCAGAATGATGAGTAACTTTCTTGTTTTAGTGTTGTTGTAATTTATGAAGTTATTTTGTGGCACCGCTTAGCTTTCTAACTAGGACTGCAGAATCCACTTCGTCATGTTTAATAATTTCAGTCATTACTTCACCCGCGTGATAGCCATAGCCAAGCCTAGTTGTATTTTAAAGTTTTTAGAATATTTTCCTTCTCTTCCTTTTTTATTCTGTTTAACAGGATATTGTTGCTAATTTTGTGTGGATTCTGCCATAAAATTTGTCACTTTCTTCATGGTAGTCCATATTAAGGGCTTCGACGATGTCCTCTTCAGGTTCCGGTTCTGCGGGGATAGTATAGTGTTTATCTTCTGCTATAGATATGGTATTTATCTAAGCTTACGATGATGGTAAGACGCATCTCGTGCGTATTATGGTATCAAGACTAAGGAATCGCGTTCCTGTCTTGTACTTTGTGCAGAGGTATCACGTACCTACGTACACAGAGGAAGAAAAGGCAGAGAGCACTCTAGGGCGATTTCTGTTGAGGCATGTTGTATGTGCCGCATCAAAAACTAATAGAATCGCGTTCCTGTTTTTGATCTTTATTCAAATGTGTCACGCACAGAGAAAAGAAAAACCCGCTTCAAGTGTGCTGGTTAAAGTCTTGTGCTGCGTCGGGCTAGAATCACGTTCGGGCCTTAGCAGAGCTTGGGTATATACGTTACAGTTGCAGGCAACCCGCCGTTCTGACGGTGCGGTGATGCGTGCCGTGTCTGAGACGGTGTTTGAGGTTATGTTTGCCGGTAAAACCGGGGGAAAAACTTGTGAGCCTGTGAAAATATCGAATATTTAACCTTACCTTGATTTTTTGAGGGTGGGGTTTCACCGTTTGAACCCTCCGTGGTCGTATCCAGAGTGTCGGCATCATTGACAAGGCGTGTGACGCGATGGCGTCTTTTGATTTTTTAAGTTTCTTCGTATATTTCTCGTTTGTTTTCAGAAGTTTCTTTTTGTTTATCATTGTAGTCGTTGTTAAACACTAAGACATTTACTGAGTGGCGTAGAAAACAGGTAAAAAACTGAGAAACAGCGCAGAAAGTAAAGGTGCGCGCGAACATGGAAAATCGCAGAAAAAAAGTGACAGTTAGAGTTGCTAGCGCATAAACCAAAAATACTTTTTTTTTTTTACTCTAAAAGCGATTCATGGAAATAACCAGTAAAGAAGATACACTTGTTAATTATTACATTTCCGATCAAAACGGAATAAAATTACACTGTATTGTTGTGAATTTGTTATTTAAAGGTGTTCTGTAATTGCAATTACTATTATTGGCTACATTTTACTCCTTGGAATTTGATAGTGAACACAGATAAGAAGACGGTCTTTTATTCGTGCTGTAGTTTACTTCGTTGTATTCTTTACGTGTTTCTCGAGGCTTTTTACTGGAGTTTTTATGTGTGCAGTTCGCCTCGATAACCCAAAGTGCCGCCTACGCTCAATTACAGCAACCTTGAGGCAAGCGGACTTGTGCGAACTTGTAACCGCAATTGGATAACCACTTTAGCGACATTGTCCTTTTGTCTTCGAGCTGATGCGTGCAGGTGCAGCCGTGACGTCACATCGGCCATGAGAATATCCCGCGACTTGCCATTCTCACGCCTCCACGACGACAATCTCAAACCAGTTCCTCCATTTAAAACAACCGTTATTGCAACTGCTCAGTCCTTTTAATATAATTAGCAATCATAACAGAGGACAAAAACTCCGGCAAGGCCCAGTTTACTATATGCATAATTCTCAGGTGTTTGAGGAAATCAAGTGTCGCTTATCTTACTAGTCTTACTAATATTATAAACGCGAAAGTTTGTATGTATGTGAGGTTGTTACTCTATCACGCAAAAACTACTGAACCGATTGCAATGAAACTTGGAATATAGATAGCTGGGGACCTGGGTTAACACATAGGCTACTTTTATCACGATATTCCCGCGGGAACGGGACTTACGCGGGTGAAACCGCGGGGCGCAGCTAGTAATAATTATAAAGTCAAATCAATAATGCAATGATTGTAATGCATTACCATAAAATCACTCCCACGACGATATCAAATTTGTCCGATTTGAGGGTGTCCGTGTGAAATGGTGTTCAAAGCGTGCAACGGATGTAGCGTTCACGCGTGAAATCTATTCCAATTTGGTGTTGTTATTTTAGCTGGTCAGGGAATCAAAATTGAAATATCCTAAATCTAGTATTTAGTATAAAATACTTAGAAATAAAAGAATTTCTTTAACTTTTTTAGCTAAATAGCTTTTGTTTTGTTCCATTTTTTTTGATAATAAGCATACGGATCTAGTCGGAATAATTCAAATATTTAAGCGACACACAATAGCAATAGAAACAAGCATTTAAATGTTTGTTCTTATTGTTATAGGCACCGTTTAGCACGTTCTTTGATGTCTCTGTATCCGGATTTTATGTCGAATATGTTCTGTAGCTTTGAGGTTGATGGTTATTTTACAGCTTCTATGATATAGGTAGTTTATCTTTAGGTACGTAATGGTTATCCACTGGTAATTGCTGTTGTATACCTTTTGTGTGATTTCATTGTATGTTTTCGTTTTGTAAATCAATGCAATTTCATTGATCTTAAAACCTTTCTTCTTAGATTCTTCTTAGTTCATAATGACGCCTTTGATCGCTATTGCCAACTAGTCGACCATTTTAATTACCGTCCCGCGGTAGTAGTTTACCCGTCACCGCGCGGGGAGAACTTTAAGTTTGCTAATCTACGTCAATTTCATTAGTCGGCTTTAACGGCACCCATAGGAAGAGATAACCCTATTCTTTGCCGGGACTACCGGTATGTGTGTGTGTTCCGTGATTTTGGCCGGGCTTCAAATTGAAAAAAACAAAGATTATTGGCCAATTATTTCCGCTGAATATGCTCTTGACCACTGGATATGCTTATCGGCATTTTATGAAAATACCTATTTGCTGCAAAATACTAGTTATCGGATACGTGCCAGTGAGAGCGGTAACGTGATCCGGCGTCAGACGGTAACCGAGCTGCGCCGGCGCACACGTCGTAGCGCGGGCGAGACGCTCTGCTGGAGAGACGGACAGACCGCCAAATACGATCACTTGACCATAAATGTGAATCAAGTTTTGGGCAAGTAACTAAATATTCAAGTTAAATTAAGTCATTTCAAAGAGAAGTGGCTAAAAGCTAAAAGTTCCTGTTAACAAATTAAAATTTCACAACAACACAAAAAAAATGTAAAATTGCAATTGCTTGTTCCGTGACCATTCGTATTTGATAATAATATAAATTGCTACTAATAAATATTTTACCTCTTTATCTCTATCACACATAAAACCTCCTCCGCCTAAAAGTACATTAAGCACCACAGTCGAGATAGCACGAGTGCTTCTTGAAGGCTTCAGTGGCCCACAAGCCGGGGGCAGCGCAAGCGATCGAAGACAATTAATTACCAGTCAGAGCGACCTATCTCTCCTGTTTGTTACAGAACACGCGAAATTAAACACTGCCAACAATAATTTAAGTGAGAGCACGAATAAGGCTGGACAGACCTCGTTTAGTCCAGTTTGTTGGCTTAAGTAACATTAATTTAATCTGTTCGTATTGGCATGGCATTATGGACCAGCTTTCGTGCGGCAATTTATTTTTAATTGGAATTAAAGGTTAACTCTAAGCGACATGGTTAGGAGAAAATGCGAATCGCAAGAAGTCATTATGAAAGTAAGAATTTTAATTATTAAGTCTTGTATCATGTTATTATTTGCGGTCATAAACTTATAGTTAATTGAATAATTATGATTTACCTACTTAAATTGTTGTGATTATTATTTTTCTATTTGTTGTCCGTTGTTTTTACGTGTTGCTGTGATCAATAAATCTGATTTAATTTGTAATATGTAATTGTTTTGTTAAACGTACCTAATACATAACTACATAATTGTTAATACATAAAGAATGCCTTCCGGATACGCTTATTCGTATTTTTACTTAGTTCTATTCGTTTAAAAATATTTTATGGTTTGTAGGTAAATAAGTAAATGATCGTATTTAGCTATTTATATCCGGGTGATTCATTAAGCTAGTTGTCTGCAGGAAATGACCCAGTTAATAAGGAAGTAATTTGTTACTTTTATTCTGCCTACTACTTATAACTACTTAATAGCTTGTAATTCAATTATGTCGGATCTACTGTTAGTTCTATAAATAGGATTTAATTTGCTTCAATGTGCGGCAAATTTTGCAAAATAGTGTCCGACTATCTACTGAAATAAAACTCAGTTTTAACTTCGGTTTTAATTGCGTTGCTTTTATAACATACTAGCCGCGCCCCGCAGTTTAGCCCACATAAGTCCCGTTCCCGAGGAAAAATCGGGATAAAAAGTAGCATAAATATTATTCCAGGTCTCCAAATATCTATATTCCAAGTTTCATCGCAATCAGTTCAGCTGTTTTTGCGTGATTGAGTATAACACATATATACATATCGACTGTACCGGTACTCACAAACTCAGTTTTATAATAATAGAATATTAAACTTTTTTAACCGCCGAGAGACGTTTCGAGGTCTTCCCCGAAGTCTTATTCATGAGAGTTTTATTTCATAAAATATATCGCGAAAACAGAAGAAAAATGTAAATTTTTTATGTATTAGTAATGTTATGTATTACTTTAAAGAACATGTGCATATTGGGCTTGGTTCAATGGGCATAAACAACAAGAAAGTACACACAAGAAGAATAACACTTCTTCTTGTTCTTTATTCCCATAACCCTCTATGTGAAGTCGACATGTCTGACTCGTCCACTCTTGTTTTTCAGTACCTACTATTTCTATGGTAGGTATATATATTCACATACTACGCTATTATTGTGTTTCGTATAAAAATTCAATTTAAAAATTGTTCCTCATCATTTCGTTACTACTTCAAGACTTTAAACTTACCTTGCCATATTAATACTCGTATATCTTACTTTTTCGATCTCAACTTACAGTTAAGCGGTTAAGTTAAATAATAAGAGTACATTACCGGTAACCTAGTAAATTATTGGTTTGCGATAAAACTTATCACGTAATTTAAGTCTTATGTTGAGGCGAAAAGATTCAAATTGAGATGTAATTTTTATACTAGTCCATAAACGGAGATCGTAATGATACACAATTTCCGAAGCAGGGCTACAGAATCTGAGTGAATGGACGCTATGAGCTTTATTGAAATTGCGATCGTTTTTGCCCGAGTGAAAGTTTTATCTACACTAATATTATTAAGCTGTAGAGTTTGTTTCTTTGATTGTTTGTTTGAACGCGCTAATCTCAGGAACTACTGGTCCGAATTGAAAAATGCTTATTGTGTTTTATAGTCTATTTATTGAGGAAGGTTATAGGCTAAAGCTCAGTCGTTGATAATAATAACGTTATTGAATAAAACGCGAGTAAAACCTGGTACATATTGTGTTTTATTATCTAAGTCGTAACAACAATACTAGATAGCAGTGAGTTCGAAAATGGAAAGCATTTCACACTTTAATCGGATATAACCAAACCTGAGCACTAAAACTAAGTGCAAAATAATAAAATACAAGATAGAAACAAGGGTAAGTGCTACGAGCGCACTTATTAATACCTACTGACTTAAGCCCTACCATTTTAGGTACTGGTATGCAAAATGCATCTAGAATAGGCGTTGGTCTACATAACTTGGTCCGTTTGGCCAATGCCCGCCATCTGTTCTTCTAGTGATTGAGTAAAGAGGTCTAAGCGATTGACACGTGTTCATAGCCAGTTTACTGTACTTATCTATAAATAGAACTTTATCTTACTTAACATCTGGCCGTGTTCCGTGCCATTACGTAGGCCGGTGTAGCCATGAAGATAGGAACTTGTACCGCTTCCCTGTATTCCTGTCTTATGATCTACTAAATGATGATAGATAAATCTACTAGACGAGCATGCTACTATTAACCAACTGGTGAGAACTAGTGAAAGATCATCTATTTATTGCATTAAAAAAACCTAACGGTGCCTTGCGGTTTCTCCCGCGTAAGTCCTGACCCTACGGAAATATCAGAATAAAATAACCTTATGGTGTTAATTAATCCAGATCTTCAGCTATCTACCAAGTTTCAGTGCAATAGGTACCTACTACTAAACTTTCGTGGCGGCATCTAACGGTCATCAGTCCAAAGACGCATCATTCATAATACATCAATCATTCATTATAATCTATCAATCTCAATGTTTTGACCAAAGTCTTCGACATAGCTCACCGGATTAGCAAGCTGAAGTGGCAGTGGGCTGGCCATACCTATTAGCCGTAGAACCGACAACCGTTGGGGTAAACGAGTTCTAGAGTGGAGACCGCGTCTCGGCAAACGTAGTGTAGGACGTCCTCAGGCACGTTGGAGCGACGATTTGCGCAAGACGGCTGGCACAAATTGGATGCGTGAAGCCGAAAATAGATCTAGGTGGGGCGTGCAATTGGAGAGGCCTATGTCTAGCAGTGGACTGCAACAAGCTGATGATGATGATGATGATCTCAATGTTCTGACTTTACTCCTCAAGTATCCAGTTGACATAAATCTGGGATTCTACCCACGAATGCAATTAAAATTACCATTTAAAAACAGTATTTATTAAAATGAAGAATCAAAATTCATGTTAGAAGGCACCTAGTTAGAGGTTACGTGTTGGTTTTGTACAAATAACTGGGCTCTTCGACCAGCTGTGTGGTTGTCCTCAGGTTGCCAAGAGTACAATTACGATAAAACATATGGAGGTAGCAAGAGGCACGGACGTGGTGGAGACATTAAAACACTAGGTAGCACTTCGTATTCTATTTTGGTATTTTTAGGGTTTCGTAGCCAACAAGAAACCCTTGTAATTTCGTCATGTCCGTCTGTCAGTCCGTCCGCGGCTTTGCTCAGAGACGCTTGCAATCTGTAACTTTGCATTCGAATTTAGGTAGGTACTTAGGTACATATTGTTCACGCCAAGAAAGTGCTACAATTAAAAAAAAGTATTTTTTCGAGTACCTCCTCCCCCACATGTCAAGGAGATGTTTTTTTTCATGTTTACTTTATCGTGTGGGGTATCGTGAGATAGCTCGTTTAAAATCATTGTAGGTTTTCTAAAACTCTTTTTGCATTTTAGGGTTCCGTTTTCGAAATATTTATATTTAAAGTTCTAGTTTTTAGAGTCATCTGTACCCCTCTGTATAAACCAAGTGGTTGTAGTTGGACACATCATATATATTCACGCTAGTAGTACTAAGTAAGTAGTTAACTAAGTTTAAAGGAAAATTATAAAGGCTGAGCTGTCTTTTCAAATTACGTGTAATTGAAATAAACAACAAGTAAAATTTCGAACAAATTCCGTTGGATACTAGGTAGGTGTTAGTTGTAACGCCTTTTTCGGATTGCAATCTCGTTACTTTTAGAAACTACGAAACCCTGCACTGCGCTGTAATTATAAATACGCCACTTAAAAACAAAGTTAAATCCTCAAGTCGAATAGAATTAATTTGAAACTTGTATCACTCAAATCCAATTAGGAGCAATTCGCCATGCAAACACCTGGTTTTAATAAAAAGTAAATAAAATTTAATGGATTTGCGTGTACAGGTTAATCCCATTAAGTTTTTTATGGTCTACTCAAGATTTTTTTTAAGTTTTCGTTTTTCGCAAAAGAAATAAAAAAAGTAATTATCTAACTAGTTGGGAATATTGAAATGTAAGAACCTTAATAAATGAAAAAGGTGTTTTCATTCATATATTATAAAAAAATCTACCTACATACCCAAAGGTATTTACAAAATAATTAATGACAAACAGTTTAATAAAAACCCACATTTAAATTGGTTAAACGATAAATGGGAATTTCGATTTCGCACAGAAGATAAACAAACAAATTACTTCTCAACATAAACATTAACCTTCTCTATTCCGTTGTGTGAGTAAAAAAACACAACAAAACTACATACTTACTATGATAAACCTTATCTCAGACGTGACGTCACAGCACAAAGTGCTACGAAATTGTCGTTGCGATAAGGAACGATAATTTCGACGCTCCGAACGTAGCCTCCATAGCTCAGGGGTTAGAGCACTGGTCTTGTAAACCAGGGGTCGAGAGTTCAAATCTCTCTGGGGGCATTTGAATTGTAGTAATGCAAGCATTTTGCGTGATTGTTTTTTTTATTACCATGTTTTTAAATGACTTTTAAATGTAAAACTCATGATAAAAATACTAAAAACCCTTCTAATATTTATAACAAGTGTTATACTTATTTTATTAAAAAAAATTTATTTAATTATTAAGACAGTTAAATCTAACTAGGCCAAAAAGGTTTCCAGACCAAGTAAGCCCCATTTAGTTAGACGCATTCGTCTTCCAACATTAGCTTTGCTCTGAGCAACGCTACAGGATGGCCGCTGTGCAGGTACCTTCCCTCCAGGGCCACCCCGGGCCTCCATCTTCAAGATGCGACGCTTTCCGCCCTAGCTCCGGGGACTTTCCACAGGGTGAAGGAACCACAAGGGCTCAGTAGGTAACCCCGAAAGTTGAACTGATCGGAAACCTCACTACTTAACACGAAAACCGAGACCCAATCTAACGGAGAAAAAAATATCGATACCGCGATTCAGAATTACACTTTAAATCGACTGTTATGTGAAAAGTGACTAACTTTGTATCTGAATTTTCTATTTATTTGTCCAAGTATATGTTTTACTAAAGCTTATAAGCTAATACAAAGGCTTTGTGTTAGATTTTGGAAGATATTATGAACTATACGAAAATATCGCGGTGGAATAACTGTTAACGCCATCTGTTGACCTTTTCCGGAACTAACTTAAACGTAAGCTCCTGATTTTTTATATGCAAGTTCATGAATTTTCCAATCCTTTTTAAATAAATCTTTTCAGATAGATATTAGATATATTATGTACATAAATTCATTTAATTATTAAAACTTTCTACATTTATCAATTGTTAATTAATTAAATCCCATATAAGTGCTGTACAGACCTTAGGCAAATGTATGTATAAATTGTCTAGGATATAGGAAGTCTTTATATACTTTCTCCCTTCCTTATAAAATATTATTTAGACTAAGTTATTTTATAAGTAAGGGGGTTTATTTATAGTCTTTATGTGGCTTCGTGTGTACAAAAAAGTAAGAATTGATTTTATTTATTTATTTATTTATTTATTTACACACAACAAAAATTGAACATAACACACCCTAATTGAGAGTCGAACCTTCGTATAATTTTCAATTAATAAGGTGTTTTAGACTGTAGCCACCCATATAGATCAAAAGATCTGTGCTTGGGTGAACCACCGTAAAACGACATATTTTGAGTCTTTGTGTGGTACTTTTATATTATAGCTCAGTAATCTACTCACTACACACTACTACCCATCACCTAACAATAAAATAAGAATAAGTAAAAATTAAACTCAGAGTGAGCCAAACATACAATAGAATACAATATACAAAAATGCAAACATACATACATACGATGAATAATAACGTAGGTACTTATACTAACAACTACATAATACATACCTACACTAACACCTATACACTACATAATATTACATAAATAAAATACCATACACATAATATAATATACACTTATATATAATATACAGATTTATATTATAGCTGTAACTATCGCAAGCTGCTGTCTGCTGTCCATTGTCGCCATAAGTAACCAAATTCGTCAGTTCCAAGATTCATCAAAAACGTATTAATTTTTTTCTTAAGACAACAAGACCCAGCACGAATTTTATTCGGTTTATAAATATTTGTACTGTCTATAACGTCATCCGGCAGGTCATTAAAAATATGTGGACCTAAAGCAGTGAAGTGCCGCCGAGTAAAAATTATTTTTGTGCTCGGAGTCTTGAAAATTCTGGTGTTCGCTACATCACGTTCAGGTCTTCTAACCGTAGCATATACCATATCGTCTAACCTATCGTTCATATATATTACTACCTGTCTAACATACAGCTTTCTAGGGGTTAAAACCTTACATAAATTATAAAGTTCATCAGTAGGAAAAGTTCTTGCCTTCTTTTTTATAATTTTCAAATTTAGTTTTTGGGCTTTGTCCATTTTATCAATAGTATAGTTTGCACACGATCCCCAAGCTATAATACCATACATGAGCAATGACTGCGTTAACGCGTAATACATATTCATAAGGAATTCATCGGGAACGATGTTCTTTAGCTCTCTATATACATAGCCCAGCTTCCTGATTTTAGACGATACAGCTTCAATGTGAAGATTCCATTTGAGGCTCTGGTCCAATATCACGCCTAGGTATGTAGTTTGAGTACTTTTTGCAAGTTCCGCACATGTACAAGTAGCTACATTGTTTGTACAGTGTTTGTGTATTTTGAGGTTGTAGTTTGGAGATGGCAGGCCCGCGGTCGTTGGTGCAAAAGCTATGTAACTGGACTTGTCTTCATTCACTGTCAATAAATTAGCGTTTAGCCATCCCACTGCCACACCTAAGCCTTGTTCAGCTTTCCTAAAAGTCCCCTTCCAGTCATTGTCTGAAAATAACAGGACTGTATCATCAGCAAAGCAGATTGTTTTGCAGTCACTCAGGAGCTCACAGAAAGCATTTAGGTAGATGTCAAAGAGCAAAGGTCCCAGAATACTGCCCTGGGGCACCCCAAAGGGTTTAGTATAATGTTTATCACTTAGCTGATTACCCACTCTTACGAACTGTTCTCGATTCCCCAAGTAACTGGAAAACCAGAGGAGGTAATTACCAGTAATCCCCAAGGACTCCAGTTTACGTAGCATAATTTTGTGGGAAATTGTGTCAAAAGCTTTTGCTAAGTGAACAAATACAGCCAAAGTTTTTTTAGACTTATCAGTATTTACGATAACGTGTTTTGTCAACTCAGCAATCGCGTCACTCGTGCCTAGTCCCTCTCGAAAGCCAAACTGATTTCTAGAAGCTGTTTCCTTATAGAATTTACACAACCGCTTCTTGACTATTTTCTCTATGATTTTTGATGTTACAGACAGCAATGAAATCGGTCGATAGTTAGACATGTTATCTTTTGGTCCCTTTTTGTGGATGGGTGCTATAACAGCTACTTTTAAATCCTGTGGAAAGACACCAGTCTCAAAGCTCATGTTAAATATAAATCTCAAAGGTTCAGCAATATGCTCTTTAATTACTTTAAACAAGTTAGACGTAAAGCCGTCAAGCCCAGAAGAATATTTGTTCTTTAATGAATTTATAATTTTCACAATTTCTAACTTGTTGGTAGGCCGTAAATAAAAGCATCTATCATGTTTTATTTTAACTTTATCAGCTAATTCACTTTCATCGACGTTAAGAGCTGTTAGGTGACTTGATGCTAGTTCATAACCTATAGAACAGAAATAATGATCAAAGCTGTTACTAATAGTTTTCTCATTAGTAACCTTTTGATTATTGATTTTTAATTCTTTCAATGAAATGTTTTTTTTGAGGTTTGCGATTTGTAGCCTCATTAACTAGCCGCCATACACTTTTGGAGTCACTGTAACAGTCTTGGATTTTGCTCTTATAAAAGTTGTTCTTAGTGGTTTTTATAAAACTATGGCACTGTTTCCTATATTCTATATATTCCTGTCTTAGTATTAGGTCATTTGGATATTTTTTACAGGTTTTATGTAATTTATCGCGTTTACGAATACACACTATTAGGCTATATGTTATCCAAGGCTTTAATTTGCGTTTACTGCATTAAACAGTATGTCTAATATATTTTTTTTAAGATAAAAACAAGAATTAGCGATGATTTACATTAGACCGACACGAGCGCCGGCCGGGTCCCAGCCTCATTGTGAGTGGCGGCCGAGCCACTCACAATGAGGCTATATCAAAAATCATAAAATCATCATCTATATCAAAAAATGCTTTTTCCTAACTGACCGATGGGTCACCGCCAAGATATTAGTAACAAGTAAACAAGTCTATGGTCACCGCGCAGCCGTACAGCAACTGTAATAAAAGTAGAGAGGTGAAATGTGTTCTCTTAGATAATATTATGATGTAGGTAAGCATTCGATAAGGAAGAGATTTTCGAAATTTTAACAGGATCGGGAGTTAAACATAACACGCTATCTTACTTAAGCTTGAAAGTCTTTCAAACAAGTGAGCAAGTAATTTTCAAGTACTTTGCAATAGATGCAATGAATGTATAAAAAACTAGCTCAACTAAGCGACAGCAACTAAACTAACGTAGTTTAGTTACTAGGTAACTTAGTTGAGTTGACGGTGGACGTTCGGCTTGACATTCGCAATATAACATAAATTAATTCCTTTCATTAATTCATTTCATTCTTTATTGGACCATGTGCGAGTCACAAGTCATGAGAGGTAAGTACCTGATGAGCAAGCATGCTACATCATAAACTCCATCTTCACTTACCATCTAGTGAGGTAGAGGTCAAACATGAATAGTTTTTATCCCATATAAAACGTGTTTTTAATGTACTTAACGAACGTTTTATACTTATACCTTCTTCTTATACTTTTTGTAATTAGTGTGACCTAGTGGTATGGTTTTGTTGCTCTGAAGCCTCTAACTTGACCTAACCTCTAAGCTTGCAGAGATATAGGTACCTATTGTTAGGTACCAACCTTTTAACGTGCCTTCAAAAGCACGGAAGAACTCGAGAACATGACTTCTGCGATGCACACACACTATCAGTCACCCATCAAAGTTATGACTGTGATATATGTTGCTTAACCCGCATGACTGTGCAAGATCGGCAGTCGAAGCTAGGGCATCGAGTTCTTACATGCCTAGCGGTAAAATTTACAAAAACAATTTTCTCCGCAATGGGTGCTTACAAAAGTACTTTTTTTTTAGTCCAAAGCTTTTAAGACACCCATAATTCTCCTGGAAAGGAATCTTTATAGTCATCCATTGACCGTAAAACCCAAGTTTGCTGTTAAGGCACAATGTTTTGTGTAGTTTGTTTGTAACATCCGTGATTCGTAATGAGAGATGTTTTGTTGCTTATTGAATTGTGGATGTTACGTCTTTGGAATAAAGTATATTCTTGTTTTGACCGTTGTGAGATGCGCGTACGCAGGTGTGCGGCCGCCTGGTCGTCGCCACGGCTACCGCTCTCGGTTATTCATTTATTAATTTGCTTGCGTTGCCGTTGGCTTGACTGACAATCCAATGAGAGCTATTGAAACGACCGCTGATAATAACTTAACGCTAAACGACTCGTGAGTCGTGATACTAAATTTTGGGAAAGTATTGGAAAGGTGAAAGGATTAAAAGTAATGACAAACAGTTGCTAAATTAAGGTGAAAGCTTTATGTATATACGACACTTTGATATCCTAAGATTTTAAATATAAACATAAAAAAGTTCTGAAACTGATTGACTGACTGAACTAAATCTACGCATAGCCTAAGCCACTGGATTTGAAAGGCGAGATCTACTAAGAAACGATATTTGGAAATCTCTCGGGATCTCAGTTTTAGCGGGTAAATCCGCAGGACACTGCTAGTTCAAACGGCTACAACAAACTAAAAGTTGTTTGAACCAGAACTGTAGGATAAAGTCCATTACAAAATGTGAAACTAAAAAAATAAAATTCAAATGTAATTAAGGCGCTCACTTAACCAAATGTGTATACTTATACTTATTAGGTGCGGGTAATCATGAGTGTAGGTGTGGGTGGATAATTTAAGTGTTTCTTATTAGGAATCAACAAATTTTACGACAATGATGATAACGTACATTTGTTGGCAAAATCTCATTAAACTTTGATAAACTTTATAGCGTAGAGTCAGAGGTCAGTGAATTATAATGAATGTTTAATAGTCCAAGCACGTTGCTTGTTCTTTTTTTTGCAAAGTGATAATAAACTTGTTAGTAGGTAGGTGCACACATATATTATATCTAAAAAGGTAATATATTGGAGATAGATTTGATGTTTTATTTTTGTATTCATATAGACGTCCAAGATGATTAATTTACTCAAGAAGTTAGCTATAACTATATAGCGACTACAGGTACAGTAGCAATGTAGGTATACGTAGAAATACGATGTTGGTTGATAAAAGCAAATGCTTAATTAATATAGGTACCTAATTATTGTGAACATGATCAGTAATGATCATACAAAATTAATCCCAATGAATTGTTTCAGATTTCATCTCTTTCTATTTCATCAATTTCATCTCATCATCTAATATATAAGACGTGGCAATGATACATGCTAACATTGAAATAGTGATATACATGTTAATATTACATACCTACTTTTTCTTCTTCTTTTATGAAGAATATAGTGGTTCACTTAGTGTAAGAGTTTTCATGTTGCTCTAAGGCCTCTAAAACTAATAGTTCATGATAATGGTTTTTACTGTTTCGCATCTTATGCATTTTATAAATCAGTATTATAAATTCCTTTTTTTACATCCTCTAGATACCTACATCAGCATATATTAGCTAACCGAGAGAAAAAAGCGGGAACTGCAAACATCCTGCACCCTGAATCATTATGCAGCTCATTTGCGAGCTAGGCGTAAATCAATATTAATTTAATACAGGCTTTGCAGGCTAGCTGCATTCCAACCACGGTCGGCAAGTTGCCGACCGTGGTTGGAATGCGAACTTGTCACAAACCACAACGACCGTACCTACTCCTAAAACGGAATTTTGTGAAACTATACTAGTCGAAAAGTAGAAATACCTTTATAGAAAGACACTAGCGCCTCTATCAGATGTAAAAATATTTTGGTAAAGTTTTCTAACTAGCCAAACACGGAACTCGCCGTTTCGGCGTCTATTCGCAAATTCCTTGCGTTGTTTTGCACGAACCAGTAGTAGAACGACGCGGTTGGTGGAAAAACCCGAACAGCAGTTATTTATTAAAGTCACGAAGGTATGCGATAAAGAATTTCGAAATACGTCTCGTGATTCGTATCTTTTGTTAAGAAAAAATGGTTAAAGAAACGATAGTTAGGTGAAGCTTCTGACGCCTAAATTTTTTTGCGAAATTAGTTTTTAGATAATAGACCAGATATTAGACCAACTTGTTTTCAAAACGATGAACATTTTAACATTAAAAATAACTACTTTAGTTATCTTACTAATATATATATATATATCTTATGTATATCTTTATAAAAACCAACTCTGTGTAGGTGTCATATCAATAGGTAAAGTGATTTTAAAAGGGGGTTAATAGAAGATACACAATTGAGAACTGTTTTATTGCAAATGTAAGTATGCAATATGCATATCGAAGACGCATGTAGGTGTGTTCCATAAATGAAGTAGGTATCTATACATATGCATGTCAGAGTCTGGAGGAGTATATCGAATGCAGTATTTCAATTGACAGAACAACACCAGCCGCCTGCGCCCGCGCCGCTGCCGAATGCAGAACGAATGAGATATGATACACTTATTATAAGAAGTGATAGCATTATTACATGGCCACAGGTGCGATTGCATGTCGGACTGTAATAGCCTTTAGCTCGTTAAAATATTTCTTTCAACTATTAAATTAGGAGGTAGATTAATGAAATAGCTGTCGTTTCATATAGCGCCCGCTTTGATATTTATTTTATGATGAATGTGATACGAGTGTTAGGTTGTTGATCCCGAATTGTATCTCGCTACTACTTACTACTAATTGTAAGTATACGCGAGTGATAACTAGAATCATTATTTTAAGGATCTTTGTCAAAAGTCACCTTAAAAGTTTACCTAAGTAAAACTAAAAACGGCATTTTATATTTTGTGCTTCTGATCCTACCTATTGTAAGTTCTCCTTTTTGTTACAGGTTAAGTAAGTACCTGGTCCTTATTAAATAATTTTTTATGTACTAGCTGTGCCCCGCGATTTCACCCACGTAAATTCTCAATTTCAATTTTCAAATTCAAAATTCAAAAGTCAAAATTTTCAAAAGTCGTAGAACAAAAGTTGCGCCCTCCCGAGCCGGTCGGGTTCGAGCTCCGTTGTCCATTGCTCGGCCGCCACTCGGTTGCAACTCCACGCCCAGCTGTGGTATCATCTAATTAGCATCCACCGCTAGTAGTTGCTGAGTTGCACTACATTGCTGCTTTGACGTAACGTGGTTGTTACCGGTGATGACTTCAAACAGCAATGTAGAATAAGAAATATGCTTTTTGACAGTAAATAGCAACTAGTAGTGGTGGATGCTAATTAGATGATACCACAGCAGAAATAGACAACGAAGCTTGGACCCGGCCCGCGCTTTTAACGGTCTAATGTAAATCATCCCTAAGGGAAGCTAGTGGCTCGTGCAGCCATCATTTCTAGGTAATTTTGTTAAATCTGTCGGCTACATAAAACTAGCGGAATTTATAACCAGCCTACCTAAACATTACTTTTGATACCTTATGTCAGAGCAAGCAATAAAAAACATTTCAGCAAAGTGTTTCATATTAATCACTGCGCCCCGCGGTTTCACACGCGTAGGTTCCGATCAAAATAGTGATAAAAAGTAGCCTTAAATGTAATCGGTAGTATTATGTGGATGTTAAGTGTTCAATGTTTAGTTACTATATATATGCAGTTTCCATAGATAGATAGTAACTGAAGAAAAATAATTAAAAAAAACAAGGAATAGAATGACATCTAAAACTTCTTTTTCGTTTGTTTTTATTGCTCTATCTAGGTGGTACTAGAAATATTTTATAGGAAAAAATCATCTTGAAACTCGAGAAGTCGTGTGGCCTAGTTGATTAATGCCCTGCGGTACTGACGCAGAGACGCGAGTTCAGAGTTTTCCAAGATACATTTTTCCTTTAAAAATGTTTCTAGACATCTTATAACTCATTTGATCGCCTCTTAAAAGTTCATAGTAATTTCTGATTGAATCATTTTAAAATTGCTACGAATGAATTATCAGGCTGTTATAAAAAGTTTTTAATAGGCTAACAGACGATAATAGACGCAGCACAGTACTTTGATTTATAATTATGTAAACATAAGTATGTAGAAATAGAAAAGAACCCTTTTAATGTGCCTACTTACAATTCAAATTTTAACAACCTATCTATTGGAAAATCATTAAAGAACGTGTCTTTAAGAGATAATTATTAGGTATTTAACACTATCATACAAATGAACTGTTGATTACCCGTTATAGCAGTAATAACGCCGCAGGTGTGATGCAGCGCTGATGGAGGCTCCGCCCTTTGACACTGGGGCTCTTATTGACCGAAGCCGACGGCTTGAACACATTCTAATGAGCAGCTTTAATTACTAATAAGATTTCGTGTCGTAATCCGAATTGGTATTTATTTTAAAAATTTAAATGAGAAAGAGAATATGAACTAAATGTACTTGTGGTACCTCCTGTGGGTAGGCAGATTTTCTAGATATATAAATCTGTACAAAGAAATACATACTTACATTAGACTTAAATGTTAATTAGGATAAGATAGGACATAAAATTATTTAATAGTAGTTTATGCACCAAGGTAGTAAAGCCCTGTCTTATATAGCGGGCGTCATATTGAATCCAAAGCGTACGAAGGACTCTAGAGAGTTGTTAAAAGCTTAACTCCTGAGCGGTCTTGAGTTAAGCGTGGGATTTAAGCGCCCAAGATAAAGACAGGCTTTATTACCGAGGTGAATACTTTTCTTTACACATCTACTGCGAGATAATAAACAAATTTAAAATGCAAAAAATAAGCATTTAACTAACAACAAAACAATGGACTAATGTAACGTGTATGAAATATATTGACTGCACTAAAAAATAAAATAAAAATAACTAATAAATAAATAATGAATAATTATTTTTATTACTTAAATTTAACAATGTTACATCAAAATGGCGTGGTTTCGCCATTTTGATGTAACAAATGAATGAAAACATGAAAAAAAAAGTTGGAGCTTTATATTAACTAAAACTTTTTGCCTTACCCTTCCGTCGAAATTATATAGAAGAAAAATAGTAGTTTTTATTTTTTTATGTCTTTTGTCTAGGTGGCCAGTTCGAAATGGCCGTATGCTACCAGAACCTTGATTCCAAATTTAAATTACTTTATGCCCTAGGTGTATAATGATCACTTTATGCACCTAGGGAATAAAGAGTCACTTTTTTGGTCAATTAAAGTAACTTTGTAGAGAGTAGGTGTGTGAAAATATTTTTCAATGAAAAGCTCCATCTAAAAAAATAATTTAGCATGTGAAATGCTGATTTTTATTTTTTAATAAAGATATTACTATTAAAATATATACTTTATACGCCGATAGGCGATATTAGATAGTTTTTTTTTTCTCAATATTAATTTTGTGCGATTCACTGAAATCCAACGTCAAATTAGGCGGAGTTTTGGCGGGAATGCATTTTTGTGAAACTAAGTTCAAATGCGTGTAAATTGTTTAATTTCGGGGGCATATTAATCAATTTAGTTTCGTGAAGGTGTACAAGTGTAAATAAAAGTGAAAATCGGTGCAAAACATTGACTTTAGCTTAGGGTTGTCTCCAAAGCTCCGTGAACAAACATTGTAAAAATGGCCCTCTTTTGACAATGATCCCTCGACTTGACTTTAACTATGACGACTTGACTGTTTCATTTAATGCAAATAACTTGTAAATATTGATAATACTTGAGACTGGCAAATGTCCGAATGGAAAAGCCATTGAAAAGAAAAAAGAAGAAGAAGAAGAAGTCAAGTTAGGCGCTCAATCCGCATTTTTTTTTGTTTTTTTTCTGTAAAGTTAACGCTTTTTAGCGTAAGTAAATAAAGATTCTGTGGTAAAGATATATCGGCTTTCTCTGCAAACTAAGTGAGAATATTAAGTTCCATTCCAGTTAATCTAGAACTGAAGATAGTAATTATGCAGCAACTCGCTGCGAACTGGCTTGATGGAGAACTTGACGGTGAAACGATAAGTATTTATTTAATGAATGTCTGTAATTGCGCGTGTCAGTTTGAAACAAAGCTTAGATAATATACGCGTAAGTAAATAGTTGGTAGAATATAAATGTTGGGTAGATAAGATAAAGAAACGGTTTATAGTGTTCGAAAAGATTTATATAACTCTAGACAACTAACTTTAGTTCCGATCCATCAGGAATATCGCGATAAAATCGCCTATGTTTTAATTCAGATATCGACCTATCTCTCATAGATATATAACAATCAATTTACACGCGTATATATCATGCCATAAGTTTTATCGCAATCGCTTTAGTCGTTTTTGCGTAATTGGAACACAAATAAACATTCCAAACTTTCGCATGTATATTATGAGAGGGATTTATAGTTTTCATTTTCATGACAAAATATGTCATGAAAATGAAACAGTGTGATGTAATGCAAATAAAAATTTGTAGGTGTATTAAGTTTAAGTAAACGTATCAATCAAAGTTACTCAATTTAATAGCTTCAAAGACATCGCGAGCTATGAAATACAGTAATAAACAGCTAACAACTCTATACAGTTCCGTGTCGCGACAACTCATTAACCACTAATTAAATTCAGATCGTGGCCGATCGACTTCTACTCGTACTATCGGCGGCGCCCGCGCAGCGCCAGCCTAGGATACTGCGCCAACCGCTTTACTACATAGTAATATACGGTAAACTCATTAAAACTAGATATTCTAAACACGTCTTCAGTTTGAAAACTAACACTGGTTTATAATTAAGAGTTGATTGTACCTTTGAAATTTGTCCCCAGTTATAGTTTTTTTTTAGGGGACGGTTACAATTTGTAGATTTTTAAATTTGAATAAGAAATCAGCACAGTTTATTTTCTAAATAAAACTGTGTATTGTATAGTCTATTCGACTGAACAGACGTTACAGAGTTACAGTACAGAGTCGAACCTGCACCTGTGTCGCAAGCGAAAGAAGAATTATGTAAATCGGAATTGTAAGGGTTGCAGACTCAAGTCCTGTCGGGTGCTTAAGTCTTGGCTTATCCCGTGCTTATGTTAAAGGAACATCGAGCCGCCACGGGGCAACTCGCCTCCTCTTTCGCTCCGCTGTCCTATGGCTTAACAATTCTTAAATAAGTCAAATAAGTATCTCTTTATGGACCTAAATAATAGCCCTAAATGATACTGCACAAAACCCCGGGAGCCGAGTTCTAAATAAAGCAAGCAGCTAATTTAAAATCCAAATACATAATGTTAAACACGTTATCCTTACAATCCTTTTCCTGTGATAAATCTAAATGTAAACACAAGTAGGTACAGGTGCGCGGTAATCACGGCTCGGAATGTGGGGGCAGCTCGGCAGGTGACAGGACGAACTCTAGGTTCTATGCTCTATGCTACACATAGCAGAGATCGTGTACGTACGATGCACCAGCCAGCGAGTTAGAGCTCAAATCACGTCTATTAACCGCAGGACTATGACCGCCCACAGACTTATGAGTACAACAGAATTGTCTTACCTATTACCTACTGATACAATGAACTCTCTTTGCCTATTTACTTGTACTACTTATACTAACTATATGCAATTTGCCCTCCTGAGAGAAAACTTTAGATTATTTCTGATATTGATCAGTGCTGAAATAACAAAGAGTGGATCACAGATCCGGAATTTGGCATTCAAATTCCCTATGTTGTTGTAATTATTACCTTATCATCTAAAATAAGTTATAGAGGACTAGAATGCTTTCTAAAATATTGTGTCATTAAAATTTCAGTTATATTCCTAAAAAACTGATTCATATGGATGCTCCGTACTGCTCCGCTCGCACTGCTGCGGTTGATTGTCCAATTCTAATAGAACATTGTCAGTTTTTTTTTTACAAGTCTTATCTAATGCTTCTTAGTTATCCAAGTGTAATAGTGTAATTCAAGACGAGTACGTATAAGGTATGGTTGATAACAAGATTAAAAAGTGCCGCAGCAGGTGGCAACTGACGTTAGACGAGCGTTAGGTGCTATTGCATAGGCTTCCTTTCAGTAATAGCTACACACATAAAGAAAAGTGTTTACAATACAGGATGTAAGCGTTTGAGTCTACTTGTAAGTCTGTATATAGGGATTAAAATTTAAGTCCAAGTGAATAATTATAAATTTAGTATCAATTTTATTTTACTAACCGTACCTAAAGTTTAATACAACGAATGGAGAACAAAAAAGTGGTTTATGGTAAAAATCTTAAGAGCTCTTTCAAAACAATAATGATGAGTATGAATAAGTGTTTGACAAAATCGAAATGTAAGTGTGAAGTAAAATTACATGACAAATATAGAAATCTTCACCTTTTTCTTTAAGGTTAAGGAATTTATAGAATTCATCATGACATGAATCAAATTATGAAGACTATCAAAAACATTAATGTTTTCAATTAAGTAAGAAATGATGGCCGTTGTAGTCATCATCGTAGGATAAATAGAATACATTTTGTTGTTCTGTTTTATATTGTGAAAATAATGACCAAGAATTTGTTCAAGTTTGAACTCTAAATAAAGTTTTATGTAGATTAAATAGATTTAATGTTACTGCCATCTTATGAGATTCCTATAAGAACGAAACATCCAATAACAATCCCGACTGCACCCACCACTTCTAAACGCTATAAACTAAGGCACGTAGGTAGGTACAGCGATAAGTTCTAAGCATCAAGTCGTACATACGGCGCGGGCACACCTGCCGTCTAATAACCCCGGAATGGGTTTTCTAACACGATTCTAATAGGAAACGCGCGGTGGTCGCGACTCGCGCCACCTGCTGTATTCCTCCAATCACAGAAGAAACCACGCTTTGATTAAATACCGATGTATGTCGGGTAGGTGTTATTAGAAGCATATCTCTGATGATTGTATGTAGGTACCTACCTACTTCGTTAGTTATTGCTATTGAGTTTTGAGGTTTAATCCTTTTATAAGCTTAAGTTGGACCGGTGTTTTAAGGTCGGTTTGAAATTATTTTTATAGCAGGCTTTACTGCCGTCCCGACAAACGATGACAAGATCGTACCTTCTGAGAAATTATTGTATTCAGCCACTTGGATTAGTTTGTTGAAAACACCTACTTACAACGAAATCCAATTTGGATGGACCAATCTAAATGATATGTTTAAGACTATTGAGAAAGAAGGAAACTGCACTTGCACAGGAAGTTGCTAGTGCTACCAATGATTCAACGTTTTCACATTTAATTAAACTGAAATCAACTAACAATTAAATGCGTATTTTAATTAAATTAAAGACAACCATAGATCTCTAACAAAAAATCAAACATATCAACACAAATTCTTTATATTTGTCTGCAAATAGAACACGATCGTTATAGATAGATAGATAACACTTTTATTTGATCAATCACAAAAAAATTACAAAAACAACACATTTAAAACTAAATAAATGTAGATAAAATAGGCGGCCTTATCGCTATCGTGATTTTTTAAAATTACGCAAGAGTAACAACCATCAAAATTATTAAGTAAACACACATTCAATTTAGGTCTGTACAATACAAAGTTAACTATGGTATCTTTGTACAAGGTAAAATATATTTAAGAAATAAACATCTAGGCTATAAATGTTACCAGCATATGTTACCAGCAAAACAGCAAATAATTAAGAAAGTCGTGATGCAAAAACTATTGAAATAAGCACCGACAGGCGGTATTTACGAGTGGGTATACCTACCTACATACATAATCCCGTTGAAGTGAAACAGGTGTGTTTAGACTTAGAAAATCTGCACACCACCTGCCTACACAGGAAAATGACAATTTTCTTGTATTAAATCCCTTAATGGAGCTTTCAAGTGGCATTTATATCGGTTGATCTAGAATACGTAATTGTAGGCATAGTAGGTACTAATGTATACCATGATAATTTTAGCATGTCACGCTAAAAATCAGTAAAGATTTTCCATCTACGATCGTATTTTTTTGTTATTATCTAAAATAATTCGCACGACCAATAAGCGTCTAAGAAGAAGAATGTATAAAGCTGTACAACATTTCTTATTTATTTGGTACTAGCTGCGCCCCGCGGTTTCACCTGCGTAAGTCCCATTCCCGTGGGAATATCGGGATAAAAAGTAGCCTATGTGTTATTCCCGGTATCCAGCTACCTACAGTCCAAGTTTCACCATAATCGGTTCAGTAGTTTTTGCGAGACACATACTCACAAACTTTCAGCTTTATAATATTAGTAGGATTCATTAGATACTCGATTACGGCGAAGCCAAAAGGAAGGCCGATTTTGGCAGTCTATGTAGGTATATATTTATTTTCTTAATATGGTGAGCTTCGCCTATCAGTATTGAATGAGCAAATATTAAGTTGTGTGATTGAACTAAATAGGTATGTCCCGCCTTTTACTAAGATTGGGCTCCTTTATCCCCCGAAAAAATACCCCGGCTATTTTTAAAAACCACAGATTACTAGAAATATTTTAAAGGAAAAATTCATCTTCAAAAATTCACTTGCGGCGAGATTTGTACTCGCGTCCCTGGATCAATATTCCAGTGCCTATACCGCTCGGCCACGCAAGTTCCCCTTGCGAACTTGCGTGTTTTCTTTTCTAGAAAAATATTTCTAGTAAATATGCCTTGAGCAATAAAAACAAATTTACGAAATATTAAACACAGATTATTTAAAAAAAAAAATATCATTTTTTAAAGTTGTTTTTTTTATTTTATTTTAACTTGATTGTTTTTTAAAAAAAACTAGCTGAACGTTATAACAGCGACTTAGCGACGACTTACTATAAAAGATCATGGTAGGACAGGTTATATATTATGAGCTAGCCAAACTAAATTATACTTCAAATATGAAGTATGATCAGACAAAATATAGGCACAATCGGAATATGGCAGAAAACAAAACCGTTCTTAAACAGCTGAGATTCACAAAATTTAATAAATAACAATAAGTACATTTAGGTGATTCGCGATACGGCATTCGTGCGCAGTGCCCGTGTTTACAATTATTTGTTCGACGCTTAGCGTAATAGTGAATAGGTATTTATCATACCTAACGTCGGCTTCGGGCCACCTCCGCGTGCGCCTGTTGCCAGATGTTATGAACTAGAGAGTTGTTTACGTCCAAAATGACTTCCACGGAAGATAATAATGCAAATAATACGTCGCGAGGCAGCTCGATGAGTGAAGAGGATTTAATAGATGTGGAGGATAATAAAAACCAAGATAAGTACATAGCAAGGGAATTTTCCATGGATGGACAGAACCAACAAAATGTAGGAGACGATACCCAAAATGAGATAGATGAAATGGATACAACACCAGAGAAGAGGAAAAATGAATATGCAGAAAATGAAGATGAATGGTCTATAGTATTCACGAGAGGTAAAAAAGCTAAATCTGGGGATACATTAGAAGTATACATATCATGCAGCGAGCAATTACCAAAACAGTTTGCCCTTGCTAAAATATTAAAAGAAAATAATATCACTGGCATAGAAAAGGTAAAATATCTAAGTCCGTTTAAAGTTCGTTTAGATTTAAGCAATGATATCGCCGCAGAAAAATTAGAAAATAGTCAAGTAATTAGTGAAAAGGGGTGGCGTATTCATAGAGCAATGGAAAAAAACGTTTCCTATGGTGTGATAAGGAATGTAGATCTACATATGTCTGATAAAGAAATACTAGATAATATTTCATGCCATAAATCAGCCCAACTGATATCCATTTTTCGTCTTAATCGTCGTAGTGATAGCAAAGGATGGTCCCCAAGTGAATCCGTCAGATTATGCTTCAAAGGTGCTACTATTCCTGCACATGTTGTTGTAGAGGGATTAAAAATAAAAGTGGAGCCTTATGTATTTCCTGTCTCTCAGTGTTCGCGCTGCTGGAAGCTGGGACACATGACCAAAAGATGCCCTTCCAAAATAATTATCTGTCCAAAATGTGGAGAAAATCATGCAAATTGTGAAACGACTTGTTTCAAATGTGTCAATTGTAACGGTAGCCATATGTCTATGTATAGACAATGTCCCACATTTATTAAAGAGAAAAAGCTACGACAAGTTATGGCTGACTTTAATTGTACCTACAGAAAGGCTCTCACAATATATGCGACTCCCAAGTCACCTATAAAATTAAACCCAAAACCACGAACATGGTTTACACCTACACCATTTGCTTTCCCGCCGTTGAATAACCACGATGACCCTTCAAATACCCCTTTGCAAAACACTTCGAACTACTGGGAAGAAAGACATAACTACACATCGGATGACCACAATAAAACACCACGGCCAATAGCAAAGAAATTAAAACGTCGCATTAATAAAGAAGATAAGAATAATAGATGGGAATTTGATTTAATAACAGAACCAGGACCTTCAAGCCAACCGGATTCAAGACAAAAAGACAAAAAAATAAAAGAAAAAGACGTGAACATCGAAGAATTAATCTCTCGATTGAAAGAAATTATATTTTTGAAAGAAGTGTCGTTTAAATCAAAAATGATGAGTGCTATAAAGTGTTGTGTAGAATGGTTGATCCTATTTGTGGTGGACAATATATCAGAGTGGCCCTATATCGGGAAGGTATTGAAATATTTTTGTGAACAATGGTTGTAATTAAAAAACCTATGAGGTTAAACATAATACAATGGAATGCTCAAAGCCTTAGGTGCAAAAAGGTCACATTTGAAAATATTCTAATTCAAGAAAAAATCCATATTGCTGTTGTTTCGGAAACTTGGTTAGCACCAGACTCAACTTTTAACATAACAAATTATAATATATACCGCCAAGATAGGAATGACTCATATGGTGGGATCGCTATTCTCGTACACAGATCGATTCAGGCTCAACTCCATAACGTGCAAAGTATATTAAACCCTGAAATACAACTTTTGTGTATTAAAATTCAAAACTGTTATAAAATAGAATATGTAATAGCCGTTTATTGTCCTTCGTCAGTAACCACTTCCCAAAATGACTGGGATACTGTTTTTTCCCTGTTTAACTATAAAACTCTTTACCTAGGTGATTTTAATGGACATCATATTAGTTGGTCCTATAAAACTGAGACAAGAGGTTCATATATATATGATTCAATCCTGGAACGTAACCTCACAATTCTAAATGATGGCAGTATCACTCGTTTAAAATCGGTAAATAATAGTTTACAACAATCTGCGCCTGATTTATCTATAGCTTCATCGGATATAGCTTTATTTTTTGAATGGAACGTAATTAACGAAACACTAGGTAGTGATCACCTCATAATCAAAGTCACGACTCCTTACAACAATAAATCAAGCACTAGTGCATTTAAACGAAACTTCAAAAAAGCTGACTGGGAAAGATACAAAACTTTATTAGAAAACCTCTTCGAGCATTTTACACTTTTGAAAGATAACCAAAAGAATTATGATAACTTTATTGAGAAACTAAACACAGCCGCTGATTTATGTATACCTAATATTAAATTTAATACGAACCCTACTAGTAACTTTACCCCTAAACCTTATTGGAATGCAGAGTTGTCCAGATTAGTAGCTAAACGAAGACTAGCGCTGTCTAAGTTCAGGCGTAATCCGTCGCCTAATAATTTAATTTATCTTAACGAAAGAATACGCGAGGCCCAAAAAGCTATGCGCCAGGCTCATAATAAAAGCTGGCAAAATCTATGCGATTCGTTGGACGGAACTACCACACAAACTCAGATGTGAAATAAAATAAGATGGTTCAAGGGATGTAAAAGAGCAAAACAATATATTAGTAGTGACAGGGCATATGAACTGCTTCGCAGTTTAACACCTGACTGTGTTTTACCTCCTGATCCTACAATTTCATCTAGAAACACAAAACTAGAAACACCTATCACCAGGCAAGAATTAGATAACTGTATCCGAACAAAGGATACTTCTCCTGGTTGTGATAGTATTTCATATTCGATGATAAAGCATCTCCCTGACAAAGGAAAAAACGCTTTAGTGTTACTGTACAATGTGTCACTATCGGATAGTTTCATTCCAACGCAATGGCGGGATATTGCGATAGTTCCGATAGCAAAGCCAGGCCGAGACCCTCAGTCTATTTCGTCACTTAGACCTATTTCTATGATGTCATGTATATGTAAAGTGTTTCATAATATTCTAACGAATAGAATTGAATGGTTTTCTAGAAAGTAATAACTTATTGGCAAAACAAACTACTGGATTTAGAAAATGTAGATCTACATTAGATAACCTTGTTAGCCTAGTCTCACAAATTCAATTAGGCTTTATGGAAAACAATACTACGATAGGTTGTTTTCTTGATCTAGAAAACGCCTATAATAATGTGAATATTGAGATGTTAGTAAATACGATGGATAAAATTGGGATAGGACTTAAACTATGTTTCTATATATGGAATTTCCTAAAGGACAGGAAGCTATCAATTTTGTGTGAAGGCACTCAACAGGTGAAAAGAGTAACTAGAACTGGGTTAGCACAGGGAGATCCTTTATCTCCATTGTTGTTTAATATTGCCACATTAAACATATGTAAAGAGATAACTACTGATCATGTATTTATATCGCAATACGCAGACGATTTTGTTCTATATACAGTATGTAAAAATGTAGCAGAGGGTACAATTAAGATACAAAATTCTCTAAATAAGCTAGTCAGTATACTTTCAAATATAGGTTTAGATATATCCCCGTCGAAAAGTAAAATTTGCTATTTTAAAAAAGGATATAAAAAAGAAAAGATAAAACTTAAGATAAATGATTCAAGAATGGAGGTAGTACATAATATAAAATATTTAGGCTTCTGGCTGGATCGTTCACTTGGCTGGACAAAACATATTACACAGTTACTAGGAAAAAGTTCAAAAATGCTACTACTTTTCAAAGTACTTTCTGGTTCCGGGTGGGGAATGCATCCGAGACACTTGAGACAGTTATATATAGCTATTTTACGATCTAGGCTGGATTATGGGTGTTTTATATATGATAATGGATTTAAAACGCAACTTGCTAAGCTGGATATTTTACAAAATCAATGTATGAGAGTTATAGGTGGTTTTATTAAGAGCACGGCTATACACGTTATGGAGTGTGAGCTCCACATAACACCTTTACAGTTTCGTAGGTTGTATTTAGCTTGTAATTTTTTTATGAAAACTAAATCTTTCCAAGATTCCCAGATTATAGATTTATTACATAAATTAACAGAACTGTGTCAGCAGAGGTGGTATTGGAAACGAAACAAAAAACCCATATTGACTATCGCACATAGCTATTTCAATGAGGAACCGCTTCATGTAACAAAACAACTAGAAAGATTCTCCCTATCAACATGGGTTAGCAATGTCGATTTTTTCAATAAAGTCAAGACAGAAATTATTAATATAAACAAACCGAAGCAGCAGTATAGATCGGATGACATAAAATATATTACTGAACAGTACATACTCAATCGATACTCAGAATTTCATCAAATCTATACGGATGGTTCGCAAGTTGACGGTGAATCGGGACTGGCTATCTATGACTTACATCAAAATTCTTCATTTAAATTTAAAACTAATGCAAAAATATCAATAATGTGTGTTGAATTATTAGCCATTGCTGAAGGTATTTCATATATTGATTCGTTTGAATCTGGCAACTTTGTGATACTGACAGACTCCAGAAGTGCCCTACAACACCTTGCTCGATGCACCTCAAACTTTCGTGGTCTACCAATCGCTTACAGCATATTGGACTCTGTCAGTAATTTACAAAACAAAAATGTAATCCTCCAATGGGTACCATCCCACGTTGGATTGCAAGGAAATGAGCAAGTTGATAAACTAGCAAGAGAAGCTATCACAGATGGACTAAATTTAGAGTGCTTACCAACCCAAAGTGATATTCTCTACAAAATAAGAAAGAAATGTAGTCATTTATGGCAAGAGTATTTTGATGAGAGGTCGAAGACCAAAGGGGTATGGTATAAAACCATACAACCTAGCCTTTCCCGTTTGCCGTGGTTCTTGGGCGCGAATTTGTCGCGCAAACTCATTGTAACGGCCTTCAGACTTCGATCCGGGCACATCCCTCTCAATAGTTTCGGTTATTTAATGAAAAAGTGTGAATCTCCCAATTGTTCTGAATGTGGTGTGGTTGAAGACGTCACCCACATTCTGGCAGAATGTGCACGGAACGAGGCAGAGAGAATGATATTTGTAATGCAGGCTAGTATTAACTTAACTGATGTAGGCATTTATAACAGCATTTTGGCTGATCCCTTATCAGAGGAGGCCAGAAGTCTTTATAAATTTGTAAATTTAGGTATTAATAGGCATAATTTGAATGAGTAGATATAAGTTGATTTACATATGAGGGTGACGTTATCAATGTGATCAAAACCCTCCATAAATAAATAAAGAGAAAAAAAAAAAAAAAAAAAGTACATTTAGGTAACTAGCCAATAGACGGATACCTATATTTGTATATAATACTTAAATTTCGAGTGACCCGTATTATCTATCCAGTGGATGTCGGGCAACAGTGGAAATTGACCGGCACTATGCAGTAAATTGCTGCTTTGACGTAACGTGGTTATTTCCGGTAATTAGGTACCTCAAATCAGCAATGTACTGCATAGTGCCTGTCAATTTACACTGTCGTCAGACGTCCACTGGATAGATAACATTATGGGTGCTGATCTTTCTAACTTTTGCATTTCATGACAAAATCAATGTCCATTTCCCTTTGGCGACTTAGGTCTATCAGGAAAAATGACTAGCTATTAAAATGTCGAATTTATAAAATTAAATAGTCGGAGGATATTTGTCGATGTTATCTATTATAAAAGAGCTAGAATATCTAAGCAGGTACCTAAAGGTTCTTTAATCTGCAGTCTACAATGACACAACAAACGACGTCGAACAAGACGCGACGACGTGGTGTGGCCACATAACCAAACATTTGCAGGTGTTTCCTGTAAGTGGCCAATAAACTTTAATTCAGGTACATTACCTGTTTACTTTATTTTTTTAACTTTTAACAGAGTTGTTGTTACAGGATGAATCTTTTTCAGCTAGCTTTGATTTATTGTAGGTGTCTACTGAATGTTTTAAAGTTTGTTTCTATACCTATTCCTAGTTTAATTTTAAACATTTTTTTGAATTACGATTTTGTGTTGGGTGAGTTTCTTGGTCTCTCTCTCTCTGTCTCTCGTTGGATGAGACCCTTGAGCCGTGGGAGTTTTCCTAATAGGCGGTAGATATCCCCCTGTGGTAACTCTAGGATCAACGGTGCAGTAGCACTTGACTGTTGTTCCTAGAGCTGGGATTTCTATTTTTAACCAAATGCTCAAACAATCATTAACAAAATGCGTTACTATTAAAAGAGATAAATAGATTTTTTTGTAACCCATAATAAAATATACAAAAAACCTAAACATAAACCTAGAAGGCAAATGAACGACTTCTTCCAGCGATCTCTTCCAGACAACCTTTGGATGGGTCGTTTAATGAGATGTATAAAACCCTTGTTCGTTATGTGAACACCCTGTGAAGAGAGGAGGTAGCCACCTGTGCACACTCCGCGGTTCCCACAACGCCTCGGCCGTCGACGTCAATATTTACACAGATTAAATCAATTCCGTGGATGAACGTTATCTCACGTCGACGTAGCTCTCAGATCTCGCAGTAGATACTTACCCACCTCTTTACTGCTGACTCATCGAGGTTTGCGTGAATTAAAGCTATACCTATGGTATTAAAAAAAAACTAAAATATTGTGCATTAAGTGAGTCGGTCGGTGCAAAACCCGTATTAACTCGAAACAAGTAATTTAGCGCCCGCATATATTTTCTGAGCAAAGCCACAAAAGTCATCGCGTTTTTAGATAAGGAGATGAAACTTATTTATTTATGAATGTTGAGCTAACGCAACACCAATTGCTTTTGTTTGATCGTATTTTTATTTTGAATTTTGAATTTTACAAATTTACTTCCATTTTAACTGATGCTCCATATACTTGTTTTATTAAATGTGCTAGTAGTAGGTATTTTAATTTCCTCACAGTCAAAATGAAAAGTAGAGTGTTTAACTCGGGTGAACGTCACGCATTTCACCTTCGAACTATACTAAAAATATCTCAGGTGAAATGCTTGACTTTCAGCCCTTGTGTAACAATCTACTATTTAAGCATAAATATTTGAACTCCGGGGGGAATCGAACCCGCAGCCCTCTGCATTGCAGTCTGGCGTAGCCCGACGCCCGCGCCGTCATGGTTTCGCCAGGCATTTTCCGTTCGAAGCATACGTTTTGATTATTAATTATCATACTATGATTTTCAGACGCGTTTTTCCTGCCGATGTTTTTCTTCACCTTCACACGTATTGTTGTTGACTGTCTAATCTACTTACTTTATTTTGTAGATAGGTAATGACTTATACAAGGTGTAACGGGTAAGCCCTTTTAATACAAAAGGGGGTTGTTCTAGACGTCTAGGCGAACGACTTTTGTTCTACGACTTTTGGAAATTCGAAGTACTTTACGAAAAATTTAGGTATAAAGTTTACTTGAAAATCAGCTGTTTATGAGAGTTCGAGGTCATTGACCTTATGTTGTCCTTTTATTTACCTTATGTTGTCCTTTTTTTTCAAAAGCAGCTGTTTTTTTCAGTGAAAAATAAACTTAAAATTTAAAAAAAAAAAAGGTTGAATTTTCAAAAGTCGTAGAACAAAAGTTGTTCGCCTAGACGTCTAGAACAACCCCCTTTCGGATTAAAATGACTTACCTGTTACAAATTGTATATACTAATACTTATTCTCCAAAAAGTTGCAATCTTGTTTGGATGATTAGAATATTTGATGTGTAGGTGTACTTTAATATAATGTAATGTACTACTTAATATTCATATTATACTTTCCTATTTGTACATTTTATTTTTAATTACTATGTTTTTTAAAAATTTCATTAATTACCCATTAAGTACCTAGTATCCTTAAAGAATGTTGTCGAATTAATACATCGGCTTCTATTTCCTATTATTACGTGTAAATAACTAAAGATGTTTATTGAGATGTGTAAATGTTTGAGATCGTGCTTCGGGCGATAGTTTGCGGTTTTACGATATATTTCCTATCAATATTCGAGGATCAAATAGCTTTGGGGATATCATTAACAACAATGGAATGTTTTGTTTTGATTTCAACATCGAAACTCAGGTTGTCAATCAAATTTTGGAATGTTAGTTTTTTTTTTACTAATATTCAGAAAGTCTTTGGGATGCAATTATACGGGCAAAGTATAAAATGGAAAAATTTTAACAATTTTCCTTGTTCATTTCAATTTTACAAGTCGGCAAACTATAATCTAGATCAGCATAAGTACCTACTATAATTTAATTGAAATTTGGTTGGTCAGTCACACATTTAACCCTGATACAGCTGACCTTTAAAACGACGTCAACGCAGATGCTCTCCCGCTCCCTATTTATTTATTTATTAAGGAACATTCACAATTACTAAACAAAGTAATAAAACTACTCGTATATATATATCATAAAGCCAATTACGAACATTCACAAATAGAAACGAAACCTCCAACCTCTACACAGCATATGGATAAATCCAGATGTAGGGTAGAGGCCAGAGAATGGAGTTCACATCGCTGTATCTGGGTTAAATACTATATAGCCAGGCGGACCCTTAAGGCTTAGGAAAATGTCATCAATTACAAGGTTTTTTGTATTTTGCTTTTGTATTTGGATAACAAATAAAAAACATATCCTACTTAATATTATAAATCCGAAAATCTGTTTGTTTGTTTGTTTGTTTGTTCCCTCTTCACGGTCAAACGGCTCGACCGATTTAGATGAAAATTTGCATAGGGATAGTTTAAATGATGGAGAGTAACATAGGATACTTTTGATCCCGAAAATCCCGCGGGATCGGGACTTACGCAGGTGATAACTATTTCTTAGATGAAAATTTGCATAGGGATAGTTTAAGTGATAGAGAGTAACATAGGATACTTTTGATCCCGAAAATCCCGCGGGATCGGGACTTAAGCGGGTGATAATATTAATGGATGAAAATTTGCATAGGGATAGTTTAAATGATGGAGAGTATCATAGGATACTTTTGATCCCGAAAATCCCGCGGGATCGGGACTTACGCAGGTGATAACTATTTATTAGATGAAAATTTGCATAGTGATAGTTTAAGTGATAGAGAGTAACATAGGATACTTTTGATCCCGAAAATCTCACAGGATCGGGACTTACGCGGGTGATAACCATTCAATGAATGAAAATCGACACAGGGGTAGGATAAGTGATGTAGAGTGGCATCATCATCATCGTCATTCATCGTCATCGTCATCCTTCGTCATCGTCATCGTCACTTACTGACGAAATACAAACTTTAACTTACTTCACCTACCTACCAGGATGCCAGGCGCGGTAGCGCCTGGCTTCAACAGTACTTCAATGGGCGACCGTTTAAGTGTGGATTATTGCATTGCGGTAGGTAGGTGTTCGAACAACGCGGGATCGCGACTTGCGCGGGTGAAACCGCGGGGCGCAGCTAGTACTTAATAAATATTGAACGACATTGCACATAGCGCAATCTAGCCCCAATCTAAACACTAGGTTGTACTATGAGTATTAGACAACGGATATACTACATATTAGGGGTTAAAGTATGAAATTGCCGATTTGTACTGAAAATCTTAATTGTTTATTTTTTAAATTTTTAACAAATTTATTTAATCAAAATAGTTGCCATTATTATCTATACATTGCTGCCATCTAATGGGAAGGTTATTAATGCCTTTGCGATAGAACTCCGACGATCTAGACTGCACAAACTGTGTGAAAGCATTTTGTACTGCCTCCTGGGAAGAAAACTTCTTGTCACGTAGATAATTGTCCAAATCACGAAAAAAATGGTAGTCCGTTGGAGCAAGGTCTGGTCAATACGGAGGATGACGAATGGTTTCTAAGTGCAGTTCCTGAAGGGTCAAAATGGTTTCTCGTGATGTGTGAGGTCTCGCGTTGTCGTGGAGCAATAATGGTGAAGATCGATTCATGAGTCGGGGCTGTTTTACTGCTAGTTTTGTCAACATGGTTCGGAGTTCGGCACAATAGACATCTGCCGTAATTGCCATGCTGAGACCACCAAACAGTTACCATTACCTTTTTATTGGTAAGTTTTGCTTTAGGACACTGTTGTGGCATTTGACCTGGGGTCAGCTATTGCATTTTTCTTTTCCGGTTATCATAAAGAATCCACTTTTCATCACATGTTACAATTCGATCCAATATTCCTTCATTTCTGTACCGGTTCAACAAGGCAACACAAGTTTCAACACGCGTCTTTCTGCAGATCAGTCAAATCATGAGGCACCCATTTTTCGTATATTTTTATTTTATTGATTTGACGCAAGTGAGTCAATAAAGTGGGTAAGGTAACGTTAAACTATGCCGCTAATTTCTGGGTAGTTTGACTAGGATCGGCTTCCACTATCTCTCTTAATTCATCGTTATTCACCTGTGTATGCGGTCTTCCTCGTGGCTCGTTCTTTAAGTCGAAATTTCCATCACGAAAGCGTTTAAACCAAAATCGCACGGTGCGTTCATTAGTAGACCCCTCTCCAAACGCAGCATTGATATTGCGGGCTGTTTCTGCCGCGTTAGTTCCGCGTCGGAACTCGTATTCAAAAATCACTCGAATTTTCGCAGTATCCATCTTTCTTGTCTAAATTGAATAACAATAACAATTGAAAGTCGATATTCAAATGTTTCACATTTTTTAAAAAAAGAACATCACAGAAACCATTTGAAAAAAGTTTCATTCGAAAACCTCAAACCATGAAGATTCTATGTCAATTCAAAGAACCTATTGCAATAAAACGGCAATTTCATACTTTAACCCCTATTATTATACTTTTTTTTGTAAACACGTACATATTATACATAGAAAGACATCCAGACCAGATACAAATATTTATTTTTAAGCATAAATATTTGCATCCGACGGGAATCGAACCCGCAGCCTTCTGCATTGCAGTCGGGCGTTTGCCCGACGCGCCACAGAGGCCGTCAATATATGCATATATTGCTTCAAGCAAAAAGAGAATGGGGATTTTGCATAAACAAAAAGACTATAATACACTGATATTTTATTCTATAAAGGTAATTCAATAAACAAATTGTCAAAAAAATATGAAAACAACATGCTTAATATAGCTGTTACTGAATATAGTTATAACAAGCACAAAGAGTAAATTCAAGTTCGCCCCAGTTCTTAAAAATTTACTTCATAATGATTTATTTATTACCAAGGAACCTTGTTCGCTACCGGTTTTTAATATGCGCTTGCGCAGCCTTGTTTAGGTCAGCCTTGGGTGTCGTTATTTATAGTGGTAAGCATACATTAACGCAAATAGATTGACAGCATTCATAGACACCTAAACATAATAATGTGATGAAATCAATATTCGATTTTGTACCCAACTCGTTAAGTGAAAAATAATTGCCGATTGGCCAATTACATTTTGACCAGACATTTTAATTTTGATTCGTTAAGGAAAGCTAAAACTCTAATTTGTCAAGTCAGACTCGATGGTCAGAATCTATGTAGGGTGCTTCAACGATAACCATTTAAACTGAAAGGGGGTTGTTCTAGCCGTCTATGCGAACAACTTTCTTTTACTGTTCCACAACTTTTCAAAATTCGAAGTTGTTTTCGAAAATTTTAAGTTCAAAGTTACATGAAAATGAGCTGTTTCTTAAGAGTTAGAGGTCATTCACTTTAAGTAGCCCTTTCATTTGTTTTGGTCTACTACAATCAAAACTTTAATTGCATATAATTTCAAAAACAGCTGTGATTTTAGGGAGACATAGTTTCAAATTATCGAAATAAAAACTTCGAATTTCTTAAAAGTTGTAAAACAAAACCTTTCTGCTTAAATGGTCGTCGTCGGAAAACCCTGTATACCTAAGCCTCAATTCTTGCTCTTTACATAATTATGCTGTACATACTTATTAGCTATTTGTTATCTTTCTTTTTTATATTGTTGTATAAGAATATTGTAATATACTACTAACACTACTACATGATATAACAATATAAATCTCAATTCTTGATCTTTACGTAGTCTTGTACTAGGTACGTATCTACCTATACCTACCTATTTGTTATCTTTATCTTAAGATACATCTACTTATATTAGTATCATTTCCGATCACGATACATTATAGAGAAATGCTTCTATTTCATACTAGCTGCGCTCCTCGGTTTCACCCGCGTACATCTCGTTCCTCTGGGAATTATTGGGACACAAAGTAGCCTATGTGTCCAGCTACTTATATTTCAATCATCGCAATTGGTTAAGTAGTTTTTGCGTGATTGAGTAACAAAATCACAGACATACAATTAAACTTCTGCGTTTATAATATTAGTAAGTTTAGTAGGATAAAAGTCACCAACTATGTAAAATAACTTTAATTTTACAATAATAAGCACATATATATATATAAATACCTAAATTATTTTTAGTACAATTCACACAATAAAATTAACTTATTTAATCTTAGAATAAAAAAAAAATTAACTGCTAAGAGGTATGAATAAATACTAATCAAGATCTTGACCTTATTGAGCTTCTTCTGGAACAGGTGTGTATTTTAATCCAGTGTCGTTAAGGGTGGTCACAATCCAGGAGTCCTCCGGTATCCTACCGGACTTCAACAGCTTGACAGCTGCAGCGACGTTGGCGCCACTCGTGTATCCTACATAGAGCCCTTCTTTAGTACCGATCAGATTTTTGTACTCTACGGCCTCTTTGTCTGACACTGACACTGTACCATCCATATAATCAAACTTAAACAAATTTGGTACACACCCATAACCTGAACCTTGGAGTAAATGAAGAGGCTTCGTTATGGGCTCCCCCTTAATTGGTTCAGAGCCTGTAGGTTCCACCACAAACGCTTTTAGATTTGGATTTTTCTCTTTCAAGTATCTCGATGTTCCAGTAAACGTACCCGCGGTACCAACAGTAGCTACAAAGGCATCGACGTGATGTCCCGTCTGCTCCCAAATTTCAGGCCCAGTTGAATCATAGTGAGCGTCAGAATTGCCATTGTTATTGAACTGGTTGACGTAGTAGGCCCCTGTGTCTTTTACTATTTTAAGGCCTACTTCTTCAACAGCTTTAACGTCTGCGAGTGTTACGTTTCCATATGTACCTTCGACTTGATCGACTCGAACACATTTTGCACCCAGGGCCTCCATGTGAATAGCTCTTTGGGCACTGTTACCTCTAGACATCGTCAGGGTAAGAGGATGTCCGAGGACAGCGCAAACTACAGCGAGCCCGCAGCCCTGGTTACCGGAAGTAACTTCGACAACGGGCTCACCAGGCTTCAACTCTCCGGAAGCCAATGCCTTGGAAATCATGCTAAGCGATGAGCGGCATTTAATCGACGCTCCGGGATTCATAAACTCACATTTAGCCAGTATTCTTCCAGGGCCGGGATGTAGGCGGTCCAAGGCGACGATTGGTGTATTTCCGATGAGCTCCAAGGCCGATGACTTGATATCGTTGGGTCTATTTGCAGTTGGCGACATTTTTGAGTCTTGTTGAACTTTCACTTCACTTCTTGGTAAGCTCAGTTGTTGCACTGATGCTGTGTTGCGTCCGCTTGGTGTTTAAAAAGCACTTGTTTGGAAAGGTCCGTGTGTATCTGCACGCGACGCGCGCCAATGTGCCGCGCGCTATTCGGCCGCGCGCAAACTCTGCGATCGGCTGATCTTGTGTAGGTTGTTTAGCTAAATAGTTAGAGAAGTGTCTATTAGTTAAGTGTCTGATAGCAACTAAGTAGTTAGTGCTCACGATTAAATTAATCATTTATTGTGGTATGGAGTACGTACGTATACGCAATTTGACAAATGACTTACGGGCCATTAATTCTAATTGATAATTTTGATAAAAAAATATTGGCTTGTTAAAGTTTTATTGGTTATCTTTCGTAGAAATACCAGTAGTAAACATTTTAGGGTCTGTCAATAACTTGTAGCTGTAGATAGTTTAATGATATTGAATTCATTTACCTACCTGCGCCCCGCGGTTTCGCACGCGTAGGTTTCGATCCCAGAATATCGGGATAAAAAGTAGCCTAGGTGTTATTTCTAGTTATAGCTACCTATTTTTCAAGTTTTATCGCAATCGGTTCAGTAGTTTTTGCGTGATTGAGTAACAAACACACATACATACAAACTTTCAGCTTAATAATATTAGTAGGATAAAGTAGGTAATTATTTATATTACCTTGGTAAATACTTAAATATATGAATAAAATGTAGTATATTTTTAACTGGATGAAATGCGTAGAACAGTAAACATACCTACCTAAATACATGTCAACAAATTACATTATGTTTGCACCAACTGGCAAAACACACAAAAAGTGCAAATATCTGTCACCCCTCGTAAGCCGCGCGATTATATCACAAGTGGCAATTCCAAATAGTTTAACAATCTGCATTTATTTGACCATTTGTCACTCAAAAACCGTTCCTAATGCGTGGATACAACAGTTGCTTCCAAAATCTGGAAGTTTACCAATTTTGAGCCTTAAAAGGACTAACGTAAGGTTAAACTTGTATCAATAATATTCTAGTTAAACGTGCCCGACAACCAGCAAGCAGACGACCCACCAGATGTCAATGGGGATCCGGTCCATTGTGAACAAATATGGGTCTACAATTGCTAACAATGCGTTACATTATTTTATTTAGAGAAGGCAAGTAGGTACCAGAATGAGCCAAATGTCAGCTATTTGATAATTGAGATATCAATTCTGAACAAGTAAGGTCCTATGTCGGGTAATAAAATGTTGTCACAAATTTTATCAAATATGTCTTTGTAACTGGTGTTATCTGATGACGTCAGAACTCAAGATACCGTAGAGAGAGAACGATGTTATATCTTACTAATATTATAAAGCTGAAACTTTGTGTCTACTGTCTATCTATTATGGTTTAAGAGAGTCTGGTGATAGACAGACGGACAGCGTAGTCTCACTAATAGGGACCCGTTTTTATGCTATAGGTACGAAAGGACCTAAAAATTTTTTGTTATCAAAAAAATTACGATTTTAAGCTAAATACAGCATGTTTCAACGATTTACACCAAATTTCTAACAAAATCCCGAAAGTACCGAAAATCCCGGGAAATCCCGGTTCTTGCTTGGGCTGGTACCGAAAATCTCGGTTCTCAAGAAAGTATCCGGTTCTCCATACCCTAGTACATACATACATACAGTAGACTGATCTGTTTCGTTATCTGAAGTCGGGCAGCCAAACTACAATACGTAAAATGGACCCAGCTAGTAAAACTGCCCGATTTCAGATGAAGAAACAGATACGTCGGTGGCACTGTATGCAGAGGTTATTTTAGTCCTTTTTTTAAGTCGGTTTTTATTTTTTTTTATGTCTCCCTTTTTGTGTACCTACCTACATACTTTCGACTGACTGACTAACTATTGAGGAGTTTACTGATGAGAAGGTTGTTTCAAGTGCTCTATGCATCTATTTATCTAGTTCCATCTCAATCGGTCGAACCTTCTTCAAGTAATCGGTGAACCCTAAAAAAATATTTACGCGACGAATTCAGAAAATCCCTTTTTTGGAAATCGGTTAAAAACTATACGAACTAGGATAGGTTAGGATTAGAACACGCTGCACATAAACTATAGAGTACTTTTACACAGACAAGGCCTTTATAAACGGCGGAATAATACAAATTGCATGTGACATAATTGGGCCCTACCATATCTTATAATAAGTCGTCGTAGAGTCGCCTAGTCGCCGCGTTATCTTTCAAATAAAAAAAAGAGTTAAAACACATCAATAATAATAAAAAATGACCTTAAACAAAAGATTATTTAAATTATCTGTGGCTTTTAGGAGTATGTAGTCGGTGTATATTTTATTTAAAATTTACTTTATTATTTTGAGCGACGAAAGGGCGACAAAGCAACGACAAACGATCATGGTAGCGCGGTAATTATAAACTAATCGCTTTTAAGCTAAAACTCTGCGGTTTTTGTAATTTTTGATCAATACCAAAATGACAAAAACTGCAGAGCTTTCTTCAGCAGATTCTTAGTGTAAAACATTTTTTCACGAGATAGGTAGGTTACTTAACTATAAGCAATCAACCAAATTGAGATTACATCACTTTGCTAAGTACAATAGAAAAAGCGTAAAAACTTGTTCAAATCAGAGATACCTAAGAAATAGGTACTCTTGGTAGAAAGAGGTCAGGTAATAAACGATGAAGAATTAAATATATAGAGTTTGTTGGTTATTATTATTAGGTATAGAAGAGACCGAAACAAGTAGATTAAACTTGAGGATTTTTTTATTCAAATACCTATATAAATATGAAGTTATATACTGAGGCACTGGATCAAGTTATGTAGGTAACCTTCTATTATACTCAAGATCAGTCTATCTAAAGCTTTAGTTTTCAGGCCCCTATATACCCGCTAATCGAAGCACTGGAGATGTGGTGTTGGAGACGGTTGCCCGGTTGTTAAAAATACCTTGGACAGCATTCCGCACTAATAATTACTTCACTAAGAACTTCACGAGACAGACTTTCGTCGATTGTGCAGTTGTGAATACAAAAATTCTTTGGACACATCTCCAGTAATGAAGAATCGATGGAGCGTCTGGTAGTTCAAGGCCGAGTCGAAGGCAAAGAGACCTCGGGGTCGGTCTCCCACCCGCTGGATTCACCTCGTCACCAAATCTACTGAGTCAACCGCAGTACAGTGTACTCGCAACGCGACTAGTCGCCAGAAATGGAGAGATGTTACGCAACGTGCAGCAGCCCGGGGAGCCAGTGATGACGGCGAGACGCAATTCTGTCTATCGACAGCCACGACCACTTTGCCAAGAGTGCTCGACTAGAAGAGATATCCGCTAAACTGAAAATCCCTGTCGGATTTATCAAAAATTGTTGATTATTTTCTGACCCATTGTTTTCGTTTAAATTTAAAGTGTCACATTTTTACAGTTAAATAATTTACAAAGCAATGCTTATTGTTTATTTTAAATTTTCTTTATGTTTTATTTTCTTCTATATAGTCCTTTCGCCTACGAGTAAAACTTTGTCGCATCCGAAAGGATTTAAAATCCTTCATATTATTAAGAGTAAGTACTACGTTTATAACAGTAAGTACCTATTCCTCTTACGGTCCGAAAATGTCTGATTCCCACGAACACACCTGCACAACCAGCATACAATGCTCGCATTCCGGCTGGCTCGGCCAAATCGTGACTTGTGTTGCTCGTAGCGTTAACTACATAGCTACGTGACTCATATTTTCATATCAAAGAAAGAGATTTATTTATGGTTATGACTAGTTAAAAAACTTATAGAAAAAACTAGATACCTATCTATTAGAATTAAAGAAAAATACAACGAATTCAATCTTCGCCCAGTAAAAAGTTTGATCTCTTTTATTTATCTATCAGCTAGACCGTGCCGCTAAAGGTTCTGAAAACAGCTAATATTATGTTCTTTTAACCGATTTTGCTTATGACATAAATATGCTACGATTTATTGCTTAGGTAGATCATTCATTCATTCATTTACACCTCAAGTTGCATTAGGGAAAAGAGCTATACTGCTTTGACTAGGTATATTTGATCTGAAAAAGTGTAGAAATCCTTAGAATTAGTTTTTTTTATAGATTATCTTGTTTACACCGCAATGATGCAGTGCAATAAAGTACAAAATAATATAGATCTTAGCAGAAGTAGAAATTTTACAATTAAGAATACACGTACTCAAGATTAACTAAATCGTTGCACAACAACGACACTGTCGAAGAATAAATAACATGCCTTTTTGTAGAAATAAAACTGAGTTAAACATTTCAAATTTAGAAAGAAAAAGAACAATACTGTCGGCTTTGCTCTGTGGGAATCAAATCACGACTCACGCGCAACGCCGTGTAAGGATATAAAGCCTCACTCAATATACAGCCTGATTTGTTTTTAACTCAAATATCATCTGCCGCAAGTGAATTTTTGGGAACTTGCGTGGCCGAGCGGTATAGGCACTGGAATATTGATCCAGGGACGCGAGTTCAAATCTCGCCGCAAGTGAATTTTTGAAGATGAATTTTTCCTTTAAAAATATTTCTAGTCAAATATCATCTGTCTAATAAAATAAAACATCACCGAATAAAACGTCATAATCTTTTAAAACGAAATCTAACGTTCGAAGTTTTTTTGTAGTGTTTGATGATACTTGACAAATATTTTATGTGTAGATTATTTAAATTATTATTTTAAAAGACTATTGTTCAGAGACATGTCACATCGTCGTCTTCGTCTTTATCTAACCAACTGACGAACACTAAGGTGAAAAAAAGACCGACTGGGATCTCTTTAACATCAAGCAGGGCCGTTTTTTTGACCAAGTACCTAAGCTTTCTAGTTACGAAGTAGTACTATTTCTATATGTTATTGTTAGCTTGACAATAATATTTTCCATATATTTTGTTTCAACGCAACAATTTGCTTTTATGTTACTGTCAAGAAGAATTAACGTAAACAGCGGTAAGGTTGTAGTGTAGGTATATTAAAGTATACAAGGTATAACAGGTAAGCCCTTTTAAGCCGAAAGGGGGTTGTTCTAGACGTCTAGGCAAACAACTTTTGTTCTACAACTTTTGGAAATTAGAAGTAGTTTTCGAAAATTTTAAGTTTAAAGTTTACTTGAAAATCAGCTGTTTCTCAGAGTTCGAGGTCATTGAACTTATCTTGTCCTTTCATTTAGTTTAGTCGACAACAATCGAAACTACAATTACCTTTATTTTCAAAAACAGCTGTTTTTTCAGTGAACTATAATTTCAAAATTTTCAAAAAAAAAGTTCGAATTTTCAAAAGTCGTAGAACAAAAGTTGTTCGCCTAGATGTCTGGAACAACCCCCTTTCGGCTTAAAAGGGCATGCCCGTTACATCTTGTATACAATCTGTAATTAGTACCTTTCAAATGAAAAAAAGAATGATTGCGATCAGATCTCAAACGGCGGAGTTATGATATGAGCCAATAAACATGAATTAAAACACCGACTTCAAAAAAAGAAAAAAAATAATTTTAAAATTTAAAATACAACCAAAAAAAGAATTGATAAAAAAGACCAAAATACCCTCTACATACAGCGCCACCGACTAATTAATCTGTTTTATCCTCTGAAGTCGGGCAGTTTTACTGGCTGGTTCCATATAATAGTACTTAGTTTGGCTGCTTCTTTTTTTTAAGTCGGTTTTTTAATTCTAAATTTATTTTTTGATGTCACTCTTTTTAGTATACCTACCTACTTTCGACTGCCAAAAAAATCAACAATATTGTTACCGTAATATTAATTACTGAGGAGTTCGGTGAACAAACAAAAAAAAAAAAATACGCGACAAATTAAGAACCTCCTCCTTTTTTTGAAGTCGGTTAAAAAAATACAGCCCAAATTGGCAACCACCTCCTTTTTTTTGAAGTCGATTAAAAACAACCAATTGTATATACCTACCATTACATAAAAATAGATTTAGTCACGCTTTTGGTATATTATTAGAACAATGATGCTTGTCTAGAAAAACATAAAAAAAACAGTCTGTAGGTATAGTTACATAGTTCTTTAAGCTGAATTTGAATTATGTAGCTTGTATAAAGTCACAGGTACTTACTGTAATTATAAGTTAAGTTGAGTATCTGGACTTTAATTAACTATTTTTTTTATAAAATTTCTTATCAATCACACATTCTTCAAAGAGTCTTGAATCAGTAAACTCTAGATAAGTATGGAGGTAAGTACAATGCACGTGCGTAGAGAACACGCTGTATAAAATCTGTGGGCAGGTTCGGATGCACCTGAGTATTTGACGGTGCGACTTGCTGGCGCCGACGGCCAGTCTGCTCTAGTCTCTGACCTGATATTGTAGAGATGAGAACACATAGAAATACCTAAGTATAAAAATCTTTTGAAATCATTTTCAGCGAGATTCAAAAGGCTACGAAAATGCGAAAGATGAAACTTATCTACTTACTTAACTTAAGTAATTCTGCCACAAATTAGTTCAATTAAAATAAAGTATCTACAATTAAAGCCCCATACTTACCTAATGACGTGACAGTGATAGAAAGAAGAAAGAAAGAAGGACGTAAGATGCGACTATGCAATATTTTATTTAAGTAAGTAAAATTAAACAATTCCTATTAAACAAGATAACTATTGCTAATTTAGTAAAGCTGTTCTATCAATTTCAAGTGTATGTTATATTGCTTTTTATGCTTTAATTAAACGTTTTAAACGAGAATGTTTGTAATTACTGAGAAATATTGAGATCCCTGCCGCCAACATCGTGAGTATGTCACCTTAAGTCCAATTTCAGATTAAACACGTAGCGAGCGGTATCACATCTTTCTCTAGTTTTAGATCAAAGTGACCAAAATTATTCCCACACTGTAAAAATAAAAGAAGGGTGGAAATTTAAATTAAAGTTAAAAACTCTCCTGAAAAAGTTCAAATTATAGTTAGTTAATTAGGTCAAACTGATAAACCTAACAAATTCAGTTCGCCTGAACAAATTGTAACCAATAATCATAGCAGCAACGTAAAACAAATGAATGTAATGTTGGTCAGGCGATTATGGATTTTTTATTGTACGTATTATTTGTAAACATCCTATGCCGTGTCTAAAAATGTTTAGTGCATACCACCCACCCGCAACGAGTGCCATAGCCGTAATGGTATTAGCGCATTCCAATGCAAGAGAAAGAGTCTCAGAAATCTCAGACTTATTGGACACTAGCTGCGCCCCGCGGTTTCACCCGCGTACGTCCCGTTCCCGCGGGAATATCGGCATAAAATGTAGCTTATGTGTTATTCCCGTTATCCAACTACTTATATTCCAAGTTTCATCGCAATCGGTTTAGTAGCTTTCACGTGATTGCGTAACAAACCTCCAAAGATCCAAACGGGCCTGGCGCTTGTATCTTTGTTCGACGATAACTTTATCGTAGCTCTGATCTTTTTGAATTTTGGTATGCGCGTAGTTTGGTCAATAGAATTTATGAGTTCGATGAGAAGATGAGCGGGATCGGTAGGGGGGTTGGGGAGATAGGGGGTCATGAGGTCTCAGTTCGGGGCGAACTACTAGTATTACTAGGAGTGTACCAAAATTCATGAAGATCGGACCAACGATACTCAAGTTAGTGTCGAACAAACATACAAAGACACAAGCGCCAGGCCCGTCTACACTGAACCTCACTCGCTTCGCTCGTTTGGTCAATTAGTAGAATAAATGACTATACCGATAGGAACTAATTTCACGAATACTTTTATTTGGTGTTTTTTTTGGTGCGACACGTTTACGAATTCGTGATATTAATAGAATCGTAAATGAACATCAATTTCTGCAACTGGCAGTTAATATGGTTCAATTAAAGACATATTATTGCATCAATGTGTTTTATACATAGAGTACCTATAGCTTTTAGCTTTATTTAGCTAATTGGTACCTAGGAAACAACAATTATTAGCAAAAAGAGCATACTCATGCTTATAAAACATAAAACCTGTTGCACCACGTTTTGATGTCAACGTAGACGCTGTTGTTTAGTTTAGTTAAAGACACTTGTAATTATTATTGGCTGCTACCTTTTTGTTATCTATCGACTTACGTCATTCATGGATAAGCCAATATATTTGTATATAAAATATCCTGAAATTAAAATTTTTATTCAACTTTAAAGTAATATTAGTGAAATATAGACACCTAATCATTTCTTTAAATAAATTGATAAGTCGAAAAATTCTCAGTGTAATAACATAATGGTAGTAGTTACTAATAGGGGTTAAAGTATGAAATTGCCGTTTTATTGCAATAGGTTCTTTGAATTGACATAGAATCTTCATGGTTTGAGGTTTTCGAATGAAACTTTTTTCAAATGGTTTCTGTGATGTTCTTTTTTTAAAAAATGTGAAACATTTGAATATCGACTTTCAATTGTTTTTGTTATTCAATTTAGACAAGAAAGATGGATACTGCGAAAATTCGAGTGATTTTTGAATACGGGTTCCGACGCGGAACTAACGCGGCAGAAACAGCCCGCAATATCAATGCTGCGTTTGGAGAGGGGTCTACTAATGAACGCACCGTGCGATTTTGGTTTAAACGCTTTCGTGATGGAAATTTCGACTTAAAGAACGAGCCACGAGGAAGACCGCCCACACAGGTGAATAACGATGAATTAAGAGAGATAGTGGAAGCCGATCCTAGTCAAACTACCCAGGAATTAGCGGCATGGTTTAACGTTACCTTACCCACTTTATTGACTCACTTGCGTCAAATCAATAAAATAAAAAAATACGAAAAATGGGTGCCTCATGATTTGACTGATCTGCAGAAAGAAACGCGTGTTGAAACTTGTGTTGCCTTGTTGAACCGGTACAGAAATGAAGGAATATTGGATCGAATTGTAACATGTGATGAAAAGTGGATTCTTTATGATAACCGGAAAAGAAAAATGCAATGGCTGACCCCAGGTCAAATGCCACAACAGTGTCCTAAAGCAAAACTTACCAATAAAAAGGTAATGGTAACTGTTTGGTGGTCTCAGCATGGTGTTATTCACTATAGTTTTCTTCGATCTGGTCAAGCAATTACGGCAGATGTCTATTGTGCCGAACTCCGAACCATGTTGACAAAACTAGCAGTAAAACAGCCCCGACTCATGAATCGATCTTCACCATTATTGCTCCACGACAACGCGAGACCTCACACAGCACGAGAAACTATTTTGACCCTTCAGGAACTGCACTTAGAAACCATTCGTCATCCTCCGTATTCACCAGACCTTGCTCCAACGGACTACCATTTTTTTCGTGACTTGGACAATTATCTACGTGACAAGAAGTTTTCTTCCCAGGAGGCAGTACAAAATGCTTTCACACAGTTTGTGCAGTCTAGATCGTCGGAGTTCTATCGCAAAGGCATTAATAACCTCCCATTAGATGGCAGCAATGTATAGATAATAATGGCAACAATTTGATTAAATAAATTTGTTAAAAATTTAAAAAATAAACAATTAAGATTTTCAGTACAAATCGGCAATTTCATACTTTAACCCCTAATATATCACACGGAAAGTTAGAAGGTAGTGAAACAGCTACTAGCAATGGAACGAAATACTACGAGTTTCTTAGCGTTCCATATGCCAAACCACCACTGGGTGATTTGCGTTTTAAGGTAAGACTCATACGTTCTATAATCTGCAAAATCCCTCCGATAATAAAATTAAAATAATAAAACTGTGAACTCATTTCAGAGTCCACAATCGGCTGAACCCTGGAATGGTGTAAAAGATGCTACAGTATCTCGATTAAAAAATATATCGTACCAACCTGATTTGTTTCACCCTGAAAAGCTAAATGGCACTGAAGACTGCTTATACCTCAATGTGTATACTCCAAACATCGCGGCATCTGAGCCTCTACCGGTGCTATTTTACATACATTGTGGAAGATTTATTTACGGAAACGGATGCAAGGAAGAATTAGGACCAGAATATTTTATGGAGCACAATGTAGTAATTGTAGTTATTAATTATAGACTTGGTATCCTTGGTTTTCTCAATCTTGAAATTCCTGAAGCATCTGGAAATATGGGTTTAAAGGATCAAGTAAAGGCTCTTGAGTGGGTTCAACAAAATATATCGAAATTTGGTGGTGACAGTAAATTATTTGAAATATTTCAAATAATTTACTGAAGCGGAACCAGTGCAGGTTCCGCTTCAGTAAATTATTTGGTTTTGTCACCAAAATCAAAAGGCCTTTTTTAGAAAGCTATACTACTTTCAGGTGTGAGTTTTAATGATTGGGCGATAAATTTTAAATACAATGAACTCGTGGCGCAAGTATTGCAAAATTTGAATTATGAAGATGATAGTACTAACAAACAAATAATCCACGACTTTTTACTTAAAGTACCAGCAGCAGATCTTGTGATTGCAGGAGTACGTGCCACCGAAACTCTCAACACAACAGATGTATATTTTGGATTTCGGCGATGCTTTTTTAACAACTCATCCATACAAAGTTATGAAAGAAGGCAACTTTAACAAAGTAGGTACCTGTGATAAAAGGGTTTTGTGACAAAGAAGGTTTCATAACATTCATGCTAAAACCAAATGCTCTAAATAATCTGGTTGCAGAAAGAAACTTCGTTAAATTCTTTGCTTTTGATTTTGAAAACCCTGATGTGGAAAAGTATAACAAACTATTTACAGAAGCTTATTTCAATAATGAAGGTGGTACGGAAGAGGCTGCCATAGATTTCTTTGGTGACTTACATTTCACAGCGGGAATTTGGATATCAGCTAAAGCTAGCGCAATACACAAAGTCCCTACATATGTATATAAATTTTTATATGATGGTAGTTTAAACACAAAACATAGATTTGGTATAACTAAAAAGAGTGCTGGTCATGGTGATGATATACTTTACCTATTTTCCACAACCACTTTTCCTACAACTCCTAATAAAGTTGATTTATTAGTACGTGATAAATATACAAAGATGTGGGCTGATTACGCAAGAACAGGGTATGTTTATACTACAACAAATTATAAATAATAATAAAAATAGAATACTAATTTTTAGTTTCTTTAATCAGCAGGTTTAGCCTAAATAAAATCTAAATAATGCCGTTATTAAATAAAACGCGAGTAAAACCCTGTAAATATTGTGTTTTATTATGCAACATCGCGAAAACCTTAAACAAAAGTAGGTTTAATTCTTATCTAAATTGATTTTATTTTTTCCAGGAATCCCGCCACCTCTGAATTTGCAAACCTTTGGAGTCAGTTTACGAAAGATAACAATGTTTTTCTGGAAATAGATGAAGTATTTGGTGTCGGTTCTAACTATCAACCTGAGCGAATTGCAATTTTTGAAGAAATATACAACAAATACGAGAAATAGAATGATGTACATTTTTAAGCATAAATTACTAAATGCTGTGTGTTCATATATTTAAGCGGAAGACAATAATAAAGAAATTTATTAATCGGCTTATTATTGATTCATAATTTATAATTATCTTTCCTTTTTTGGACAAGTAACAATACGAGAACTTAGTGTAGGAAACACTTTAAAAATATAACAAAATACGAGAACTTATCCAAGTTACGAAACGAATAACTAAGAGGAAAAACTATACTTACGTGAACATAAACACATAACATTAGGTAATTAGTTTGTCCAAATCACACTACGTAGTTAGGTAGGTATATCAGATAATAATGTAGTAATCGTAGTGATTTCCTTATCGATTAGTATTAAAAGATACTTAACCTAGTGTTACGATCATTTGCAATAAAACATTTGATTTTATAAGTCGTGTAAGTGTGGGAATTCAAGTGGGATTTTTTAGAGGGAAAATGGTTGTAGTTAGTATATCAGAGGGAAAGTTAAAGGGAGGAGAAACGGTGTCTAGTAATGGTACAAAATACTATGAATTTCTTAGTATTCCTTACGCTCAGCCGCCAGTGGGTGATTTACGTTTTAAGGTCAGTAATATTGATTGGTAATACTAATAATTAATTACTTAATAATAAAAATATTGGAAAAATAAAAATATTGAAAAAATAAAAATATTGGAAAAAATATATATAATAATTTATATAAAATTTTTCCAAACAATTAGGTTTTAGTTCCTATATATAGAATTACTAGAAAAACAGAAGTATAAAATTAGTACCTACTAAATTATTAATGCATGTGTCACAAATATCACGTCTAATATAATAAAACATATAACAATCGTAAGCTATCTTTAGTCTCGTATCTGGATCTGTGCGGGTTGAACTCAAAAAAATAAATATCGATTAAGCTCTCATACGTGACTTATGGTATCTATGTCCAAGATAATTAAAACTATTACCACCAAGAAAAGTTTAGTCATAAAAAAATTCAGATCTTTTTTCTTCATAACAATTTATAAAAACAAATATTAGAATAATAGTGTTGTGATGTTCCAATATTTTTAATTAAATGAATTGGACTGGCAACACTACATCGTATGTGATTGGTCGAATGTCTAAACTTTCGGCCAATCACGAAACGACACGAACAAAAAAACGGGCCATCGATACCAACAGAATATGGGGGGGTACGATGGAACGGCAGACTCCTGGGGCACTTTTTTTGGGTAGAACGGTGAAGTAAGACGTCGGAAATTGTATAATAATAAATATAAATATACTCCAATAAATAATTAAGAATTGTAATAAGTCTTTTGTCATTTCTATTTCAACTCAGAAGAGGGGCTGAACAGAAAAGGTATGTAAAAGATTTGCTATTTTTAAGTGATTTCAAGTGCAACTAATAATATTTTCACGCTCACAACTAAATTAATATTGAACCTTCGGTGTGATATTAAATCTAGCAATGATCGTACAACTTTTGGTAACCGTTAAAAACTACCCGAAAAGCAAGTACTCTAATATATCCTTTTCTATTGTTATTCAAAGTTAAATGAGATTTAATTGACATAGTTCTGTCGGAATATTACCGAGACTATCCGACTTTGCTGACCTTATCTTTTTCCGTGTGTCTAACCAAGATAGAAGTACAAGAAGTACAAAACTGATTAACAATAGGTTTGATTGAATTGAACATAAAGTACCTAAATAGTTACCTACTCTTGAAGTTTCTACTGCTAGGTATTCAAAATTACAAGATATTTTATTAGCATGGGTCGGTCGGAATAAATCCGAGACTATCCGCCCGTGGTAATTCTATCCCTTGTGTTCAGAATTTGTATTTCGATTCGTTTGGTCGGGACAACTCTCCGGTGACGATGGAAATGCTGATTCTGATGACAGTATTTATATATTTGATGTTCAACATGTGTGTCTAAGTCGCTTGGTCGGGGCTACTCTCCGGTGGCGACTGGGACGCGCACCAGTTGGATGTATGAATTAAATATCCTTTATATGAATTAAAACAAGATATTTTATTAGCATGGGTCGGTCGGAATAAATCCGAGACTATCCGCCCGTGGTAATTCTATCCCTTGTGTTCAGAATTTGTATTTCGATTCGTTTGGTCGGGGCAACTCTCCGGTGACGATGGAAATGCTGATTCTGATGACAGTATTTATATATTTGATGTTCAACATGTGCGTCTAGGTCGTTTGGTCGGGGCTACTCTCCGGTGGCGACTGGGACGCGCACCAGTTGGATGTATGAATTAAATATCCTTTCGTGTTAATAATAATGATTCGTTTGATCCAGTGCTAATTGGGTACTTGAGCATAATAATTAAATAAATTCTCATATAAAATTAATAAATTATAACTATACTAAATCAATTCTATTAGTACCTACTGTATCGGTGGTTTCTCGCACAGTTATGGTTACTCTCTAATGGCGATTATTGATGCAATAAACGGCTACATAGGATTACTGCAAGCTGAATATTTACTAAGCTGTTAACCAATGTGAACTAAGTGTGTTCACGTGAATTATATTATGTTATTATATTATTATGTTAAATTGGTGGACCAAGTGTGTTTACCTTATTTGGAAGCTAAGTAAGCTTTGTGAACCAAGTGTGTTCACGTGAATGATATTGTTTAATCGGTGGACCAAGAGTGTTTACCTTAATAAAAGCTAAGTAGGCTTTGTGAACCAAGTGTGTTCACGTGAATTATATTGTTAAATTGGTAGACCAAGTGTGTTTACCTTAATTAAAAGCTAAGTATGTTTTGTGAACCAAGTGTGTTCACGTGAATTATATTATGTTAGTACATCTTAATTAAAAGCTGATCTTTGTAAACTAAGTGCGCTGACGTAATTTATTGTAATTTATGAATTAGGATTTTTTATTCTTTATTTTTTGTACCTATTTTACAAAATAAAAATAAATGAATGAGATTTAAATATCTAACGATAGAGATTCTTTTCTATGCAATCGAATGACATCTTAGCGCTCCCTTGCTATAATTCTTAAGTTAAATGTACCGAATTCATAATTTTTTATGTTTTTTGCTTCGAGGGCATGAGCACCAATGCTAAAAGACACCAGCGGAAGGCCCGTAAGAGGAATTGCGCTAAATCGCAGTGGATTGTGGAAGAAATCGCTGAGCGCGGAGAGCGAGTATTGGCTCCTTCGCCTGTACAGTCTTCGTCAGCGAGTCCCACAAGAAAGAAAGGCAGGGAGTCATTTTCTGCGAACGAGGTACTCGAACTGTTGTCTGCTTTACATAAACCCGACGATCAAAATCAGAAATCTAATCGAATTAGTAATAACCATCTCAACAATGTAATTCCCGATTTCGATCCCAGTAGCAAGACTCAAAGTATTAATAGCTGGATTACTAAAGTTAATGAGTGCGCCATTATTTATGACTGGGATGAAAGGCAGACCATACATTTTGCTCTTCAAAAATTAACGGGTTTGGCAAAAAAATGGTTTGAGGCCCTGCCTTCGGTAGTTTATACCTGGGCCCAGTGGCAATCTAAATTACAAAAAGCATTTCCTGATGAACAAAATTATGGTCGGCTTCTTGAAGAAATGCTAAATCGTACAACGCGTATAAACGAAAGCTTACGAGAGTACTTTTATGATAAACTTACTTTGTTGAATAGATGTAGGATAGGAGGCAAAGACGCTGTTGACTGTATTATACACGGTTTGGTAGATAGGTCACTTAGGAACAGTGCACAAGCACTAAATTGTAAGGAGCCGGAAGATTTGTTGAATTTTCTCAATTATCAGCGTCCTTCGAATAATTTCACAAATAAACGTCGTTTTGATAACACTAGTAATCGATCTAACGGTAATCCAAATTTAGTTCCCAAAGAGGACTCTGTGGTCTGTTTTAATTGTCGATCTAAGGGTCACCCTTATTATAAATGTAACAAATCCATTATAAGATGTCGAAAATGTCACAGGGTTGGTCATAACTCGGAAACGTGCGCGTTACCTCCGATAAACCCTTCTCTTTTGAGTACTCAAAAAGATGACGAACGTAAGACTTTAACTATACAGACTCAAGTTAACGGCAATGACAAGTATTTCAAGAGGGCTGAAATTGAAGGCAAAAATTTTGTAGCTTATGTTGATTTCGGAAGCGACAGTAGTCTTATTAGAAAGTCAAACGCTCAAGTTTTGAAAGCTAATAAATTGTTTGACAATCTTCCAGTTATAAAAGGGTTCGGTAACTCTTCAGTAGTGCCAATCTATAGAATTATTGTAAGCCTTAAAATAGATGAGATCGAAACCCAAATTGAACTACTTGTGGTTAGCGATGAATTTCTTCATACCCCTATACTATTAGGACAAAATCTTACAGAACTATCGTTCGTATCTGTGCTTAAAGACAACAATAGGCTATATTTTTATAATAACCCGCATGGTGTTATTGATTCTAAAGAAAGCTTAAAAATGACTGTTATGGACAGGACGGAAATAAAAGGTATAGGACTTGTAGCCGTACGTGCGTCAAAGCCAGATTACTGTGGCGACGTTTACATAGAAGGCTATACATGTGGTGAGCCTGGTAAGGAGTATCGTTTACATCAAGGAGCTCATCGCATTGTAAATGGAGAAGGTTATTTAGTTGTATCTAGTTTAGTTCCTGAAAGTTTAACATTGAATTCGAATATACTATTAGCTAGGGCAATACCATTCGTGGAGAGAAATGTAAGGCAAGTAAATAAAATATCAAAAGAGTTATCTGCTTTCGAACCTCTTAATGAATCTGATATTAACACAGGCTGTAACATTGATAAAGATACGCGTAATAGACTTTATCTACTTTTACAAGGTTATCGTGATTGTTTTGCTACAAACTTAGGCGAAATAGGTTGTTTTAATGGATTCGAGATGAAAATAGATTTAATTGATGATAAGCCAGTAGTATATAGGCCCTATCGTTTGTCACATTTGGAAAGGGAACAAGTTTCGGAGATAATCAATGACTTGTTGATGAACGGGATCATACAGGAATCTTCTTCTAACTATGCAAGCCCAATATTAATGGTCAAAAAGAAAACTGGAGAACACAGATTATGTGTAGACTACAGAGCGCTAAATAATAAAACAAAAAAAAATTGCTTTCCTCTTCCACTTATCGACGACCAACTAACTAATCTTAGCGGTAACGTTTTCTTCACAACTTTAGATCTTGCATCAGGATATTATCAGATTCCAATGGCTAAAGGGAGTCAAGACCTTACGGCTTTTGTCACGCCTGACGGTCATTATCAATTTAAAAGAATGCCATTCGGTTTAAGTAATGCACCAGCTGTATTTCAGAAAATAATTAACGATATGCTGGGGTCAAGACGTTTTGAATCCGCATTAGCTTACTTAGATGATATTTTAGTACCCTCTATAGACTTGGAACAGGGGTTCAGTAGGTTAGAGGATGTCCTTAAGTTACTCAGAGAAAACAATTTAACGTTAAAATTGTCTAAATGTCGATTTTTTGATAACTCTATAAATTACTTAGGATATGAAATATCGTCAAACGGACTAAGACCAAGTGAAAATAAAATATTAGCTGTCAAAGAATTTCCGGACCCCAAGAATGTCCACGAAGTAAGGCAATTTTTAGGTCTAGCTGGATACTTTAGGAAGTTTATTAGAAATTTTGGCGAAATTGCTAGACCACTTACCGACCTGTTAAAAAAAGATTCTTCTTTTAAATGGTCCGAAAAAGAATCTCAGGCATTTGTTTTGTTAAAGGAGAAATTAATTAGTCGTCCAATACTTGCTCTGTATAATCCAAAGTTCGAAACCGAACTTCATACAGACGCTAGTTCGTTAGGAATAGGTGGCATACTTATGCAGTGGCAGGAAAATCCTCGTGAGCTCAAGCCCGTAGCTTATTTCAGCCGGCAAACGACTCCTGAAGAACGGCATTTACACTCCTACGAACTAGAAACACTCGCAATTGTTTGCTCGTTAAAAAAGTTTAGAGTTTACCTTTTAGGGTTAAATTTTAAGGTAATAACAGATTGTCATGCTCTCAGAACCACACTCACTAAACGGGATCTCGTTCCCCGAATCGCGAGGTGGTGGCTCCAAATAAGCGAATTTTCATTCAGCATAGAATATCGACCTGGTTCTCGTATGACTCACGTCGATGCCTTAAGCCGTAATTCTAAGTTAAATATTGATGAAACTGACGACTTTTCAATGACCGTATATCACATCGAAAAAGAAGATTGGTTACTAACGTTACAGATGACCGACCCTGACATTTGCCGAATTGTAAAAATTCTTCGACCCAATAAGGACGAAGAAGTTAAAGACGTAAGACAAAATTATGTGATTAAAGATCATAAAGTTTATAGAAAAATCGACAATAAATTATACCTTCTTATTCCTCGTAGTGCACGATTTCAAGTCTGTAAAAATAATCATGATGACATAGGTCATCCGGGTGAGACTAAAACCATTGAGAAAATTCAAAGTGTATTTTGGTTCCCTAGAATGCGACGATTTATCAAGAAGTATTTGCAAAGTTGTATAGAATGCGCATACAATAAAGATAGTAAAGTCAGGAAGAAAACCGGTTATTTATACCCCATAAAAAAAATTAGCGTTCCTATGCATACTGTGCACATAGATCATCTTGGGCCATTTACCAAGAGTCGAAAGGGCAATTCTTATATATTAACTGTTGTAGATGGTTTCACAAAGTATCTCTTTGTAAAAGCCGTGAAAGACACAAAAACTAAAAGTACACTTAAAGTATTAAATAATATTTTTCAAGATTTTGGAGTACCAGCGCGCATAATTTCAGATCGTGGAACTTCTTTTACTTCCTCTGCTTTTGAAAGTTTTTGTGTCCAACATGGCATTAAACACATTTTAAACGCAGTCGCGTGCCCTAGAGCAAATGGTCAAGCCGAAAGGTTCAACCAGACAATTCTGAGTGCATTATCTAAACACTGCTCTGGCAACGACGAATGTGAATGGGACACGTGGCTGGGTAAAGTGCAATATGGTATAAACAATACTGTTAATAGTACTACTCAGAAAACAGCAGCAGAAGTTTTATTCGGTGTTAGATTACGGGACAATTTAACTAACAAATTAGATGTAGATGCTAATACTGTCACCGAAACTATTCAAAATGTAAGAGATAAAGTGTCTGACAATATTAAATTAAGTCAAGAAAAGCAAAAACAAAAACATGATGCCAATAAGATGCCTGCTGCCGTTTTCAATGAAGGAAATTTAGTAAAGATACGCAGAACTCAATTTTACAATAGTGGAAAATGCACTAAACTTATGTCAAAATTTATAGGACCATATAAAGTTCTGAAATCGCTAGGCAACGATAGATATAAAATAGGCAGTATACCTGGTTTTAAGAAAAACAAACGTATTTTTGAGACCGTTGTTGCAGCTGACAGAATGAGACCGTGGATAAACACAATATCTCCATTGGTCATTGGGAATGATAATACGGACAGCGATTCAGAATGTAGTGATGATAACGTTCCTCTATCTGTACTGCAGCAACGAAACAAAAATTTTGATTAATGTACATAGATTGATATTTTATTATACTTAGTTGTGCAAAAAAATGTCCGAATGTTGTGATGTTTGATTGATGTGGTTTTAGATTTATTTAATGTCTAAATTTTCTTTTGTATCTTAACAACTTCATATTTTGAATATCATTAAGTTCTTTCATTTATATCTTATTGTATAACTTTTTTTTAAGTTATTTTGTTAAGTCAGTTTTCTTATTATGACGTCTTAATGCAGTGATTGCTCATTGGACGTTGTTTATGTCGAGCGCCGGGAGTCTGCTCGATGTAGGATGGCCGAATGTTGTGATGTTCCAATATTTTTAATTAAATGAATTGGACTGGCAACACTACATCGTATGTGATTGGTCGAATGTCTAAACTTTCGGCCAATCACGAAACGACACGAACAAAAAAACGGGCCATCGATACCAACAGAATATGGGGGGGGTACGATGGAACGGCAGACTCCTGGGGCACTTTTTTTGGGTAGAACGGTGAAGTAAGACGTCGGAAATTGTATAATAATAAATATAAATATACTCCAATAAATAATTAAGAATTGTAATAAGTCTTTTGTCATTTCTATTTCAATAGTAATTTAAATTTATGCACCGAGGTACTAAAGCCCTGTCTTATATAGCGGGCGTCATATTGAATCCAAAGCGTACGAAGGACTCTAGAACTTAACTCCTGAGCGAAGCGAAGGAGTTATGTACCTAGAGTCCTGAGTGAAGCATGGGATTCAAGCGCCCAAGATAAAGACAGGCTTTATTACCGAGATGAAACTCTACTTTACACATCTACTGCGAGACAATAAAAGGGCTACAGAAATAAGCATTTAACTAACAACAAAACAAATTAATACATCGTGTATGAAATATATTTACAGCTCTATATTAATTTTTAACAATGGTACATCAAAATGACATCAGCTAAGGCCGATGTGTGCCTTAGCTAATGAAAAAAAAAAGTTGGGGCTTTATATTAACTAAAACTTTTTGCCTTACCCATCCGTCGAAATAAAATAGAAGAAAAATTGCCCAGTTTTTTTTAATGTGTTTTGTCTAGGTGGCCAGTTCGAAATGGCCGTATGCTACCAGAACCTTAGTTCCAAATTTAAATTACTTTATGCCCTAAGTGTATAATGAGCACTTTATGCACCTAGAGAGTAAAAACTCGCTTTGCGTTGACCTTTTTGGTCAAATAAAGTAACTTTGTAGAGCAGTAGGTGTGTAAAACACATTTATGAATACTATAGTTATTAATTGGAATTATTAGGAGTTTTGATCATTAGTATAAACAAACATTTTAAGACAAATATTAGGAAAAACTAAGTGTATGATTTGTGATAGGTATTATGAGTTTCAATTATTATATTTTTTAATATTTAGGTTTTTTTATGAAGAATGATCATTATGATTTTAAATCGTATGAGTAATATTTTTGGATCTCCAATGATAGGAGTTGAAAAGCTACGTAAGACAAAACGCACCCTAAATTAGCCAATAATATTGCACTTGTGTATTGAATATGAATGTATCTGTGTTTCAGATCCCAAAATCTCCTGAATCTTGGAACGATGTGAGGGATGCTACAGTTAGCCTATTAAGCAATATATCATGTCAATTGGATGTAAATGATGGAAAAATAGCAGGTAGTGAAGACTGCTTGTATCTTAATGTCTATACTCCAAATATTGCACCGCCAGAACCATTACCAGTCATGTTCTATATTCATGGAGGTGGATTTATTTATGGAAAAGGGCTTAAAGAAGAGTTTGGGCCAGAGTACCTCACAGAAAACAATGTTATCATTGTAACCATAAATTATCGACTGGGTGTGTTAGGTTTTCTAAATCTAGATATTGCTGAAGCATCTGGGAATATGGGATTGAAAGATCAAGTAAAAGCTCTAGAATGGGTTCAAAGAAATATTCACTACTTTGGTGGCGATAAAGGTAATGTCACAATTTTCGGGACAAGCGCTGGTTCAGCATCTGTAGAATATCTTGTACTATCACCTAGAGGTAAAGGACTTTTTCACAAAGCAATACACCATTCTGGGGCCAGCATTAATGATTGGGCTCTTAGTTACAATCAGTACCATCAATTAACTGTGAACTTACTAAATAAATTGGAATACAAAGGAGATCCAAACAACAAATATGACATTCATGAATTTTTACTTAAGGTACCGGTACAGCAGTTAGTAGCTGCTAGTTTTTATGTAACGGAAACATTTACTTCGACAGTAATATTTTTCGGATTTGTCCCAACAGTCGAAAAAGATTTCGGTAATGCGTTTTTGACGACTCTTCCATATAAACTACTGAAAGAAGGCAATTTTAATAGAGTTCCAACCATAAAAGGTTTTTGTGAAAAAGAAGGATTGTTAATGAACATGATGAAACCATTGGCCGTAAAACAACTTTTAGAAAAGAAAAACTTTGCAGACTTGTTTGCTTACAAATTGGATAAAAGTGATGCAGATACATACAACGAAAAGTTTATGAAATCGTACGCAAACGGAGCTTATACCGAGGCTGAAGGCGGCTTTGCTGTTGATTATTTTGGTGACCTGCATTTCACAGCTGGAATATGGATTTCAGCTAAACTAAGCGCAAAACATAAGGTGCCTACATATGTGTACGAATTCACATACGATGGCAGTATTAATTACATAAAAAGTATTTTCGGTTTGATGGTAAAAGGTGCGACCCATGGCGATGATATATCATACATATTTTCCAAAACTGATGTCGCTGCAACTCCAAATGAAACTGATATCTTAGTTCGAAGCAGAATCACTAAAATGTTGACAAATTTTGCTAAAACTGGGTGAGAATGTAGTTTATCTATATTATCTATTAATAATGTTATAAAAAGGTAAAGTTTGGATATTTACTGGACGTAATCTCCGGAAATAATAAACCGATTTCAATAGTTCTTACAAAAATAGATATTTTACATTATCTTGAAGAAAACGTGTTATTATTGGAAATGGTAACTAATATTATTATAAAATTCTGACCTTTCTTAATTTTTATTTTCAGAAATCCAAATTCTCCTGATATTCCAGTAACATGGAATGAATTCACAGATGAACATAAACCATACTTGAAGATAGACAAGGAGCTGACTATAGTCGAAGCTGACTATGAACCAGAGAAAATGGCGATCTATGAAGAACTTTATGATAAGTATGAACATTAGGTGATTCTACCTAAAAACTTACCTAATTCTAAAGAAGCACAGACCGGTTTAGTGCGAGTCGGATTGGCTCACCAAGGGATCCGTATTTATGTGCTGCCTTGGTTTAAAAAATACCTTGCATGATGTTCGTGCCAATAATTATTTTTACCTTTTTAATTTTGGAACAAAAACAATCGTTTTAATCGAGGTACCTGTTAATTGTTACATACTAAATAGGTACTCTTGGACTTATTGTTAAAACAGGTGCATAACTACAGCTTATTGATAACAACGCTCTAAAATTACATAGCACTCCAATACATCATTTTAATTTAAATATTAAAGTTTGTATTTGAATATAAAACTATCCTGTTATTTTATATTTTTTTCATATATAATTATTTTTACTAGTTATTTCGCTTCATTGCAATGGTAAGACTATCACGACTCGCACGTATATAGTTTTACTGTTTAATTTTAAATGATTTTAATAAGATCCAGCCCACAAGACCCAGTTTTTTTCTGCGTGCTAGTTCTGAATAATAATTGAATTGAAGTTATTATTTGTATCGTGTTTTTTATTACTAATTTACATAAAATGTAGGACCTGAAATACCTTATTAACCCTTTCTTTCCTTACGGTACTAATATTATGTACAAAATTAAGTTATTCTATGACATTTCCAAACTTATTTTTATATAAATTTTCATACAATTTTGTCCTCGCTGGATAAACTTCGTATTTCATAAAAGGCTTTTTATCGATAACAAAACAAGCGGGACCAGTTTTAGCAATGGGTTCCCATTTCGTAGAATTCTCATGGTTTTTATCATTAGGATCACTGAAAATAAAAAATGTTATTAAAATTATGTAAAATAGGCTTTAATACATATTTTAAAATAATAATATATTTTGTACTCACCCGTATTTGGCAAAGTTTGTCCACATGTCAAGTATCATGTTTTGAATAAATTTATCAGTTTCTGAAAGTGGATCTGTAAGGATCTGAGATTTCAAAATATATCCACCATCATCTCCGTGACAGGCTCCTTCTCTGTCGGTTTTATATTTCTTTTTTAAGTAATTTAGAGCTCCATTGTAGGCGAATTCATAAAAATATACAGGATTATTGTGTTTAGCTATTAGCATAGCTGCTGTGTGAATTCCGCCTAAGAAATCAACGTCGCTGAAAAAATCTACAGCAAAAGCATCAGCTTCATTAGTAATATGTTCACCCTCTAAATAAATAGCCTTTAACTGATCTTCAATTTTTACTTTTTCTATTTCATCCAACTCAAATGGGAAATGATCAACAAACTTCTTTTCTTTTACCAGATCATCTAAAATAGTTGTACCATGAGACACTACAAGAAGCCCTTCTCTATTACAAACTCCTGTCATCAAAGGCACTTTCGTGAACTCCCCATTGGCAAGCGATCTGTACGTAGATTTACTCAGAAAAGGTTCCCAATCTGCAGATTTCTCAACTACAGGGACAAACCCAAAGTGAATACCGCCTTTAAATGACTCTTCTGAAAGTGCGGTCATTGAACATTTTAAAAGATCACATATTGGCAATTCTTTTAAAAATTGCAATAGATCATTATTTTCTGTTATGTTTTTTCCCTTAAATGCTGGTATACGTAAAGCTAAATTTCTGACACCACTACTGCTATTTTGAGCCCATTTTAACAAAGAAGATCCTGACTGAGCTATTGCTTTGTGGAACAATCCTTTAGCCATATGCGAGAGTAGGAGATATTCGACAGACGCACCACCAGCACTAATCCCAAAAATAGTTACGTTATTGGGATCTCCACCAAATTTGGCAATATTCCTTTGAACCCATTTCAAAGCCATGACTTGGTCTCGCAATCCCATGTTACCGGGTGCCCGTTTGTCGTCTAAAGAAAGGAATCCAAGTATACCAACTCTATAATTTGGTGTTACTAGTATCACGTGTTTTTCTATTAAGTAATCTGGCCCGTGTTTGGTGCTATCAGTTCCATCTCCGAAAACAAACCCACCTCCATGGAAGAAAACCATGACAGGAATAGGAGGGGAACCTTCACTTGGTAACTTGGGAGTGTAAACGTTAAGGTAGAGACAGTCCTCATCTCCAACAACACTGTTAGACTCCTTGTCGAACTGAGCACAAGTGTTACAAATTTTCGTCCCGTCGCGTATACCTTCCCATGGTGCTGGCGGTTCGGGTATCTGAAAAGACAAATTCCATCAAACCTTTCCTACTTATGTAGTTTTTCACAATAAGGTCAGGAACAAATGTAAGAAAAGTAGTTTTGACAATAACAATGGAAACCACAGCATGGGAACAATCAACTATGACTACCAACCTAAAACCACCTTCTCATCAGCAAACTCCTCAATAATTAAAATTACGGTAACAATAGGTATTGTTAATTTATTTGGCAGTCAAAAGTAGGTAGGCATTAAAAAGGGTGAAATAAAATAGTAGTTTATGCACCGAGGTACTAAAGTCCTGTCTTATATAGCGGGCGTCATATTGAATCCAAAGCGTACGAAGGACTCTAGAGGGTTAACTCCCGAGCGCAGCGAGGGTGTTAAAAACTTAACTCCTGAGCGAAGCGAAGGAGTTATGTACCTAGAGTCCTGAGTGAAGCGTGGGATTCAAGCGCCCAAGATAAAGACAGACTTTAGTACCGAGGTGAATACTTTACTTTACACATCTACTGCGAGACAATAAAAGGGCTACAAAAATAAGCATTTAACTAACAACATAAAAATAGAATAATGCAACGTATATGAAATATATTGACAGCTTTATATTAATTAAATTTAACAATGTTACATCAAAATGACGAAACCACACATCGGCCTTAGCTGATGAAAAAAAAAAAATTACACACCTACTGCTCTACAAAGTTACTTTATTTGACCAAAAAGGTTAACGTAAAGCGACTCTTTATTCCCTAGGTGCATAAAGTGCTCATTATGCACCTAGGGCACCTAATTTAAATTTGGAACTAAGGTTCTGGTAGCATACGGCCATTTCGAACTGGCCACCTAGACATTAACACATAAAAAAAATAAAAACTGGGCTATTTTTTTTTATTTTCATGGACGGAAGGGTAAAGCAAAAAGTTTTGGTTAGTATAAAGCCCCAACTTTTTTTTTCATCAGCTAAGGCCGATGTGTGGTTTCGTCATTTTGATGTAACATTGTTAAATTTAATTAATACTAGCTGCGCCCCGCGGTTTCACCCGCGCAAGCGCAAGTTGCGATCCCGCGTTGTTCTTACAATAACCTATCGCAATGCAAAAATCCACACTTAAACGGTCGCCCATTGAAGTACTGATGATGCCAGGCGCTGCCGCGCCTGTAATCATCAATACTTCCCTGGTCGTCCGTTTAAGTGTGGATTTTTGCATTGCGGTAGGTAGGTGAAGTAAGGCCAAATTTGTTCATGACGATCGATGACGATTGGTGATGATCGATGACGATGGATAACGATGGTTAAAAAACAACAAAATTACGCAATTTCTATTTTTTATCCGGATATCAGGATAAACAACAAAATTACAATTTCTATTTTTTATCCGGATATCCGGATAAAAAGTAGCCTATATGTTAATCGAAAGTCTTAAGCTATCTGCATACTAAATTTCATTGAAATCGGTCTAGCCGTTTCCGAGATTAGCGCGCACAAACGCACAGACAAACGGACAAACAGACAAAAAGTTAAACACGGAAATGGGGTCTGTCACGTTAGTACATATCCCTAAAAATAGTTTTTTCAAAATATCTTTCAAAAACAGACACCGCTAAGTTACGATTTTATTTTAAGTATTGATTGATTGATTGATTGTGAGTCAACCATAAAAGATATACATAATATGCTGTTGCAGGATATTTTTCATTTACATATTTATTTTTTATTTTATTGCATGTTAAGCTGTACAAATCCGTCATACATAATTTCTGTGTAACTTTAAACCATTCAGGCTGCACACGCGACGGAAGCTTAAAAAAAGAAGTAACTTTTCCCGTTTTTGAAACTTTTCTCTTCACTGCTCCGTTCCTATCTATCGTAGCGTAATGAAAAGTGTTCTATAACCTGCCCAGGAGTATAAAGTATAATCGTACCAAGTTTCGTTAAAATCCGTCCAGTAGTTTTTGTTTCTATAACGAATATACAGACAGACAGACAGACAGACAGACAGACAGACAGACAGACAGAAAAATTTTTTATTGATTGCATTTTTGGCATCAGTATCGATTACTAATCACCCCCTGATAGTTATTTTGAAAATATATTCAATGTACAGAATTGACCTCTCTACAGATTTATTATAAGTATAGATAGAGCTGTCAATATATTTCATATACGTTGCATTAATCTATTTTTATGTTGTTAGTTAAATGCTTATTTTTGTAGCCCTTTTATTGTTTCGCAGTAGATGTGTAAAGTAAAGTATTCACCTCGGTACTAAAGTCTGTCTTTATCTTGGGCGCTTGAATCCCACGCTTCACTCAGGACTCTAGGTACATAACTCCTTCGCTTCGCTCAGGAGTTAAGTTTTTAAGACCCTCGCTGCGCTCGGGAGTTAACCCTCTAGAGTCCTTCGTACGCTTTGGATTCAATATGACGCCCGCTATATAAGACAGGACTTTAGTACCTCGGTGCATAAACTACTATTAATAATTAAAAAACCGACTTAAAAAAAGAACAAAAAATAATTTAACAATTTAAAAACCACCAAAAAAAAAGAATTGAAAAAAAATACTAAAATAACCTCTACATACAGCGCCACCGACTAATTAATCTGTTTTATCATCTGAAGTTATTCTTTTTTTTGGTGGTTTTTAAATTTTTAAATAATTTTGTTCTTTTTTTATACCTAGGTAGAAACAATATACATACTAAAAAACGCTAACAAAACTCAAATTCCTACTTAAATACACTAACTCATTAAACAAAATGTTTTAGGAGCAATTAAAAAGACTTTTATTACTTAATAATAAGTAAAATTGTGAGCGAATCCCACCTTTACCACAGCTTACCTAGTAGTTGGTACCTCGACGCTTACTTAAACATGCTTGTACCTACTACAGTAACATGCTACTACGAAACATCTGGGGCGCTATAGATAATAAGAACACCAATCAACTTACCGCAAACCTTAACTCTCCAACTGGTGGTTTTGCAAAAGGAATGCCTCTAAAAGTGTGAAATTCTACGTTATTATGATTACTCGATAAGCTTCCACTTATCTTGCCTTGTTCGGTTTCAATAACAGCCGTCATTGCTTTTAAGATTTAGGTACACGATAAAGGAATTTATTTTTATAGAAAATTAAAATAACCACAAACTACCGACACAATTTACAATCTCTTTCTGTCACACGGTCACAGTATAAAATATCTATCCATTCGCGGTGTTCCTCCACTCATTGCAACCTCGTTTTTAGCGCGATTTGGTTTCATTATAAATTATTAAGTTGCTACTAGATGGCGTTGAAAATTTTTTCTGTTGAGCTTAAAATAAAAGCTTTTCTAGCTAAATGAAGAAAAGTCTCTTAAATTTTTAATATTCAATGGGTATTAAAACAAAATGTACCTACTTCAAATACTTATTATACTTAAATTAAGTAAAAAAAAGACTTACTTACCTATTAATTATATATAACTAGTTAAATCATTGAGAATAGTCTTAAAACAGAAACATACAAGCTAATAATAAAAAAAACTGGGCAAGTGCGTGCCTTGTCCGGCCACGCACAGGGTTGGGTTTCGTAGTTTTCATAAGTATCAGAGATTACAATCTGTTTTAAAACTAACACTTACCTTACCCAGTACCTAAGTATTATTTAACAACGAAAATTGCTTTTTATTTTTTTCAATTATTTGAAAAGACAGCTCAGCTGTGATAATTTTCCTTTAAACTTCATTATTTTTACTATAATTGTGAATACTTATAACGTATCCAAGTATAAACGTTTTGCTGTTAGAGGGGGGTACACATAACTCTAAAAACTAAAAGTCTAAAACACTTTAAAGCTCAATATTTCGTAAACGGAACCCTAAAAACCCCTCGCGATGGGTTAAGCAAGAAAGAAAAAATCAACCTCTATATTACATGTGGGGGAGGTACCCCAAAAATGGGTTATGTATTTTTTTATTGTAGCACTTTTTTGGCGTTACCATTATGACTGTATACTCAAGCAAAATTTCAGCTTCTTAGTACCCGTCTCTGAGCAAAGCCGCGGACGGACGGACGGACGAACGGACATGACGAACCCGTTAAAAAAGTTAAAAAAATTAAAGTTAAACTTTTTTTCCGTTTTTAACGCCAAAAAAGTTGTTCTTGTTGACAACGAAACCCTAAAAATCGGCTTACATAATATTTTTCGGAATGATAATTAGGTACCTACCTATATAAACCACGCTCAATTCGTATCCCGCATCAAGATCGCCGGATGCGCACCTGTGCCCGTGAGAACAAACCATCAACAAACCACGATCTTTTCTACAAAACTATTGACACTTTTTATCTTAACAAGTCGAGCTATTTTGAACCATATTACCGCTGAATAAAGTAAATTTTTAGGATTTCGTACCTCAAAACGTAAAAAAAAATCCTTAGCACTCGCTTGTCCGTCTGTTTTCCTAATAGTTCATTCAATAGTTACTACTTTCATACATTATCTACCAAGTTCCATTACATTAACCGAAAGTGGTGCTTCTGGTCTGGTTAAGTTTCATCGCAATCGGTTCAGTTGTTTTTGCGTGAAAAGGTAACAAACTCACATACATACATACATACAAAATTTCGTGTTTATAATTTTAGCAAGAAGTATGATTAATAAGAAGTAGGATGCATATAATTTAAGTTAGGATGCTAACGTCCGCCATTAGAATCTGACAGATGATAACTGAATTGTAAGGCTTATACGAAATTAGAAAAAGGCTCGTTTGTTGTGTTATTTTGTAAGCTTTGAACATCCGCGTACAGCTAATGGCAGGATTTTTGTTGCGCATCATAGTGGGTAGTGGGTACCCATGATTTTGGGTAGAAAAAAATATTTCTCCTTGCTATTTTTTTTGTAATGTACAGTCGGGACCCATTATTAGAATGATGGTCTCCAGATTATGTTTAAAGTAGTTGTGTTCCGTGGCTACCGGACCTGTTTAATTGTATTATTTTTAGAGTATTTTTTTATATTTTTAAGTTATAATTTAGGTTTTAAGCAGGCGGGTTTTTTTACTTTTTTATGTTACACTTTTTATTCTGCGTTAGGTAGGCAATTTTAATCGCATCATTGCGTTGAGGGAGTTATTGAAGATTATTTAGTAAGTTGCGCTCTTTTTCCAACTTATTTAGGAAGTTGCGCTCGTTAACCTTAAATCGTTGCAAATCTTAAATGGTATCAGTAAATGAAAAATAAATTAAGAAATGTAATAATGATTTTTAAATACCTATTCAACGATATCCCAATCGACATATAGGGCCCTGCCATGATGTCTTATAAGACGTCGCGTTGTCGTTCAGCTAAAAATATATAATTAAAAACACATCAAAAATAATAATAACAAAAAAAAACCTTAAAAAGAGAAGATTTTTTTATTTGGCAGTGGTTTTTAAAAGTAGTCGTATTTTTTATTTAAAATTTACTTTATTTTTACGACAAGAGGACATAGCAACGACAAACGAGCATTGTAGCGCGGATTGTTGATTGAATTTTGCCTCTTTCAGAAAAGAAACCTTTTCTCCCTGTTTACCCGGCTGCAAGAAAAGGGTTATGTTTTTCGCGCCTATCTTCTTGTAATGGCCCCCTACTGTTTTAATTTAGTTTGTAAGCAGGCGGGTTTTTATGAAATTTTTATTTATTTAAAAAGTGAAAGGAAAATGTCTAGAGAATTTCCAGAGTAGTAAATTATTCTCTAAATATTTTCCTTTCAGAATAGAAGTAGTAAGTAGATACTAGTACGTAGTTCATACTTGGTAGTCAACCTACTCCAAGAAATTCCGAAAAACTGATATAAAATGGTAACCATACAAACACCACACGTGAGCTGTTTGCGAATTTCGGTTTGTACAATGGTTATTTCACCGTGTGAACTCGATCACGATCTTTTTATCGTTTTATAGACACACAAAAACCCTCTTTTTTTTCAATACTCAATGCTTTTTAGTCTCAGATTCCTTTCATTATATTTATTAGCGAATCTTGAGCGTGGGAGCCTCTTTGATATACCTAAGTGTAGGCTTTGACTTTACCTACCAAACGGAAAATTGTGGTTGTGCTGATTAAGTAAAAAGTCCTAATGAAAAAGTGCTTTAATTTGACTTGCAAGATTTGTCCCTCACACATAACAAACGAAATAACAGACCAAGTTAAATAAAAGCATGTTTTACATTAAATTAAAAGTAATAAAACGCTTTGTCCCTTTCCTTGCAGCCAGGAAAAATGAACTATACTTAACAATAGTAGATTGTAATACAACTTACAAGGGAGCAAAATAATATTTTTACGGCGAGAGCACGTTTTTGAATCCAGAGCGAAGTGAGGGATTCATTAGTAGAATCCTGAACGTAGCGAGGGATTCAAAGTACGCCGCCCGAGCCAAAAATATATTTTGAGCTCGAGTGATACACTCTACTTTTCATTACTTTCTATGAGAAAATAAAAGGTGGCTCATATTTAAAAGTTTTAAGTGACCTCAAATTTCAATCAATTTTAAATCCCCACTTCAATATTGAGGTGACTTAAAAATTAAGAGCCACTTAATTTATTTGAGTAGCCTTAGCAAAATCTTACACAATTAATTAATGCTAGTGCTAGCGTATTATGTATCAAAAACGACTAAAAGATGATTCCGGCGCACTATAATCTATTGCTTCGCACTAAAATCAGTTTCTTATAGAAAACACCACCTTTGGGTGCACTTAAAGGCGAACAAAGTCGTCCTTTTCGAATAGATGGAATAAAAAGTATTTTTATGAAAATTCTGAAAGAAATTATCAACACTTCAAAAGCTGTTTCGCTAACTCTGCGGAATTTCAAAATAATGGAACATACCATGATGTCTTATTTATAAGTCACCGCGAAGTCGTCGCGTTGTCGTTCAGCTAAAAAAAATAATTCAAAACACATCAGGTAATTAAAAAAAATAAAAACATACTTCAAAAAAAATAATTATTTTTTTTTGTGAAAAATTGTGAAGCTATATCGATACTATGTTAAAACTTTGAACCTTATGGAGAGCCGTGTAGGTAGTAAGTATATAGATGTCGTGTAGATTCTACATGATCTTGCAGAATTAGGCCCGTGATATGATACATTTCTACCAAACATAGAAAACAGATGTCTATGAAAGAGTAGTCTTACTAGGTACCTCCCTATCGACAAATGATCTAGCTGGTTACATAAAGTAGGTACCGAACGCGTAGGTACCTAGGTATATGCATTGCGACTCTCTGCGCCGACGCGGGGCGCCGACCGGCTATGGAATGTGTGCGCGGGCGCCGGCGAGTCTGAAACACACCTGCGTCGCTACGCACAATCACGCCTACGCATATAATACATAAAAATTAAGGTACTTAACTTTATGACTTGCTTGATACTATGCAACCATTGTTATAGAAATAAAAACATTGTAAAAAAAATAAGAAAACCAATGAAAACCTACGTAGGTAACTGCGAGTAAACTTTACAATCGTCTTAGCCTAAAGAGAGCCTAATAAAAAGAACCGAGTCATAAACAAAATTCAACAAAACTAACTAGCTAAAGTCTTTCTTTGCAAAATGTCTAATGTGTGTTTTTGGTACAAAAACGCAACAGGAAAACGCGACAGCCCAAACAACAACAATAATTGACCGCAACAATATTATTATGAATAAGTTATTTCATTTTAGGCAATAGTTTTAAATTTCAGATAAATTATAAAATTTGAGACTACTAACGCCACCTGTTGAGCTTAATGAAAAACTATTGCTAGCGCCACCTGCAGTTGAGTAGTTACAATTTTCTTAATAAGTCTACGACAGTCGGCGCTAGATGTCGGTACACGACAACTTTGTTTTTAGTTATTTAGATTTTACATCATATTTTTTTTTAATATAAATAATTTGATTATGAAATAATTATTAACATTACTTTAGAAGTATAGTTAGGATCAATTATTATTTTATACAAAATAACTTTGTATTCGAAATTCAAAAAATAAAAACAGGCAACACCGTAAACACATGGAGAATTTTTGACAGCTCGAGAATCAGTCAAAAATTATCTGCGCCGGTATTGGTTTTACTACCTCGAATATTCTAGATAACCTTTTCAAGATCAGTAGTAGTTCTGATTGGATCTTTTTACTGCCGCTCACATCACAAAAACTTATAAAATGTCCGCCGCTGTGAAACGTTTAATCCCCCTGCTAGACCGCGTCCTCATCAAAAGGGCTGAGGCAGTCACGAAAACCGCTGGAGGCATCGTCATTCCGGAAAAGGCACAGGGCAAAGTCCTCCAAGGAGAAGTGGTAGCTGTCGGCACAGGCACCAGAAAGGAAAACGGAGACTTCATTCCTGTATTAGTCAAGGTCGGCGATAAAGTCCTGCTTCCTGAATACGGCGGTACCAAAGTTTCCCTCGAGAACGACGAGAGAGAATATCACCTCTTTAGAGAAGCTGATATTTTGGCCAAAATTGATAACTAAATTTACCAATAGCTTTAATTTTTGTGCGGTTCTGATTTTGTTAGTTATAAAAATTCTAGAGACTGTAGTGTGAAAATGATATGATTGTGTAATAATGTTGGGTGAGGTACATTGTTATCTCTGTTGCATTTCTAATTATTAAAATTGTTACAATATTTTCTGTGGTTATTTTATTTCTCACATACTATTTACATTGCATCATGCCAACATAACCTAAAAGGAGAGGCAAACCACAATCTATGAATTATAGGTGTACCAACCAGAGTGATCATAGTAAATGTGAAAGTTTGTTTCTCTGTGTTCAATATATTTTTATTACAATAGGATTACTTCCTTAATGTACTGTGAACAACTAAAAATAATTCTTGTTTCAATGTAAGTACACATAAGTATATTTAACACACGCAAGATAATAAACACGAAAGTTTGTATGTATGTGACTTTGTTACTCTTTCATGCAAAAACTACTGAATGAATTGGGATGAAACTTGGAATTAGCTGTTAGCTGGAGACCTGGAATAACACATAAGCTACTTTTTATCCCGATATTCCCGTGGGAACGGGGCTTTCGCGTGTGAAACTGCTGGGCGCAGCTAGTCTTTTAAAATGTGTACTTATAAATGAAGTTACATTTTGATCTGTTATTTATATTACTTGCAACAATCACATTTTTAAAACTATGAAACAGCATAGAAATTTACTTAGTTGAATGATAATAGTGCAAGTGTTATTTATAATCCTGTTCAGTTTATTTTCAATAAAATCTTTACCTATCAAAGTTAAGTAAATATTGGATATTTTGATTAAGTACAAATATGTAAGCATAGCTTCAGCAATAATAAGAGTGCATTTTCACAATATTTAAGTTTTGAGGCTCTGTTAAAACTTTTAATGATTCTAAACATGGCAAGCATAAAAGCATAACACTGAAATAAGTTCACTAACTGCTTTCAATAATATGGCCAACTAAGGGTATCTTGTAACTTAATAATACTGAATTAATTCAAATTAGATTCTGTATCCATACCCTCCAGTATAAATTATTATAATGAATTCTTAACATTCTAACATTGCAATGGCATATATTAGTCACAAATAATGCAGTTATTGTAAAGATATGGCCGTTCGTCTCACAGCAGCTGATAAAGCGGGATTAGGATCTGGAGGTTCAGTGAGCAATTGAACTGACTTCCAACACCCATCCTCATTTGATTGTCTCAGAGCCTCCATTGTGGCTTGTACTCTCTGTCCATCTTCAAAAGTAGCGGCGGCCTTAACAGGTTCCTTTATCCAGTCCATTTGTTCTTTCACAGGTAAAAATGCCTCTTTCAAAGCACTTATCATTTTACAAAGCCCTTTTATGTAAGGTTTAGGTACTACACTTGATGCACAACTCATGTCTTCAATATCAACATACACTACATCTTCTTTTTCTTGACGTTTTCCATCATCTTCATGAAGACCTTTAGTAGCATTGGGCTTGTGAAGTTTTCCATGTAAGTCACCTCCTCTGACAACTAAATAGCCTTTCTTACTACAAACATAGATCTCCTGATTAAAACATGGCCCAGGCATGTGATTATTCAAAGTTGCTGTAACCAACAGACCTTTATCCATTTGTAATTGGAAAGTACAAAAGTCAGGAGCTGTAATTTTTCTTATGCCATTTACTTTGGCAGTTTCTTCAACAAAAGTTCTTAGGACACCGTGAACTTTGACTACTTTTTGTCCTGTTAGGAATGAAACAAGATCAATAACATGGCTACCGACTAATGTAAGTGTTCCACCTCCCATTGTATCATCACATAACCAGTTGTATGTGTCTCCGTATAGTGGCCCCATTTGTACTCGAACATCTACAAGTGTCAACTCATCAGGGTTGCCAAGGTAACCCTCTTGTATATTTTTCTTCATGTGGCAGAACGCTGGTAAGAATCTAAGCGAGTGGTTGACAATAGAGATCAGTGTTGGATAATACTGGGCTGCTCTAACCATTTTTAAAGCTTCAGCCTGGCAGAGCCCCGCCGGTTTGTCACATACTACATGTTTACCAATTCCAAGTGCTTTCACAGATATTTGAGCGTGTAAGTTTGGTGCGCACACAATAAAGACAAGGCTTACATTTTTTTTTAGCAAGACATCGTCGATTTTATTAGTGAAAAATGGAATGTTCAGATCTTTAGCCGCAGCTTCTGCTTCTTGTGAAGTGACACCCCATATTGCTTCGACAGGAAATCCTTTTTCTCTGAGGAATGGTACTAGGACTTTAGCTACAGCGCCAGTACCAAACACACCGATACCCGGCAACATTTTGAACTGTTTATTCTTGACTAACGTCGTAAATAACAAGCTAAACTTGTTCCGAGTGTACTGCTAAACTAAATTGATTGTTCTAATTGTTTCAAGAACATTTTTTATGTATGCCCAGTCACATTATGTACACTGCCTACTGCATTCGTCAAATGGTACATAATTATAAACGAATTGCAGGTAATAGTAGGTTGCTAAAGTTTATTTATTAAATTATTAATAATTTGAAAAGAAAAGTATGAGCACAGCAAAGACCGAGACAAGAAGACAACAAAATCTGACAGTGAGGAACAAAAAGAGAAACTGTCACTGTCAGTTTGAGTGTTGTAGTTGTAGCTGTAGCTAATGTCTAAGTGGCGGACGAGTCTTGGCGGGAACTCGTTGAGGAGATGTGGTGCTAAATTTTCATTTTTGTGAAACCTAGTTCATATGCGTGCAAATTGTTTAATTTCGGGGGCATATTAATCAATTTAGTTTCGTGAAGGTGTACAAGTGGAATGAAAGTGAAAATCGGTGCAAAGCATTGACTTGGTGTTGTCTCCAAGGCTCCGTGAAGATTGTTTGTAAATGGCCGCCGTGTTTCAAATGATTCCCTAGACTTGACTTTAACTTTGACGACTTGACTGTTTCGATGCAAATAACTTGCATAATATAATAGAATACATGACACTGGCTAATTTCCTAATGGCCATAATCGGTTCACAACCGATAAGAAATAAAAAAAAAAATGTCTAAGTCAAGTCTTGGCGGGAACTCGTTGAGGAGATGTGGTGCTAAATTTTCATTTTTGTGAAACCTAGTTCATATGCGTGCAAATTGTTTAATTTCGGGGGCATATTAATCAATTTAGTTTCGTGAAGATGTACAAGTGGAATGAAAGTGAAAATCGGTGCAAAACATTGACTTAGTGTTGTCTCCAAGGCTCCGTGAAGATTGTTTGTAAATGGCCGCCGTGTTTACAAATGATTCCCTAGACTTGACTTTAACTATGACGACTTGACTGTTTCGATGCAAATAACTTGCATAATATATTAAAATACATGACACTGGCTAATTTCCTAATGGCCATAATCGGTTCACAACCGATAAGAAATAAATAAAGTCTTGGCGGGAACTCGTTGAGGAGATGTGGTGCTAAATTTTCATTTTTGTGAAACCTAGTTCATATGCGTGCAAATTGTTTAATTTCGGGGGCATATTAATCAACTAGCTGCGCCCCGCGGTTTCACCCGCGTAACTTCCTATCCCGTAACGTTAATGATCCCTCACGTATGTCATACCAAGTATTGCTTAACGATCATTCAAAGTACTATATAATATTTCTACCTCTAAACCAACCCTGTACCAAGTTTTATGAATATCGGGTCACCCGCTCTTTTTCACCCATCACGTAGGTATGTTGTACCAAGTGTTGCTTAACCCGTACGATCATTCAAAGTACCCTATATGTATATTATTTCTACCTCTAAGCCAACCCTGTACAAATTTCACTCATATCGGTTCACGGGTTGTTGAGTTAGAAATACACGACTTTATTTTTCATAGCTGCCGTCCCGCAGTTTCACTCGCGTAAGTCCCGATCCCGAGGGAATATCGGGATCAAAAGTAGCCTATGTCATATCTGGATAATGTAGCTTTCTATTAGTAAAAGAATTTTTGAAATAGGTCTAGATGTTTCTGAGATGACCCCCAAAATACATTCATACATACATACATGTTACCAACGTAACCTCTTTATAATATTAATTATACCAACATAAAACAAAATATTAGGAATCAAAAGTACAATGAGATATTGCAAAAGAATTTTTAAAAAGCACTGCAGTTTGGTGACACAACCGTCTCGCATGGAGCCGACCGATTGAGCCGCGCGGCATGATGCCTCACAGAGTTGGCTGGCCACCCTCATCATCGTCGCCCGCTACGTGTATAATAATTTTAATAATATATGCACGCTTGGTACTTAGTAATTATTTATTGTGGAGTTATTTTAAAACTGTAATATCTCGTGAGATATTCATTGAAATCAAGTGATGTTAAGGACAATTATGTTTAAAATTAAATACTTTTATTGAATAACGTATTTATTTGGATAAGGATTAATATCATATTTACAAAATTACCTTCGGAAACAATGCATTGTTCTACAATAAATTTCATTACTCTAAAAGATGTCATATTTAGTCAACCTTAAGAGTTAGACATATGCTGTCGCGGACTATTTATTAGATCCTTTTTAGAGGAAGAGTTCTCTCATATATGGTTTTATGTAACTCTGACCGTTTACTCAGCGCACGCGACAGAATCTCGGAACAGGGTGATTTTTTTCCCGTTTTTGCAACATTTTTCATGGATGCTCCGCTCCTATTAGTCGTAGCGTAATGTTATATAGCCTATAACCTTCCTCGATGAATGGACTATCAAACACAAAAAGAATTTTTCAAATCGGACCAGCAGTTCCTGAGATTAGCGCGTTCAAACAAACAAACAAACAAACAATCAATCAAACAAACAATCAAACAAACTCTTCAGCTTTATAGTATTAATATAAAATATAAAAATATAAAATATAAATATAAATATAATAAATATATATATATAGTATAATAGTATATAGTATAGATTGTGGAGTTATTTTAAAACTGTAATATCTCGTGAGATATTCATTGAAATCAAGTGATGTTAAGGACAATTATGTTTAAAATTAAATACTTTTAATGAATAACGTATTTATTTGGATAAGGATTAATATCATATTTACAAAATTACCTTCGGAAACAATGCATTGTTCTACAATAAATTTCATTACTCTAAAAGATGTTATATTGAGTCAACCTTAAGAGTTAGACATATACTGTCGCGGACTATTTATTAGATCCTATTTAGAGGAAGAATTCTCTCATAAATGGTTTTTATGTAACTTTGACCGTTTACTCAGCGCACGCGACAGAATCTCGGAAAAGGGGGATTTTTTCCCGTTTTTGCAACATATTTCATGGATGCTCCGCTCCTATCAGTCGTAGCGTGATGTAATATAGCCTATAACCTTCCTCGATAAATGGACTATCAAACACAAAAAGAATTTTTCAAATCGGACCAGCAGTTCCTGAGATTAGCGCGTTCAAACAAACAAACAAACAAACAAACAAACAAACTCTTCAGCTTTATAATATTAGTATAGATATAAAATATAAAAATATAAAATATAAATATAAATATAATAAATATATATATATAGTATAATAGTATATAGTATAGATTGTGGAGTTATTTTAAAACTGTAATATCTCGTGAGATATTCATTGAAATCAAGTGATGTTAAGGACAATTATGTTTAAAATTAAATACTTTTAATGAATAACGTATTTATTTGGATAAGGATTAATATCATATTTACAAAATTACCTTCGGAAACAATGCATTGTTCTACAATAAATTTCATTACTCTAAAAGATGTCATATTTAGTTAACCTTAAGAGTTAGACATATGCTGTCGCGGACTATTTATTAGATCCTTTTTAGAGAAAGAGTTCTCTCATATATGGTTTTTATGTAACTCTGACCGTTTACTCAGCGCACGCGACAAAATCTCGGAACAGGGTGATTTTTTTCCCGTTTTTGCAACATTTTTCATGGATGCTCCGCTCCTATTAGTCGTAGCGTAATGTAATATAGCCTATAACCTTCCTCGATGAATGGACTATCAAACACAAAAAGAATTTTTCAAATCGGACCAGCAGTTCCTGAGATTAGCGCGTTCAAACAAACAAACAATCAATCAAACAAACAATCAAACAAACTCTTCAGCTTTATAATATTAGTATAGATTTAGTTTCGTGAAGGTGTACAAGTGGAATGAAAGTGAAAATCGGTGCAAAACATTGACTTAGTGTTGTCTCCAAGGCTCCGTGAAGATTGTTTGTAAATGGCCGCCGTGTTTACAAATGATTCCCTAGACTTGACTTTAACTATGACGACTTGACTGTTTCGATGCAAATAACTTGCATAATATATTGGAATACATGACACTGGCTAATTTCCTAATGGCCATAATCGGTTCACAACCGATAAGAAATAATGTCTAAGTCGGAGTTATGGCGGGAACGCATTGGTGAGATCAGTTGCTAAATTTTTATTTTTGTGAAACCTAGTTCAAATGCGTGCAAATTGTTTAATTTCGGGGGCATATTAATCAATTTAGATTCGTGAAGGTGTACAAGTGGAATGAAAGTGAAAAACGGTGCAAAACATGGAATTTAGTTAGCGTTGTCTCCAAAGTTCCAGTCTCCAGGGTTCGCTCTGTGTCCTTCTGACTGAGAGGTCACGTTAGTCTTTACTCCCGTAATAAATTTAAAAATATGCGCAAAAAAATACGAGTTTGCCTTATAACTTTATGTCATTCCAAAGCTTACGAAGCATAGTATATTTTGAAGTGCAAAGTTTTTATTCAATAGTGCATAAACAGTGCTAGAAACTTAAAATATTTAAATAAAACGTTTTAAATTTTAAAACTAAGTGCATAACATATGATATGAGTCATTTCATTACGTACGTTAACTCAGTGCAGTGTGTGTTGCTAGGTCAATGAACAATAGACTTGATGTTGGCGCACGCACTTTGCACACCGAACTATTAATTAACATTTTTCAACAAGTGATTGAGAGCACTGTTTGGTCGAGCGGGTACACAGTCTGCTCACTGTGTGAGAAACTCGAGTTCGATCCCGACCATCGCTTTTTGGTGTTTTGTTTTTTAGTTTGTTTTTTGCTGCTATGCCTTTGTTTTTTTTTTTTCGCCTAAAAAAAAAAGCAGCATGGAAAACATAGATAATGTTACCAAGAGAAAGCACCAAATAGCAAAATCTAGATCGATGGAGAACATATTAAGTACTTAGAGAAAATTCTGTGGACTCTCCTGGTTCGGTCGACCTCCTAGCTAAAAGCTTAGATCTTTCAACACATGATTATTCGAGCAACATAGAGGAGATGAAAAACGAAATTACTATTTTAAAGACCACACTACGTAGTACACAAAATGAATTGGATAACGTGATATTGGAAAATATTGATTTAAAAAAACACTTAACGGTGCTAGCTCAAGAAGTTAACGTGCTGAAGGATATTTGCAGAAGCCCACTAGCGTCACTCAATTTGCACGCAATTGAACTAGGTTTCACAAAAATGAAAATTTATCAACACATCTCCTCAAAGCATTCCCTTTGCGGATATGTGTTGATAAATTTTCATTTTTGTGAAAGCTAGTTCAATTGCGTGCAAATTGTTTAATTTCGGGCATATTAATCAATTTAGTTTCGTGAAAGTGTACAAGTGGAATTTATACATTTTTGCCAAAACTCAACGTATTGATAATATTCTGTTTGGTGTAAAAACTACCCTAACCTTAGAGTAAGTATACATGACCGTACATGATTGAAAATTATATTTAGGCCAGGTGCAGCAGGGAAAGGGCGGAGCGTTATGGGCTTGGGCATGTCCGCAACCCATCTTCTTCTTTTCGTATAGTGCTGTGACTCACTGATGTTAGAGTTTTCATGTCGCCTTATCGAGGTTATAGGAACTTAATCTTAGCAACTTCCGAAGCACGGAGGAGTTCAAGAAAATGTTTTTAACCGACTTCAAAAAAAGGAGGAGGTTCTCAATTCGTCTGTATGTATAATTTTTTTTTGTATGTTCACCGATTACTCGAAGACGGCTTGACCGATTAAGATGATTCTTTTTTAATGAATAGGCGGGAGCTCCAAGATGGTCTCATAAAAATTTGATGTGGATCTGATGAGGGTCTTCGGAGTGAAGAACGGAAATGGTCCTCAAAACGCATTAATCAATCCAATTGTTTATCGATTACTCGAAGATGGCTTGACCGATTGAGATGATTCTTTTTTTAATGGAAAGGTGAGAGCTCCGAGATGGTCCCATAAAAATTTGATGATGATCTGATGAGGATTTTCGAAGTGAGAACCGGGAATGCTCCTCAAAACGCTGTATTCAATTCAATTGTTCATCGATTACCTACACGAAGATGGCTTGACCGATTGCTAGAGTCCTTATTTTAATGGAAAGGTGAAAACTCCGAGGTGGTCCCATAAAAGTTTGGTAAGGATCTGATGAGTATCTTGAGGACAGGATAGTATCCCAGAATTCAATAAATTACTCATTTTTGGACTTCTACCCAAAAAGAATAGACCCCTAAAGAACTAAGTACACTCTTCAATAATTAAAATTACGGTAACAATATTGTTGTTTTTAGGTAGGTAGGTATACTAAAAAGGGTAAAATAAAAAAATAATTAAAAAATTAAAAAACCGACTTCAAAAAAGAAACAAAAAATAATTTTCAAATACAACAAAAAAAAAGAATTTATAAAAAAATAGACCAAAATAACCTCTACATAGGTACAGTGCCACCGACCAATTAATCTGTTTTATCATCTGAAGTCGGGCAGTTTTACTGGTTGTTTCCATATGTACTTAGTTTGGCTAACAAAAGAATGCATGGTACCATGCATTCTTTTGTTTCTTATAAGAAGTAAACGTGATATTAGGTACCTAACCTATCGACATAGTGTGTCTATATTCAGCGGGAACACTATGCAATTTGATAAAGCTCTTACCGTGTTATCTATAGATCTTTATAATTAGGGCTATCACTGGTGAAACAACTGGAATTTGTTCCGCAACATACATGCAGTTATGCAACAGTTTAGGCTACCTGCACCTTGTCGCGGATTGTCCATTCGACTAGATAAGATAAGCTCACTATTCGAGGTTCCTTGTTATTAATTATTAGCATGAATAAATAAGTCACATTAAAAAAAAACAATGGAAGTTCAATAGTCATTTATTGGATGGCGCTAAAACGAATTATTTCGACGAAGGCATGTCAGAGAGCTGTAATATCGGGCGAGATAGGCGCCACCTGGACGATCAGGGTTGCCACCTAATTCCAGATTTATCCAGTTATTTTAATGTACGTATACGCAATTTTTCACTAATCCTATACTAAAAGAACATAGAGCAATACATAATTTACATATCATATATTCTATATAAACGTGTTCAAAATGGATTACTTCAGATGCTCGGAGACGTCGTCGAGGTCGGAGCAATAAAAAAAACACAAGAAATAAAAATAAGTTCCTTAGTTAAGGAAACATTTATTGAATGGGCTCCGAAACTACCGTACGGGTTTCAAAAATTGTAGATAAGCTACTGGATTGTTGTACCCACATAAGTATGAACTTGCGACTCTTAGCCCGGGTCTAAAAGAATATGGCTCTGTTGTATACTAGCTGCGCCCCGCATTTTCACCGGCGTAAGTCCCGTTACCGCGGGAATATCGGGATAAAAAGCAGCCTATGTGTTATTCCCGGTATCCAGCTAAATACATACAAACTTTCGCGTTTATAATATAAGTAAGAAGTAAGATTCCGACGATGACCATATAAGCCGAAAGTGTGTTGTTCTAGACGTCTAGGCGTCTCATGTTATACAACTTTTGAAAATTCGAAGTAGTTTTCGAAAATTTTAAGTTTGCTTAAGTTTACTTGCAAATCAGACCTATTTATTCAGTGAAATTTCGAAAAAAAAGTTTTTTAAAAGTCGTAGATCTAAAGTTGTTTGACTAGACGTCTAGAACAACCCCTTTTCGGCTTAAATGGTCATCGTCGGAACACGCTGAATTTTGAATTGTCCGAAACGTTGACCAGTGCAGTCATTAAGAAAGACGAATCTTATCTTGTTTACTGCCAGTTGTCTTCCTATCTTCCATATCAACGTCTTAGGCTTTAGACCATTATTATATCATATCAGATCACACACCAATTACCACCAGGTGAAATAGTGGTCAAACCATTAGTGGACAATCCATTATAAACTACCTATAATGTTATCTGTAACTAGAAATTATTTAAATCGCATCTCCACATATGGTAGGTAGGTAGGTAGCACACACAGCACGTGTCATGTTGTTAGATAAAGTATTGTGTGTCGCGTTGCGGAAGTAGCACAACCCCGGGGCGACAGCCTGTCAGTCTTTTTACACCACTTAAAACTTAAAAGGTGCTAATTACTCACACTTTCAGAATGAATGTTTTTCTGTTTAAAAAAATTTTGCTTGAGAATGCCTTGCGCTAAATTAGTCAATGAGTTGGTATGTATTAGGTACATTAATTTACTATTATGTGTTTGTTGGTCACCTTCTGAAACAAATATCTTTGAAGAAGACTGTAGGTACCTTTTTTTTCGATAGATAGATAGGTAAAGAAGACCTTAATAGGTACTCTTATGAACGAAACAATTAGTTAAAAAAACGAATCATACCGCTTCTTCTCTGTCTTATTATTATTGCTGGATGACTTCATGACTATTTTAAACCATTTTAATACGAAACCTTTAACAACCATAACATTATTTACATTTGCATCGAGCTTTCATTAGTCAAAAGGTAATTCCTGAAATGTTTCGGGAGGGGCGTGGGATGACTCCGCCCAACTATGCGCAGGCGCAGCCCGCCTTGCGTCAGTCAAACTTTTGAACTGCCCTGGAAACGTTACGATACCCCGAACCAATTCGAGTCCAACCCCCGTGTATAAATTTGACTGAAATATGTTAGATTAGTGTTGAGTGAAAAAAATTGTGCAATAAATTACAAGAAATGCCTAGAAAACGTATCAATAAATCACCAATTGTTGAAAAAAGGTCTGATGACGGAGATGATGATGATTTCTTCCTTGATGACACTCAGTCGAATTCAGGTAGGTAAACCACCTCAAAAAGCTACCTAGATTTTTTAAATAAATTAAGCAAGCAAAATATGACTTGTCCCGTTTTATCAACAGAAGTTAAACACAGACAGGATAGATTTTTAACGCCGACTCGGCGTAGGCGCAGGCAAACTCTCTTAAAGACAATTTTGAACTATCGTCTGCCGTATATTTTCTTTACTCACGAAGACCTTTGCTTCAAAAGTGGCATACTTACTTAATTTGATACCTTCGTGCTGCATTTTAGACTACGTTCCTATCAATCTCTCATTCGTATGTAATCTGGCGTCAAATATAGGTCCCTTGATTTTCGTACTGATTGTGTAGAATCCATTGTGGTTGTCTTAAAGCGGAGTAAGGTCAGAGTAGTTATTCCGCTACTTGTTTTTGTGTGTCAACTTTGAAAGTTCTTGTCATGGAAAGTCATGTTCTCACTGCACTGCTCCGACCTTACTCCACGTTCATTAATAAGGCTAGTCTGTAGAGTATTACTAAACGCACAGCTAAAGCATTTATGTCGATACAGGACGGAGTAGTCAAGAACCACAACACAGGAACGCCGCTAACGCTAGGGAGCGAGCTCGGATGAGAGTACTTTCGAAAGCTTTTTGTAGGTGAGTAGGTGATCACGAAAATATGATTTTTGAATTTTTTGTCTGTTTGTCTGTTTGTTTGGATTCCTAAGTTCTACGCGCCGCCGCCATTCAATTATCGAAGAATGTACCTACTGTAGGTACAATTTCTGGTTATAATTAGGAAGAAAGTAATTAAAACCACAGTTTACCTTGGGCTTGTTATAAAAACAAAGACAATTTTTACCTAACCAAAAACAAAACAACGATCAAAACTGGAACGTTTCTACCGTGTGATCTAGGACACGAATATTTGCTCGAAAGACTTCTCAAAGTTAACAAAACAAATCCAATTTGCCTATTCCGTTAGTTTCCGCTATTTAGTTAAGAACATGTTCTAATTTGAAATGTGTCTTGCTCTTAGACTGAAAACTACTCTCCCCTGGGTGCCGGCGGACACGAAGCTATCAAAGTTGGACACGCTCCGGCTGGCCTCGTCGTATATAGCGCACCTCAGAGCGCTGCTCCACGAACCGCGGTCTGCGCACACGCCGCCCCATCCACTCAGTTTAGTAAGTCATGTACATTTAGATAAATCATTCACAAAGGTTTCTTCTGCCAAATTAGGTATTTGACAATGGTTTGGCCTGTAAATGTACTATACGTACCTACTTATTATCGAGTAAAGGAAAGAAGACCGTTCAAAATGAACCAGCTATGTTCCACTGAATATTTTGCACTTTATACAACTTTTATTGCTTTTTTTATTTGCTAAAAAAGAAATATGGATTATTCAATAGGTTTACGTGATCTAAGGCCACTGCGTTAGTATTTTCGTTTTATTTTCGTTACATTAAAAAATATTGTATGTTAAAGTTTCACAGTTAGGAGCACTCACTACACTATTCTCCTAAGTTAGGAGAAATTGAGCCGCCATTTTTTAGGTTTAGAGCTTATAACTGTGAAACTTTAATATACAAAATATATTAATCTAGCGGAAAATAAACGAAAATACTAACACCGTGGCTTTAGATCACGTAAATCTGTTGAATACTCCATATGTTGTGTTGGTGTCCATAGGTTGTGTCTAGGTCTGACCTCTAAGGAAAAACGCCGATCTTCTTATGAAAAAGGCGTCTGTCATATAACCAAAAGATGATTAAGATGTTTTTACTGTACCTACACCATAGAAATAGTACAGTATTAATTACTAGAAAGCTTACTTGGTCAAAACGGTCCCTAGTGTTCGTCGGTTAGTAAGATTAGGACAAACGAGGGTGTATGTATGTAGTGTGTATGTACCTCAGAGAACAAGATTAAAATTGATATTGCCAAAATTGTCAATTGCACAGTCACCTAGGAGCGAAGACGATGATGTATGTACCTAACATGTCTCTTCTCTACGCTCAGTGATAAGTACTTATCTATACAAGATGTAACAGGTAAGCCCTTTTAATCCGAAAGGGGGTTGTTCTAGACGTCTAGGCGAACACCTTTTGTTCTACGACTTTTGAAAATTCGAACTTTTTTTTTGAAAATTTTGAGATTATGTTTCACTGGAAAAACAGCTGTTTTTGAAAATATAGGTAATTGAAGGTTTGATTGTAGTAGACCAAACTAAATGAAAGAACAACATAAGGTCAATGACCTCGAACTCTAAGAAACAGCTGATTTTCAAGTAAACTTTACACCTAAATTTTTCGAAAAGTACTTCGAATTTTCAAAAGTCGTAGAACAAAAGTTGTTCGCCTAAACGTCTAGAACAACCCTCTTTCGGATTAAAAGGGCTTACCTGTTACATCTTGTATAGCTGAAGCACGAAGGTACGTCAAGCATATCTTCACTCAAGCATGTCTTCATTTATGTCTCGGAAGACGCTAAAGCTAGAGTAATTTTTGCCCTAGCTGCTATTTCTGGTAGAACTCAATGCAGTAAGTACCTAACTATTAGCGACATACAATATGTACCTACATGTTTATCTTAGCATATTAGAAATAACTGTGTTATTATACCCCGTTTCATTCTGTGGAACTATTTCGAAAAACCCCTTCTTATCGGATGCCTACTTACATCATAAAAAGATTTTATGATGTAAGTAGGCATCCAAATTTCTCTCCAAATTTCAGCTCTCTACTATCAGCGGTTTAGGCTGAGCGTTGATCCATATCAGTCAGTCAATCAGGCATATTATAGTTAAATGATACGACATTATGCTTAGAGATACCACAACTGCAATCCAGTTAATTGTCAACGATTTATCCCCTGTCACGGTTGTCATCTGTTTAATTCGTTTTGAACTGTGGCACGAGTCCTGTCACAGATTAATTTACAGTTAGTTAGGGATTTTAACGCAATGAATCATTTAAACGAGAGTTGTGGACGTCTCGCCGCATTGAGGTTTGGCAAAAGAGATCTTTGGCTGTCTTCGGGGGATTAAGGGAACACGTTCTGAGAAGGACCGGTGCGGGCGCGGTGGTGATGGATTGTAGGATTAACATATTGTTTGGGTTGCTGATGTTTAAATTCGAAATGGTTCCTTTAACTACACTTTTCTACATACTACGCAGCGACCTGTTAAGGTCTCTAGCTATTCAGTTTCTGGTAGGAAAGGAGCAAAGAACATGCCAATTGAAAAGGGCCAATAAGCCCTTTTCATCTGATTTTAGATGATTTTACAGCGCAAGCAACTTTTAATGCCTATACATGCTATCTATGGCGCTGTAGTGCCCGGGACATTATTAGGCTTGCCCAGCACCTAACCTACACCTTATTATCTAACTAGGTAAGTAATTTAGTGTTTAGTTATCGAAGACACTATAAGAAGATGGGTCGGATCTTGCTCTACTTTCTAGATGGGCTTTCTGTCTAGATAAACAAGCTACTTACATAAAATACCATATTATCACTTACCATCAAGTGGGATGGTGAACAAATGCTTATATATCAGTACAAAAAATAGTAAGTAGGTACCTATACTACAAAACTATGAAGTTTCTTACAAGTTTTAGAACTACAACTATAAAACATAACAGTTTTTTGGCTTTCGGTTTGAAAAAAATATTTTATTTTTATGATACATCTTGTGTGTCCATTTTTTTCGTCCTAAATAACTAAAGAATCACTTTCCCGACCCTTCCGTTGTACAAACAATCAAGTCCAACTGGAATTCAACTCGAAACATAGAAACAAAAAGGTTTATTACAACAAACAAGCGTTTTACGTCCGCGCTGACCAAAAGTTTGCAGCTGTTTCTGTTATAAATAAAATTTATCTCCTCCGTTAAGATGCACGTTTTATTGTTTCCTCGGACTCTTTGTCTTATTACATACTAATGTATTTACCTTGCTGGTAGATGTGTGCAAGATGGCATGTTTGTAGGTAGGAAACCCTTCGTCAATTAATTCAATTAATTGTCAAAATGTTACCCATGTATAGTAATTCAAAATAATTCAATAAGCATAGAAAAGTAACTACTGAACCGATTTTACATACGTGCCTAGTACTTAATCGTTTCAGTAATTTTAGCGTTAAATGACAAAGTTTTCACATCATTAACGCTTATTAAATTAGGAACCTAAGTCCTACCTACCTACCTACCTAACTATGGATTTAAAGCCGCTGGGAACTTATAAGTATGTAATAGAGTGAAAAGTTAAGTCTTTGTGTTTTTTACCCGGCTGCAAGGAAAGGGTTATGTTTTTCGTGCCTATCTTTTAATTATATGTATATTTGTTATATTCTTCCTCAGCACGTATCTCATTCTAATAATGGGTCCCGACTGTAAAAGTAAGTAGCTCTGTGTTTCGTGGCTACTGAACTTGTTTTATTTACCGAAAGTGTTCTAGTTTTACAAAAAAACTCCGGCCACTAATGTGCAAACTTGCAAACACGTGTTCATCGTTTGTGTTTGTATCTTTTAATCTTGCGTTAAAAAAAAAGTGCGGTCAAACGCAACTTTCTGTAACTTAATGGGAGGTCTCATCCATCAGGTCCCATAGTGTTTTTTCTATCTATGAATTAAAACATTTTTGTAGGTAGCAGTAGGTACTTCCAAGTACATACCTATCTAATACAGTATTGTATCTAACTGCAATACCTACTCAGATAAAACGGTTTAAAATACAACTGTGGTGTGGTAGAGCTGCTTATCACAGGACATTTTCTCATTTGCGTTTCTGATAAGAAAAAGTGACAGCAGTACCTATGTACAGGTATTAGGCGGGAAGTAGTTTGCCTCATCGTTATTATCATCATGAACACTTTTATATGACAAAAATTAGATATTCGCTGTTAATAGGAAAGAAAACGGCGCCAATTTTCTACATACGTGGCCCATTTAGATATTATGCGGTACGGAAAATGCCCAGTGAAACCTTCTTGGCCTATCTTAAACATTTACTTTACAAATACCTACCTACCTAGGCACAATATTATTCATAATAAAATGATATTAAGCACTGCTGGTGCTAAGATCTTTATAACGCTTAAAATGTTAAAATACCTACCTATAATTGAATTCAAAGTAGCATCACCTACTTCAGTGGCTTGTTTTAACTGTCTTCCTTCTGTCCCCTGATTATTTATACAGTGTACGTCTGATAACAGTGGAAAATGACAGGCACATTGCTGCTTTGAGGTAATCACCGGTAATGACCACGTTACGTCAAAGCAGCAATATACTGCATAGTGCCTGTCATTTTCCACTGTTGTCAGACGTCCACTGGATAGATAATCGGGGGCTGATGTCATTTGAGATCAATGAGTAATTGTTATCTTTCCCCCAGGCTTGGCCGTTCGCCTTTCAACACGGAGGCTCGCTCAGCTGCTCCATCTCCCAACGTTGGAACGTCAACCCTCAATCATCAGACGCTCTATCCTGCAGAAACCTTATAAACCGAGATAATACACAGAATATACCAGAGAACAATAGTAACTACGTTCAAGATTATTCTGAGAACGACTACGAGGAAAGATACGAAGAAAGTAATACTGGTGAAGCTCAGTACTATAACTATGGTTACAAGGAAAATTATTATGAAATGAGAAATTCTTATTTCACGGACAATTTATTAAATAATGTCTGATGGTGTTTGTGATGTTTTATGTCTATGTAATTATGGTTTGTGCCTAAATATTTATAATCCACTTCCAAAGTATTTGACCAAAGATTTTATTAAAGTGATTTTCTTATTCTTGTATCTTATTTTACTTGTAAAGAACAAAAATGGGATGATTATACCTATACTCAAAGGCATTGAATTTTACAAATGATGCCGACTTCTAAGTCATTCTCTAAACGAGGTAGGTAAAACAGAAATGATCATTATTAGGCAATGAGTCTATTAAAGTATTATAGGCCAGTAAAAATGGACCAACATTTTGGGCACTTTTTAATAACAGTTTATTACTGAATGATGTAGCGACCTTTCGCACGGTTCTCTTTTTAGCTTAAAGAATTGACGTAGCGAAATCGGCAATATGTGAATGGTTCTGCTGCTTACTGAACTAAAAAGTTACTCTTCACCATACACGTAAATATAAAAACATAACACTTCCTTTAGCAGTCGTGTAAAAATAGCTAGCTTGTATACATTTTATACAAGTTGCGCTTGTATAGTGTCTGTGAGTGAAGTGCAACATTACGCCGGCGCAGGCGTGCGTGAGTGAGTATTCACTGATAATACCTATATGTACACAAGCGCAACTTGCCATGCAGCGACTCAGATTGGGCCCTAGAAAGATGGAGTATGATTGACCAGGAGTATGACTATGGAGCTTTAAGCAAATTATGCAACATCTTTGATCTGACCCTTTAGCCCTAATGAATGTACGCTGGTTGGTTGATTTGATGATAAAGGCAGGAGCGTCGCGGTGAGTTGGAATGGTCAAAAATGTGCCATCGACACAAAGAAGATGAAAAAGCGCAGGTTAAAAAGGTAAGTAGGAACCTACTTCAGTATCTACTTCAAAAGATCCTGAAATACCGAAACGAGTCACCTATTAGTAGAGACACGAATAATTTTAAATCAGTAGGAAACATAATCCGAAATCTTGGGAAGTGGTAATACGATATGCGACAAAGTAGGCGTCACTAAACGTTCCCTAACGAACCTGACAAAACAAACACTGAAATAGATTAGAAAAAATAAATGTTGACACTTAGCAGTGTTCCTAAGTGTGCATCGAATTTATTTTTTTGTTGAGCAATGTTTTCGGAATCTAGGTACTTAATTTTAATTCATAGGAGTAGGTACCTAAACTGATAATTCCGAATCTTGAGATCTTTGTAAGTATTTGAATGCGCTGTGTACAGTCAGTATCAAGAGTCTATAACCACAATCAGATTGTCAAAATTGCTTGACACCCACAATTATTTGGGTATCAAAACAGATCAGAATTTCTTCCCTTTTATTTTCAGAATGGCTATCCTGTTTTGACACCCCACAATTATGATGTAAGTATGATGATTATGAAAATCTAAATGGTCATCGAATTTTGATACTATAAAAGTGTAAGTTAGTAAATATGTTTGTTACTTCTTCAAGCAGAAATTAATGAACCGACTGAGATGAAACTTGGTACACAAATAGCTGGAGATCTGGATTAACACATAATATTTTCCGATATTCACGCGGGGTAGGAACTTGCAAAGGAAAACGGGACGCTGCGGGCTCTGCTAGTGAGGGTACCTGCTTACAAGCTGCGTCCCGCAGCGCCCCGTTAAAATCGCCTCAAATTAAAACACCAACAATTAATATGCGAAAAGATTATTTAATTTAGGTACTTATGTATTATGCCAGAGCACACTACTAACGTTATTATTTTATTTACATAAAATGTAAACTTAAGCGAGGCATGTTTTGGTAAAAAGTTGTTTTAAATAGGTAATTACTTTGCTTAACTTATACAACTAAGTATTACAACTTATTATTGTAAAATTAAAACACAAAATATGCTATATGTGTGACAAACAAAGAGATTTAAATTACTTACATTATGTTATTACACAAACGTCAAATTTCAAATTGGAAAATGACATTTTAATTAATTTTAAAACGAGGAAAGAACCACTGAGATGCTGTTAGATTGTTTGATTTAGATGTCAGCTCTATTCTGCAATTAAGTTAAATCTCTTTGACGATAAATCTAAAATTGTACATAAAGTAGGAAACATTAAATTGCTTTCGTGTCTTACTGACTAAATGTTCTAAAATATTTTATATTATAATTTATAATGCTTCTCGATTTCATTCAAACGTTCTCAAGTAAGTCATTCAAAAATATATGTAAAGCTAATGAAGCTAATGCTAATGAATTGATTTATATTGTTGGCTAATATAATGCGTCAACTTTTGGACATTAAGCCCCTTATTTATAAACGCTAATTAATGCGCTACATAACTATGCATCGTTTGTCTTTTACTGTCACATGAAGTTTCAAATAAAGTTGCCAGACAACGACAAACGTCACATACTTAGTCATGTGTAAATAATCTATCTATCTATATAAAAGAAAGTCGTGTTAGTTACACCATTTATAACTCAAGAACGGCTGAATCGATTTGGCTGAAAATTGGTAGGGAGGTAGTTTAGAACCAGGAGAAGGACATAGAATACTTTGAATCCCACGGGAACTGAAACGGGAACGGGACTTACGCGGGTCAAACGCCGGGGCGCAGCTAGTATATATATAAAAGAAAGTCGTGTTAGTTACACCATTTATAACTCAAGAACGGCTAAATCGATTTGTCTGAAAATTGGTGGGGAGATAGCTTAGAACCAGGAGAAGGACATAGAATACTTTTAATCCCGCGGGAACTGAAACGGGAACGGGACTTACGCGGGTGAAACCGCGGGGCGCAGCTAGTATTTTATAAATAAGGGAGTTCATCAATACGTTGTTATATAACCTAGGTCAAGTTAGAGGCACAGAACCTGAAAACTCTAACACTAGGTCTGGTGAGACACACCACTACACGTAAAGGAAAGGAAGAATTATCTAGGTATATAAAAGCCATGATATACTTTGCTAAATTTTAACTAACCAATGCTTTTATTTCATTAAAGAGACATTTTAACCATAAATATCCAGTCGCCACGCCTAATAAATATTCAGTTTAGAGTTAAGATTTTAGAGTCCAGTTTAAGTTCAAAGACATATTAAAGTCTTTACTTTACTTGAATCCAGCTTTAAACGTATCCAGTTTTTCGCCTACCTATTTGGTAATTTCCTAGCTTCAGGATTTCGTACCCGAACCAATAAGTAGGTAAGTAAATAAGTAACCGAAGTAAGTCGATATTTTTTCTTAGTCGATCGACTTAGAAATAAGTGACTGTTTCTTATATACGGCGAAGCGTTTTAATTATTTGATCATTTGAAAATTAGATTAATTTTTGGAGTAGCATTTCTCCCACGAACTTAATGCGAAAGTAAAATATTAATATAGTAGCTAATTATTAAATGGTCAGATCTAAAAGGGTAACTCTATTACCCTTAGGTACTCGATATTCTTAACGGCCGTTAGACATATTAATTTATTGTTTGATATTATTGCTTGCAAAAAACACAACTAAATAGGTAGAATAGATAGGTAGGTACCTATTAATCTTAAAAAACTATGCGACATGATATTAATACTTACCTACTTACTTACCGCCACACTCAAAAATGATACTAAAGCGGGTAAAGTTTTAAGCAACATAATTGCTTGCTATGCAGTGTTTATGAATGCAGCAGTAAAACTACGAAAACTGTTAGAATATTACAATGAAACCTAGAAAGGTGGGTATGTCTAGTTGACCGGTTTTTACGGTTCCGAGCTCATAGGGCAAAAACGGGTTACTACGACTGCACTGTAAATTTATCTGTCTATCTGTCTGGCCATGCATGATCTTTAGTTGTATGATTATTGTATTCATGTGTGTGTTGGTGTGTTGTTATTAGTGCAAATAAACGTCTTATCTATCTATCTGTCTGTCTGTCTGCATGTCTATCTGTCCATGCATGATCCTTAGTTGTATGATTATTGTATTCATGTGTGTGTTGTTATTGGTGCAAATAAACGTCCTATCCATCTATCTGTCTGGCTGTCTGTCCATGCATGATCTTTAGTTGTATGATAATTGTATACATGCGTGTGTTGTTATTGGTGCAAATAAATGTCTTATCTGTCTGGCTGTTTGCACGTCTGTCTGTCCATGCATGATCTGTCTGTCTCGAGAACCGTCACAGCTAGTTGAAATTTCCACAGATAATGTACATTTAAGCGGGGTTCTCTCCCTTACAACAAACGTGGTTTTTTATGTGCGAATCCTAGTCTCACTTAGCCGGTTTTTATTTGAGAATAACATCTCAAAGACATCAAAGACATGTCACATGTCAATGTGATATTCTAACGCATTACAATGGCGTGTACCTACCACACATTCGTTCTATAACGTTTTAGACTATTATATTAAAAAAAATGTGTTATTTCATATAGGGTCACCACGCCAACAATCAGGTTTATCCGCGCCTATAGATGTTTACTATCAAAAATGTAACATCTATAGACGCGACTCAGGCGACTTTCCATACAGAAAAAGTTTTTTCCACCCCTTAACATTGTCCAATTCCGGTGATTTTAAGTGTACTTAGGTATAGTTATCTCAGAAAAAACCTAGGTCTATTTTTTTTATTCATCAAAAAATTGAAAAGAGATAAACGCAGCCCAACTCTATGAGGAAATCACAAAGAAAACACCGAAATCGGATGATGTCAAAAAAGTTAGTTAAGTTTTAAGAAATCGCATGGACTGCCACAAAAAAAAAACGTTTTACAAAATGTGTACGCACCACAATAACACACATGCATACATTCTCGACTTCCCTGTATAATGTCTTTTACCATGATCGAGAGAGCATTGTTTATAAACTTTTAAACTAACACGATTGGAACTCATAATTACATACTATCCCGGGTCTTAATCCCGTGAATTTTACAATTTAATTTATCTTTCCTCGACGTTCCAACCATATTACAATGGTGTTAGTCACGAGTGTACTGAAAATCATGGCAAAGACACGCCAAGTTAAGAAAATTAAAAGTCAAAATTAGGTACGCGATTAAGGCCGAATACAAATAGGCTACTCAAAATTAAGTTCTACTTAAACAATTAAGCAACTCTCACACTTAAAAATTACTATACTCATTTTAAATTTAGAAGTTGCTCTATTATTTGTGAATCTTTCAAATTTTAAATGACATTTCTGTATTTGGCTGTAAGACCATGAAAAATATGTAATTATGAACATCGTTAATTTTTTCAATTATAGTTAATTTTGATATCTTAAATAAGTATATAGTTAATATAGTTTAATAGAATATAAAAATTATACTACATACTGTGATTATACTTGGTACGAGTGATAAGTATAAAAATTGCTAATCGTTATATTATAATGATATTTGTGCGTTAGGTATTCAATTAACTATACATTCCTAGTGACTACGTTTGTTTCTTTTTAAATTTCGATTACTTTCTTTAAAAAGGACTGAGATACCGCGTGTCCGGGAGCGTTCTGGGGGCGGGATTTTTGTAATGTTTCAGTTTCGCGCTAATTCAAAATTAGACAGGTTTTTTTCTATTCGAATTATGGCCATCAAGCTTGTTAGACAATTTCAAATTTGGTAGAATTTTCTCAAGATATTAGTATCCGCCCCTATTCCGTATTCTGCAGGAGATTTGGGCAATCCAGCACTATGGGTATAGTATACCTAGTTATTTAGTTTATTTAGTTAACGGCGTTCCTGTCAAAACTCCTGATAGGCTACGGTAGCCTTTAATGACCCGCTCCCGAATCGCTACCCGGTTCCTCACTTTAAGGGTCGAGCCAAATAATAAAATAATAAATTTTAGTAAAATTTCCTCTATGTGAATTCTAATTGCTGGTGCTTTCTTAGGACCGTGATAGTCTATACTTTCTTTTATACAATTGAGGCACGAATGAAGCAAACTGGAGATATTTAACTAAGTTATAAAAATTCACTGGATTTAGTTTATAATAATTGTAAAGGGTACTTAAGATTAGATAATATAGTATAGGTATATTGGATCCGAAACTATGTTGGCGCGCGGTTGTTTTAGTGCGTGTTAAATACAGTTGATGGCGGATGCGTATCTAAAGTATAGTCTAGTATCTATACTTATAATAAAGGAAGAGAGGACAAAAAGTCTGTACTTGGAAGTAAATTTAAAAAAGTGGTCTGGGGACTTAGAATAAGTAGTAGAACAAAATTATATAATTATAAATATGATGGTCTTATGGGTGTGTTTCTAATAGTTTCTATGTGTGATGCTCTTTTGTACAACTACAGTTTTTTTTAAACACGATAGACGAGCGTTTGACCACTATCTCACCTAAAGATATAATTATGGTCTAAGGTGGAGCACGATCATTTAGAATAAGGAAGGCAGCAGTGGAACCCTCATCATTAATGGTTGAACCGATCTACGTGTCTGTACACGACCGATTAAGAAGAAATTTTATGTGTTAAGGAATTTACAAGAAATAATATATTTTTTTATCTTAAATTACAAGGATAAAGGTAATCTAAGGTAAAAACCTCAGACTTAATTTCAGGCTATTCGTACAAAATTAAAGAGAGTATATTTCCTATCTATGTGACACACATAATGTAACCACGCGCCAACATGGGTTCTAATATGTATAATTGTATATTATATTATATATATAATATAAAGGTACACGCGTGATATAAATTATACCTAAACAAAAAAACGGACATTAAAAATAAATTAATCAAACATTCAATCCATGTCAGTTTCAAATAAAACCTTAAAAAGTTAAAAATAAAACATGATTCACATTTTAGAATAAGAAATTAAATTATTTATTAACAATTTACTTTTTTAAATTAAAATTACAGTAAAATATCATTTTATATCGTCATACAATGAGCTTCAGAAGCAGGTAAAATAACTTATTATCTAGTAACCTTACTTATATACACTGTTTACCGGGTGGTGAGCCTTATTTTTGAATCACTGGCATTTTATACATCTCAATCTAGTTTCGTTGTCCATTGCTCGGCCGCCACTCGGTTGCAACAGACCGATCGACTGCTCGCCGAGCAATGGACAACGAAGATCGGACACGGCACGGCCTGGTGACGGTCTAGTATAAATCATCCTTTTAATCACGTTTTTTAATTTTTAGCAATGTTGCAATGCTGTTTCGACGTTTGGAAGATTATGATGACTAAGAGATGACCGGGAAATAAGTTTCATTTCAATTGAATATCGCGAAAACTGAAGATAATGGTTTACTATCTCTATTTCTGCTACTCTTCATTCGATATCGGACACCTGCGATTGGCTGAGACCACTCGCAGTCGTGGGATTTATATAGATAAGTTACCGAAATCGAACGAAAATCGTTCGGTAACAAGCTATTTAAATCGCTCGAAGTGGCGCCAGTGATTCAAAAGTAGATCCCTAGATTCTTATAAACGCTATGCAGCATTTATAAATAAATTATAAGCCCTAAGCAATGTTTACAAGTCAATATAAATAAAAAAACCTTTATTTATAAACGTTAAATTCAATATTACTTTACAATTTTCAGATAAAGGGCTAAAATGCATTTACCAGAAATTATAAACCCTATTGTAAGCAGAATTTATAAGTAAGGTAAATAATTAAAACATTGGGACTTTGAAACTTATTTTCTAAAGAATAAAGTAGAAAATGCAACTACCTTCCTGAGAATATATTGATGGAATTGGACGCTGTCCGTTTTCTGACAAGGGTGGCTTCGACTGAAAGAGAAAAAACCAACAGTTAGTATAAAACTATCGAGGCATATTTCAAGTTAAACAAATCAAGCCTTACTAATATTATAAACGCGAAAGTTTGTATGTATGTATGTGACTTTGTTATACTCTTTCACGCAAAAACTACTGAACCGATTGCGATTAATCTTGGAATATAGGTAGCTGAAGACCTGGAATAACACTTAGGCTACTTATTGTCCCCGATATTCCCACCAGAACGTGACTTACGCAGGTGAACCCGTAGGGCGTAGCTAGTAATATTATAAACAAGAAAGTTTGCATGTATGTATGTCTGTGAGTTTGTTACTCAACCACGCAAAAACTACTGAATCGATTGCGATAAAACTTGCAATATAGGTAGCTGGAGAACTGGAATACCACATAGGATACTTTCTATCCCGATATTCCCGCGGAAACGGCCGTAGCTAGTTAATGTCATAAAGCTGAAAGTTTGGGAGTAGGATGTATGTTTGTTACTCAATCATGCAAAAACTACTAAACCGATTGCGATGGAACTTGGAATATAGGTAGCTGGCGAACTGGAATAACTCATAGGATAATTTTTATCCCGAAAATCCCGCGGGAACAGGACTGCTAAATCGGGGCGCAGTTAGTATAAATTAAAACTTACTAGTAGAATCCTGCGGCGTAAGAGGTCGCTTTATAACCTGTTGCAGCACAGCGAGCCATCCGTCTCTGTCTTCGTGGGTGGTGGAAGCGAGACAGAAGGTCCGGTCCGGAGTCACCAGTTGGAAGGGGAACCGCGCCTCTTTGCACCCGTTGCCGGTGTTGGATACCTTTATACAGTATCCGTTTGATTCGTGACCTGGAATTTATAAAATAACAAAAATATATATAATAAAGAAATATCACCCTTTACGACGTCAAGACTTCTTGGGTCTACCCAATCTGCCGCGGCCAGTAATACCTAACAGTCCATAAGTACTTTCCGAAAAGCGATTCTCAAAGTGTTATTTTTAAATCTTTATCTTTAGTTTATTAAGACCTCTAAGGTGCTTCGTAAATTTGTTTTTATTGCTCAAGGCATATTTACTAGAAATATTTTTTAAAGGAAAAATTCATCTTCAAAAATTCGCTTGCGGCGAGATTTGAACTCGCGTACCTGGATCAATATTCCAGTGCCTATACCGCTCGGCCACGCAAGTTCCGCAAGTGTTATTCCTTAAAAAAATACTTCTAACTCTAAGGTGGATAACTTCTATTACCTAAGTACTCTAATTACGAGAAACTCAATAAAAACTCCATTGTGATAATATTGTTTGCACGTACAGAGACGTAGGCTATGATGTCGTCACGAACGTTGCTAGATCAACTATTCACAAATTAATACCTCATGAAGTAATGATAAGTACTCATAGATTGATACCTCATGAAGTCATGAAAATATTCTACCTACGTCACAATTATAAACAAACTAGAATCACAAAGTAATATTTAGAACTTTACGGTGGATATCAACGTCTATTCGGGTCGGGTGTGAAATATTTATGGTTAAAAATAAATATTTGTATCTGGTCTGGGTGTCTTTCTATGTATAATATTATGTAGTATATCCGTTGTCTAGTATCTATAGTACAAGCCTAGTGCTTAGTTTAGGGCTAGATTGCGCTGCGTGCAATGTCGTGCAATTTTTATTCATTAGTTTATTACCCACTGCACTCTACCTACGATTAACTTAATAAAAATTCCATTGCCCCTACAATCGTGCACTTTCAATTCTGATAATATTGTTTGCACGTACCGAGACGTAGACTACCAGAAATGATGTCGTCACGAACGTTGCTAGGTCAACCGTCCACAGATTGATACTTCATGAAGTAATGATAAGTACTTATAGATTAATACCTCATGAAGTCATGAAAATATTCTACCTACGTCACAATTGTAAACAAACTAGAATCACAAAGTAATCAATCAAGCAACTCTTTGCCAAAAATTCAGCGACCCTCCCATTCATAGTGTATAGCAGCGCCCTACAGTTTTACCCTTGTAAGTCCAGATCCATATCCGATTATAACATTACTAGCTGCGCCCCGCAGTTTCACCCGCGTAAGTCCCGTTCCCGCGGGAATTTCTGGATAAAAATTAGCCTATGTGTTATTCCAGGTCCCCCAGTTTCCTATATTCCAAATTTCATCCAAATCCGTTCAGACGTTTTTGCGTGATTGAGTAACAAACATTCAAACATCCAAACACACACACTTTAACATTTATAATATTAGTAGGAAGTAGGATTAGTATGGATATGCGAAAATTTGCTTTCTGAAGTTACGAGCTGAGCCCTGCGGTTTGACTCACGTAAGTCCCGATTCCGAATATCGGTGATAGGATTATAGTTATAAATGTAAAAGTTTGTGTGTAAGTAAGTAAACGAGTATGTTTGTTATTCTTTCACGCAAAACCTACTGAGCTGATTGCGATAACACATGGTATACACATAGTTGGAGATCTGCATTAACACATAGGTATTTTTATCTCGATATTCCCACGAGTTTGAAAAACGGTTTTACAATTTTGATCAGTACAGGGTTATTGGGTTATGTATAAACAAAGAGAGCAAATAATTTACAAGTAAAAATATTACCAAATCAAAACAGAGTTATTGGCTCATCCTGTGAAATCGAATTTCGACTACTGGAGCAATTGCGATAAAACTTTGTATGCAGAGCTGCTAAAAATTATAAGTATCTAACTGCTAAATAAATATCAAAAATAATATTTAGAAATTTATGTCGCGAATAGACCATCGAGAAAAGCCGCGAAAACATTTGTGACTGTTGCCTTTTCTGTATTTCTGTCTAAAGGAATGCCTATCGCTACGGCCATGCGCCTTCTCCGAAGTCTAATTTACTTTTTAAAAACTTACACCCATTTAAAAAAAATATTAACACATGGCTAAGTTATGCGACGTTTATCCCTGTCTGTCAACTTTAAAACTTCATGTCACAGTAAAAGACAAACGATGCAAAGTAAGGGGGTTACTTACCAATGAATATTTCGCCTTTCGGGTAAGCATCGAGCGGCTCGTCGTGGTACATAAGCTTCCTGTTATCCAACGTGAACCAGCGCCGCCTGTGGGCGTCCGAGGGTCGTGGCCCGGTCTTCCACAGCCACCCTTCACGGGCGAAGTCTTTGGGCAGGCGTGAGATGAGGTCAGATTGAGGACTGGACGGAAATGCTACTTGGAGCAGGTGGAGTTGAGCGCAGCGTATTGCCGTGTACCTATAAAAAATAAACAAATATTACAGAAAATCGCACACGACGCAATCTATATCTCGTTTCCAAATTTCTGACTAGAATCTGACGTTTTGGTTCCTTGTATTTGACATTTTTTGTTCAGAAAGAAGTGTCAAATCGTAGGCTACAAATAAAAAACGAAGTACAGTTCCAAATTAAGTAATTAAGCTGGTCTATGAGTATTAGAACTTCGGGTCCAGGTCGTTTATTAAGATAGCTTTTAAATTAGATTTATCGATCGATTGTAATCAATTGTACTTGACCACAAATCGTGTAAATTTAAAAAGTGTACACTTTTACTATGGGTTCAAGCTATTTTTGTATGTAGGCTTGTACTATGGGTACAATATATCTTTTGTAAATACATACATATATTATAATTCATATCGCCACTGAAGTTTGTCAAATAACTACTTTTGAATCCGTGTATTATGGACTCCGCGTATGTTGACCAATCGTTTTAAATGACATAATTCACTGTTTAATTCCGTTTTTATATACAATTCTTTATAAAAAAAGTCGAATCAAATCTAAGGTCTTACGATCTATTTTAAAAACTCATTGATACGTATAGTGGACTATCATACTTATTTATTTTCTTAGAATGTGATTTGTATGACGTCCGGATAGTAAGTATGACATGTTTGTTTTTCCCTTTGATGTCTATTATTCAACTGTTGGTACTTTAAATGAATTAATTAGTGTCCAAGAAGCAAGAGGTCCAATAAGGTTATTTACTACTACAAATTGAATGACTCTTAGTGCATCAAGTTCCTGCCACAACATATGCTTGATTAAATGAGAAGTAGATAATGTAGTTGCATCTCCTTACCAGTTATTGATAACTTCAGGTTCCTCATGATAAACGTAGATATGCCGCGTAGATCCGTCTTTCATAAACGTCAACTGCATAGAGTTCATGTGACCTATCTTCGACGGAGCAAACGCTACGTTCAGCTCAGACAGCTTGAGAATACCTTTCGGCTCTCTGTTCTCTCGTACATGGTATCTACGGAAATATAGAAAGTATATATGTATAATAAACACGTTGACTTAAAAAATCCTAACAAAACGGAAAGTGTTAGTATAAGTTAATTTGTGACAAGCATGATTAATGAAATGAGATGATGAAGTTAGTTACGATCACGTAAAAGGGGGACCGACCAATTTTAGTTTTACAATTCACGTCCCTTACCTCAATCGACCAAAGTTTTTGACTCGGAGGCGGTCGAATAACCGACCGAAACAACTGGCTGTACGGCCGCAGCCGTCTGTCGCGGGGTGATACCTAAGGACCAGGCCGGACACTTTTAAACGACAAGCAGATTCTTCAAAGCCACTAGCTTTCATATTATAGCTTTTCATTTTAATAGAGGAAATATAGTTTTTACAAATTTCAGAAACTATGGTGCAATATAGCGCAATAGGTGTTTTTGACGGCGTAGTAAGTTTTGCTTCAAATTGTTCTCTGACGCCACAGTGACGTGACAAGGGATATGACGATGTTTGTTTTCTGATGCTAACCGTGCGCAAGATTTCCAATCTTAAAATGAGTGACCTAGCAACTCATGTGACGACACTAAATACGTATCAGGGTATGTTGGAGTCTACTAAACATTGTAAAGTTATTCAAATTTCCAAAGCACGAATTGACGTGATATAAGGATTTTTTACTTATTAAATCGCATTTTTAGAACGTCGACTAAACTTCTCAATGCGATGTCGTCGCCATAGTAACTACACACGTTTTAGTAGTATTTCTAATCACACTGAATATCTAGACCTTGAATTGTAAGTAAAGTTGAAAGGGGGGGTATGAATAGCTTATTAATAGCTATTAACAGAAAAGATTCCATTACCATCATAGCTCGTAAAGGAATGATGTTAATTAAGACGCCGTAATTCCAACGTGAAATGACAAAGTCTTTAGCAACTTGAGCATGCTGCGTTCCTAAAGTATAACGCGGAAAATTTACATCAAACATAGCGTAACAAAATAAATAAAAAATTTCTAATTTGAGGTACATTCATCAAGCTACTTTACTTTGACCGTACAAGTGGGTTTTTCTTATAAGGCAATTTTCATTAATCGATGGCGCCGAAATCTATAATAATCTACTTTTACGTTACTTAACGCTAAGTAATAAAATAAATAACGAATCCTTTATTAATGGTTGTTTAATGGAACATAATATTATTTTATACATATTTTAATAAGTCCATTACAGTCAAGCCATTTAATGACAGCGTTAATAAATAAACCTTTTGAGGATAACGATTATTACATTCTGGTTTTACCTATATCTAACAAAATTATGAAAATAGGGAAAAACAGTAATCCCGGTAACTATATATAAAATAATTGTATGTATTTCTATTTTATGTGGTGGTGATGAAAATAGGAAATCTTGGCTAAGGATTTAAGAAGAAGTTCCAAATTCCGAAACTGAACGTATTATATTTATAAGAAAAATCGCTTATCTTTTCAAAATGAACATTCTACAGAGACTGTTGGTCTAACGACTACGCTACAAGTAAACATTTACCTATATCTCGACGTATGATGTTAATAAAGAGGCGTGGAACTTTTTGTTTGAAGTAAAACGTCATAGTATACGTTTATGCGAATCCAAACAAAAAGTAGCCATATCTAGCTTTATTACTTCAACAAACAATAATTTGACGACACTAATTTTTACGTACATTAGGTACATTGCGGGTTTTTTTGTTTTCTTTGGATACATCTTAAGTTTGGTTAAATAGTATATGTATGTAAGTTATTTTGGAAATAGCAGTGGCAGTGCAACAATGATTTTAAAGTAATTTCTACTATTTACGGTAACTAAAAATTAAACTTAAATAAAATGAAATAGTCTGTTAGCATTCGAAAATACATAATTTTAAAAGAAAGTCGTTTCCCGCTGTGTGTCTGTTTATGCTTAGATCTTTAAAACTATGCAACGGATTTTGATACGGGTTTTTAAGTAGATAGGGATTGTTAAGAAGGTTTATATGTATTTGTATATATATCATATTCTCGATATTCTTATCGGAACTTATGCGGGTGAAACTGCAGAACTCTGCTAATTTAAAAATAACTAGGAAAGATACCCAATAGAGTTACTTATAGAGTTACAACAAGAGGAAACCTAATATACTGAGCACCAAACCTTTTAAGGAAATAGTAACATTTTATTAAGTTATTTCTGTATTGGTAAACCAATGAGCTTAAATAGTCATAGTGAGGAAAATAGATATAAGTAATTATTGGAGTTTATTTGTAGTAGGTATAGTTAAGTTTTTCTGAAATGTTGAAATGGAGAATGTATTTCTCGGATGGCAACGAATGATAATGGTAAACATTGACTGATTTGAAATTAAGAAAATGTTACAAAAAGCGACCGTTAATGACGAAGTATAGCGAATACTTACTTGTACTTATTCATTTATTTACGTTATATTTAGCTGACTGACAAAGGATGACTGTTTATAGTAGATTTTTTTTTCCAAATTTCAGCTTACCATAATTAAGAAACAATTTAGAAGTGCCACTTATTTAAAGCTTTAAATTATACCTTTGTCGACCAACTAAAACTTTTAACTTTGTTGGAATTTTTTGGCCATTGTTGTGTAGGTACACATATAACTGGCATAGACACGACAATCAATTACGTTCAAGATTTAATTTCTATTTTTGTAACCATTTTTTGGGTGTCTTGCTGTTGGAGTTCCTAAATAAACTAAAGCGACACAGAAAACAAGCTGAAACGTGTAGATGAAGTATGTAACTCCCAAGTTTTACGTCTTGATAGGTATTTATATTAACAGCGGGATAGCTGGGTAAGAACAAGTACTCACTTTAGAGTGTCTTCGTTTTCGCTAAGAATAAACTTTCTTAGCTGATATCGACTATCTTCTTTTCCTCTTTTCATGAGGAAACCTTCCATGGTCCCCGAAAGGTAGCTCTGACGTTCGGGATGGCAGAATTCTTCTCGTTCATATTTTGCTCTTATCCACTGTTCGCTGAGCACTCTGAAATTGATATTATCGTAATAAAATTAATCATAGGTAATTAATAATCTGTCACACGTTCATATAAAACCCAATTACTACTAGAAATGCGAAAGTTAAGATGTATGTATGAAAAGATAGAAGGAAATTTACAAATAGATAGATAAAGTGGTTCAAATAAAAAAAGTAAATAAAAACACTATAAAAAGTAATCAAGTTAAGTTAAAATAAGTACTATCACATCATATTCAGTATTCACAAAAATTCTAAATGCCCTGTACAAACAAGTAATGTCACATTAGACTTCACGTTTTCTGAACTTGTAGGTAAAAAATCAAAACCAAAACAATGATTATTATGTAGGTAGGTATAACCATAATTGTTGGTTTACTTGAATCATTCCGTATTTTTTTTTAATTATTATCAAGCAGGTAAAGCATAATAATGACGCAATAGATAACCTTAGTTTATGGCACAAAATCTTCATTCAGGCCAAATATCAACTCAAATGGGGCAACATAAACAAAAATAAAGATACCTACTGCCATTTTATCATAGTTCTATGGTGTGATAGCGTGATTTGGGTCAAGTTTCCTTGATAAATGAATCTTCAGTGCCATCAAATTATTTGTTTTGATTACAGAATGTAATAAAGATGTCATGTTACACTCATGTGTGGAGCATTTGTTCAAAAACAATTATTTAAAAATGCAACCCTTACATATCCGTTGTACCCAATGCGTCTTTCAGGTTTGCGCCACAGGTCCCTATCCCATTGAAATGAAATCAAGCACCTTTTGTGTTTCCATGTTATATGCAGAAATTTGGAAAGCATTTGGCAAAAAACTAATAATAGGATTTATCCTGATTTTATTGTTTCCCACACTTTGATGACTGATTTGCAAATTTTGGAAAGTATTTCTTCAAAAATTAAGAGGATTTATTGTATAAATAAACATACTGTGGATCACTCCAAGTTGGTCGCCTATAGCACGGTGGTACTCTCTCTTCATACTTGTGTCTCGCTGCGACGTTACCAACTTCCTTCATCCTCTGAACTTGCGAGTCTTCCCATCTATCCAGCTTCAAATGCTTCACCTTGCTGATGTGAGCGCCCATGCCGCGGTGTATGCTGGCACATCGCATGCATATGAATATGCCAATATTGTAGGATGCCCAGTCGGGTTCTGAAATCCAATCGATAATATTTAGTCAACGGGAACGATTACTCAAATCTTTATTAATATTATTGACAAATTGAACGTTTCTCAAAAAACATTACAAATTGGTTCTACACTACACACACTTTGTATCGCTTGTAATAAATCAATTATATTTTTTGATTTAGCAGAATTCTGATTTGTTGTATTGCGTATAGCGGCCAGCGATTCACCATAATCATCACGTGATGACAAATATTGATCGGTCTTAGATGAAGCACGCTGATCTAGAAGGTACTTTTCACTCACAGTTCTTAGTCTTAGGGCTTTATTTTTTGAATCGCTCTTGCCACTTCGAGCGATTTAAACAGCTCCCAACCTACTGATTTTTGATTAATTTTGGTATTTTGTCTTTGTAAATCGCACGATAACAACGAGTTATCTCAATCACTCGTCGCAGAAGTCTGATATAGAACAAAAATTAGCATAATTTGAGCTATTTAAACTGCCCAAAGTGGCACGAGCGATTTAAAATTAGAGTCCTTGATCCTTTTAATTGCTAGTTGAAAAAAGGATTTCATTAAAAGAAACCTATCGGTCAACACCTTTTAACGTTTTGCTAGGTACCTACAATTGGAGTTTCCTTCAAACCTTTCGCTAATATCTTTCTTTTGAATCTTTTATTTATTAATATGAATCTTACTAAACATATCGGCAAATTATTACAAGCCACGAGATTGCCGATAATTTAATAGCTACCTTGTAAGTTAAAACATAGATCAGTAGCTATTGCTCGTCTTTCCATGACAAATACATTTTGTCTCCTTCCTACTTGAGTAAGATTGAAAATTGAAACGACCAAGATCTCAAATAACTAAGAAAATAGAGGCATGTTGATTAGATTTAGGTTAAACAATAAAGACTCCATACATCACTAAATTTGTTTTCTTATAGTGAGGAGTCTATTAGGTTAACCTACCTATTATTCTATTTTTCCCACGTTATTTTTCTAATAAAACTACTTATTTCTAGTTAAAATTTGTTTAGGGTTTTTTTTCCGATAACTGTTATTGTTGATTGAAGTTATTTTTCTTCTTGTTATCAAACCTACGTAAGTACTAACGACGATAAGGACTAAATAAATCGTCATGCGAAAGATTAAATAAAGTTTGACTTTATATTATATTATTTACTAGCTGCGCTCCACGGTTTCACAGCAAATGAGCAAGAAAAATTAGCAGGTACCTACAGATTTTTGTCTTCACTTTCTGTTATAGGTAGGTATAAAAAAGACAACATTATAATTATGTAAGCATGACTAAGATTGCTACTAAACAATAAGCGTTATGTATTAGTTACGACTTGTCTAAAACAGTCAAAAGTTAGCTTTTACATTCTCAGTGAATCAGTATTGCACATTCATCGAGCTCCACTCAGTCATCACTCCGTACTAAAAACGTACATCGCTGTGGTAATATAAAAATAGAATTATTTTGTACCTAGGTAGAACCCCACGACGGTAGACAAGTGTGTTTTAACGGCAATTAAATGCTAAAAAGGTGCAAAGACCTGCTGATAAACAATTTTTTGCTCTTCTAAACGATAAACTATATGACGTTTCGAATTGAATTAACTGAATCACGTGCCAAGTTAGTCAGCTAACTAACTCTAGATATCCATTTAGTTAATGTAGGTTAATTAACGATAATAGTTAGCATTAGAAATTAATAGAAATACCGTAAATTAACAGTTTGGTTGATACCAAATTGACTAGCAGCAAAAAGTTTTGCGAAACAAACAGTATTACGTTTTTCCCATGACGTAGGTCACCTTTCAATTATGAATGACCTACGTTACATGCTGGTTAACGCAACAATGACGCAGTGAGTAGAAACCTTGTAGGTACCATTGCAGGTTTTATATAAGTTAAAGAGAGCATTTAACTTGCAAATTAAAAGATAATCTTGTTATTAATTGTCGTAAATACATGGATCTTTTGTTATAATAAGTTGGAGTAATAATCAGATAATTCAATAAGTGGCAGCTTTAATATTTCAATGTTTGGTCTATGTCCAGCCTCTAGGAATATGCTGCTTTCGAAATAGGCGTTTCCACGTTCGTCTCGCATGACATCCTTGTTTACAAGCAGACAGACCACACCGACACAACGTCACGCAGTCGCACGCACACTAATGAACGTGGCCTCACTCGCAAATAACACAACACAACGCTTTGCAAGAATGAAGTGCCGGCGATGTATGCATGAACTGGACGTTTAATGATATTGAGATTGGCGATTGTTAACACGATGATCAACAAATTCAAGAAACTTAAGTAAAATAATTTCTGCTCATTCACTATTGTTTATTCTAGACGTTATCTAGACAGAATGTTTGAATAATCAAACCCCTGAAGCTTAATATAGGTACCATCATATCCAAAATAATGACAGTGGTATTACATTAGACCTAATTTCAAAATTATTACATCTCGAGAAGAGTCGATAAACTTCGTAAACATTAAATTAAGTTTTGGATTAACGTCAAAAAAGCACCTATTTCTGGGTACATGAAACGGGTCTGGGTTATTATAGTGAAACAAAACCGAAATGGCAATTATAGTCGACTGACACAATAGGATCGAAAATCCGTATAATCAGGTAGGAGTGTAATAAAATATTATATAAATGAAATATGGGTTATAAAAATTACTTTTATTATTATGATTATCCTATTCCTCAAATATTTTACAACTCTCCAATTTGCAATACAGTTTAGACATTGTGATCACCTAATAATGTTGGTTTTGAAAAATAGAAACTATCTATTACTAGCTGCTCCCTGCGGTTTCATGTGCATATATACACTTACTCACAAACTTTCAGCTTTATTAATATTAGTAGGAATGACCGACCGAGCGAAGTGTCTCTGCTCTGTCTTTCAAAATTAACTTTCTCTGTCAGTAGGTTGGGTTGTTTAGTTTGTTGCTACTCCTCTACAGGTCCTATCGTTTCAGCCGCTTTTGACGGAATCTTTTGATTTTTAATTAATACGGTATTTCTCACGCAAAAGAGGCTAACTACTTGATAATTTCCGCTAACGAGATCCGTTTTTATTGATTCCTTCTTTATTCATAATATCACATTAATATCATATAATAATTGGTGAATACCTAATGAGGATCTTTGAAGTGATGAACTGCATAAGTTTTCTAAATACACTATAAATTGCTCACTCCCTATACAATAGTTTTGTTACGATAATACACGTATTTCAAAATAATGTGGAGATTTGTAACATTTCGTCAAAAATTGTCCAAATTGCCCTACGCTCTACCTTTGTTTTTACCAAAATGAAACATGAGTGATGCCGAAAAGTATCCAAGAAAATGATACTAGCTTTTCTGTTTTTTTTCTTTTCTATTACCTAAGCATTATAATATAAATTATTAAAACTATTATTTCCAGTGAATCCAAAGATATCTACATCTTTGCGTTCATCATGCAACTGGTATGTAGAGTCGTTTCCGTGCACTTTAAGAGCGAGGAAGAATGTCCAATGTCAAACACATAACCTACTTATTTTTAAATTGTTAGGCTCGCATTCAGTTAATATTAATAAAAGACAGTCGAAAGACAATTAAAACATAATAGATATTTAATAAAGTCTTTGAATTTTAGACTAAAACCAGAGAATGTTTGGAATTAAAAATCAATATGCCACCGTGTAGACTTAATCATGCATGTCACCTGAAATATTAATTTAATAGGTATCTGAATATTCGATAGGTAGGTACATACTACATACAAAAACAGTATCAGAATTAGGCCTTGAAAACGAAATTAGTAATTTAAGCTATAAACACAGATTAGCACAGGTTTTCCAGGCCAATTCAATTTAGTATAGGTAAGGTACTGATTTTTAATAACGTTTTTAGGCCCTAGTAGGTTTTGTAATAAAACAACATAAACAGGGCATAGACATGACCATCTATGACCAAATCATGAACTCTCAGACAATGTACAAAAATAATAGTTAGGTTAAATAGTATTTATTGCTCTAGAAGTTCATTTCGTCACTTTGATTAGGAGAAATTGGGGTCAAACACAGTTTATTGGTGATTAAAAAGTCAGTCAGGTTGTATGTCAAAGTCAGAGCTATGGAATGTAGCAATTAAATGAATCTGAGGAATTCATAGAATTTAATATATCAAAGATAATATCAGGTAGAATGAAGTCATTTAATTAATAATTAATTCCCTATCAGTATTAATTCCCTACCTAGGTTATTTTTATTCCACTATCAAGTGGAATAAAAATAACCTAGGAATAGGCCTTATTTCAATAGCTTATTTACTCGATAGAGGGGAGTAGACTAGAATAACGTGCGCATTTGGAGTGAAATAGCCATATTTCAAAACTCAATTTAAATACATTGGTTCTTTTATGAATGAGAGTCAGGCAAATAATAGCCCTACTTAAGCATGATAGAGACATATTATGTGTATTATATTATTATAGTTCATATTAATTTACACTTAATCTTTTTCCCTCATATCTTAACAATATTATACTAGGATCTATGGTTCACTTTCTTATATTTCTTTGGATTCTGTCAGGCACTAATCATAAATTTTATATTATACGTTATTATCTTAGCAGACAATAGAATTCTGTATTTCCTAAAATTCATTAATTATGTAAAAAAGACAATCATATTTTACTAGAAACAGAAATGTAGAAACCATTGTTTCGATTATTCTATGTCCACAAAGACTTTTATGTTTTCTTAGAATTCACAATTAAATGTAAAGAAGGCTTAATACGCAGGTAGTTTTGTAACAATAACTACAAGGGATTTGTTTAACTATAAAAGAATACAGCTTGCGGAAAAACTGCGTGGAATCAGAATCACGTGCAGCAATATTAATGTCTACAATAATTTCTTATTTTTTGTCTCAGTAAAAATGAAATACGATGAAATAAAATAATCTGATCTTTTGAAGGTAACATAACATAAAATGAAATGATGAAGCAAAGGCGAATAGGCAAATGAGTCATCTCATTGACGAACGACTCTTAGCTTGGAATGGAAACAAACAACTTTAACTGTTTTGGCTGTAGCAAAGAATGCTCGTTAATGCTTTCTCAATAAGAGGCCAAAACTATTACAAAATATCTAAAATACACCCTCATGAAGCGTTAGAAGTGTACAATCGAAACGCTACAACAAGCATAGAGCAGAGTAGAGACATGTGTATGATAGGCATCAACAATAAATCAACATTATAGAACTCTATTGGTCGGTGATTATCATTCAATGTAAGCGTGTTCTACTACTTAGCTTTACATGTTTTGATCATCTCGTTGAGTTTGTCGATGATTTGTTTTCATTCAATGCATTTTACGTTAAGGTCACTGAACTCCAAAGCATGGACGCAATTACGCCCCCCGCCTATTCACTACCCCATGAAAATACCACGCATAAGCAAAACAATATCACTAAACACTGTTAGCAAACATACCCGGGCTTCCACAATCGGCACACACATTATTTCCAGTCTTTTTTAACAATTCCTGTAACAATTTCTGGTTATGATCAACCATCGTGGAACTTTTGCATCAATAATGAAGACATACACGCTAGCGTACGTCGCACGAAAGTCGAACGCCCCGACCGAACGCGTTCCTTGCCACTGCGCGAGGGAGCGAGCGAGGTTGACTGACTGAGCAAGTGCGACTTCGACCGATATGACGCGCCGTGCGGCCCGCGCCAGTTCAACAAACGCCATTTCGTAGACCGATAATGCTATTGCATTCACACGCGTTCATACTACCTTAGCATGAATGAGATAGAAAGAGAAGTCTGGTTTTGTTTGGTACATGAATGAAACCAGTGTGTAGTGGATCTCGTAAATTCTATTTGTGTGTGTAGGGTATTGTATTCATATTCATAGTAGTAAAATAAGAATGTGGTTGTAAGTTGTAACGCGATTCGTGAACGATTGTAATTGGTAATGTAAGAAAATAAACGAAAATTATGGATTTTCATTTGTATTTCGTATTATTAATAGAAAGGGCAAGAATTTTAAAACTAACTTTGTTACTGTAACTTAATATTACGCTGGCCTTTATGTAAAGTATATGATAAATAAACTATCTTGTTCATTCACATGCCTACCCATTGATGATAATATGCCTAATATATACGCATTAAAATAATGTTCGCAAAAACCTGTAAGTTTACCAAGTTTACCTATCCTTCTTGTTGCTAAGACCATTTATATGTAAAGTTAACTTAATCAAGAAGAACCTACTGAATGTAGTAAAGCATAGTACTTAGGTATTGATTACTATTAGGTACACAGTTACCTACTTTAATAAAAGTATGTTTTTATACCATTTAAGTTTTATTCTAATTTATTATAAAATTAATCCTACTAAGCACCTTAAAATATTTTTCCTAATGACTTGTAAAATAGTTAGACCTTGTTAATGAACCAATGACCCTGTTTAATCCAATTTTGTTTTCAGTCCCATGTGTCAAAAACTACTGTGAACGGATTTTTGTGCAGTTTTCATATACAGAATACAGTTTATGTGTAAGTATACATATGCATACCTACCCTACCTAATTATCTTACAAATATTATAAACGCGAAAGTTTGTATATATGTATGTATGTGAGGTTGTTACTCTTTCACACAAAAACTACTGAACCGATTGCGATGAAACTTGGAATATAGGTAGCTGGGGACTTGGATTACGCGGGTGAAACCGCGGGGTGCAGCTAGTCAGTAATATTCCCGGACTTACAGGAGTGAAACTGCGGGGCGAAACTATTTTAAGTACTTAATTCAAAGTTTATGTACCTATCTGTCTTGTAATCCAATTATTAAATTAAAAGGTAGGTAGGTAAACATTTTTTAAATTAAAAAAAATATGCCAAACCTCTAGAGAATACAAACTAAAAATAATATTTTTTTTTTATCAAATGGCTTTCAAATGTGAACTACTTTCATAGATGGTTAAATGTTACACAAACTCAGGCACTTTGTAGCTTTACCCACGAGCTAAAATTATAAAACTTCTAAAGAAAATCGCAAGAAGTATTTGGTTTTTATCAAATTTTTTGGTAGTATGAAATCAAGACTAATGGGAATATGGGTGCTGGGTAGCCCCTACTTACATTTTAGATTGGTATTTATAAATATCTACCTACTTATTTTTTATTACCTATTTGAAAATACTTTTATAACAACAATAACAATAAAAAGCTATTATTTTGTGACTTAATTTATCACACTTTGTATTTATTGCCTTACTATTTTACTAATGGGACTATGGTCTCAGTCCTCTTAATAATAAAGAAATGTAAAGGTAGGTATTTATCCAAGCAAAGTCACTGATCATATACCTACCGAAGTAGTGATTGGTGAGGCCAGGTGCACAATAATGCTAACACATGAAAAGTTTCATGGCAAAAGTTTTAATTTGTAGGCACTTTACTTTTAAATTTTTTATTAGGTAGGTACCTAAGTAAATACTTACATTAGTCTGTCCAAGAACTTTCAATTGACATACTCCGATACCCAGATCTAATCAATTATTTAAATATGTTTATACCAATAATTATATCTATAGGTATAAATTAAAAAACAACAAAGCAACAACAGCAGAGTGCCATGCATAAATTTGACTCCCAAGCAGTAAGCAAAACTAAATTAGTAAAATAAGATTGAGTGTGCGCAGACCACAAGCCAGATGGTCTGATAATAAAATCACATGTTGGGGCGACTAGGCATCGGCATACCAGTGAAAAAGCTATTGGAAGCAGATTGAAGAGGCATAATGAATGCCATGTAGTGGGCAAATACATGTAATTCTGCTGATAAAGTAAGAGAGAAGGGAATATAAGATTTACCTGCTAAAATTGGGTAATATTTGTTTTATTTCCAAGCAAGTTTAAAGACATACCTATAACTATTTTCACAGCCACTTAAAACAGAAACAACTTTCTAAGTACATTTTTTATGGAAATTGATAATAAAATCAACAAAACTATTTTTTTTAGTATTCAAAATAAATGCGCCATTTGTAGCAATGACATTTGTATTTATTATTTCTTATCGGTTGTAAACCTATTGTGGCCTATAAGAAATTAGCCAGTGTCAAGTATTACTAATAATTTATGCAAGTTATTTTCATCGAAACAGTCAAGTCATCATAGTTAAAGTCAAGTGTAAGGAATCATTTGTAAACACGACGACGGCCATTTACAAAGATTGTTCACGGAGCTTTGGAGACAACACTAAGTCAATATTTTGCACCGATTTTGACTTTCATTCCACTAGTACACCTTCACGAAACTAAATTAATTATTATGCCTCCGAAATTAAACAATTTGCATGCATTTGAACTAGGTTTCACAAAAATGAAAATTTAGCACCACATCTCCTCAACGAGTTCCCGCCAAGACTCCCATCTATTGTTTTTATTTATTTCTTATCGGTTGTGAACCGATTATGGCCATTAGGAAATTAGCCAGTGTCATGTATTTCAACATATTATGCAAGTTATTTGCATCGAAACAGTCAAGTCGTCATAGTTAAAGTCAAGTCTAGGGAATCATTTGTAAACACGGCGGCCATTTACAAACAATCTTCACGGAGCCTTGGAGACAACACTAAGTCAATGTTTTGCACCGATTTTCACTTTCATTCCACTTGTACACCTTCACGAAACTAAATTGATTTATATGCCCCCGAAATTAAACAATTTGCACGCATATGAACTAGGTTTCACAAAAATGAAAATTTAGCACCACATCTCCTCAACGAGTTCCCGCCAAGACTCCCATCTATTGTTTTTATTTATTTCTTATCGGTTGTGAACCGATTATGGCCATTAGGAAATTAGCCAGTGTCATGTATTTCAACATATTATGCAAGTTATTTGCATCAAAACAGTCAAGTCGTCATAGTTAAAGTCAAGTCTAGGGAATCATTTGTAAACACGGCGGCCATTTACAAACAATCTTCACGGAGCCTTGGATACAACACTAAGTCAATGTTTTGCATCAATTTTCACTTTCATTCCACTTGTACACCTTCACGAAACTAAATTGATTAATATGCCCCCGAAATTAAACAATTTGCACGCATATGAACTAGGTTTCACAAAAATGAAAATTTAGCACCACATCTCCTCAACGAGTTCCCGCCAAGACTCCATCTATTGTTGACATTGACGGCAATATGATTGAAATATTCTGACAATTTCTAATGTTGCCATCTTTCCTGGTTTGAATTAAAATCGGTACTTTGTTTCAATTTGGATACGACACTATAGAGGCAGGCATGGTTTGTATGATATAATAATACCTCTATAACAAAATCCTAAAGCGTCATAGTAACAGTCAATGCCAAAATTATTTATTCCCATATGATGCTTGTAAAGTACCTACATGATCACTTGGATACGTCTTAAAACTAATGATTTTAACGTGGCTTCGGAACGCGCCCTTCGATGAGAAGAAGCCACAAGAAACTCATGGGTGATCGTTGATTACAACCATGCGACTGCAGTATTAATACCAATTGCACGAGATATTAACAAAGTTATTATAATATGTTCATCTCTCTAAATATTTTTTTTCTCTTAATGCATATTAAATAAATATTGCATATCGACGCTTAAAAGGTAATAGGGGATAAGCGACACTTTGGTCCAAAACGACTTTTAAATGCAGTCTTACTTGAAATTTTCCGCTCTATCGAATGCGCTCACTCCTGTGGCTCTACGTTGATCTTTTTGTCGCTTGAATCCAAGCACTTTTAAATGTCATTTTGGTATTACCGACCGTATTTTAGGCCTTTTTTACTATAAAGGTGCTTGTACCATCGTAAAAATAGCACTATTTTTGACTTGTAGTCGGTAATGTCTCTTTACTTTTTACCGATGTAGAGATTCGGGGTGCTTATGTTTCGCTACCATAAACATGTGTTTGAAAAGTTAGAACTTATACCTCTTTACCTTTGTCATCAAAAGTATTAAGCATCGGTTATACCTTACTACCATTCATAAGGTTACAATATAGTTGCCGCTTATACATAACTACCAAAATCGAATTTAGTATGACCTGTTACTTATACCTTACTACCACTTGCAACGGTACAACACCGTCGACGTTTATCCACTATTACTAAAATATAATTTAATATTGAAGTGTCGGTTATACCCTACTACCAATTACTATTATAATACAATACTGTCGCTATTGCTATACTACCTCGAAATGATCATTCGCTAATTGGTAATTACGCAAACATGCATGCGTGTCCACTCCTTTTCTGAAGTACCTTTTAAGAAGATACGCCTGAGTATGTACATTATGTTATTTCTAAACCTTTATTTTTGTAACTCTGTAACTACTTTTTATAATTATCTTTAGGTCATCATCATCATCATATCACCTGTAAGACATCCACTGTTGAACATAGGCCTCCCTTATCGATTTCCAGCCAAGGCGGTTGAATGCAACCTGCATCCACCGCTGGCTCGCGGTCTTAACCAGGTCATTCGTCCATCGCGTCGGTGGACGTCCTACGCTTCGTGTTCCGGTCCGTGGTCTCCACTCGAGAACTTTTCAGCCCCATCGGCCATCCGTTCTCCGCGCTATTTTACCTACCCATTGCCACTTCAGCCAGCTAATCCGTTGGACTATGTCGGTGACCCTTGTTTCTCCACGTATCTCCTGAATTTTGATTCGATCCCGTAGAGAAATACCAAGCATAGCCCTCTCCATTGCACGTTGAACGACTTTGAGCCTGTACATAAGGCCTATCTACGGTGAAACACCACGTCTCAAATCCGTATGTCATCACTGGTAACACACACAAATTGAAGACCTTTGTCTTCGGGCACTGATTTATTTTGGACGAAAAGATGTTGGAAGTTTCCCGAACGCTGCCCATCCGAGTTAGATTCGACGATTGACCTCTTTCTCGTCTTCCTCTTTCTTGTCCAGCTAGATAGGTCCAGCAACATGGTCATTTGACATGACTTTCGTCTTGTCCATGTTCATCCTAAGGTCTACCCTTTAGGAGACTCGATTAAGGCCTTCTAGCATATTGCCGAGCTCTTCCATCGTCTTTGCCATGACAACGATATCGTCGGCAAACCGAAGACAAGTGATGTATTCGCCGTTAATGTTGACGCCAAGTCCTTTCCAGTCTATGAGCTTGAAGGCGTCTTCCAGAGCGGCCGTAAACAGTTTCGGAGATATGACATCTCCTTGTCTGACGCGTCTCTTTAAGGGAATGGCCTTCGAAGTCTGTTCCTGTACTCGGATTGGCATGATGGCGTTTTTATACAAGCACTTCAATACTTCGATGTGTCGATAGTCAATTAGGCATCGCTGGAGAGATTCGAGCCCAGCCCATGTCTCGATCGAATCAAAGGCTTCTCATAGTCCACAAACGCTAAGCAAAGTGGCAAGTTATACTCTTCGGTCCTCTGTATAACTTACCGAAGCGTATGGATATGGTCTATGACACTGTAGCACTGTATGGACACTGTAGCCTTTTCGGAACCCGGCTTGTTCGGGCGGCTGGACGTCATCAAGCCTGCGCTCGAGACGATTCGCGATGACCCTTGAAAACAACTTATAAAAATGGCTCAAAAGCGAGATAGGTCTTTAGTTCTTTAATAAGGTATTGTCACCTTTCTTAAATAACAAAACCACCACGCTTTTGTTCCATTCTTCTGGCGTTGTACCATCAAGCAAGACGGCATTGAAGAGTTTCTGAAGGACTTTAAGTACCGGTGATCCACGCGCTCCATTCAGAAGCTCTGTTTTTATCTGTTTTTATTCTAATCTCGTACAGACTAATGTCCGGGATATCCTCGGTGTAGTGTCGGGTCATTTTGACTCGCGGGTCTCTAGCTAAACTGCTAGCAGGTTTAGTGAACGAATCGTATAGCTATCCATAGAACCTTTCGATTTCCCTCAACACTTCGACTTTAGTGGAGGCTACGCTGCCGTCATCTTTCTTCGGCTTCGTCATCTGGCTTTGCCCAATAGACATATCCCTTGCGAACACTTTGGAGCCCTTGTTCCACTCGATCGTATCCTTAATACGCAAGGTATTAAGGAACCGATATCGTGACGCAAGGATTTCCAAATTCGTCTATTGAGCCGCCTATGTGAGTCCACATCATCGGGAGACTGCAGTCGCAGTGATCTTCGCTCAGCCATGAGGTTAAGGGTGTGATCAGAGAGTTTCTGAGGCCTATTTGTACGGCGGGTCTTAAAGTACTTAGACCCCACCGTAGGGACAGATTCAACAAATTTGCTATTTATATCGTTCACCAATGCAACATCAGCTAGGCAGTCGAAGCGGTTGGAAAGCTCAAGTTGAAAGCTTTTGAGGTTTTGGATATGGGCACAAGTAGGACGGAGCGTAGACTTCATCAACCGAGACCGTTCAAGTCTAACGTTCATATTCAATGTGCTGCTGGTTTTCACTCTGTGGATCACAGATAAATCATTGAATAATTATCCGTTTCTTGTTGGTCATGATGAAGTCAATCTCATTTTTCCTGGAACCATCGGGACTCATCCAGGTCCATTTCCTGTGAGGCGGCTTCTGGAAGAACGAATTCATCATAAAGAGTCCCACCTTCTCCAGAAAATGGGCCAGCCTGTGTCCGTATGGTTGCGCTGCTCATAACCAAATTGCCCCACTGTCAACTCATCATCGCTTCTCTTACCCAGGTTTGAGTTTGAAATCCCCCATAACAACAGTGAAGTGAGTTTTAACGATATGGTAACCCTATCATCATGTCCTCATACATGGTCTCAACTTCCTCATCTGAGTGTGTCGAGGTCGGTGCATATACCTGAGCAACTTTAAGGGAATATCTTTTGGATATTCGAAGTGTTAGGTATGCGACCCTGCTCGACACACTTTCGATGGTAATAATGTTGCCAACGAGGGATTTGTCAACGAGAAACCCTATCGCATTTTGGGATTTTAGATCTCCTTCCCAGTAGAAGAGCAGGTTGCCGGACTTTAAGATTATCGTATCCCCTCCCTCTCACCGGACTTCCGATAAACCTAAAATGTTTCATTTTAACCTACTCATTTCTTTTTCCAGCTCATCTATCTTTTCGCCTTCCCTCAAAGTGCGGATGTTGTGTGTTGCCAGGGCTAGTGGTCTCGATTGGGGGTGATAGCGCGCCGTCTGCCGGAGATTGTTAGCACCCCTAGTCCCGCCTTTACCGTGGCCACTACCGTAGTCAGGAATAGCGAGTCCGCCGGGGACTCGGGGCCTGTTTTTTGTCTGCATAATTATGAAGGGGGTTGCCAGTACTCGCCACGCTTGGCAGGCGGGTTCGCGAGCGCAGTAAATGATGCGATGTAATACGCCGGAAGACACTGCTGCCAATCTTCTAGTGTTTGTCCCTCAGACGAGTCCTACGTCTCCCACGGCATTCTAAAGCCGGTACCCGCGGCATTTCTTAAGCCGGTATCCGTGTCTTTAGGTACTTTTCTTAAAAAATATTATTAAAAACGTACTTTTGTTTTTATTAACTAACTTGAATAATTAGGTAACACATATAACACCTGCTTCTCCATCCTTGGATTTTTCCAAGTACGAAGGGAGTGTCGGCGGCTCTATATAGGACAGTAGGTGTATCTGGGTTAGGTGTAATTTTAAGGAAGAATAATGTTGCTTGTGAGTCTAGTGTTTTTAAGACTTAACGTTTAACCCACATTACCATATGCCCTGATAATGTCGTATGTAAGATATCCTTCTTTTCCTCTTGGTATAGAAATTTTGATGTGCGGATGTACCACATTACCTTATTAATTAAGCCACTTACAGTGACGTTAATGTCTAACTTCCCTAAAATGTTTTTGCTAAGCACTGTAGTTTGTCCTTTATTACCCTGTGGCATAATAATGCGAATAGTCTCGTATCCTTCTTTACCCATTTAAGCTACTCTACAGTCATGTGACTTATGCCCTGTTACCTTATCGTATGTGGATATCAAATTATACTAAGGCTTCTGTACTCTTTGGTTTTTTCTGGGTAGATGTAACTTATGCCGTATTACCTCAAATGAAAACCAAGACCATTTGATTTAAGCGCCATCAAACCAGGTAATACAATGGTTAATCAAATAAAAGAAAATGCCAATTAATGCTTGTCTTTCTCTAGATTTCAAAACTGTTTCCATCTTACAGATATGACAATTAATTAAAAAGTTATGGCCATTTTTCTGAAATTTAAAACTTTAAACTGCTCTCCTGAACAATTTGTTTTTTGTCGCTTAGCCCCTATTACCTTTTAAGCGTCGATATTAATTGTGTAATTTCAAACTTACTGTTGGCAGCACTCCGCTCTCTCTTGCTTGAGCTTGATAAGGCTTGATTGGATTGATTTGCGAATGCGATCGGTTTTTTGGCATTTACACTACAATCGCGTTTTATTTCCTTGATTTTTATGTTTTATCTAGATACAAAATATTTAACATCAGATAACTACTTAAATAGTTGATAAATACTTTATTCGTTACTAGAACATCAACAAAAATGGGGCGTCGATCAATAAATACCACTAAAAGTGGTAAATATATGAACCCTACAGACCAAGCCAGTAAGTTACTTTTTGGTTATAATACTAAGCGTAGTAAATTGATTATTATCAAATAGATCACTATTTGAAAATCTCAGAAATGACATTTCTGTTATCAAAGTGTGCATATTATAATGTTATTAGGTAAGTACTGCATATTATTTTGCAGATCCTTAAATAATAACAAGCTGTGAAACATCTCAACTTTGTAGTATTACCTATTACTGACTTCTATAAAAACTTTGTATTTGATCGCAAACAAAGTTAAAAAGATATTTATTCTGTTATCTATTTCATTTAGCCCAAATAAGACATAAAACAGCTTTTGGTCATGACAATATCAAAACTGCTATCTTGATGATCTTGAGCTTCTACATAATGTCCTAGATCAGTGGTGGGCAAACTACGGCCCCCGGGTCATCTCCGGTCCGAAAATGCCTTTAATCCGGCCTGCGACCATCAAATTCCCATGAAGTGCAGTGACTTTGTTGAATAAAAATTTCTGTTGATACCCGACCCGTAACAATCACATAGGCACAAGTGGGAATATGGAGAAAATAGTAGCCTATGATATCAGGTCTCAAGCTATCTACATTTTAGGTTTTACTGCAAAAGTAGTTTTTGTGTGAAAAAGTAACAAAATCACATACAGCCACTTAAAACTTTCGCTTTTATAATATTACAAAAATAAGATAATAGGATTTAAATATTTGGCCCGCCATAGATTTAATGCGTAAATATTAGCATGTGACGGAAAAAGTTTGCTCATCCCTGTCCTAGATGCTTACCACTTAAATATCTCAAATGCCTATTTATCTTACTCACAAAAAAATATATATTTAATAAAATTTAGGACATTATGGTACTTCTTAAACATACGTTAACTGTGTGCCTTTTTGTTCTAATACTTACCTACCTTTGATAATTTTTAGGAAAAGAGGCAAGGAAAAAAGAATTAAAAAAGAATAAACGACAGCGGCAAATGGTGAGAGCTGCAGTATTAAAAATGAAAGATCCAACACAGATATTGGAGGAACTTCAGAAGATCGATGAAATGGGTAAATAAAACTATTGGATGATTATTATATAAAAATACTTTAATGTATTGTCAATTTAATAGTTACAACACAACCAATGATGGGTTAAAAACTTTGGTAAGGGAAATAAAAATATATTATATTATTTTAAATTATTTGCCAATTTATTAAGCATATGTGTTACAGAATTCAATGTGCTGCAGCCCTCTCCACTAAATGAGAAAGTGTTAAAGGAAAAAAGAAAAAAATTGAGGGAAACATTTGATAGAGTACTGAAGATGTATGTAAGTAAATTTATAAATAAAATTAGTACACATTATCTGTAATTACTAAAAAAAGGTTTTTTTTCCGCCTTTGTGTAATGTATGAATCACTGCAATTGGTCTACGACAATAAGCCCTTCTAATAGGGAAAATAATGAAATAACTGTGATTAAATTAAGTAAGAGATTTAAGACATACAAACAAACATGTGATAATTATTTCAAATATTCAACTAACATTCTGATATCCTTATAATGTTTGAGATATAGACAGGGGCAATCATAGGTTGCAACATCCTAAATGCTTTGTTTATTTGCATAGTTATTAACAATAATAAATTGATGTACCTATTACTCAAAGCAGCTAATTTTATACTAATCATTTTAGTCAAGCTTCCCTCTATGCAATCATGATTTTCTGAATAGTGGTAAAATCTTGTATTTAGAAACGAAATCAACCTGTAATTTGCATGTCATGATTTGCCATTAAATTTTATCATGTTGTTGGATATCTATGGATTTAGACACACTTACATAGCTCTTTACTATTTCATATTATTGTGCAACACTATTTGATATTTACAAAAATAAAACACCTCTATGCTACAATAGATAATTTAATTGAGAATAGGAAAAACAATTTTGACTAAATGGGCACTTACAGTTAAACCAATTAAGATGTATATGATGGGGGCTTTTCTATAAATTTTAAAGGAATTAAGGACGCTATTCGCCATTAGGACAACATAAGCAGTTGATCTGATTCACATTGTATAACTGCTTGTTCTAAAAAAAGGCTATGCTACTACGCCTAGGCTACTTTTCATTGCAAACGCAAATCAGGACTTCCACAACTGAAACCTTAAATCAAACTAGTTTTTTTTAATAAAGGGCTAACTAACATACTTTTGTTCTTAAAGTAAATTAATCTGTTTACAGGATAAAGACGATCCAGAAAAATGGGTAGATTTGAAAAGGCAAGAGATGGAATATGAGAAGAGAAGGGCTCATTTAATTTCTTACTACGAGTCTGTGAAACATGCACAGTCAGTACAAGTTGATGATATCCCACTACCCACATTGCAAGTAAGTATCATTCCTTAAATAGGGTTCCGTCCGTCAATAACTAACGTCCGATAACTCTTGTCATCGCTGTGTCATCCCAATTATTTAAAAAAAAAAGTATGAATGACTGACAGTACTTTTTTTTGTCCAACTCGGGCTTATTTAAGGTGGTAAATGAGGAAACCATTAAGGGCTGGTCGTAGAATTGCTCTTAGATTAGATAACTCATTATTGTACTAAAATAAACAAAAACTTACGGCTAATAATAATAAAGGTACGATAGGCGGCCGATCTCTTCCAGGCAACCTTTATTGGTTAATGTTTGAGGCAACCAATATCCAACCGCAAGGTATTGCTTGCCTCAAGGCATTCACCATGGCCTGCTCATTGCTTTCACCATGGCATGCATTGGGCCAGCATAATTATCATGAGTATAATATAACAACACACTCTATAATATATAGGTACATGGGCATATTAGCATATTATGCTGCTATCTCTGAGTCAGTGTGTAACACAGTTCAACTCAAGTCTTAAGTTGTCTCAACAGTAGCCTATGCCTTTTCAGATTCCAGACAACATAATGTATGGAAACATGCCATCTCAGATACCACTGCCAATGGACACAAGTCATCCAACCGCTCCTAAGCCAATTTTGAAGAAGGATTCCGCTTACAAAGTGAGTTAACTATACACAATATTAAAATAGTAACCTTAATATTGTTTTTATAAAATATTTTATATTTAATTTTTTACAGAAATAAACTGATTATAATAAATCTATTTCCTTAGCTTGTCTGAAGGTGGGGATTCTAACAACGATGTTCGAATTTCGTCTTCAATAGAGATCAGTCCAGTTTTATGGTTGTTAGGAATTTCAGCTTGCAAAATTGTTTATGTTTATAGGAAAAACCGTCTGGTATTGAACCGCCGGGAGTCCCGCCCGGTCCGCCCTGCGACTTCACCAAGCTGCTAGCTCTAGTTGAGAAGTTGGAGAAATTAGAGAAAAGGGAGAAAGAGAAGAAAAATATACGCTTTGCTGATTTGAAGGACGATCCGCCTGGCACTGTGAGTTTTGTTATTTGTTTTTGAAACAGTTAGGTACCTACTAATCAATTTTCATAAATCCCACTAATATTATAAAATGTGAAAGTTTGTGTGTAAGTAGATGTGCATGTTTGTTAATCCTTTACGCAAAACACAACTAAACCGATTGCGATAAACTTGGTATAAGGATGTGAATCTCGCATAACCAAGATCTAGACGCAGTCGTGTGATAAAATAATTGTACAGCTAAAGAGATAGTTGAAGAAAAAATAGACAATAAGATAGAAATATATTTATATAAAATCCTAACGCGCCTTTCGAAAGAAAGATGTCAGTGAATTTATAGGATATTTAAGGGTGCAGTCCTCAAGTTTTTTGTTTTTTCGTTTGTATTAATTTAGTTATTAAGGTAGGTTACGGAACTTTGCAAATTTGTTTTTGGGAACTTTCAAAGGATTATCTTTCTCTATGTATCATATGTATGTATTTACTAAAAAAAAGTATACTATGTAGTATATCCGTTGTTTACTACCCATGGTATAAGCCTAGTGCTTAGTTTGGAGCTAGATTGCGCTGTGAGTAATGTCGTGAAACATTTTATGGCACGCTAGATACAGTTCCAATGTTTAAAACCTAACCCACTATTCACTCGGTTTTAAACATTGCAAGCGTGCCATAGCCGAAAACACGTTGCCGTTCAAGGTGATGCGTATCGATGTATCCTTTAACAGTTCGTTCCCAAAAAATAATGCAAAGTATACTAATAAGTACAGCAATCACAATCGAATACCGAAAAAACTCGAGAACTGCACCCTTAAATGATTACTTGTGTCAAGGAATTCGTCCCTCATCCCGTGAACTGGGTCGTCAAAGGATCGGTCATGGAGTATTGCGCTGACTCCAAATCCAGATATTTGGTATACGTCAACGATACGGTTCGTCATGTCAATAAACATTGTTACAGGTGTCTAAATGTTCATACATGGAGTGTTTGTTTTGTACCTCGTACTTACCTACTATGTCGTCGTTGCTATTCACTATCTGTCTAAAATTTAAATGCCCTGCCAACCGAGTTCCAGTGTGTTTTTCTTTAAGAAACATTTATGTATGCTCCAATTATTGGTAAACCAGCAGCGCCCGCGGTTTGACTCGCGTAAGTCTCGTTCCCGTTGCCGCGCACGCTTAATACTTCGGCGCACGCGACAGAAGCTTTGTAAAGGGGCATTATTTTCCGTTTTTTTACATTTTTCATAGATGCTCCGTTCCTATTGATCGTAGTGTAATGTTATATAGCCCTTAACCTTTTTCTATAAATGGACTATCAAACACAAATAGTTTTTTTCACTTTGGACCAGTAGTTACTGAGATTAGCGCGTTCAAACAAACATACAAACAATCAAACAAACTCTTCAGCTTTGTAATATTAGTGTAGATAACGGAGTATTTACCTACCATGTTTTTGATTATCGAGCTCCACAAAATAAATCAAAACCATGGTACATACCCCGTTATTTAATAATAATTGTACGGAAAACAACCATGTATGTTTAAAATCGTAAATGTATGTGTGCTATTGACATCGCTCTTATGGTGAAGGAAAATATTGCGAGGAAACTTAAAATCACGTACAATGGCCAAAATATTGTCATCTTAAAAATTCTTTCCGATTTTATGCAACCGCCAAGGTTATTATGACAAAACCGATCGGTTCATTTATTGTCAATGGGTTTTATGTTTCTGCAAGCCTTTTGTTGATAAATTTATCTTTTCATCACTACTTATTTTGTGTGTCTTTCAGTGTTGAATTTTTGGTGTTGGTTAGATTATTATAGCCTATGGCGTCAATGTTGGTGTTTTTTAGTAAGCAGAGGCGGCCTGATGGCCTATTCGAATAAAAATAAATTTATCTAAAAAATCATTTTAATATAATTGCAGCTTACTGCTGTAACGTTGTCCAATAACATTTTTCATTAAACTTCTCTTTGGTAAATACCGTTATTTGCACATTTTTGAGTCGATAAAGTTTCGATTGCGCTTCATTTGCAAGTTATAGCTTAATTTTGCTTGCATTGTTTAGAATTGCAATAACATTAAAATTGAATTTTTGACAATCCTGTTACTGGAATTACCACTTTGTTAATTCGTCTGAAAATATATTCAATAGTAAAACAGGTTTTTAAGTGTACCTTAACCATTTACCAAAATAAAAAACCTCTTCCTAACATGGAACAATCCAATAAGTATTTAGTGTGTCAAATTTCAGGCACCTCCCCCCGCAGCCATCCCTACAGCTCCTCCCCCACGCATCGCTCCCCCTGAACATTTCGACGGGGAGGCGATGGACGAAGATCAAGTCCCTTCAGCAGGCAACGCGGCGACTCCCAAACCTACGTCGTTACAGCAGAGAATGTTGGCTCTCTCTGGCCAGAATATTGACGAGTTCATGAAGGAGATGGAAGAGGTTCATCGCAAGAGGGAAAGGGATAGGGCTGCTGATCTGACTGCCAGGTTTGTTGACTATTCTTGTTCCTTGTTCTTCTTTTAGTGTAGTGGTGTGGCTCATCTAGTGCTAGAGTTTTCAGGTCGCCCTATATAAGGCCTCAAACTTGACCTAACGACTACTACGAGTATCAGAGATAACAACCGGGACCAACTGCTTAAAGTGCCTTCCGAAGCACGGACTATTAATTTAATAAGAATACGTTATAATTACAAGATGAGATGATGAGATAAGATAAGATGTAGCACCAAACAAACTCGACTGTTCTGATTCGAGACTGACAGGGCAACGACTAAGGAAGATGGGTTGAAGTTGGTGCTATTGCCGTCTTTGTAAATTCTAAATGGTTGGTAGGTACGTACCGAAAAAAATGTTTGTTATTCATATAGAAAAGATTTCATAATTATTTTCGGTTGCACGCACATGCTGAGAACTAATAAATAACTGTCAAGACAGTTAACATATTTTTCGTTGCGTAAGAAACCGATATACCCTTTCGCAACGTATGCCAATGTGACTTGGTTGACCCTTTGAAACGAATAAAAAATGTATTACTTTTCTAACTTAATTATTTCCAGGCTAACCGCCCTGAAACGTCCGGGGTCAGGGACGCACTCGGCCAGCGACTCGGACAGCGACACGGAGCCGCCGCACGAGCCGCACGGTCACGCGCACGCACACTCGCACGCGCACGCGCATGCCCACCACGACTTGCAGCTAGAGCCGCCCGGCGCAGAGCTGCGTCTGCCGCTACGTGCGCCCGCGCCCGCGCCCGTTCTTGTGCCCGCGCAGCCTACGGGTACGTGTAACACTAGCAGCCAAATTCACATAATATGTGGCTTAATGCTTTGTCTTGCTCTTGGAACTGAAAATGTGATTATCAAGTATTTACGTCAGCAAAAATGTGACAAAAGCTGAGTCTGAAGAGGAATGCACTAGGAATAGAACAAGAATAGAATAGAAGTAGACTAAGAGTAGAGTAGGAGACTCGGAATAGACAAATAATAGTCTTGGAATAGACAAGAGACTCGGAATAGACAAATAATAGTCTTGGAATAGACAATGAATAGACTTGGAACGGACTAGGAATAATCCCGGGAGAGACTAGGAATAGTCTTGGAATAGACTAGGAATAGTCTTGGAATAGACTAGGAATAGTCTTGGAATAGACTAGGAATAGACTAGGAATAGTCTTGGAATAGACTAGGAATAGTCTTGGAATAGACTAGGAATAGACTAGGAATAGTCTTGGAATAGACTAGGAATAGTCTTGGAATAGACTAGGAATAGTCTTGGAATAGACTAGGAATAGTCTTGGAATAGACTAGGAATAGTCTTTGAAACATTGGGTTAACAAGTTAAAGGTACTCGTTTTCTCATAAAGGGCGATGAAAAGTAGAATGTCTACCTCAGGAGCAAATACTATTTTTAGCTCGAGTGAGGTACTTTGAATCCCTCGATTCGTTCAGGATTCTACTCAAGAGTAGAATCCCTCGAGTAGAGTAGCAAAAAACACTCTCGCCGTAAAAATAGTATTTTCTCCCTTGCTATACAATCTTCTATTTCCCTCGGGCGATGTACTTTAAATCCCCCACGGCATTAGAATCCTTCGCTTCGCTCGTTATTCAAAGTAGCGCCCTCGCCGTAAAAATACTGTGCTCCCTTGTCATACAATAGTTAGTAAATGATGTAAGTATGTGTGTTTGTCCGTGACTTGTCAGGTCTCCGGCCGCCCCCGCTGGTGGCAGGCCTGGCGCCGCCGCTGCGGCTGCCGCGCGCGGCGCCGCCCGGTCCCCCGCCGGGGCTGCCGCGCGCCATGCTGCGGCCGCCCGGTCCGCCGCCGGGCGCGCCGCCGCGTCTGCTGCGCCCGCTGGTACCGCCGCCGCCGCCCAAACCCATAGCTCAGGTCTCCGTGCTCACTGCCGCCCCGCAGCTGATATCGAAGAAGGATGCTCAAGGTTCGTATACATTGTTAGCGCTAGCCCACCTTATCAAGAATTCTATTTCTAACGGCCGAATACAGAAACGCTACTCAACATTTGAGAACAACTTAAACAATGAAGGAGCTCTCAAACTCAAAAATTGCTATACTAATTTTGAATTTAGAAGCAGCTTAATAATTTAAGTACCACTCAAATGTTAAATGACGTTTCTGTATTTGGCTGTAAGACTCTTATTGAAACTCGTAAAATAACAGACAGTCATTTATTTATGAAACGTTTGATACAACTTAATATGAAATCAACCAGTACTATAGATAAATAAGATACTATTACAGTACTGTATCTTTTATGCGCGACACCACGCCTCAACGACTTTTTCGTCCGAAGATCCAATCAAGAAGCCCCGCTCGGGTGTGTTTTCGGTTTTATATATTTTTTCAGTGTTGCCAGTGCTCTTTCACAATTTCCCTTGCACCTTAATTCTAAAGTGTTACCTTATTTTTTTACGAAATAGATCTAAAACCTAACAACATGTTGCACTATTCACATAATTTAACTGACGATGACGACCTATTACATAGTATACGACAAAGTCGCTTCTCGCTGTCTGTCAAGATGCTTGTATGAATGCTTAGATCTTTAAAACGGATTTTGATGCGGTTTTTAGTAGGTAGAAAGTGATTCAATAGGAATGTTTATATGTATATTTCATTCCGATATTCCCGCGAGATCGGGTATAACGCAGGGCGCAACTAGTTGCGTAATGTAAATATATATAACTCAAAGGTGACTGACTGACTGCCATAGTGATCTATCAACGCACAGCCCAAACCACTGGACGGATCTGGCTGAAATTTGGCATGCAGGTAGATGCTATGACGTAGGCGTCCGCTAAGAAAGGATTTTGATAAATTCTACCCCCAAGATGATAAAATAGGGGATGAAAAATAAGACTTCTTAACGCGAGCGAACCCTCGGGCAAAAGCTAGTCTTAAATATAAAAATGAATTCTTATTTCGCGTGGTCACGGCATCACGCCTGAACGGCTAGACCGATTTCGATAATTCTTTTTGTTGTGTCTTTGTTATGATCAGTAGAAGGTTTTTATTAGAACAAAAGCTAAACTTATGCGGGTGAAACCGTGGGGCACAGCTAATAAAATATAATTTCAACATTATTTCAAAATCATTGCAGTCAATCTTTAATGTCAATGCCGTTAGACAAATAATTTAAATCAAATTTAACGTTAACTAAAAACCATTTGTCTAATTTCGATAACATTCAAAACTACACTCATCTTGAAGATAGGAATCAAGCGATCGAGGTGAGATGGTGATCAAACTTTTTGCGTGAAAGAGTAACGACGTCACATACATATTATATACAAACTTTGGCGTTTATAATATCAGAGCCCTTAGTATGAGTTTTGATAGTTTATCGTCTCGATGAAACTGGCAGTTTACTTCATACATTTTCCATCAGCGCCCCTAGCGGTTACTATTATGAACTAAAATAATGTATGGAAGTAAACTGCCAGTTTCATCGAGACGATAAACTATCAAAACACACTAAGGGCTTAGTAAGATTTGTAATTTGAAAATATTAACCATTCTTTCAGGTGCAACAATAACAGCCAAGCCCCAAATCCGGAACCTGTCAGCTGACGTTACCCGCTTCGTTCCTTCCGCTCTCCGAGTCAAACGCGAAGACAAGAAGGCCAAACCCGTCAAAACTAACATACAGAGACAGACTGACGTACCGAAACACACTCCCAGTAAAGACGACGCTTACATGCAGTTTATGAAGGAGATGGAAGGACTTTTATAGGTTAGCTGATTGATATTTTAATTTACCTATACTTAGGTATAATTTATTCTATGGTTTTCGCGATTTTGCATAATAACACACTTTATTTACCGGGTTTAATCGCGCTTTATTTATGATTTTCAAACGACAAAGCTTTCGCCAAATTTACAGTTGACTTTAATTTACCTATACTTAGGTATAATTTCTTCTATGATTTTCGCGATTTTACATAATAGAACACTTTATTTACCGGGTTTAATCGCGATTTATTTATGATTTTCAAACGACTGAGCTTTCGCCAAATTTACATGACGTCCGCAACCTTGAAAAAGCCGACTGTAAAGTTAGCGAAAACTCGGTCGTTTGAAAATCATGAATAAAGCGCGATTAAACCTGGTAAATACAGTGTTTTACCTATAGCTATCTAGATTTTTTTTCTGTTTTCGCGACTTTGTATTAAAATAAAAAATGGAATCTGAAAAGTCGGATCGGCATTGCAACGATGTTTATAATAAAAACAACGTGATTAAACCCGTTAAGTGACTTTTACCTATATCAAATTCAAACAAGTGAGCTAATACGAAAAAAAAAGATCAAACTTATTGGTTTATCTTCGTGGTTTTACAATTAAAACCCCTAAGATAACCAATGACCAATGTCAGAAGTAAGAAATAATGGTGTCTTATAAGTCGTCGCAAAGTCGTCGCGTTGTCGTTCAGCTAAAAAAAATAAAATTAAAAATACATCAAATAATTTAAAAAAAAACTTCCAAAAAAGTAAAGTTTTTTTAATTGTCTGTGGTTTTTAAAAGTAGTCGGCTTATTTTTATTCAAAATGTACTTTATTCTTTTGAACGACAAAAGGACGACATAGCAACGACAAACGACCCAGCTGACGTCACTCGTTTTGTTACTTCTTCTTGTAAGTCTTAACGCGAGGACAAAAAGACCAAACCTGTCAAATGTTACATACAGAGACATACAAACGTACAGAAACACAATCCCAGTAATGCAGTTTATGAAGGAGATGGATGGACTTTTTTAGGTTAGCCAATGATATTTTAATTTACTTATGGTTTTTGAGGTTGTCCTAACGAAAGTTAATTCGCTGTGGTAAGTCACTTATACGAATTTGAATGACGCCTTTGACGTTTTAGTCGTCATTCATTGACTTAAGCGCCTTTCGCTATGGTCAGCCACTTATACGATGTCGAATGACGCTTTTGATGTTTTATTCGTCATTCATTGAGTTAAGCACCTTTCGCTATGGTAAGCCACTTATACGAACTCCAATGACGCTTTTGATGTTTTATTCGTCATTCATTGAGTTAAGCGCCATTCACTACGGTAAGCCACTTATACTCTATACTTAACTCGAATGACGCTTTTGACATTTAAGTCGTCATTCATTGACTTAAGCGCCTGCAGTGCTTCAGCGATATTTTTCTTTCATTTGTACGGCTATCGTAAAGTCAAATGACAGTTAAAAAGTCAAAAGCATTATTGAATTTGAGGTGGTGTTGCCGCAATTGTTGTTGTTTACAACTGTCAAAAAAACAGCGGTGTGACCCGACTTTCAAACTAAGGAAAATTGATATAAGGATATCAAAGGACTTTATGTAATACAAATTATTATGTAGTACTTATTATTTTGTTGTTTTTAGCGTGATTAATTAACTTTTTACAAATATGGCAGTGGCCTTTTTTGTCTTCTTAGGGATTGTTAGGTAGCTTGTAAATACTATAGATATAGTCTTAGTATATAATTTAATAGGAATTAAACAATGATAAGCAATATTTAATTAGTTTTATATTTATTCTACATCTAAATACCAAAATACATTAGCTCAGAACACACACACTGGGAAATGTGAGGGCTTCGGTTCGTTGAGATTTTTAAGGTTCCATACTTCAAAAGGTAAAAAAGGAACCCCAAGATCGCTCGCTTGTTTGTCTGTCCCTCAGTTTGTTACCGCCTTTTTTATGTAATGTTTGTAGTTGAGTATATCTATGCCATAGAAATAGTAACAGTACCTATTAGAAAGCTTACTTTGTCAAAAAACGATCCCGCTTGATGTTACAGAGACCCCTGTCTGTCCTTTTCTCACTTTAGTGTTTGTCCGTTAGTTAGATAAGGACAGACTGGATCCAACTGGGTTTAATAGGACCGTTTTAGAGCAAAAACTACCTTAACCTTAGAGAACGTGATTAAAAATAATATTTCAAAAGTTGTCAAGTGCACATTCTTCTAGGAGCGAAGACGACGATGTAACATGTCTCTGATCTATCCACACTCCCTCAACTGACATCAACTATTTGTTTGACGATCATGCCAAACTGCTGGTTTGTCTGTAATTTGGCTCACAGGTACTTTATAACCTGGATTTCTACTTTTTTATTAACTTTTACTTGTATTCCCACGGGAAGTAAAACCGCGGGGCGCTGCTAGTTCACTTTCCGAGTGTGCTATAAGTGTTCTGTTCCGTGCTTAAAATTAAATATTGAATGAGTTTTATCACATAATTATTGCAGTAAATAAATATTAAAACTAAACTTAACAAGCCTTTAAAAGTTGTGGCAAAGTGCAAGGCTTTGAGCAACACCTTTCTATCACGTATTTCTTCAATTGATTGAAGTCTTCATCTATAAAGAGAAAAAAATACATTATACACATTGCTGATCAGGAATATTTTTTTTGTACTTTATAATAATAACTGATCAGTACCTCCTACCATGAGTTGATACGTAAATAAATACATGCATCGATTAATACGTAGTCAAACTGTTTACATTACCAGTGTACGTATTTAATATTTACATAGTAACTCTTCGTAGGTGTACCTACAGAATTACCAAATGCTTTCTTTGGAGCGACTGCCCATTATATACAGGGTTTTTAAAGACACCAATAAAGTTAGGATCTAAAGCCAGTGCTGTAGCTACAGTGCCACAAGTATTAGGGGTTAAAGTATGAAATTGCCGATTTGTACTGAAAATGTTAATTGTTTATTTTTTAAATTTTTAACAAATTTATTTAATCAAAATAGTTGCCATTATTATCTTTACATTACTGCCATCTAATGGGAAGGTTATTAATGCCTTTGCGATAGAACTCCGACGATCTAGACTGCACAAACTGTGTGAAAGCATTTTGTACTGCCTCCTGGGAAGAAAACTTCTTGTCACGTAGATAATTGTCCAAATCACGAAAAAAATGGTAGTCCGTTGGAGCAAGGTCTGGTGAATACGGAGGATGACGAATGGTTTCTAAGTGCATTTCCTGAAGGGTCAAAATGGTTTCTCGTGCTGTGTGAGGTCTCGCGTTGTCGTGGAGCAATAATGGTGAAGATCGATTCATGAGTCGGGGCTGTTTTACTGCTAGTTTTGTCAACATGGTTCGGAGTTCGGCACAATAGACATCTGCCGTAATTGCTTGACCAGATCGAAGAAAACTATAGTGAATAACACCATGCTGAGACCACCAAACAGTTACCATTACCTTTTTATTGGTAAGTTTTGCTTTAGGACACTGTTGTGGCATTTGACCTGGGGTCAGCCATTGCATTTATCTTTTCCGGTTATCATAAAGAATCCACATTTCATCACATGTTACAATTCGATCCAATATTCCTTCATTTCTGTACCGGTTCAACAAGGCAACACAAGTTTCAACACGCGTTTCTTTCTGCAGATCAGTCAAATCACGAGGCACCCATTTTTCGTATTTTTTTATTTTATTGATTTGACGCAAGTGAGTCAATAAAGTGGGTAAGGTAACGTTAAACCATGCCGCTAATTCCTGGGTAGTTTGACTAGGATCGGCTTCCACTATCTCTCTTAATTCATCGTTATTCACCTGTGTGGGCGGTCTTCCTCGTGGCTCGTTCTTTAAGTCGAAATTTCCATCACGAAAGCGTTTAAACCAAAATCGCACGGTGCGTTCATTAGTAGACCCCTCTCCAAACGCAGCATTGATATTGCGGGCTGTTTCTGCCGCGTTAGTTCCGCGTCGGAACTCGTATTCAAAAATCACTCGAATTTTCGCAGTATCCATCTTTCTTGTCTAAATTGAATAACAAAAACAATTGAAATTCGATATTCAAATGTTTCACATTTTTTAAAAAAAGAACATCACAGAAACCATTTGAAAAAAGTTTCATTCGAAAACCTCAAACCATGAAGATTCTATGTCAATTCAAAGAACCTATTGCAATAAAACGGCAATTTCATACTTTAACCCCTATTATTAAGTAGCGGTGGCGATTTTAGGAACTAAACAAAAGCTAAGATTATTTATCGAATATCAACTAAATATTTTATAGAAATGCTGTTGTAAAAATGTTTCAAGTCATCTTTTCTTGTTTTTTTTTCTTCAGCAACTTATTTGACGCCTGGCTGGAACAGTCCAAACAAACAGTCCCTAAACTGAACACAGTGGCGCACGGTCGCGCCATCTTATACTTGTGGCACTGTACGTGAAAACGTACTGAGACCTTCCTTAATTTTTTTTGGTTCTTGAACCGATTGTGGCCATTAGAGATTTAGCCAGTGTCAAGTATTTTATAATATTTGCAAGGAATTTGCGGATACAAAACAGTTAATAATAATATAAGGCAAGTCGAGGAAGCCATTGTAAATGTCGGCTAACAATTTTACAACAACTGTTTACGAGATTTTTGGAACTCACGTACCCGATTAAAGTGCCTTAATTTTCGAAAATCGTATTAGTTTTTCTCATTTCTAAACTCACCCGATGAGGAATCGTAGTAATTGCCACACACGACCATAATAACGGACGGTAACATTTTCATACAAGTCGCCAGGTCTCTACTCGACGTAAGAATATGAGAAAATGCGAATTCTTGACAGCATAACATTATTAGGAGAAGTACTACGGGCTTGTTCTGCATTTCTTGGTCTATAACAAAAACAAAAATATCGGTATAAAATATAGCCTATTTTATTATTCCAGAAATCAAGGTTTAACCAATTAACACGGATTATTAGTTTGGTGTGAAAGAGTAACAAACATCCTTTTAAAACTTTTACATTACAGTACCTACTCGTATTACGCCCTAAAATATGATCCAAATGTATCCATTACATCTCCAGTTCTACAGATATTTGAAATATTCATCGTCGGACTATAACCTATTTATAGTCCGACTACGTGGTTGATCGATTTATAGATCGGTTTTTAATCATTAAACTCGGGCTAAATCTTTTACAAAATCATCAAAATCGATTAGCATTTTTTCTTTCTTTAGAACCTTCTGACAATGGCAAACACAACAAAAAAAAGAATTAGCGAAATCGGTCCAGCCATTCACGCGTGGTGCCGTGACCACGGGAAATTGGGATTCAGTTTTAAATGTAAAGTTCTTTCAATATCCCTTGACATCTCGGAGTACCACAGATTTAATACTTTGGCCCAAGCCACTCTTAAAGTCTTTAGCACCACCCAAGAGGCACGTGTAGGGCAATTACGCCTAAATGTCTTCAAACACAAATAATATAAACACGTGTCACGTTCGTCAAAACTTCTATCAAATCTTAACTTACTTCTTATCTTACTCGTACTAATATTATAAACGCGAAAGTTTGTACGTATGTATGTTTGTGACTTTGTTACTCATTCACGCTAAAACTACTGAACCGATTGCGATGAACCTTAGTATATAGGTAGCTGGATACCGGGAATAACACATAGGCTACTTTTTATCTCTAAATTCCCGCGGGAACAGGACTTACGCGGGTGATACCGCGGGGTTTAGCTAGTTAATTTATAATTCCAAGGCTGAGCTGGAGTACCAAGGCCATTCAACTGGCGCGCATCTGCTCACTTGGTGCTCCAGCTTCATCGAAATACACGATCTCAGAAAGTCGACTCGGATGACTTTCTAACTCACTTAATTTCTTACGGGGTACGGGTACCTACTCATTTCCTTTATCTTGTCACTCACATAATCGATAACTTAAAACAATATAGTAAATAATAAAATAAATATCACTTAAAATTCCACCCAAATACAAATTTAAAACTAATCCAGTCTTAACTCATACACCGCTACAAAGCCCGTAAACATAAGCGAGGTCTGAGTGGGATATGAGCAAAGACTTCTATCAATAAACAACACGTGTCACGTGACCCATCTCTGAATGGACTTATTGTTTACTAATTGCCGTACTCAGAGACATTTAATGGTTGATTAAACTGGCAATAAGTAAAGATTTTCTGTGTAAAATCTTCAATTAGTTACAGTTTTTAATCAACCGTTAAACGTCTCTTGAGTACGGCGGTTAGATAAGGTACGATAGCCCAATGACCTATAGTCGTATTTAAAATCAAGTATATCTTTCAAAGGAAAATATAGTGTAGGAACGTGTAAAAATTGACCTTGGTGAAGGGCCAAAGTACATTTTTTTAAAAATACTCATGCGATGATTTCTTCTATGGTTTTCGCGATTTTGCATAATAAAACACTTTATCTACCGGTCTTTATCGCGTTTTATTCATGATTTTTAAACGAACCCTTCAACACCTTCGAGGAGTCAACCTCGAAAAAGCCAACAGTAAAGTTCGCGAAAGCTCGGTTCGTTTAAAAAACATGAATAAAACGCGATAAAACCCGGTAAATAAAGTGTTTTCTTACTCATGAGATTGCAAAAACGATTCCCGTTGTGGACAATTCTCATTTAAGGAAGCGTAAAAATTTGAAATTATTGCTATATGAAAAACTCAACTAAGGTTACTGTAGGTACAAATAAGGGATGATTTATATTCGACCGTCACGGGCACGAGCTTCGTTGTCCATTGCTCGGCGAGCAGTCGATCGGTCTATTGCAACCGAGTGACGGCCGAGCAATGTACAACGAAACTCAGACACGGCCAGCGCTCGTGACGGTCTAATAAAAATCATCCCTTAATGGATACTGTAGTCCTTACGATTTGTTATCAAAGTTAAATTTTTTCGGGCCAAAATCGTGTATTTTATTGTTCTTACCTCGACGTTTCGACTATGTTAGAATCAAAATAATCTGGGTCCCTTCAAATTCTTTGGGTTTATTATTAGAGTTCGTAAACTAATTGCCTTATCTAACACCCTCGATAAATATTTCAAAGAGAAATGATATAGGTAGGTAACTATCATAAAGTCATTGATGCATGAAACTACCAGTTATAGTACCTGTACCTACCTACAACATTCACTTGTTTCCGGTAGAGAAAGTGATGTAGGTAGTACAATGCCTTTGTGAAAGGTCGAGGAAAAACTGTTTAAAGTTCAATGAAGATCACGCAAAAAAAAACGGAACCTTTATCGGATGAAAAATCGAGGGCACATTAAAAGGAATAACTCGGTTGTTTGTTCGAGATCACTGTTAGTCAAGACCGTTTTGGGTTTCGTACCTCAAAAGTAAAAATAATAACCCTTATAAGATCACTAACTTGCCTATTTACCTATTTATGTACCACAGATGTTTTATATTTTTTTTTTCACGAAATCAGGAGCGTATTACATCTTAGACTAATAATCACAAATTACTATGGGAAACGAACAAGAAAGTACTTAACACCTAAACTGACCAATGAACTGCCTCCGGATTTAATTACCAATGTAAAACGTAAAATACATTTAAAAAAACTAATCAAAAAACATTACATGTTATTATGTCCATAGCCTATATTATATTATATTATGTTCATAGTTCATGTTATTGGATTGGTGAATAGTTGTTAAGTTAAAAATAGGTATACTATAAACAATAGTTAAGTTGAGTTCCATAAGAGGCGCTTAGTGTGAGCGACGTGAACTACTGCCGACAAACTGCTACGCAGTTTGGCAGGGATTTGTAATTAATAAATTAAGTGCTTTTTAAAACAATAAATAAAAAAAAAAAACACTTACCATAATGTGAGTTAGTGGTCAAACGCTCATCTATCGTGTATAAAAACGTGTTAACCTCATAGAAATATAAGATAAAAATAACCATTTTATTTCGTACTCCGTTGTTATCAGTAACCTACCTAATATTTTAGACAAAACATCAACCTCAATGATTAAAACTAGACTTAGTTTGTTTACCAAATGTAGATATGTATTAGACTAAAGTCTAGACAACAAGCACTAATACTTCCTGTATAGAGATAAATATCTACAGTCGGATAACCTACGTAAGGAATAACTTTTTGAAAATATAAAATAATAAAAAAATATACGCGACGAATTGAGAACCTCCTCTTTTTTTGAAGTCGGGTAAAAATAGGTATGGCTAAATTATAATCAAACCTAATATTCCAACCTAGTAATCATTAGATCAAGATATTGCTAAATTATGTGCACAAAGATTTTATAATTATGTAGGTGTAGGTATGCATGCAATATAGTTAGCACTTCAAAACTAGTTTTTCAATTCTACTTCTTAAGTTTTTTTTAGCCTAAAAAACTTTTAAAAAAGTAGTAGAGTTTTTGAAAAATGTTTTAAAACAATTACAAATATGAACACATGAGATTGCGATTGCATTGCAGTTGCGGCACTAATAAAAGAGATCAAAGCAAGAGCTGCTTCGCTCGCTCTTGCCTTAACCTTTTCGCATCTTCACCCTGATGTCGTTTCTGTGACAAAAAAGCTTTCTGGGTCATTAGGTCGATTTTTCCGTAGATGCTTTGTTCTAGATCTCCAGTTTAACGCTAAGTGCTCACATTTCTGGTCATATTTACATTGTAATCCTAATGGTTTATTACTACCTAGTCATTCATAATTAAGTCCTACAAACGTCATAAGTAGTTATAATATAAACTGGTACTACTAGTTTACAAAATAAAACTCCACTTATTATCATTCTTGTTTTACGAATTTAGACAATAATATTATTAATCTTAAATGAATATTATGCAGAAGATGGCTGATAAGTTTAAAATAATAATCGTAAATGAAATGACCCGATTTATCAGTAAAGTATATTTTCGATTGGATTCTTTATCTTGTTCAAAATTTCGAAAGGGTTCGAAAGCGGTTCCCAATGGAAGTTTTTTTTAAATATGACATTGGATTTGCTTGCAGTGGGAGCTCTAACATCTAGTTTGGTCAGATAGACGTCCTAACACTGGGCCACGAACTAAAAATGTAATGTTTCACATAACTAGATTCGGGACGGAAAATACCATAGGAATAATATAATATTCTGTACGTCGCAATAACAGGTACACAAAGGATTTTATACACCTACTGCTCTCCAAAGTTACTTTATTTGACCAAAAAGGTCAACGTAAAGCTAGTCTTTATTCCCTAGGTGCATAAAGTGCTCATTATGCACCTAGGGCATAAAGTAATTTAAATATGATACTAAGGTTCTGGTAGCATACGGCCATTTCGAACTGGCTACATAGAAATAACACATAAAAAAAATAAAAACTGGGCTTTTTTTCTATTTTTACGGACGGAAGGGTAAAGCAAAAAGCTTTGGTTAGTATAAAGCCACAACTTTTTGGCCGATGGCCGAAGGCCGATGTGTGGTTTCGTCATTTTGATGTAACATTGTTAAATTTAATTAATATAGAGCTGTCAATATATTTCATATACGTTGCATTAATCTATTGTTTTGTTGTTAGTTAAATGCTTATTTTTGTAGCCCTTTTATTGTCTCGCAGTAGATGTGTAAAGTAGACTATTCACCTCGGTACTAAAGCCTGTCTTTATCTTGGGCGCTTGAATCCCCCGCTTCACTCAGGACTCTAGGTACATAACTCCTTCGCTTCGGCCAGGAGTTAAGTTTTTAACACCCTCGCGGAGCTCGGGAGTTTACCCTTTAGAGCCCTTCGTACTCTTTGGATTCAATATGACGCCCGCTATATAAGACAGGGCTTTAGTACCTTGGTGCATAAACTACTATTTCATCTCCCCTGTTCGGAAAGTTTAACTTTCATTGGTAGATAGTTGAAAGTGGCTCATTTCATCCCTGGGGTTAAAAGTAAACTTTATTTTTTTTAATGCAACAATTTGACATTTCTTTCCATAGAAAAATTGTCAAATACAAGGAACCAAAACGTCAGATTATAGTCGGAAATTAAAAAACGCCTTTTTTTTTCATTTGGCTATGATACTATGATAATTGAATTACTTACTCTTCTATTCTGCCACTCGCTAAAATGCCATGATTGCTTCCTACTTTTTTTTTTCGTGTCGGCGACATAGATGCACGTCGTGACCAACTCGATTTTACTATTGTAGCCAATAGATAAGTTTATCGAAAAAAAAAATGCCAGTAAGTGTATATTTGAACTTTTTTTTATTTATTAAAAAAATCGGTTTATACTAATTGTTCTAATTTTACTTGATATTTTAATTGATTCTCAATATACCCGTTTTATTAAAGTGATATTTTTATTTTCTCACAGTGTAAATGAAAAGTAGAGTGTTTAACTCGGGTGAACGTCACGCATTTCACCCTCGAACTCTTACTTCGTTCGAGCGCTAAAAATATCTCGGGTGAAATGCTTGGCCTTCAACCCTTGTATAACCATCTACTATTGAACCTCGTGGTGGGAACCAATTTTTAACTCGACTGTACCTCTTTTAAATTTACGAGTTAAAGGTACTTTTTTTAAATAAGAAATATTTCGTAATATCTTATTATTGCTCAAGGCATAAGTATCTACTAGAAATATTTTAAGGGAAAAATTCATCTTCAAAATTTCACTCGCGACGAGATTTGAACTCGCGTCTCTGCGTCAGTACCTCAGCGCCTAACCAATTAGGCCACACGAGTTCCCATCTCGAGCGCCGAATTGAAGAACATGCATGTTTCCCCTGTCTACTATTATTCGACTAAGGCTCGATTGAGACGCCATCTACAGGATCACTTGTGATTTACCTGTGCTAATCGCCGCTCGAGATGGGAACTCGTGTGGCCTAGTTGATTAAGGCGCTGCAGTACTGAACTAAAGACGCAAGTTCAAATCTCGTCGCGAGTGAATTTTTGAAGATGATTTTTTCCTTTAAAATATTTGTAGTAGATATGTCTTGAGCAATAAAAACATTACAAAATATTTCTAATTCAAATCTAGTCGCGAGTGAATTTTTGTAAAAAATAATTTTTCCTTTAAAAATTTTCTAGTAAATAAGAAATAGTTCGGAATTCCTTTAATGAATACCTAATATGAATGAATGTTTAATAATATGAAAAATGTTTTGAGTCTTGCAGTTTTATGAATGACTGAAATGCGAACGGATAAAAATCATATCCACTTATAACAAAACGAAGTCTGTGGCTTAAACCTAAAAGTATAAGATTTTTTAAAGTGTAGGATTTTTTTAAATAAATATGAAAATACAAAAACATACCTTAAACACCCTTGGACAAACAGGAAGCTTTCTCCTCAAACCTTCAAAGAACATCTAACGACTTAAAATATCTCCAAGCTCTTTTATCCAATCACTCTTAACTTCGGATCACGTAGCGAAAAATTAATAAAACAAGTAAAAATAAATACAACAATTCAATGAAACTTCGGATGTAATGACGAGAGTTGCAAAACGAGCGATCCTTACCGTCCCACACCGAAAATAGAGTGTAAACATGTTATTACCAGGCTCCGTTTATCGGGAACATGTATTTTATCTAACTTTTGACCTGGCTTGTAGGTAGTTTTTGTAACGTAAACAAATTGCTTTATCTACACGTTTAACAAGGCACCCTGTGCAGAGGTGTAAGGCAGGGTGCACAAAAAATAACTTAGGTAGTAGGTAGCTACTAAGTAAGACGGAAAGTAATTTTTGTTCGACAATTTAGAATTTTGATATTGAAGTTTTCGTAATATTGGTAGGTATTTAATCGTAAGCTTAATTTATTTTTGCGGAAGAGTAGTATTTTTTTCAAAGCTCTTATTAAGTACCCTATATAAAAACTTTCAAGGGAAAAACAGATGACCTAACAGTGATGTGAGTACATTATATTGGTCAAACTGAATCTACTTAAATTGAAATTCAGATTCATCAATACAATACACAATAGATTCAAATTGCACCGTATGTAGGTTAGGTTATTTTACCTTGATTTTACCGTTTTAGAAGTCGGTTTTTGAATTGTATGTTTCATATTTGACGGAAAAACTCTGTCGGTTTTAACTTCTGTAAGTAATTAAGTAAAATGTTAAGTGTGACATAATAATATACCTATAATATTACGTACCTATTTCTCTATGTTATTGCTATTATTAAGTTCGTTATATAAATTTTCCTTATTTGTTCGTAACAAAACTAGGTAATCAGATTTACATACATGTGAGTTGTATGTAAGTAATTGAATCAACGATGGAAATCTGTGCTAATATTATAAAGAGGTAACGTTGGTAACATGTATGTACGTAGTATAATGGGGGTAATCTCCGAAACGACTGGACCGATTTAAAAAATATACTAAGGTACTGCGGCCAAGTAAGGCCCACCATTTTTAAAAAACGCTAACAAACTGAAAATCAATATCAATTGATGCAAAATGAAACAATATCATTTAATTTGTTTTTTTTTTTTATCGGAAATCATATATTTCTTTGTAATAAACCATAATAAAATAGTAAAAGACCAAATTATAAAAATGCATTTTTGGACCTTATTATAAAACTAAACCTTTAATGAGTACAGCACCCCAATAGGAAGCAATACGCTACATTATCGAGGAGTAACATAATATGCTTTTGATCCTGATATTCCCACGGGTTCGGGACTTACGCTGGTGAAACGGCGGGACGCAGCTACAAGTTATACAAGATGTTAAATTATTAATTTAATTATATTGAAAACATTATTCAAATATCCCGTTTTGCAATTTGCAGGTGCAAAAATCCCGATAAAGCTACTAGCTAAAGAATTTGGACAGGTATCTTTTAATACGGCTAGAAGGCTAGTGGTTGCTTGACAGTGCTTCAAACTCGGCTCAGTCGGCCAAACTTCATCAGGTCCAAAGTCAAATTGATCGGGAAATTCTCACACAGCTTTAAAATAGTCGGAACATAATTAGTATCTGTGATAATTCAAGCTACTAGCATTGCCAGGTTAAATAGTGACGACCAACCTTTCCTGTAGGATGAAGCTGCAGCGGGAATCACCTCAATTCACCTCAATAAATCGCAATTGCATCGCCTCCCCAACTGTCCATAGAGCTGCCAGGTTGCCACCTAGTAATTTAAATAAATACGCAGAAGCAGTGTACTAATAGTATACCTATAAATTAGTGGTGGTAGGTTTAGAGATCAGTCTATCTGTATTATTTCTAAGTAAGCTTTTATATCTAACTAAATGTTTCCCAAGGCGCTTTGCCCTTGTAATTAATGTCTAAAAATAAATATATCGGTTAGATTAATCGAGACCAAGAGGTCAAGTGAGCCCAACCAAATACATTAATTTTGAAGAATTTAATGTACTCGTAGGTACACAATGATTTAATTCTGAAAATTTTGTATAAGTGACTTGTTTGTGTTGTCTCTTTGTCTGACATTTTCAAGACTAATTAGTCTTTTGAATTATCTAGAGGTGAACTTTGGAAGAAACAGCTAAGCTACTTTCCGATCCATTGGCACCTAATATTCTATATCTAAAATGTCTCAATTTTGTTTCAGCTCTTTAGGTCAGTAAGTTATTTCCGTATACGCAGGATAATAGTAGGTAGATAGAAATACAGGTGTTCTGCGTACCTAATAGTTGATTTAGAACAATGTATGAGGGAGGTTTTTAGCGATTTTTTTTTTTTACTTTAACCTAAGTTGGTCTTTAAGTCTATAAGTGTTTTTCAATTCATGTAAGTACCTACCTAATAAAATAGTTTGAAATATTTTACAAAGGGAAATGCATCATCAAAAATTCTGTGACGAAGTTGCCGCTTGTCCGGGTTTCTCCCTCATGGCCTCGATCCCCGGCGGCCCCGTTCGAGAAGGCCCCGATTTTGATAATATTGAATGCATTTAATTTTGTTATTTTTTTGCTTGTAGAGTTAACATAAAAAGTGATCGTTTTTTTTTCTGTTTTTGCGATTTTAGATTGTTGGCACAAATAATAATCCGGCGAGTGCGCTAACCATCACGCCACACACCCACTTGACAATAAATAAATTTCCAAAATAACGGCACTTTTCTCGGTAACTGTACCTGATTACTAAAAAAAGTAAATGACAGATTATTATTTAAAAAATAAGCCTTTTTAGAACGTTTTCTCGTAGCTACAGCGATTCTAGTAGGTACCTCTCCTTTACCGGTTGCCTGAATAAAAAAAAACATCTGTTTACTTTGACCACATTTAGTCCAGTCTGTACGTAACCATCGAAACGCGGAAGCTCATACCATGGCTACCCAATACTCATGGCCCTGAGAATGCAGTTTAACGATTTAAAAGTTTCCTAGAAAGTAAATTTATTATGTGTAAATAAAGGGCAAGAATAAGTACAGAAGTTCAACTCATCTTATTGACTTGATATTTAATTCTGAAGCGGGAAGTTAGTGAAAATTGTTATTAAATACTTAAGTAAATAACTTTCGTTAATATTTTACTTCAATGAGACCTTTTATTGCACTTAACAATTCAGTGTACAAACATCCTACGAATTGTATAAAGGTGAAAGTTCGAGTGCGTTATTGTTGCTCCTTCACGGAAAAACCGCTGAACTGGTTGCGGTGAAACTTGGTATGTGGACAGGTTGAGATCTGGAACAACACATAGGCTAGGTACTTTTGATCTCGATATTTCTGTGAAACCGCGCGGCGCTGCTAGTTGTTAATAAACAAAAACAAACTCACGTCGGCGATGACTACGCAGGATATTTTCAAAGGAGCAGACTTCATTTTGGAACATGTTTTGGTTTTTTATTTATAAGTGCATAACTGACTTAACTAGGTAAGGTACTTATTAATAAACAAGTTTTAAGATACTGAAGCCAACTATGGCATGGCATATCGGACGATTTCCAATCCCTGGATGGAATTCGATAATAGAGAAATCCGAGATATCTATCTGTTATGTAACCTGGAGTGGGGTAGTTTTACTGGGTATAGATCCAGATTGTAGTTTGACTATATATTACATACTAACTAAATCGATTACACTATATGTCGGAGAGGTTCTATTATCCATTTTTGAAGTCGGGCTTTAATTTTTTTATCTATATGCTCAGAAAAACTTTTTTTAAGTGGATCTCCAACACCACAAAGAACTGACACCAGATTTCATGTGCCAAGGACCAGTAGTTTGGGGCTCTGCTTTAATTATTGTAAATGTGAAAGTGTGTGTGTTTAGATGTTTGTTACTCAATCACGCAAAACCTACTAAACCGATTGCGATGAAACTTGGAATATAAGTATATTTTATCCCGATATTCCCGCGGGAACGGGACTTACGCGGGTTAAACCGCGGGGCGCAGCTAGTAGGTATATAAAACAATCAATCAGTCAGGACATTTAATTTTATACATATAGATAAGCTGGCAGCTGTCCTATTTCCCTACGTACAATGTTTGTATGTATAATGTATATTCTAAGTAATCTACAATACCTATTTAAACTTTCACAAAACCAAAACAATGAGTAAAATATATTATCTGCATTAAAAATACAACGTAATTATTATCGCATTCATTTGTTGTTGTTTTAGGTCATTCATTCTATTTGTATCTCATATCCTTTCGGAAAACATTTGCCGGTTTGAAGTCATCACACTTTGAACCTAAAATAACGTACAGACCTACCTGTGGCTATCTCTAGCTTACACTTATTTACATTAATTAATTACAAATTACTTACCTACCTATAATGTTTAATTAGGTGTTTACAATTCAGATATTACATATGTACCTACCAGATCTGATGTCTCGGACATATTCCTTCTCTAAATTCCTTTTAACTACGCGAAATAACAATATTGTTATGTCTATCATACATAATTATGTGCGCTAATAACATCGCTCTTTCGGGGAAGGAAAACATCGTAAGGAAAGTGACACGTTCTAGAACCCATCACGGTCCAAAGGCATGGGACATTCGCCAATCCGGAGTAAGTTCCTGTGGCGTCTTACTACCCTCTAAGAGGAGGCCCTTGCCCTGCAGTAAGACATATTAATGGGCTTATTATTATTTTAAAAATGAAATTAGAGTTGCTGTGGGCCCTCTAAGACGAAGTCGATTAAGGGATAATTTATATTAGACCGTTCACCGTCCGAGCTTCGTTGTTTGTTGCTCGGCCGCCACTTGGTTACAACACACCGATTGAGTGCTCGCCGAGCAATGAACAACGAAGCTCGGCCGTGTGACGGTCTAATATTAATCATCCCTAAAACGTGAATTGAGATCAAATACTAATTAACTGTAGTGGGACTTTGTCCCCACGCGCTTATTTACAAACAATCCACAAGCGCAACGAGCATTCTAACGCTTTACAAGCTTTAGCGAAATGGTTTAAAGAATAACTTAAATCCATGTATTGGCCTTGGTATGGTCGACGTTCGCCATCTTGTTTTTTTTGATCTCTTAATTGTCACTCGATAAAACCTATCTATTTGGATAGAGGACGACTAAATAAACAGAAAACATTCCATCACTGTATTCTAAAGTGAGTCGCTTACTAAACAAAGACTATGATGTAAAAACGTCGGAAGGCTTAGGTAAGTAACTAAATAACTTAGTTTCGTGGCGGCTTAAAGGCTTTGTTTGAGGGCAAAGATTATTTGCTTTAACGTCTTCTTTCGATTGGTAAACGAATCCGACTGCGACAATACGTTTTATAGAACTTTTAAACAGGTTCCTTTTTAAAACTTCATGGGCCCATATCTCCAAAACGAGTCAGTTTAGGACATTATGTGATAGAATGTTTTCTGTTTATTTAGACCTCCTCTATCCAAATATATAAGTAGATTGCATTCAGCGACACGGCGATTTTCTATGGCTTCGGACGGTTTTCAATCTTAAACCTTGAAACAAAGCATTTTTTTCTGTGTGAAATCACGATCAACAAAGCCGGTATAAATAGGATAAATAATAGTACTATGTATACTTCAAATAAGAAGTTGATTGAAGACCGAAGGTCGATGCAATTTGATACCCAACGATATCGGAGTCAAAAAAATCAATTTGCAAACTTACTTATCTTAAAAGTCATTTACACGGTGCCGATTTTCAGATGCATACTACGCTAGGACAGTATTTTTTTTTCGCATTGCATTTTATTCAGTGTTGTTAAAATTCATTGCAATATAACAAGCCTTACTCGAAAAATAAGAGTGTAATGCGTTCCTTATATTCAACTTTGTCGCTTGAGCGAACATTGATTTTTAAACAAAAATCATTGGCCTCTGCGGAAATCGAATCTGCAACCTCCTGCATTGTTATAAAACACTTTATTTGCCGGGTTTAATCGCGTTTTATTCATGATTTTTAAAATGAACCAAGCTTGAGTCAACCTTGAAAAAGCCAACTGTAAAGTTAGCGAAAGCTCGGTTCGTTTTAAAAATCATGAATAAAACGCGATTAAACCCGGTAAATAAAGTGTTTTATTATGCAAAATCGCGAAAACCATAGAAGAAATTCTGCATTGTAGCCAGGTAGTCGCTCGACGCGCCACAGAGGTCGTCAAAAGGTCTTCAAGAGTCGAATAATGAATTATTATACTGGCTAAATAGAATGGCTTGGACATCAGCAACGTGTGAATGGTAAATACATAAGAAACAGGTTAGTTGAGAAAAATACATGAAATGACTAAGACGACTAATGAACAAGTTCTTTTAATTTTTTGCAGGTAGGTCTACCTAATTATAAAACAAGTAAGTGAAACTTTAAAATCTGTTATTATAAACCAACCCGGTAACGCTGAAAACTAACCTTTCCTAGGTTTCCCATGCCAGATTGATCAATAAAAATTTTTCTTATAACGTAAATAGTTACGTTATAAGAAAATATATTATTGATCATTCAATCAATCGGCTAGAATTTTACCTAATTCTCAAAGTAGTCAGCAGACAAATCGAGTTCGAAAAACTATAGCATAATAAAGTTAGGCAGAATTAAAACGGTGCGTACTCAGAAGGTAAATACTTACGTTAAAAGTTCCGTGTTTAAAAATAGAATTAGATAGTTGAACTCAATATTAAGTTCAACTATCTATTTGTGGTCTATTTCGTCCCGATTTGGCTATGCTACCTTTTTTTTTACGTACATGTATGCGTAATTCACCGTTCTTTTTTAGGGTTAAATTTGAATAAAAGCTTTTATTTACAAAGCGCCTGGCTTCAACAGTACTTCAATGGGCGACCGTTTAAGTGTGGATTTTTGCACTGCAGTAGGTAGGTGAAGTAAGGTAAAGATTGTATGTCAGTTCCCTGCGGGATTTTCGGGATCAAAAGTAACCTATGTTACTCTCCATCATTTAAAGTATCTCTATGCAAATTTTCATCCAATAAATAGTTATCACCCGCGTAAGTCCCGATCCCGCGGGATTTTCGGGATTAAAAGTATTCTATGTTACTCTCCATCATTTAAACTATCCTTCTGCAAATTTTCATCCAAATCGGTCGAGCCGTTTCACCGTGAAGAGGGAACAAACAAATAAACAAACAAACAGACTTTCGGATCTATAATATTAGAGTAAGATTAGTAAGAAGTAAGAAGTAAAATAAGTAAGATTTTTAACTTGCCCTGTTAGGATGGGACAAATCTTGCGAGTTCAATTTGACCCACTTCCCGGTTACTGATTGAGCTGCAATTTTGCATACATGAGTAAGTCGGGTAACAATGTAATATTATTATTATGACATGATGCTGATCTGATGATGGAGCTGGAAGGTGGCCATAGGTACTCACTAATTAAACATCATAACCGCATCAAGCTTGGGCTCGTTTAATTCGCCTTGACGAGTACATTGGTGTTCGATGGTCACCAGGGTCTGATGATGGAGCTGGAAGGTGGCTATTGGTTTGGTACTCACTAATTAAACGACATAACCGCATAGAACTTGGGCTCGTTTGATTCGTCTGGATGAGTACTTTGGTGCTCGATGGTCACCAGGGTCTGATGATGGAGCTGGGAGGAGGCCATTGATACTCACTAATTAGACGACATAACCGCATCGAGCTTGAACTCATTTGATTCGTCTTAACAAGTACTTTGGTGCTCGATGTTCACATTACCGAAATTATATGCTCACACCATACCTACTACCGACGCGATCAAAAATTACGAAAATTACCTACGATAGCGATATACCGTCCGTTCGTATAGATTTTGGTAATGACGGCATTCACATCATAAGATTCAAATAAGTTCAGTCCCAGCTAAATATAATCACGACACAGCTGAAAGAAGAATGCTGCCAATTGTTTTGTCTTGAGCTTCAACTGTGGACGAAATGCAGGGAACTACTGTCGACCATGCCGTTGTGTACTTAGGCTCGAAGCTTTTCGCTGCTGGTCAAGCATACACGTGGCCTAAAGTAGCGTAAAATCATTAGAAGGTCTACTTATTGAAGTCTTAGACTGTTCAAAATTAACCTAAACGACCATGCTCTAAATGAGATAAACAGGCTGAAAAACTTGTCCAGCAGCGAAAACTAAAAAGTTAAAAATAAATTAAAAGTAAAAAAACTTTTAAAAAAGCTTTTATTTAAATGCGCTTAAAAGAATAAAGTAAATTTTTCGTAAATTTGTTTTATTGCTCAAGGCATATCTTCTAGAAATATTTTAAAGGAAAAAAACATCTTAAACTTTGAACTCGCGTTTCTGCGTCTGCGTCTCTACGCAGAGACGCGAGTTCAAATCTCGTCGCGAGTGAATTTTTGAAGACGAATTTCCTATGAAATATTTAAAGAAAAAATTTCCTCTACAACTTTCACTATCAAATAACGTCATTAAATAATTTACATGACATATAAGCGTGTCGAGATATTTGAAGACAAACAAGTACGTTTATTTAATAACGTGATCAAAATTTTAATTAAATCAAATTAAATAAATACCGGTACTTAAATCTCGCGACAAACTTTTAATCATGTAAATTGTTTCATGACGTTAAGTTGATAGTGGTTGTAAAGGAATCATTTTTTTTAATTACCTATTTTTAGCGCATTTAAATAAAAGCTTTTCGTTTTCTTTAAATTAATTTTATTTTCTCTCTGTTATCAGCCATATATGACTTAGGATAATAAGTCTTAAATTCACTTGTTCACTGTTCACTTGCTCGATTAATTAAAAACTGTAAAAACATAACCATAGGCAGTCGGTTAAAAACGAATGTGAATTGCTTCTGAAGGTCATTCAATCGTCCTTCGTTCACTACACATTAAGCAACCTTGGCATCTTAGCAAATAAATATGCCTTGACGAAGATGAGAGAGAATCTTGACACAATTTCTACGCAGCTATACGTAACATTCACTTTTCTAATGGCATCGTCACGTCAGTTTGCGGTAAGGCCTATGGGTAATGGTGCAGCCAAACTATGCTCTCCGCGCACTCAACTTTAAAAAACTGTAGGCAGGGCAGTTTATAAGCAGTTCTGCCTTTAAGTTTTGAAGTTGGAGGTTTTTCTTGTATTAGAATTGGGCAAAATTTCAAAATAAAACTAAGTATAACTAACAACTGAACTGAAATTGGTAGGTACTTTATCGACTCAAGCTATATTCGCCAAATAAAATTTTATCGATAGGTAAACTTACATAAGTCAACTGTATCACACGACCCCATTTCGGGGTAGTTAATTAGAGTAAGGGCAATACTAGAACTGCTTGCTTTTACTGAGTACTTCAGATAAACCACCTTAATTTAAAAAAAATGCTCTCCATAAATCAGTCTTCAAAGTGTAGAAAACACTTTAAAATCAAAAAGATAAACCACCTTGTTTAAACATAGGCCTATACATAGGTATTGTAGCCACGCATCGTCTCTGCTTTCTTGCCTCGCTGTTTCCCACCCTTCTCACGCGAGTTTTTGGCTCTGCTATAAGGTAAGTAAGCAAATTCGTCAAGTAGGTAAGTAGTAGGTACCAGGCAATAATTACATACATAAATATGTTTGGAAACAAACGATTCTTGATTCTTGTTCGTACCCATCGTAGTCTTACCTACATTAATCTTTATTTCCATATCTACTGGTATTGTAAAGATAAAACGATGACCAAACGAACATATATACTAGCTGCGCCTGGCGGTTTCACCCGCGTAAGGCCCGTTCCCGCGGGAATATCGGTATAAAAACTAGCCAATTCGTTATTTGGGCATTAGACCTAAATGTAGTCGTCGAGGTAGTCAGCTAATATAAAGCCGAAATTATTTGTTGTCTACATAACTGGGATTTGGCCTTATGCGACTGAAACTGCGGGACGGAGTTATTATAGTGAGTGGACTATAATTATTATAAATATTCATGTTATAGTTTCCCTTTATAGTTTGTTTGTCCGTGTGTCCGCCTGTCTGTCCGCAACTTATTAACTGTGTTGCGTATCTATCTAATATGCGTATCGGTCTATCCGGCTATTACAGGTGTGTATAATTACTAGGTATTTGGTAACGTTGCCCATTTGCTAACACCTAGGTACGAGGGGCGTTCAATAGATATGTCATTGGAATCGAAGTCGATTTGTAAAAAGTTTCAGCCCGCTAGCTAGTCGGGAAGTGCCTCAAATTGAAGTTGCATAATTCCGCTCGGACCGACAAACAAACAAGAATAGTGAGCGTAGTAAAACGTGGGAATAATCGACTTTAAAAAGGGGAAGGTTTACCTTTTCTAGTTGCTTTGAGTCCGACCTTAGATTATGTAAACGCTTATAACCCAGTCACTGGATCCAGTGTCGAGGCAATCCAGTCCAGGAATGAAAAATTTCATCGGGAATACTGAATCTAGCACTGGCGCGACAGCGCTGGAATGGCTTCAGATCAGTTTATAGTATACCAGTATTATCCCAGCATTAGATTGCCTCCTCACCGGATCAATGTAAATCTGCTCTAAGCGCAATTATTTTTCTCTTTTTGAAGTCGTTTCGAAGAACCCCAAAATAAACCCTTATAACCTTCCAGAACCTTGCAGAATAACCTTAGAGATAATAAACCATTCAATGACTTTATTTAGGTAGGTATATTGTTAAGACATTTTTACTTAAACTAATAAATTTCCCACCAAAAGCGCCTCTTGCAGACTTTTGATAATTTTACAAGTTTTTTACTCAAATTTAATACTTAGTTTGAGTAAATTACGAGTATACCTACTGGCAAAAGAGGAAGATAACTCGAATGAGGTAAGTATAAAATAAGCTTGGAGAGTAGGTCCCAAAGTTGTACCAAATAAGGGACAAGTATTTTATAAATAGTCAACATCAATGACAAAGACGGCAAAGATAACCTTTTAACAATTTTTCACTTATTTCATATGTTTTATAATTATAGCAATTAAATATAAAACTCATTTATACACATATTAGGAAGGAACATATAGGTAAGTACCTACTTTTATTGTTCACTATTGAAATTAATAATTTTAATTACTTAATTTAAAATAAAATAACTTCCTTCCCTGTTTTTTTGCAATATGACGAAATTTAATTGTGATGAAGAGCTTTTGAAGATAAAGAGATTAGAAAAATATATTCAAGGAAAAATGCAATAGTTAAAAGGCTTTTGTTATTACTTCACGCAAAACTAGTGAAACGATCGACTAAACTAGGTATGAAGATGGCCGAAATACGTCATCATCATCTCAGCCCTCGTCCACTGCTAAACATAGGCCTCCATACCGAGCCACAAATAGTTTTCGCATATGGAGGTATCGCAAGCTACCTCCATCTACCGACTCCTCGCGACCGCTACAATGTCGTCAGTCCGCCGAGTAGGTGGTCTTCCAACACTCCGTTTCGCATTACATCGTGGTCGCCACTCGAGGACTTTTACTCCCCAACAGTTATCTGTCGTCCGAGCTTTATGATATGTATCTGTATATACCTATGTCACCGAAAAATAACAAAATCCGCAAGTTTATAAATTTACCGCGAGACGTCGCAAATTGATAAGTTTGCGAAAATGGGGGCGTAAAATAATACCTACAATTTATCTCTCGTTTAGAATCCTACGAAAGTTTGTAAATTTCCTAGAAAATTTATAAATTTGCCGATTTTGTTATTTTTCCGGTGACATATTTATACATAGGCTTATTGATTTTGAGCACAATTTTACCCAACTCACAACATCGACTGTAAGAACCGTATCCTTATTGCAACTTATAACAGGTTAGATAGGTATACCAACCTACCCGACCGCTTGATTAAAATCTGATTCACATTTTAAAATCTTGTAAGACGAGACTTGCTAATACCTACCGAGTGGTCTCATAAAAGTTTATTTTAGCATAAATTAGTTGCCATTATTAAAATTTACTTAAAAAAATTGAATGTTAAAAAACCTGCTAAATAAGTTCTAGAACATTTTGGAGGAAGTCACCCTGTAGTTCGAAGATTAGTTTAAAGTTTTAAACACATAGTATATTAATTAGCTCTTCTTTTTCTATATCCAAGTAATGACCGCGCCAGGTGTTGCTTAACTCACTTCGTATGAATGATCGAGCGGGCGTCTAAGTAGGTAGTTAAAATAATAGTAGCTATGTTTAACCATAAAATATATTTTTTAAAAAAACTTCTTTGACTAGGTACTTAATATGTGACGGTGACGCGCGGTCACCTAGTAAGTACAGTCAGCATCCAAAGTCGATGACCACATACAGATTTTATCTACACATCATAATTGTGGGAAGTCAAAAGAAGACAGATATTGAAAAAGTAAAAGGGAAGATCGTTTTTTTTTCAGAATATTTGTCGTGTTATGACACCCCATAATTATTATTTTAATTTTTTGAAATTTCGCGATCTTTCCCCCGTTCCCCGAGGTTCCCGCGACCCGCACTAAGTGTTTCGCTACTTCATTTCTCATTCGCACCACGAGAGATTGGTATCAGCTGTCTGAAACTGTATTCCCTGGCAAATACATTTTTTGGGGTCTTTAAGTCGCTTGTGAAATACCTTCTAGGTCAGCGTGCTTCATCATAGACTGCATCATTACATAATTGTTTTTTTTTTATTATTTGCGGTTTTTTTTTTAATTATTAGCTAAATGATGTGCCTCCACGACTTATAAGAGATCATGGTAGGATTATGTAAATTATAGCATTAATTATAATCATAATGTGGTAATCAAGTTTTGACGCTGACCGTACCTATTTCTTACGTCGGCCATTGTTGATTTAATTTATAAACGAAATGTGTAAATGAAATTAACATTAATTCAATAAAACATTGCACCTTGCCTACTATTTAGTGGAAGTAATGAAAGAGATAATTCGCTCTACCATAACCGCTTCTCGTTCTTTTGTCGCTCTAAAAATAAAGCTTAATAGTTTCTTTATAATTTTGTCTTAGGTTTTCGCAATTTTGCATAATAATACACAATATTTACCGGATTTTATGCCAACTTTTTCTAGCATAATTATTTGATGTGTTTATAAAAAAAACTGAAAGATCATGGTAGGGCAGAATGTCAACATTAAGTCATCACTTCACAATTATTATTGTCGTTACTATGCGCTTGTAATATTTATACAGAGGAATTTTTATTTTCAAAGTTACCTATTTATTACTCACCTACCTTATTCCGCGCTACCATGCTCGTTTGTCGTTGCTATGTCGTCCTTTTGTCGTTAACAAAAATAAAGAAAATTTTAAATAAAAAATACCCCGACTACTTTTAAAACCCACCGATAATTTAAAAAAATCTTTTTTTTAAGTTTTTTTTTTTTAATTACGTATTTGATGTGTTTTATTTTTCTATTTTTATTTTTTTTAGCTGAACGACAACGCGACGACTTATAAGACATCATGGTAGGGCCTATTATGTAGGAAAGTTATTATGAAACTACCTTATTGAAATTATTTTGATAAAACCAATAGGGACATATTGAATCCATGGGAGGAAAATGAATGCTTTCATCCCAATGCGATGCGCACCTACAGCAAAAATCAATATTTATAAAATTAAGTTGCTTTGGCTTTTGTACTCAGGAATATCTACGTTGTATGGAGAATGCTCAGGCCTAAGTTCTCTAAGAAGACACCGTTCAAATTGGACCAGCTATTGGAACATAGCTCCATTTTGAACGGTTTCAAATTTGGCACTTCAAACCACTTTTCATTCGAAATTGTTTCACTCCTTATAGAAGAAATTTGGATTATTGAATAGATTTACGTGATCTAAAGCTACTGTGTTAGTATTTTTGTTTTATTTCCGCTAAATTAAAAGATATTGTATGTTAAGGTTTCACAGTTAGGAGCCCTACACCATATTCTCCTAAGTTAGGAGAGATTGAGCCGCCATTATTTTAGGTTTGGAGCTCTTAATTGTGAAACTTTAAAAAAAAAAAAAAACACAATATATTTTAATCTAGCGGAAAATAAACGAAAATACTAACACCGTGGCTTTAGATCTCGTAAATCAGTTGAATAATCCATATCTTGTGTTTTAGGAATGTCTTTAAAATTTCATTTATGCACCTCTACCCCCTAGGTCTGGGGCTCTATTTTTGAACCAAATAAGGCATTTCGAGCGATTTTAATACCTCGATTTCTACTGATTTTCGTTCAATTTTTGTAATCTTTCTACGTGAATCGCAAGTCCACAACGAGTGGTATCAACCACTCGCAGCTGGAGTCCGGCACCAAACGATAATCAGCAGATATCGAATTATTTAAATCGCCTGAAGTGCTACGAGCGATTCAAAAATAGGGCTCCTGAGCCCTAAAGAAAAACGCCGATCGATTTTCTATCTGTCATTTGACAGCCTTGGACAAAACACCAATACGTTGTAGGGTATAACGAAATTGACACTAATTTTCTGAAAGTAGTAGATTCTCGGTTCGAAGGTTATATCCATTAGGTACCTACGGGTTACAGAGCCAGCAGAGTAAGTAATTCCTAGATTTGATAAAATGGTTTCGTATATTTTGTATGTTATTGTTTTCTACATTTTGGTGTAGTATCAAAAAAAAAACCTCCGTAAGTAGTATCTTAGCTTATATTAGATTTGAAGTTATTTAGGTATGTTGGGTATGTTAAGTAGGTATATACAGGGTGAACCATTTCGATGGACTTTCAGAGGGAAATCCTAAACTATGTTGAAAGAGAAAAGTAGAAAGGAGTGGCGTTATTAGATTTTTGTAAAATTGATTATCCTTGCCAGATTTGTCTCTTTGCATAAAAACAAACACCCTATATTATTGTACCGATCGATGATGCTAAAGATCAGACCTATTACAACGACCTACTCGATTTAAACAACTGCACTAGCATTTCTCATCGTGATAGATCTATCATGTTCCAATTTCCAAAAATATTTACAAACTGGTCAACGTAAGAGCTTTGATGTAAGCATTGTTGAATACCATTTTGAACAATTGAGTGTATAAAGGAAAATTTATGTACCCTATTTATATTTTATATGACAGACTATGTAATCCTAAGAAACTAATTTCGTTCTTTTGTTTTTTAGATCAGCAGTTATTTAAAAAAAATAGAAAATATTTGGTTGATGACGTCAACAGACCTCTGCCACACGGATGGAATATCCCCCTGAAATCCCATCGGAATGGTTCCCCCTGTATATGTAGGCTAAATATGTTTGATAACTACTAATTGATTTTAGTTTTTGTAAGCTATTTAACTTTTTATATGTTCCATTAGGTTCTTGCAGTATTTTAGCTAGTAAACAGGAACAAATTACAATGTTAATTACATAAACAATGATAATTTACTCACTGTTAAAAATTCCACAGAAACCTTTTGATTTATTGATGATTTTATAAAATAAAGGAAGTAAGGTTTCTATAATGAGAAAATAAATGAGAAGCCATAAGTAGGTATGTAGAAATTAGATTTCATTCAATACATTTGGTTGGTTCTAAAGAATCACCTTGGATTCAAGGTTCTATACTTTTTTTAGATAGGCCTCAATGAAAAGCTTCCTAATTTGTTTTTTGTAGAAATAAATGTGTAGAATATCATTGATAAAGAAATATAATAATACTAGGGTACTTATAACATAAGTTTTGTAAAATATTGTTTAGGTACAATAGAGTAATTTAGTGTAGGTAAATAACATAATAAATAATTAAAGCAAGCACGTTGTACTTTATATGCCTACTAACAGCGCAAAAGTCAAAGTCTTTTTTTTTTATTTAACTAGCTGCGCCCCGCGGTTTCACCCGCGTAAGTCCCGTTCCCGTTTCAGTTCCCGCGGGATTAAAAGTATTCTATGTCCTTCTCCTGGTTCTAAGCTACCTCCCCACCAATTTTCAGACAAATCGATTAAGCCGTTCTTGAGTTATAAATGGTGTAACTAACACGACTTTCTTTTATATATATAAATAGATTGGATGTATATAATTTTTATTTAATTGCATGGATAATTTATCACTTTAAATACGTCGAGTGTTCTTACAACTATGACTCTAGTGTGGCTTCGGAACGCGCCCTCCGATGAGAAGAATCCACAAGAAACTCATGGGTTATTTTTTGTGATCATGTGCGCCCCGTGGTTTCACCCGCGTAGGTAATATAGGTATAAAAAGTAGCATGTTACATCGCGAAAATGTAACTTTCTATTGCTGAAAGGACTTTTGAAATTGGTCCAGTAGTTTCGGAGAATATTCGTTACAAACAAACAAATAAATCTTTCCTCATTATAGCATTAGTAAAAATAGATAGACCCATTTTTTTTTCAAATAACCAACATGGCAAATCTAAGGCTGAAATGTATAGTTCGTACCTACTTTGTATAAGCGCAGACTTACCTAAGCTTGAGCTAAGCAAAAACTTTGACTTAGGACAATTTTGGTATTTATAACGCGATCTTTGCAACTTGCTTAGCTCAAGCTTAGCATAGTCTCAGAAAATATTACCCAAGTAGCGATATTTCTCATTTCTACCACACTTAAAATTTGAGAGCAACTTAATTAACTTAAAATTTGTGAGCTATTTAACAAAGTACGGACTTATTATAGCCCGTACTTTGTGTTTCAGTCTAAGAACCGCTGTAGCTACCAGTAAACGTATTTTATATTGTATTTTTCCCTGCCTTCAAGTCATTCATTTTGGTTCCCTCTATCTACTTATATTAAAGAGAACTTAACCGAACAGAACGCATGGCCCCTGTTTTACTGATCTTTGTGGTATAAGTAATCCCCATAGAATAGCAGCTTTTGTGGTGTTTTTAGACGCATGCATCCTTACTCTTAGCACATGAACAAAGAGGGTGAGACGCAGTAAAAAAATCAAGGATACCGTATGTGTTAACTTATAAATCAGACATTCGAAACAGAAACAAAAGTCGACCGCAACAAAAATAAAAGACGATCAAAATACTTAATGTAGGAACAAAGACGAAAAAAATTATAAGTTTTATAGTGTACTAGCTGCGCCCCGCGGTTTCACCCGCGTAACTTCCTATCCCGTAACGTTAATGATCCCTCACGTATGTCATACCAGGTGTTGCTTAACGATCATTCAAAGTACTATATAATATTTCTACCTTTAAACCAACCTTGTACCAAGTTTATGAATATCGGGTCACCTGCTCTTTTTCACCCATCACGTATGTTGTACCAAGTGTTGCTTAACCCGTACGATCATTCAAAGTACCCTATATATTATTTCTACCCTGTACCAAATTTTATTCATATCGGTTTACGGGTTGTTGAGTTAGAAATAGAAATACACGACTTTATTTTTCAGAGCTGCCGTCCCGCGGTTTCACTTGCGTAAGTCCCAATCCCGAGGGAATATCGGGATCAAAAGTAGCCTATGTCACATCTGGATAATGTAGTTTTCTATTAGTGAAAGAATTTTTGAAATAGGTTTAGAAGTTTCTGAGATGACCCCCAAAATACATACATACATACATGTTACCAACGTAACCTCTTCAAAATATTAATTACCAACATAAAACAAAATATTAAGAATCAAAAATACAATGAGATATTGCAAAATAATTATTAAAAAGCACTGCAGTTTGGTGACACTACCGTCTCGCATGGAGCCGACCGATTGAGCCGCGCGGCATGATGCCTCACAGAGCTGGCTGGCCACCCTCATCATCGTCGCCCGCTACGTGTATAATATGTACGCTTGGTACTTATTAATTATTTATTGTGGAGTTATTTTAAAACTGTAATATCTCGTGAGATATTCATTGAAATCAAGTGATGTTAAGGACAATTATGTTTAAAATTAAATACTTTTAATGAATAACGTATTTATTTGGATAAGGATTAATATCATATTTACAAAATTACCTTCGGAAACAATGCATTGTTCTACAATAAATTTCATTACTCTAAAAGATGTTATATTGAGTCAACCTTAAGAGTTAGACATATACTGTCGCGGACTATTTATTAGATCCTATTTAGAGGAAGAATTCTCTCATAAATGGTTTTTATGTAACTTTGACCGTTTACTCAGCGCACGCGACAGAATCTCGGAAAAGGGGGATTTTTTTTCCCGTTTTTGCAACATATTTAATGGATGCTCCGCTCCTATCAGTCGTAGCGTGATGTAATATAGCCTATAACCTTCCTCGATAAATGGACTATCAAACACAAAAAGAATTTTTCAAATCGGACCAGCAGTTCCTGAGATTAGCGCGTTCAAACAAACAAACAAACAAACAATCAAACAAACTCTTCAGCTTTATAATATTATATTATACTAGCTGCGCCCCGCGGTTTCACCCGCGTAACTTCCTATCCCGTAACGTTAATGATCCCTCACGTATGTCATACCAAGTGTTGCTTAACGATCATTCAAAGTACTATGTAATATTTATACCTCTAAACCAACCCTGTACCAAGTTTTATGAATATCGGGTCACCCGCTCTTTTTCACCCATCACGTATGTTGTACCAAGTGTTGCTTAACCCGTGCGATCATTCAAAGTCAACCCTGTACCAAATTCCATTCATATCGGTTTACGGGTTGTTGAGTTAGAAATACACGACTTTATTTTTCAGAGCTGCCGTCCCGCAGTTTCACTCGCGTAAGTCCCGATCCCGAGGGAATATCGGGATCAAAAGTAGCCTATGTCATATCTGAATAATGTAGCTTTCTATTAGTGAAAGAATTTTTGAAATCGGTCTAGAAGTTTCTGAGATTACCTCCAAAATACATACTTATATACATGTTACCAACGTAACCTCTTTATAATATTAATTACCAACATAAAACAAAATATTAAGAATCAAAAGTACAATGAGATATTGCAAAAGAATTTTTAAAAAGCACTGCAGTTTGGTGACACAACCGTCTCGCATGGAGCCGACCGATTGAGCCGCGCGGCATGATGCCTCACAGAGTTGGCTGGCCACCCTCATCATCGTCGCCCGCTACGTGTATATATGCACGCTTGGTACTTAGTAATTATTTATTGTAGAGTTATTTTAAAACTGTAATATCTCGCGAGATATTCATTGAAATCAAGTGATGTTAAGGACAATTATGTTTAAAATTAAATACTTTTAATGAATAACGTATTTATTTGGATAAGGATTAACATAATATTTACAAAATTACGTTCGGAAATAATGCATTGTTCTACAACAAATTTGATTACTCTAAAAGATGTTATATTGAGTCAACCTTAAGAGATAGACATATGCTGTCGCGGACTATTTATTAGATCCTTTTTAGAGGAAGAATTCTGTCATATATGGTTTTTATGTAACTCTGACCGTTTACTCAGCGCACGCGACAGAATCTCGGAACAGGGTGATTTTTTTCCCGTTTTTGCAATATTTTTCATGGATGCTCCGCTCCTATCAGTCGTAGCGTGATGTAATATAGCCTATAACCTTCCTCGATAAATGGACTATCAAACACAAAAAGAATTTTTGAAATCGGACCGGCAGTTCCTGAGATTAGCGCGTTCAAACAAACAAACAATCAATCAAACAAACAATCAAACAAACTCTTCAGCTTTATAATATTAAGTAAGTATAGAGTATAGATAAGTATAAAGTATAAGTATAAGTATAAGTATAAGTATAGATTAGTATAGATAGTAATTATAGTAATAGTATAGAAGACTAGCTGCGCCCCGCGGTTTCACCCGCGGAAGTGAAAAACAAGCTATTTTCACGGGCGCGGGCGGCCGAGCGTTTCTCGAGCGGTTGCACTTTTTCGTTCATTATTCGGGTTCTACTAATTAGATTTCGATGCAAAGTATACCACAACGTTCCTCGAAAAAAGAACTATCAAATATTGAAAACCAGATTTTAATCGGATAAGTAGTTTTTAATTTTTTAAGGAACCAACAGAGAAACAGACAGACAGACATGAATTTTAAAAATTATATAATTTTGTTCTACTACTTTTTCTAAGCGCTCTAGACAACTTTTTTTAAATTTACTTCCAAGTACAGACTTTTTTTCCTTTATTATAAGTACAGATATAGATAGATAGATGTGAAAAACGCGTCGGGGCGCGGCGTGACATCCCACTACACAGACTCACACTTCGTTCACAAAACTCAAGCTCAACGTTATTTCACTTCTGGACAGCTTCTTTCAGATTTTTAAAATCGCTAGGTAAAAAGTTAAAAGTTTAATTTTTAATTGTGTGTTTCCGCAATTAGCCCTTCTATCGGGCCTTTGTGCGTGATTTTAAGCCGTGGGTTTTCTCACGATGTTTTCCTTCATCGTAAGAGCGATATTAATAGCGCACATAAATTTTTCTTTAAGAAAAAGACATTGGTGCGCGGCTGGAGATTTGAAACCACGACCTTCGGAATTAAAGTCGGGGTAACTACCATTAGACCAACACCGTTTGTAGGTTACACCTACATACGCATTATAATTATAAAGGGATTAAACAGGACTGATATTCTGAAAATAAGAAATAGTGAGAAAGAGTTATTTTCAGATTGTATATTCTGTTTTGATATCCTAAAATCATGATATAATTACTATTGCAATTTTAAATTCAATTTTGGTATAATTTATGAGTATAGGTAATAGTTATGTATTAATTCACAATTATGAAGTAATTATTATATCACTCATTTATTTTCATTCTTAAATTAAGTTTTTATAAAAATAAACTAAATACAAAATATATACATTACACCACAAAACCTACAAACAAAATTCTTAGAGCAGCAGGACAGGGCCCAGGCTACCGATGGTTAGGGCCGCAGAGACAGTAATCTTCTGACGATACGTGCCGTATCAAGGACGACTGCCTTCTGGATCTGACCCTTAACCCAACCGTCAAGCGATAGCCTCTTGAGGTGTTGGTCGAGGCTCGGCTATTAACCCATTTGCCGACACGACAAATGGGTAATAATTAAAATAATTATTGAATAAATAATAATAATAATGAATTACTATAATAATAATAATTATTATTATGTTGGCTTTACTTTACTATAACTGTTGTGTACATTATTTTTGTTATATTATACAGATATCGTATTTCCTACTAATTCCTACACAAATACTTTACCTTTCACTTCTTGTCCATCCAAAGGAAACTGAAAGAAATCGTTTTAAGCGCTCATTGTGTCATCTAGGTTTCAGTTTTTTTCTGTTTTTCTATAACGTATAAGTAAGACCGGTAACTTCTGGAAACCATGACATTTGGAAGTAATTGGGGGAGGCCTTTGCCCAACAGTGAAACACTATAGGCTAAACATATAATAATAATGTAATTTTATGTTTTGTTGTTAGGTACACTAAAGAATTAATCAGTAGGTAAATTAATCAATGTGGTCATCGACTATTGAAGCCGTTTGTACTGCGCTACGAGGCTTACAAACTATTAAGTAAACTGTGGTTGTACCTACAGGGAACAAGTAATAAATAACCAGAAAGAAACCCACTAATATATTGGTTTATTGTTTTTTTAGGAAGGAACTGGTAATGACCGCTCCACCTTGATCAATTTGCGACGATTTATCAAAGCCGTTTGAAAACCTGTCCTAATGAAATATCAACAGAACTTAATTAGAACCTTATTATGTCCCCACATAATGAATTATGTACTACGTAATTGATGTATTTAAATTGAAAGATATCATATTGACTTGACTAAAATATTCATATATCAAACGTCGTATTTACTTTATAACTACATAATAATAGTATCAAATTAATAGTTTATTTGCATAAAAAATCTCCTTCGAAATGATTAATTAAGAATAAATAGGGTTACCCCGTGGTGTGGTGTGTTGTGCCGTGGTGTGTAATAGGGTTACCCACGAGATAACCCTATTACAGATTACGTTACGGACATTACGGAAACAGATATGTTTCCGTAATGTCGTAAAAGATAACTAAGGGATTTGGGCAAGACAAGCGAACATGGAGTTCTTCCCGTGCGATGGCGAGTATTGCTTGCTCCCAAGGGTTAGTGTCAAAATATTGCCTAAATTGACTAACCTACTGTGCCAACCCAAACTCAGCCAGTTAGTCAGTCAGCCCGTCAGTGGCGACACTATAACATATATATAAATAGTGCGTGGAAGAGAATGATCTGTGCCTACTCCAAATAATTTGGGGTTTTAGCGGACTCTGGGCTCTTGAGAGGGATAAATATTTTACTATTTTATTACAAAAATCAACCCTTTACGTACAACTCAAAAAAAGGTTGTTTTTTAAAGGGTTTTGTGTAGCGCTCCATTTTTAAAAACGGAAAAGCATAGGTCCCCGATTGCAAAATTTGCCACTTGCTTACCTACCCTAAACATGACACTCAATTTAAAAGATTGTATTGAAAGACCTACAAGATATGGGGTAAATTATACATTAACCTACAACGTAACCCTAAAATTCACCCTATATTCTGCAGTAATCTGCAGATATGATCAAATTCCAAATGATGCATGTTTGGTTGTAAAACTATAGTATGATTCATATTTTATCTAAAATTTTCATTTTAGTATTTAATATTCTTGCAAGTTATTTTTATTTATACCTACCTAGTCTTCCGCTAAAATGTGAACACGGAAGAAATGGAAATAAAAACGAGTATTTCTAATCACAGGAAATTGATCGAAGTAATTGAATAGTACCTTACTGCTTACTTATTCATTACTTATCTGAAAAAATATAATCGCAAACTTATTCATTATGCGATTGATTATGTCATTTTTTATTACATTTTTAATTTAATATACCTACCTTATATTAAAGTCGAGCGTCTATATCTACTTAGGTACTACTATACAAAGAACAAGTTCTGAACTTTTTTACATACTAGTCATGCCTGTATTCTGATGTTAATTTGTCTCATCGCTGCGTCCCACGGTTTCACCCGCGTAAGTCCCGATCTCGTGGAAATATCAGGATCAAATCTTGCCTATGATACTTCTGGATAATGTAGCTTTCTATTGATGAAAGAATTTTTGAAATCGGTCCAGTAGTTTCAGAGATTACCCCCAAATATACTTACATACATTATTACCAACATTTCCTCTTCATAATATAAATAAATAATAGATAGATTAATTATTATAGATTTGATTTAAGAATGCCGCAACTCTGTCCAGTTTTTTTTTATAAGGATTCGTACAAAAGTTTTTTGAACTACAGCTTTTGAATCGTTTGTGGATTCTTGACAGCCCCTGGAGCCTTATTTTTGAATCGCTCGTTGCACTTCAGGCGATTTAAATAATTCGATATCTGCTGATTATCGTCCTGCTGCGAGTAATTGCTACCACTCGTTGAGGACGTTCGATTCACGTAGAAAAATTACAGAAATTGTACGAAAACCAGTAGAAATCAAGGTATTAAAATCGCTTTAAATGCCTCATTTGGTTCAAAAATAGAGCCCCTGTGGCGCGTCGGGCAAAACGCCTGACTGCAATGCAGAAGGCTGCGGGTTCGATTCCCGTCGGGTGCAAATATTTATGCTTAAAAGTAAATATTCGTATCTGGTCTGGGTGTCTTTCTATGTATAATACGATTGTATTGCTGTAGCCTGAGATACAAGCTTTTCGCTTAGTTCAGGCACAGACGTTGTACTGTATTTGCTTGTGCTTGCTAAAATAAATAAATTTATTATTATTATTTTTTAATATTTCTTTTTGTTTTTATTGCTCAAGGCATTTTAAACTTAGAAATATTTTTAGCAAGGAAATATAATCCAAAAAATCACCATGACAGGATTCGAACCTGCGTCCTTTCGCTAACCAGGCGACTGCTCTAACCACTGAGCTACACAGGAATCATGTGTCATAATATAATTTCTCGGCCATATCTCTCCTTGCTAATTGTTTACCAACTAAGGCTTGGTTTTAGCGCCATCTGCCGGTCAAGCTTTGCATCTTATTTACTGACTCAGGTGGTTCACTTTACAGTAAACATACCCAACATGAGATGCGCTTTCACTCCAATCCAATATTTCTAATCTGATATTTTTTTTAGAAATATTAGATTATTTATTATATTATTTATTAATTATTGCAAAATTGTAGTTAATTTTAAACAGAGTTGAGACAAATAAATGTCCGTCATAGTAGGTTGGTTGGTTGGTATACCTATGCGATTTTTTATTCAAATTGGTGCGGACCTGTTTGGAACATTTTAGCATAAACTACCGACACTCGGCTAGAGAATTATAGGTTGTTGTCTAGGTGCCTAAATCATCTTTTCCGAGTGCTAGGTCATTTTATTAGATAAGAATTATAAAAATTTCTAAGGGTTGTTGTTCTAACTGTCGAATCCTAAAAATTACATCATGCGTTTCTTGGGGTTGCATAGGTCGGGATTTAAGCGGGTTAAACCGTGGGACCTAACCAAGGTACAAAATCTGAAAAAGATTTTATTGCGTTTTTATTTTTGATTAATCATTAATCAATCACCCACGGTTTATCAGACTTTTTCGGATAATAGTAGTTTACACACCTACTGCTCTACAAAGTTACTATATTTGACCAAAAAGGTCAACATAAAGCGACTCTTTATTCCCTAGGTGCATAAAGTGCACATTATGCACCTAGGGCATAAAGTAATTTAAATTTGGAACTAAGGTTCTGGTAGCATACGGCCATTTCGAACTGGCCACCTAGACATAACACATAAAAAAAATAAAAACTGGGCAATTTTTTTCTATTTTCATGGACGGAAGGGTAAAGCAAAAAGTTTTGGTTAGTATAAAGCCCCAACTTTTTTTTTTCATCAGCTAAGGCCGATGTGTGGTTTCGTCATTTTGATGTAACATTGTTAAATTTAATTAATTTATAGCTGTCAATATATTTCATATACGTTGCATTATTCTATTTTTTTGTTGTTAGTTAAATACTTATTTTTGTAGCCCTTTTATTGTCTCGCAGTAGATGTGTAAAGTAGAGTATTCACCTCGGTACTAAAGTCTGTCTTTATCTTGGGCGCTTGAATCCCACGCTTCACTCAGGACTCTAGGTACATAACTCCTTCGCTTCGCTCAGGAGTTAAGTTTTTAACACCCTCGCTGCGCTCGGGAGTTAACCCTCTAGAGTCCTTCGTACGCTTTGGATTCAATATGACGCCCGCTATATAAGACAGGACTTTAGTACCTCGGTGCATAAACTACTATTATGCTCTAGGTGTATAATGTGCACTTTATGCACCTAGTATAACTTTGTAAAGCCGTAGATGTGTAATAGTAGTTTATGCACCGAGGTACTAAAGCCCTGTCTTATATAGCGGGCGTCATATTGAATCCAAAGCGTACGAAGGGCTCTAGAGAGTTAACTCCCGAGCGAAGGAGTTAATGTTACATCAAAATGACGAAAGCAAACATCGGCCTCAACCGATAAAAAAAAAGGTGGGGCTTTATATTAACTAAAACTTTTTGCCTTACCCTAAGTGAAGCGCGGGATTCAAGCACCCAAGATAAAGACAGGCTTTATTACCGAGGTGAATACTCTACTTTACACATCTACTGCGAGACAGTAAAAGGGTTACAAATATAAGTATTTTTAACTATCAACAGAATAATAGATTAATTATATTTTAGTTTAAAGTTTCACTTTTTGCTTAGTGTCTTTTTTATTTTTTAATAACGTGTATTTGACTTTTTTTTGCTGTAAAAATAAAATTTAAAATGACCTTGCTGCTAAGATTACATTACTATGTAAGTATTTGAAACAGTCATCGAAGGATATACGCACAACGCATTTTCAGATAGCGTTATCAACAGGTAGTTATTGGAAAAAATAAAACTAGTTGTAGTGATTTAATAAATAGTAGAAACAGATTATTCTGTATTCGGCCAATTAGCCGAAGAAACTAAATTTTTCGGGCTGAATTACCTACGCGCATCTGCAGAAATAGACGCGAAAATCTGTTTAAATTAATTTATTCAGTGACCAACCACACAGCGCCGTCTAGCCCCATTGTAAGCTGCTAAGCTTGTGTTATGGTGACTAGACAACGGATGTACTACTTAATACTTGTATTTATTATCCTTTTGTAAACAAAATTTAAGTTCAGATTCATAGTAATTATCTGGTTTAAATTATAGTGAATTAAAAGATTATAATGAATTAAATTATACATATATAGGTATTATCTACGTAATAAGACTATTGTAAATTTTTATATTGCTACTTTGCAACATTTCATTCGATAATTAAGATGATGGGATTGAATTTTGGCTTGAACTCTAGTTAGAGCTTATTCGACCGAAAGTATGCCGAATACTAAAATCTAATCAATCCTACTTAATCTTACTGCCGCATGCCGGTAGGCATTTATTAAGTACTGACGTTACAGATAATCATTGTTTACTATTTTTCTTTATATCAGTTAAACTGATTTTATCGAAATGTAAGTATAATCTACTTATGTGAGTACAAAATTATTAACACCAAATAATAATCATCATCGATAAGTATCACACCATAGGTACTAAAATAAGTTTGATATTGATACATTATAATATACCACATGTTTTTTCATTACAAATACCTTTTATACAACACAAAAATAAATGCCATCATTTACATTTTACAATAAAAACCCACATTTACCTACATTTTACGCTTGTTCACACTTTTAAGGTACTGGAACATACTGCCAAGTTCTCAAAACGTCGGGCGTTGATAAATAGTAAATCAATATGATGAAAACTAAAAAAATAGTGTAATTTAATTTACAAACCTATTATGTAGAGCCTTACACTGAAACAAAGTATCAAATAATTGTAAGAAGCGGAAACCAAACCACCCGTGTTGGCACAAAGGAACGATTTTGGTCTTTCGATGCGGAATATCAAATCGACGCTGCGACATAGATTATATGATAGTTAGTACTGTGTTGAGGGTGTTGTTGGCACTCGATCCCGGCGAGCCGTCAGTTTACCGAGCGCCAACAAGCGCGCAATACGCGCGGTCTCTGGCTCCATAGTTACCGCCTGCCGTTGTCGCGAGAACGTCAATGAAAATTCGTAATAATCGTTTGTCATTGTTTTTCGTTTTCGTGTTGTAAAATTCAAATGGTATTTTGTGTAGCCGAGATATTTTAACGTTGTTGGTGCGACATATTTTTGTGCAACTTTGTTCCCTTTTGTCGTAAAATTAGATCGTGACGAAAGGTAAGACCTAATTTAGTAATTAGCACAGTAATATTATTGTTCATTCGGTTTTATTTTGAGGAAAATTTTCATGGGCTTTCAGTTTTTTGTTGGTTAATCAGCTGTTTTTAAATAAGTACTTAGATGATAATTATTTAAGTATAGTTACTTTACAGTGAAAATAATGACATTGTCGTATTCTCTATTTTCACCTGATTTTCACTAAGTATCTTTGTTACACCTATAATATAAACAGTACACAGGGACAAAATGGAATTAGTATGCACTATAATGCATTATTTTGTTGAGGATTGGAAAACGATTGTGTTTTGTTAATTTTCATTTATCAGGTAGGTACTTATGTAAGATTTTTTTCAATTAATCACTAATTTAAAGTAAATAATTGATATTTAAACTAAAAGGTTAGTTACTTATCTATAGAGTAATGTTTTGGTCCACGCACCGAATCGGTGGTTTGCGGACCGAAACGCCCTATTATATTCTGTTCACGGAACAATCGGTGCAATGCAAGGGCTGAAATGCTAAAGCGTAGTTACCAGTGGGCCGATTCTGTAAAAACATAGCATGCGACAAGCAGGCGGGATGCATAAGCATTGCAGAAGTCGATTTGTTGCAGGAGTAAAAATAATACCTATTCTATAATTTCTTTAAATACTGATTGGCTAATAAACAAAGGGAGCTCTATAAATTATTAAGTAGCCCTTAATTTTGAAGGCTACTTAACTAATTAAGTAGTAATTAAGTAAAATAACATTTACAGAATACGAATTAACGCACATCTTCTTCACGTCGCCTGCAGTTCGCCGGCATTCCGCATGCTATGTTTTTACAGAATCGACCCACAGCTTTCGTTCACGTAACTTAAAATTCAGGAGAATAGTTTTTCAGAAAATATCAGGTACCTACAAGAGGTATAAGAGACTTGATCCGTGGGTTGAATTACTTATAATTAAATAATTGAATAGAAAATGTTGTATTAGCTCAACAAGAAACGGCACATTAGAAGACTATAATAAAATCAATAAAATATAATAAATAAAAAAGAATGAAAGCCGAAGTCCAATCCTTTAAATTGTAAGTTTAAATTATAGCAATACTAATGAGGCAAAATTTGTTTTACAAACATAAGTACCTACTTATATTAATGTTTTGATTATAAGTACAAACAGATTTACATAGTTATTTAATTGTACCTACAACATTTAACAAACAATGACGTATGTTTTGATAGTGAGTGAGACATTACTAATGTTTAAATCACCACACACTTGTCTGTCAATAAGCATAAATAACTAATTATTATTTAATTATTATAATCTATATAAATTATAGATCTATTATTAGATTTTAGAATGAATATTTCGTCTTCCCTATTCTTCATTGATTGATTACTTATTTATGTGGATATAGGTAGGTACTTGGATAATCAAAATACTTAGACCTATACTTTGGACGACTTAGACTTATACTTTTACTTATTTCAGTTTCTTAATTATGGACGTTCTGCTAACAATATAGATCAATTTAGTCCAGTTTCACGTGTTTAATTAGTGTAGGTATAATAAAATCGTTTGTAATAATTTTACATGCGTTTTTATGGAAGCAATAGGATGGCGGCGGCGATTTTATTGCAATCCCATCCCATGGGAGAAATGACACTAAAATTAAACAATTTACATACATTAAAACTAGGTTTCAAGAAAATTTTAATTCGAGATCACATTCCACTAACGCGTTGCAAACAAAACAGGAGTTTAATTTCATAATATCAACACAGTGAAAAAAATCATTTCATTTCATTTTCTTAGTTATGGCTTTCTGTCAGCAATATAGGACAATTTAGCCAAATTCTAATAGTACTAATAGTTAACTACCACTATTATACTGTAATCGTTTGAAATAATTTTCAATGCGTGAAGGCTGTAGAAAATAGGCGACGATTTTTCTCCAACCCCATGGAACGTTTATTTGTAACGTGCTAATCTCGTGTTTGGCACTGGTATTTTTATTTTCACTTCACTCGTTGAACTTCGCGTAACCAAATTGATAGCATGCCGCCAAAATTAAACAATATAGACGCAATAAAACTAGGTTTTGTAAAAATAAAAATTCAAGACGACACTAATGCGTCAAAAACAAAAGTCTGAGAAAAAAAAATCTAATAATGTTTGATATTGACAAAGTCAACATTTGATTGTGTCAATGTCTCAGTTTATACGTCTTTCCGTAGAGGTTTTTTTTTTCAACAATAAATACGGCTTCCATTGTAAGTCTTATTAGTTAGACGTAGAGCTGCGCCCCACGGTTTCACCCGCGTAAGTCTCGTTCCCGCGGGAATATCGGGATAAAAAATCTTTTATTCCCTGTATCCAGCTACCTATATTCCAAGTTTTATCGCAATCGATTCAGTAGTTTTTGCGTGATTGAGGAACAAACATCTAAATATCCAAACACACACACTTTCACATTTATAATATTAGTAGGAAGTAGGATTACCTAATCAAACAAAAGGATGTAATGCAAATATCTATATAAACATGGGTTTGTTTCTACAAGTAATAGTGAATTCGTAAATATGGACATTTATGAATAAACTATTCCTTGTACGTCTTATTAGGTACTAGCTGCGCCCCGCGGTTTTACCCGATAAGTCCCGTTCCCGCGGGAATATCGGGATAAAAAGCCTACTGGGTTCGACGAAACTCGAATAAATCCTTTTACACGCATAATTTGCTTCTCAAAAGAAACTCATTTTCCGGTTAAAAAAAACTAGAAGAAATATCTAAATTGTTTTATTTGATTTTACCATTTTGTATGCTTGTGCGATTTCCAGTTACTAGTAGAAGAGACTTCAACTTAATGCGATCTGTTTATTTAGACTAATAATTCTATTCGTTCTTATATTTCGTTAGCGCGATAATGCGGACATGTAAGTAAATATAGAGCCCTTTTTATTACCCTAGATTTATTAACCGAAAGTGACTTCAAAGTCCGCCCATGTGGCCAAACACTTTAGCCACATGGCCGAATAGTAAGTACATACTTAATCCTATTCAATCTCAATATTTATCGACTAAAATTTCACAAGAGTCAAGAACGTTTCGTGTTTGTTTAGTTTTGAAATTAACTACTATACAAGTTTTGAACAAGACCTGCTTAATTTTTTATTTTTAGATAGGTAGGTACTGCGTTTAGCCAGAGAAATGAAAGATGGGTAAATAACCTGACTGAAAAATAGGTTGTTATTGTTACTATATAAATTAACTAAATAAATAAATAAATTATAATAGGGGTTAAAGTATGAAATTGCCGTTTTATTGCAATAGGTTCTTTGAATTGACATAGAATCTTCATGGTTTGAGGTTTTCGAATGAAACTTTTTTCAAATGGTTTCTGTGATGTTCTTTTTTTATAAAATGTGAAACATTTGAATATCGACTTTCAATTGTTTTTGTTATTCAATTTAGACAAGAAAGATGGATACTGCGAAAATTCGAGTGATTTTTGAATACGAGTTCCGACGCGGAACTAACGCGGCAGAAACAGCCCGCAATATCAATGCTGCGTTTGGAGAGGGGTCTACTAATGAACGCACCGTGCGATTTTGGTTTAAACGCTTTCGTGATGGAAATTTCGACTTAAAGAACGAGCCACGAGGAAGACCGCCCACACAGGTGAATAACGATGAATTAAGAGAGATAGTGGAAGCCGATCCTAGTCAAACTACCCAGGAATTAGCGGCATGGTTTAACGTTACCTTACCCACTTTATTGACTCACTTGCGTCAAATCAATAAAATAAAAAAATACGAAAAATGGGTGCCTCATGATTTGACTGATCTGCAGAAAGAAACGCGTGTTGAAACTTGTGTTGCCTTGTTGAACCGGTACAGAAATGAAGGAATATTGGATCGAATTGTAACATGTGATGAAAAGTGGATTCTTTATAATAACCGGAAAAGAAAAATGCAATGGCTGACCCCAGGTCAAATGCCACAACAGTGTCCTAAAGCAAAACTTACCAATAAAAAGGTAATGGTAACTGTTTGGTGGTCTCAGCATGGTGTTATTCACTATAGTTTTCTCCGATCTGGTCAAGCAATTACGGCAGATGTCTATTGTGCCGAACTCCGAACCATGTTGACAAAACTAGCAGTAAAACAGCCCCGACTCATGAATCGATCTTCACCATTATTGCTCCACGACAACGCGAGACCTCACACAGCACGAGAAACCATTTTGACCTTTCAGGAACTGCACTTAGAAACCATTCGTCATCCTCCGTATTCACCAGACCTTGCTCCAACGGACTACCATTTTTTTCGTGATTTGGACAATTATCTACGTGACAAGAAGTTTTCTTCCCAGGAGGCAGTACAAAATGCTTTCACACAGTTTGTGCAGTCTAGATCGTCGGAGTTCTATCGCAAAGGCATTAATAACCTTCCCATTAGATGGCAGCAATGTATAGATAATAATGGCAACTATTTTGATTAAATAAATTTGTTAAAAATTTAAAAAATAAACAATTAAGATTTTCAGTACAAATCGGCAATTTCATACGTTAACCCCTAATATTTACAGGTAATAGTTTTTATGGAAATAACTGTAGTAGTTAGATACTAGTAGACTTTAAGTAGGTAACTACTAACTTAAATTATTAGTTTTAAGCTTAAATTGCAGTGCCCAACCGGGTTCATAATGTAAACAAAATGTCATTTTGTAAACCATTACCTTATGAAGCAATAAATAATTATTATTATTATTATTACTATAAATACCATTAACAAATTTAAGATAGTAGGATTGCGAGAAAAAAGTAGGCTGTAGATCATTTATGTTTCTAACCGTCAGTTTATTCATTAGAAAAGCAATTACTTAGTAACTACACGGCAGTACCATAAGGTAAAGGCACACGTATGTGTTATTCCAGGTCTCCAGCTATCTACATACCGAGTTTCATGAGTATCGATTTAGCGGTTTTTACGTGATTGAGTAACAATTAAACATACATATATACTCGCAAATTTTATATACTTTATAACTTTATAAAAGGTGTATTTCTCTATACTTCACCATCAAACATTGCAGTTACTGACATTATCTAGATGGTATCATCTTGTAAACTGGATGGAGAAGCCGAAAATAGATCTAGGTGGCGTGCAATTGGAGAGGCCTATGTTCAGCAGTGGACTGCAACAGGCTAATGATGATGATGATGATGATATATTATCTTGTTAAAACACTGTTTTTGAACATTAATCGTACTTACCTACCTAGATCTCTATTTTAAAACAAATAAATACAAACAATATATTGAATGGAGAATCACCTCCGTTGTTTGAAGTCTGTATAAAAATATATAGGTACCTAGTTATACCTTTGAATGACATCTTTCTAATAGCATTACTTAATGACTTCTAAAAGCGTGAGTTCCAAATCTGCCTATAGTACCTAACCTAACATTGAATGCAGTTTACAGTTAAGTTTCATAAAATAACGGTAACCAGTTTCGACAGAGAAAGCGATGGTCGTTTGCAGTTTTAAGATTTATTCACGACCGCCTGAGGTTATTGACTTGACGCATTTGAGCGAACCAAAAAACTTTGAATGTAGGTAAGTAGGCGACCAGCAATTTAGAACCTAGATTTAAACTTTATTAATTACTTAAGTCGTATTAGCACTGAAATGTAAATACACCAATAGTAAGTTTATCAGTTTAGGTATTTACTTGCATATTTTTTAGCTTGCTCAAAAAGACAAGACACCTACCTACCTACCCTGATCCACCTTGGTGACTATCTTGATTAAGCTGACTGTAAAGTTAGCAATACGTCACAAAAAACAGCAAAACGAAACAATACCGTTTTAAATAAAACGCGAGTTAAACCCAGTAAATATTGTGTTTTATTACAATAAAAACATTATTAAACACTATATTTACCGGGCTTTACTCACGTTTTATTCAATAACGTCATTATTATCAACGACCGAGCTTTCGCCAACTTTACAGTTGGCTTTTTCAAGATTAGGAATAAGACTCGAGGAAAGCTCGGTAAATATTGTATTTCATTATGCGAAATCGCGAAAACCTTAGACAAAATAAAAACATTACTTAGAAGATGTCCGGTTAATAGAAGTCTTCAGTGGACTTTACAAACACACGCTAAGTTTTTAAATATTATGGTGACTTGATTGACTACACACACCATGTGTCTTGGCTTGGTTTCTATATTGATTGTTCTCATGATAATGTTTAAATTGATGTCTGATTCACAACGGATACTTGTATTTAAACTACAGGAACATTACGAGTCAGTAGATTTAGGGTTTTGACAAATATGTTATTTTTGTTTATCATTTTATGTATTCTAGATTTTGGTGTAAGTTTCGGCATCAAAATACTGTAAGCCAAAAAATACATCTTTGTTTGTAATTTAGATATACTATGAAATGATTGCTTTTAAAACTGAATTTAGTGAACAATGTCACTTATAAATAGCAATTAATATAAAGAAAATCTTGTACTTAGCCACACAAGAAGCTTTTGGTAGGTCAGGCCATCTAATCTATTGAACTTTTCTTTACACGCGTATGTATATCAGTTCAATTTGCGTCTAATCAACTTACAATTAAGTTTACTTCACTATTGGTATTAATAAAATAACTACAAAAGTCAAAAGCCTACTTCAAAACGTATCAAAAAGTTAAAACCGAAAACTGGTGCCATTAAAAAAAACTAACGACGTAATCTCCTCAAAATATACGAAAAGTGGTTTGTTTAACAGTTTAAGTAAATAAACAGTAGTACGACGAAATATTTGACTTCTTACAACTTGGCAATATTTGTTCCTAAGGTTGGATGGTTTGCAAATGTTTACTTTAATGATGTAGGTATACGTCTAACACTACATAATGTATGGATATTAAATTACGGCTAATCGTATTTGCATCAGGCTTTTGACCAGAGATAATCTGGAAATAAAATTCCAGCGCTATCATAAGAGGAAAGAATCGGATACCTACTCGTTCTCCATACAAACCTAACGTTGGCTATTTCCTCACTACATAAAGACATAACAAGACACAAATATTTTTATGCCATAAACCTAGTCTGCAGTGATCAATAAATATATTTTCTATAATTTGAAAGACAAGTGAGGAAACAATCGACTACGTTTGTATGGAGAACATATTAGTTATCATATTAATATTCCCCCTTTAGCGAATAGAAAATCGTATAGGTTTAAAGTATCGACAAAAACATTTTTACTTATCAAAATAGCTTCGTCCGTCCGTTCGTGAGCTACGTTGCCACAAACTCCCCTTTTATAACACCCCTCTTTTTCGAGGTCGAGGGACGGATATAGAACAAACTCAAGTATCACAAAACGGTAACATAACAAACTAACGTAATCGACCATGACACATGTGAATTTAAGGGTAACTTCAGGTTAACTCTACTTGTTTTGAACTTCACGGTTAAGGTTAGATAAATAATAGATAAAAGATAAAATCATTTATTTGCCAGAATACAATACATAAAGATGTTAAGATAATAATAGAACATGTATTCAGTCTGCAAGCAGACGTGCAAATATTAAGTCAACTACGGTATAAAAATTAATTATATGATCAAAATGTCACTTACATCACATTTAGCACAGTAATCCGTATATTCTATTTCATTATAAAAACTGATAGAGAAGCCAGTCAAATAATTCTCTCTTAGAATTACTGCCTTCTAATAATTTAAGGTCGCGGGGTAAAATATTGTAAAATGACAAATTATAGACATTCCTTTACCAAATTAGGTTAGTTACCAAATATTGACAAAACTACAAGCTAAATAAAACACTTCCACTAATTAGCTTAATTGCTCTCTATGCGTACTTAGTAGTAAAGATAGATACACCTTATCGAGAAAAAAAATATAATTATTCTTTTTAAGATTTCTAGGTCACCAAAGTTTATCAGGTGCCTTAGGTTCAGCCTACGTATCGGAACACCGGCGTGTCAGTTACTGGCAGGTAACTTAGCTTAATGGACTAAGGGAACGAGGGAATACTAGCAAACCTTGGCCGTTGGCGAATGAACTTCTTGGTCCTGAAGAGGGTTAGTGTCAGACTGATGGCTGATCGTAAAATTATTGCCAAATATATTAGCAGTAGGTCCATATCCAATGATGACTTACTGACTGTGCCGACCCCAAGTAATTTAGGGTGTTAGCGAAACCCGGGGTCCCGAGAAGTATGTACCTAATTGGGAATATCGCTCAGATGAGAAGAACTTAGTTCAATGAACGTAGAGACTGCCGAAACTTCCAACCAAAAATATAAGCTGTACTCGTATAATTATCTAAATAGGTTTATTCAAGGCAATGCACGTAACCTAGATCTCTAGTCCAGCTAGCCCGTGACACAGTGAACCTTATTAATGCGTGACTGCTTAGGTACCTACCTACTTGTTTATCATCTAGCTGTTATCTACTCGGAAACATCCTCAAAAGTTTGCAATCGTACAGCAGCCTTGACTCACTCTGTTCTGTAGATTACGGAATCTTAACACTGAATTAATTAGAACTTTACATACAACTTACGTAAGTTATTTATTCGCTCGTTTGGACTGGAAAAAAATGATAAATAAACTAGTGTACCTACCTACCTATCTTCCACGTATTTATTAAGTACGTTCTTTGTAACGAACACACGTAAGTCCGGATCCTGTGGGAATATCGGTATTAAAAGTAGCCTCTGTTACTCCTCGATAATGTAGCTTTCTATTGGTGAAATTATTTTAAAAAACGGTTCAGTATTTTTGGAGTCGATTCATTACCAACTAACTAACAAACAAATCTTATTAAGAGACCCGATAGATGGATCTTCTATCTCTGCACTATAAATCGGTGTAGCATTTTAGTCTGCTGGACTTCTGACAGTAAAATGGATATGGTGTGATCGAAATGGAGTTGCAGATAATAATTGACAATTCTGGTTAAAAAGCTAGGTTCTCAATATACCTGTTTTATTAAATGTGCGAATAGTATTCTAAATTCCTTACAGGCGAAATAAAAAGTAGAGTGTTTAACTCGGGTGAATGTCACGCATTTCACCCACCAAGTTTGCGTTCCGAATCGTTGAGCATATATGCTATGCGTGACTGCCTCTACCTTCCACATATTCCCCCTACCCTGATAAAAATAATAGTCGTGCGGGTTAAGCAACTCTTGGAGCGGTCATTACTTGGATAGGTGACCGATGAATTGTGTGGCAAAAAATCACTTTCCTCTGTGGCTCGGAAGGCTCGTTAAGCAGTTGGTCCCGGTTGTTATCTCTGGTTGGCAGTGGTTAGGTCAGATAGAGACGTTCGGTTAACCTGAAAACTCTAACTCTAGGTGAACTACACCAATACACGAAAAGAAGAAGACTGATAAAATGTACTTTTTTTCTGAACAAGGCGCCCTAAGCTTATTACTTATAATTGATGAGTATGACCGATGATGACTGCAGACATGAACAATTTTTTGTATCGAATTTTATGTGGTAGTCCGGTTTTTCTTTAAGTTTAAATTCCTGACGAACCACCTGCCAATTAACAAGTCTGAAGTCTGCCTTAGCACGAAGGTATGAGTGTGAGGAATGTGGGATTTTTCAAAGCAACTGATTTTTTTTATTTAACGGAAGTTTTGTTTTCGTTTTTTTAACGGTAAAATATAAGGATAATAACTTTTATTATTGAGGAAAGCACGCTTTTTTTCTGAGTAGAGACGTGTCATATGCGGCCAAAATGTGTTATTAGCTGCAACATACTCGTACCTTGTAGGTACGTATATTGTACCTTCCCAGTGTTCATATCTTTATAAGCAACTCAGGTAAAACGATCAACTGTTACCATCCGATCATCTGATGATCAAAACATAAAACGTAACTTGACAAAAGACGACCTTAACAAAAACTAAAGGTAATCAAAATATCAAATAGATGACGATCGAAATAATAACAAAAGACCATCGAAATAGAAACAAATGACAATTGTCTATTACTCGTTTAAGTACCTACTTACTACGGTTTCCCTAGTGGATGGGGGGGCGGCGGCGGCGCGGGCGCGGTCGCGGGAGATGAAAGGTGAAATATCACCTAACTAGTTGCGCCCTGCAGTTTCACCCGCGTATGTTCAGTTTCCGCCGGAATATCGGGATAAAAACGATCTATATTCCAAGTTTTATCGCAATCGGTTCAACTGTATTACGTGATTGAGTAACAAACTCACATACACAAAAACGTTTGCGGTTTTTAATATTATAATTAGTATGACGTAAGATAATAATAATAATGTCATTATTTCACCTTTACAAAGCCATTTTTTTTAAATGACAGTTAGGTACGTATACAGACAGGTCCAAAATGTGCATACTAATCAATCTGTTTGAAAATTCTTGGTTCATTCAATAAATTTGTTGTGTTTTTTTGTTAAAATAATAAATTATAAAATAAAACCTGAGTGCCTAATAAATATCAAATACATTAGCATAAAAGTAATGTGTATAATAAACGAATTAGTTAAAAATATTAAATGTTTTGTATCTAATTCTTAAATACATTAGGTACTGACGTGTATTGACTAACATATGCTGAGTATTTTAGAATTGTTACACAAGCTAAAGATCCTTCCTGTTTCCGTGCTACGTTTAAAATAACATTTGGAAAACCACATGCTTTTGATTTAAAGCTTTATAAAATGTTGAAAAGAAAAGATATTTATATGGATCAGGGAACATTGATCCTGAAATAGAATTGTCCAAAATTTTATTTCGACGCCACTGCAATTGCGAACACACTCAAAAATGAATTATCAAAATCTAAAACTCTTTGAAAGGTTATGCGGGGTATGACCACGCATAACTTTTCACAAACTTTAAAAAAAATACGCGTTCAGTTGAGAACCTTCCTCCGTTTTTTTGTCGGTTAAAAATAGAACTATAACTTCCAACTGAACTGCCATCGAATATCGTGGGCTCAGGTCACTATACTTACCTATATAAATTAGAGAAGGGCGAAATTAGTCCCTGGCCCCAGCTTTGATGTGGATTACTTGCCCCCTAACCCGCATAATAAGACCGGATAAACCAGATATTATCAACTGGACTGACTCATTTCAGGATAAAAATTAGGTAGGTAGATTAAAATAACACTTAAATGCCAAAATAAGACTAGGTAAATAGTTAAGGTCACAATAATTTGACATTTAATGTCCAGATTCGTCATCTGTGTGGAGTTTCTCAAAGCAGAAAATTTGAATAACGAGCCGAGAATCGTGACAGACAAAGATCTGAAGGCCTAATGTATCTAGGTGTATATAGGTACCTACCTAGTATATAAATAAGGTTATTAATCATATATAAATCTAAATGTGGGCGTTGGGCCTACCAAGTAACAGTTTTTTGTTGTAATAATATTTTAATTTTTTGGTCCAACAACTTCTAAAAGTACTTAACCGATCGTGATTAGGCTGGAAATGTTGATAGTAGGAGTTTTAATAATAATAAACGGCATACATACATGTTATTATAATAATATACATTTTGTATATTTATTCATTATTTTATATAACAATTATATTACTGGTAGTTAGAGCAGTCCGTCGGCTCTATTTTGTTATTCCCTGTAGTATAGAGGATAACACTGTTTACCTAGTAGTTCCTCGGCACTTGTTAGGTGAATGGCAAAACTTCGGAAATACTCCGGCATGTCAATTTCTATTTACGTCTCAAATGTAAATTAAAAAAGAATTGGTTAAAGAAAACCAAATTCCAAAATATTTTTAAATTATACCTACTATTAATTTGAAATTATTTATGAAGTAGGTACCTTGGCTACTGGTAGGTTTGTATATGTACTCACATGCTGTTTCAAAGTTTCCATTTGTTTATATCCTTTTAACACGTTTATCAAACTACTCTGTACCGCTTATTAACACGATACCTTAATTAGGTCAAGGATTTGATAAGCTATCTGTGCATTCGGTTTTTTTTTAATTTTGTTGCATAAATGGATGTCTCGTGCGTGGTCTCACGCTTTGCTGATGGGGACGTGATTCCGGCGTATTCGGCGGATCTAATATCGATATCTAAATAAAATATATATATAAATAAATTGTGTGACCAACACACAGCGCCATCTAGCCCCATGGTAAGCTGCTAAGCTTGTGTTACGGTGACTATACAAAGGATATACTACTTATATTTACTTTTTTTTAAATACGGGTGTATTTCTATGTATAATAATATGTATTATTATACATAGAAATACACCCAGACCAGATACAAATATTTATTTTTAAGCATAAATATTTGCACTGAGGTCGTAAATGATGTATGGCTAGTCACCTTATTTAAGTACCCTTAGTCACCTTAATCCTTTCATATGCCATTTTATTTAAAAATAATCAGTGATGTTCTCACACGGCTCTACTTTTTACTGGGACATTGTCAGGAGGGGCAAGTATTTTATAGCTAAAATATCTCAACAGCTTTAGCTTTAGCATTATTAGATTGATTGAGCCATGTTAGAGCACACGACCTACACCAATAATTAGTCGAAGTGGTCGCCTTGGCCGAAATCAGTTTAGAGATCATAACAAACTAGCTGCGCCCGCGTAGGTCCCGATCCCGCGGGAATATCGAGATTAAAAGTAGCCTATGTAGTTTTCCAGGTCCCCAGCTACCTAAGGTCCAAGTTTCATCGCAATGGGTACCGTAGTTTTTACGTTAAAGAGTAACAAAGCCACATATATGCATACAAACTTTCGCGTTTATATATTAGTAAGATAAACACTACAATTAAATCAATATCGTCTAACTATCCGTCTAGTAGTTCACCTACATGAAGGCAAATGCACTACCTTGACCAACGGCGTCGAACTCAGGTCGTTGAACGTTGGCTTGCCTTGCACGCGACTTGCCAAGAGTGCATTAGTATTTGAACCACCATTTACAAAGGCCTATTCAATATGGTACTTGAGAAAGCAAATAAGTAAGTACTTAAGGGTTTAAGTTCCGGAAACCCATCGTGTCTTTTTTAAGGGAAATTCTTCCTTAAGGGTTATGTATGGCTAAAAAAACAAATTTGACGAGTCACACAATTTTGGTGATGAAACCGGACTGGTGACATGTTAAATGCGATGTGTGTTCGTAGAGTTACACAGACAAAACCGCGCAGCGCAGCTAGAAGTACTTCTCAGATTCATATAAGGCAATAGAGTTAAAATGGGAATCAATGTGACTTAAGCAAAATTGCTTTTTTGCAATTATCCTAACTTATAATAATTTAGATTGAGAAATAAGTATGTCTTATTAATAACTCTTACCCGTGTTTTTGCAAAAAACATGATTTTTGCGAAAATTCTGTGTAAAATCATCCTACGACTTCTATAAAATGCTTTATCCTGACATATTAATAGACTAGCTGCGCCCCGCGGTGTCATCCTCAGAAGTGAAAACGCGTTATCACAGGCGCGGGCGGCCGAGCGGTTGTCGAGCGGCTGCACTTTATCGTTAATTACTCGGGTTCTTCTAATTAATTGGATTTCGATGCAAAGTATACCACGACCTTTCGAACGAACCACGAACAGAGAAACAGACAGACAGACATGAATTTTAAAAATTATTTAATTTTTTTCTACTAGTTATCCTAAGTCCCCTAGACCACTTTTTTTTTAATTTACTTCCAAGTACAGACTTTTTGGTCTCTCTTCTTATCAACGCACGTCCTGAATCGCTGATAGTAGAGAGAGCTAAAATTTGGAGAGTATTATGATGTACCTAGAGGTAGTCATCAGATAAGAAAGACTTTTGCAGGACTCAGCTAGTGTTTCCTAAAAACTAAATTTACGATACACCGTTAGCGTTACCCATTTCTCAAATTTTGAAATAATAATAATATGTTTTATAGCCAATTCGTAGCTGTTGTTTCTTTTGGTCAAAAGACATTTGAATTAGTCAAATTCATCAATTTGGTAGGTTAACCAAAAAGGCGTAAACGTTTTTTCTTTAAAAAAATATCGCAGTAACGTAATACAGTCAAAAAATTTGTCGGCGAATTAAGTATATAGGAGCATTATAATGGCAGATTATGTTAGTCATCGATAATGTGGGTTTCTAATGGTGAATGAATTTTAGAAATCAGTCCAGTAGTTTCGGAGCTTAGGTATACATTACAAAAAAAATATGTTTCCTCTTTATACTATTTTATGAGTAGGTATAGAGTTTTCTTGAAACATGTGGGTATGTGCTATTAACCGATATCAAAAAAAGTAGGAGGTTCTCAATTCGTCGCGTATATGTTTTTTTACATTAGAAAATTCCTTAATAATTAAAATTGTAGTTACAATTTTGTTTATTTAGTGGCATTTTTATTTTTTGTTTGTTTATTTTTAGTAGGTACACTAAAAAGTGTGAAATAAAAAAATACTTAATTTAAAAATTAAAAACCAACCTAAAGCAGGACAAAAAACTAACAAAATGACCTCTGCATACAGTTCCACCGACTTATCTGTTTTTATATCAGAAAGATCAGAAATGAAGCCGGGCAGTTTTTTTCTGAGTAGGTTTGTGATTTATCGACGAGTAATTCCTCGATAATGCAGCTTTCTATGGGTAAAATAATTTTTGTAATCGGTTTAGTAGTTTCACAGCCTATTCGTCACAAGCAGACAAACAAATCTTTGTTCTTTATTATAGTAAGTATTTATTAAGTATTATTATAGATTATTTCTCGAAACAAGTTCGTGTTTTTTTTCTGAATAAATCTCGGATTTATTTACGTCGTTGTTTGCATTCATTGTGAAGGCATTTGATTGTAAATTGTTGATGACGTAAAATAGAATGACGACATAGTGGTCTAAACTTTCAAGTATTTTGACTTAATTAAAAAAAAACTTTAAAAAACACGTAATAAGGTCCGTATTCACAATAAGGTCCGACCCTTATTGATAGATCGTCCAAGTAACTGTCCTTCTAGAAGCTCTTCCTGAAGTACTTTAATAGTTTCAATGCTTCGACTTGCTTTTGTGACAAAAATAAATCATCATCAGCGAAAGCGTGACAAAAGTTGAGTCTACAAGTAATAGTCGTTTATGCATAGTTTTTCTACTATGGTATAACGATCGTTTGTGAATAGATAGACAGGTACGACTGTAAGCCATTTATTAAAATCTGAAATTGACTATTTTAATATTAAAATAGACGAATTACATCTCAGTCAACCTTGAAAAAGCTAACTATAAAGTTAGCAAAGGAACGGTCTTTAGTATTAATGCCATTATTAAATAAAACGTGAGAAAAACCCGGTAAATATTGTGTTTTATTTCAAATTGATTCAAAATCTCATTGCTAGACATCTTCAAAAAAAAAACATAGTTTTTAGTTGTACCAACCTACGTATTTATACGAAAATACCTGTTAAAATGGGTATCACTTAAATAGCCAGCTACCTACATACATGACTACAGACTATAAAAATAGCTAACCTGTACTAGGGCAGGTTTAAAAAAAAATAAAGAAGTTTAAGCCAACGTCATTTATAAGTTCAGTTTCAAGCATTTTTATTTTATTTTAAAAAGTTAAATGTCGCTCGCTAAACTTGTTATAATGTTACACGACTACCGTGAAGCCAAAATGAAGGGTAATGTTTTTAGCAGTCTATATACATGTATGTTTGTATGTTCCACCGTAGCGCCTACACTACTGAACCGTTTTTAATACACGAGGTGTAAATAGATTCGTAATAATGGGCCGGGTGTCATAGGCTAACTTTGCCAAAATTTATACCGTCATATAAAATCAGATCTGATCTAGAATTTATTTCATTTTAATTTATTTTACTTTTTTAAAAGAAAGGTCTTGGTGTGTACGTTCAATACAAATATGAAACAAGAAGTCTCCTTTTTTAACCACTGTATACCTACTTACTATATATGTTTGTTTAATGGAAGTGTTCCTGCAACCGACATAATAGAGCAAGAGCCCACGTCGACCAGACCTTCGTTATTTTATAAAAGCTGATTTTTTTTCTGTACATGTCCCCTATACAGGTAAGATCGACCAGCAAACTATAGAGTTCGGGTTGTGGTTACTTGGGCAGGTAAAAGGCAGCAAAGGTGTATAAAATAGTACCTTAGTTTCGTTAAAGTAAAGCTCAGTTTATTTTTTTATTTTCTTCGAGATAACTTTAGAAAATTCGTCATCCATTGCCAGACACTTATGACAGTTGCTACCCCCTGCCAGACACCCCTAATCTTCAATTAATTATGATTGTAAGTACTTTCGTTATAATATAAAATCTGAATTTTATAAGAGACCTTGGAGACCTATAAAAAATGTTGTATTTAAATATTAGTTTGTTTTAAATATATACCTCTTTTAGTATTATCTAAGTATAGTCTGGGTATATCTTCTTTTTCTACCTTCTATATTTATAGTAAAGGAAGAGAGGACAAAAAGTCTGTACTTAGAAGTAAATTAAAAAAAAAGATGTCTAGGTGACTTAGAAAAAGTAGTAGAACATAATTATATAATTTTTATATAGTTTAATATAACCATTGGTAGGTATACAGTAGGTGCAACCGCGGCTCTACCTTGACTATATAGCTAGAAAAGCTATGCATTTCTGGATTTCCTTCTGATTTTTTTCTTGTTTTAGATCCTCTTTTTTTCACGTAGTCGGGTTACAGTTTTACCCCCGATGAAGACAGATGGATGTAAACGTTTGAAGTGTATAATATGTGTCTGTGTATCTGTCTGTTTAAATCTAAACTTAGGCAAATCAAACACCTCATATTTTCGGCGGTTAAAAATTAACATATTCTTCGAAACATTTCCCATGTTTTAATTCGTTCTTTTACCGAGCTCGATATTTCTTTCAGTCTTGCAGGCTTACTTGTTAGAAGATACAAGTTTATTGTGAGTTAATTGGTAAGCTTTTAACGTTTTTTGTTTACAATTCTACTTCTACTAATATTTTAAACGTGAAAGTTTGTATGTAAGTAACTTTGGTACTCTTTCACGCAATTACCGCTAAACCTCTTTATATTTGGGATCGTGACCTACGCGGGTGAAACCGCCCGGAACAGTCTAGTACAACAATAACCAACCACTATAGGAATTAATAACAAATAAATAGGCTTATTTACATAATTATGCATAAACATTAATATAAAGATTCTCAATAAATACATGTCGTGTCGACAGTTGTAATTGTACAGCTTGTTCTTGTTAATATAGATAAGTGTTTCTTATTTGACAATGATTGGTAATTAATTATCGTTTAATTGAATAAATTAATGCAAATATAAGGCCATTGTTTTTTACACTGGTATTAAATACCTATAAAAGGTACCTATACATCATATTTCTCCTTCTCATCTGACCGATATTACAACCCTCTCGAGAGCTCCGGCGTCCGCTAAAATGCGAAAATTGTTTTGTCCGCTAAAACCCGAAATTTGGCCATGTTATTATACTTGAGGCCGGCCGCCTGGCCTGGCAACCCTCTTTGGGATCAAGCAATTTACCCGCCACCGTGCAGGGAGAACTCAAGTTGCTGGCCTCCCTCTGAACCTTTATTCACCTTTTGAGACTAGGTACTTAATTATGACACCCACAGGAAAAGATATGATAACCCTAGTCTAGTATTTGCCGGAGTTACACGACTAATTAAAATTACCATAATTATGTAGGCACATAAAATTGTAATTCTCATTGTGCAATTTAACTTAATACGTACTATTATATTTTTAAAAAGTCTGAAGGTTAAATGTAAAGTTAATAGACTAAGTATCTTTTTTTTAAATATAGTTCTTGTGAAACTGAAGTTCCGTTTGACCTTTCAATAAATTGGGGTTAGACGACTTCATTAAGATAAATAACAATAACAGAAAAACATGCAAAACTGACGCAATCCACAATATAATTATTGCTAAAATCTTCTAACAATGAATACTAGAATACCATTTTCAATGAGTACCTACTCACTCAATAATACTAAATTGGTACTAATTAGCGATGGACCGACTAGTCGGCAAATTTTATTGTGCCACGTAGCCGTAGTCGCAAACTAAAAATTATGCAAGACAATAAAACCAACATAATAATATATTAGATTTGTATAGTACATTTATATGGTGTATATCCTATAGGTTGAAAAACCAGGGTCCCTAAAATGTTTCAACCACGGTTACAACTATACTTCGGCTCTATTCTATTTTTTTTTTTTTGAGTTTTTGAAAGTTTGAAAAAGTTTCGTTAAAGCTTTCGAAGTGCTAATTCGAAGTCATTCCTGTTCCCGCGGGAATATCGGGATAAAAGCCTATGTGTTATTCCAGCTCTCCAGCTACCTATATTCAAAGTTTCATTGCAATCGATTCAGTAGTTTTTGCGTGAAAGAGTAACAAAGACACAAACAAACTTCCGCATTTATAATATTTATATTATAAATGCGAAAGTTTGTGCGGTTCTGCGAATCTGCGGTTTTACTCGCGTAATTCCCGTTCCCGCGGGAATATCGGGATAAAAAGTAGCCTATGTGTTATTACAGGTCTCCAGCAACATAAGTTCCAAGTTTCATCACAATTGATTGAGTAGTTTTTCCGTGAAACTCACATACATACAAACATACTTATATGTACATTACACACATACCTATACAAGATGTAACGGGTAAGCCCTTTTAAGCCGAAAGGGGGTTGTTTTGGACTTCTAGGCAAACAACTTTTGTAAATTCGAAGAACTTTTCGAAAATTTTAAGTGTAAAGTTTACTTGAAAATCAGCTGTTTCTCAGAGTTCGAGGTCATTGACCTTATTTTGTTCTTTCATTTAGTTTGGTCTACTACAATCGAAACTTCAATTACCTTTATTTTCAAAAGCAGCTGTTTTTTTCAGTGAAACATAACCTCAAAATTTTCAAAAAAAAGTTTGATTTTTCAAAAGTCGTAGAACAAAAGTTGTTCCCCTAGATGTCTAGAACAACCCCCTTTCGGCTTAAAAGGGCTTACCCGTTACACTTTGTATACAAACTTTCGCGTTTATAATATTGGTAAGAAGTAAGATAGTAAGATTATCAACAATTGCGGAGTGGTCATTCGGGAGATATTTATCTCTGAATTATAATGATATCCATTGTCGACTAGTCGGCATTTTTAAAACCGACTAGTCGGCCCATCTCTAGTACTCATGCAATTTGTTACACCGAACATGAAATTACAAAATTTAGTCTTACAACACGTTAGTTGTGAATTGCGACCTTGGTCTGGTGGAAATCGATCAAAGAACTTAGAGCTAGCTATGACCGTTCCGTTTATCTCCTAGATTGCCTCATTGAACCGTGTTGATATACGGGTTGGGTTACCAGTTCCGCAGAAGTAAATTCAACGCTCGTCTCCGAGCTTGTGGAAATAGCAATCAATAATAACACTTTATTACCTACCTATATTAATTGCAAATTGCATTGGAAGTGTGATAAATATTACGCTATATTAGGTAATATATTAAGCTAGGTATATAGCTTAGTGGGTAGTTAGATATTTCATGCCAGAATGAAAAAGAAAAGTTATGGATATTAGATATACAGGGTTACAGGAAAAGTCGACCTAGATCCTTTAAGGAGTTGAATTTCACTATGAAACACCCCTATCCAGAAACTAACCGTTTTCGAAAAACGTACAAACAAATCTCATTTACCTAACCTATCTAGGATTTAAACTGCAACTGGACTGCAACAGGCTGATGATGATGAACGATATTTTCATTTATCTAGCCTACCCTATTAGATTTTAAATTTCGAAGTATTTTAGAATTTACGTGTTAAAACTAAATAAATAAAATTACACATGGATTGAATATAAACAATAATGGACCTCAAATAACTAGGAACTCTCCCTGTATCTCGGGAGTCCAGAAAGAGTTACCTACTATTAAAATAAAACGTACATTAAATTTAACTTGCATTTCAAATTCAAATTGCCATAAAATACTTAGCTAATTACGAAATCGTTATGCCGCTCTACAATCGAGAAGTGAAAAAAAAACGACTTAAAAAAAGGAATAAAAATAAGTTCTAAATACAGTGTCACCAACTTATCTTTGGTTGGTTTTAAAAAAATATATTATGATTAGTAAATTATACTTTCGACTGCCACTAAAATCATTTAAATTGTAACCGTAATTTTAATTATTGAGGAGTTAGCTGATGAGTAGGTGGTTTCAAGTGCTCCATCAATCTGTATCTAATTCTTTAGGGGCTGATTATTTTTGATGGAAGCCATATTCCGAAGATACTCATCAGGTCCTCACCAATCCTACTAATATTATAAATCCGAAAGTCTGTTTGTTTGTTTGTTTATTTGTTTGTTTATTTGTTTGTTTGTTTGTTTGTTCCCTCTTCACGGTCAAACGGCTCAACCGATTTGGATGAAAATCCTACTAATATTATAAATCCGAAAGTCTGTTTGTTTGTTTGTTTATTTGTTTGTTTATTTGTTTGTTTGTTTGTTTGTTCCCTCTTCACGGTCAAACGGCTCAACCGATTTGGATGAAAATTTGCATAGGGATAGTTTAAATGATGGAGAGTAACATAGGATACTTTTGATCCCGAAAATCCCGCGGGATCGGGACTTACGCGGGTGATAACTATCTAATAGATGAAAATTTGCATAGGGATAGTTTAAATGATGGAGAGTAACATAGAATACTTTTGATCCCGAAAATCCCGCGGGATCGGGACTTACGCGGGTGATAACTATTTATTGGATGATAATTTGCATAGGGTTAGTTTAAGTGATAGAGAGTAACATAGGATACTTTTGATCCCGAAAATCCCGCGGGATCGGGACTTACGCGGGTAATAACTATTCAATAAATGAAAATCGACACAGGGGTAGGGTAAGTTATGTAGAGTGGCATCATGATCATCGTCATCCTTCGTCATCGTCATCGTCACTTACTAATGAAATACAAACTTTACTTTACTTCACCTACCAACCGCAGTGCAAAAATCCACACTTAAACGGACGACCAGGGAAGTACTGATGATGCCAGGCGCGGCAGCGCCTGGCTTCAACAGTACTTCAATGGGCGACCGTTTAAGTGTGGATTTTTGCATTGCGGTAGGTAGGTGTTCGAACAACGCGGGTTCGCAACTTGCGCGGGTGAAACCGCGGGGCGCAGCTAGTCTTTTATAAGATCATCTCGGTGCTCCCACATTCCTATTAAAAAAAACCATCTCAATCTATTTTTGAGTAATCGGTGAACAATTGAATTGATTACTGGTCTTTTCAAGAGCATTCCCGTTCATAACTTCGAAGATCCTCAAAATCATTTTATGGGACCATATCGGAGGTCCCACCTCTCTTTTAAAAAAAGAACAATCTTAATATCTCAATCGATCAAGCCTTCTCAGAGTAATCGGTGAACATCCCTAAAAAATATAAATATACGCGACGAATTGAGAACCGCGTCCTTTTTTTGAAATCGGTTTAAAATACTGTAGATACCTAAGTAACCAATTAAAGAACGGAAAAACGTGGAAATAGTCACCGGAAAATGTCAACTAGAAGGAAAGGAATTGGCTTAGCGTTACACAACGCATTGCCAAGTAAAGGCAATGACCTACTGAACGCGCATATATTTATAGGAAGTTTTGAATTGAGTCGTGACGTTGAGATAAAAATATTGTATAGCAACTACTACTAACGTTTTACATTAAGGGGAATTTCATATTGAAGAGCTCATTGACCTAGCTGTTACTGCCTATCTTGAACGGTTGTGCGGGTTAAGTTAAGCAACGCTTGGCTCGGTCAATACTTGGATAGGTTACCGAAAATTTTCATGGCAAAAAATAATTTTCTCGAGCTTATGGTCTAAAATGTGTCTTTTTAAATTTATAAAGGTTCATAAAATATTTTAGACTAGAAATTGCTGTATTATTGTATCATCTGGAGTGTTTACATATTTTAAATGTGTGACGTACTTATTTTGCATACAGAATGTATATTATGGAAACTAACAACTACGGAAAGCCTTTGTCTTAACTTTGTTCATTTATGTAACGATCTCAGATAAATTCCTTAGCACTGCTACCTGCACACGGCGCGGAGAATTTTTTGCTCTTTCTCTCCCTCACTATGGGTCTCTTGGGCCTTACTGTGATTGACTTATTTGCTTAGCCGGTGAAAAATTGTTAAAATCTCTATTTATTTGAATTGTACTGTACAAGTTGAAAACAAAAAAAATACAATCAAATTAAGAAGAACAGTTTGATTGTCGCTATTTGAGTGCAAAGTGCTTGCCCTCAGCAGTAGCAAAAATTCAGTAGGTATTTGCTTGTAGATTGTATCTTTTATAATTATGATTGTTATTCTATAAAGCAAAAAACAGTAACATAGTTGTACATTGTAAGTGCAAAAAATGCTCATTTAATTGTCCAATTTTATAAAATTAAAAAGACACATTTTCTCATGCTTATCTGTACTAAAGCCATGCCGCCGTTAAAGCATACCTAGTTCTTTGTTTAGATTATAAAAAAAATACATTAAGGATTAAATAAAAATCAGATTCCAGGCCGTGCTTTTTTTTAAAATATTATTTTCAGAGAGAGACATAGTTCCTGCATGACAAGAACTGCGTGTCACGGAGATGAAGCTGCTGCGATGGATGTGGGGAGTGGCGCGGAAACGCGTCAAGAACTCCCACATCAGGGGCAGCCTTCATGTCCGAGACATTGCAGATAAATTGCAGCAATGCCGCTTACAGTGGTACGGTCACATCTTATGTAAACCGGCTTGTTACGTGGGGAACAAATGTCTTGCTATGGCGCCTCCACCCGGCCTCGGTAGGTTGGAAAGCCCTAAGAAATGCTGGCGTGACGTCGTAAGGGCTGATATGCGGGCAAATGTTCTTACTTCACAGGATGTCGAAGATCGTGCGAAGTGGAGACGCAAAAGTAAAAAAGTGGGCCAATAACCCATGTAATCGAGAATATCGCTCAAATGAGTATGGCGCATTGACTGACCGTTTTGCCATTTTCCAAATTTTTTAAATTAAGATCGAGAAGTTGTAATAAAGCAAAGCATGCGTAGACACAGCGAAAATAGTTATTTAAAAAGAAATTGATGCTGGATTCAATATTCAGAAAGAAACAGGAAGCATGAGCTTGGCTAAGCTCTTAAGCACCTAATTAGTTCAAATGTGAGCAGTCACGTGTCGTTTTACTTAACTTACAACCACCGAATACAGAAACGGCACTAAAAATTTAAATTTAAGATGATTGCTAGGTGAGTTAATTATCTTCTAAATTACTTATGACTGGATGTGCCCCGCGGTTTCACCCGCGGCATTTTCAGAATCACGAACTGACTAAGGCCTCTCTTTACCTAAATATAATAGCGACTGCTATTCAGTTTTTAAAACTTACTCCACGTTTATTAATAGGGCTTATTAAGTTTTAAGGCTGGATTAGTTTTTACACGACTGCCAAAGGAAGTGTTATATCACTTTTTGTTTCTGTCTGTCTACTTTGATAGATCTTGTCACAGACGAAGACAAAGTATGTTTTCACTACTACTACCTTATTTCATGTTCATTACTACAGCTAAATAGGTATATTTTGGATTTATTTAGTAGTAAAAGGAAGCCCTACTTATTCAAAAGTAGGGAAGTACTTAGTTACGTACTAGCTAATTTAAAACAATTGTTTTCAATTGACCAATCACTTGATGCAAATCAACGCGATGCAAACAGACTCATTGCATTCAATATAGAATAAAGGCGAATGCACTTCCATTGTAATGTACGAATAACTATCGCTTTAAATTAAATATTGAAGGAAACAGTAACGCTACCGCAAACTCAATGATGCTATAATAAAGTGAGCCACACCACTATACGAAAAAGAAGAAAGAATAATGTTATTGGCGTTTCAATCGTCGCATTCATGGCCATTTATTGAGAAAAAAATAGAACTATCCAATATTGAAAACCAGATTTCCATCGGATTAGTAGTTCTTAATTGTATAAGGTACAAACAGAGAAATATACCGACAGATATCAGTTTTAAAAATTCATGACTAAGTCCCCTATACGACTTTATTTTTAATTTACTTCCAAGTAGACTTTTTGTCCTCTCTTCCTTTATTATAAGTAGAGAGGAAGCCTTGCACTATTTAACAAAGACATAGAGAGAGATCAATGTGCAAAGAGAGTAGTCTTTGTAAGCTGCTAGTTGTATAATAAAGTCGAGATCTAATCCACACAATGTACCTATCTTAATAATTACAATAATAATATATGCGACCTTAGGCACGCGTTATACAAATATGCAGTGATCGTTCAATGGCCGACATTGACCCTGTAGTGTAGTCTTCTGTAACCGGCAGATAATCTTACTAATATAAACGCGAATGTTTGTATGTATGTCTGTGTCTTACTCAATCATGTAAAAACCGCTGAACCGATTACGATGAGACTTGGAATATAAGTAGCTGGAGACCTGGAATAACGTATAGGCTACTTTTTATCCCGATATTCCAGCGGAAACGAGACTTATGTGTGTGAAACCGCGGGCGCAGCTAGTAATTATAATAACAACGTGGATAGCACGTGACGTGAATTGCTTTCTTACCATTGGAAAATTAGCTCGTAGGTAGGTACCTACAATGTAAAGGGCTTAGAAAATTAACCGACAACGTAACTACGCGACGGCTACGTAAGTGGAGGAAATTTTTCCGCTAAAAATAGCTAAGTAGTTCGTAAGTAAAACAGATCTATTCAATCCAAAGATTGCCTGGAAGAAATCGCTTTCAGCGATAAGGCCACCCATTTGTGCAATTTACATTTTAAGCTTTGTCTTTACTTTATGTAATGTAAATATTTATGTTTTGTTGTATTGTTTTATGTTGTAAAAATAAAGTTATTATCTATCTAAGTAGGACGAAACTGATTTCCAATTATTAATGAGCTTTTTATTTACCTACTAGTATGTTTAGGATTTTAACATTAAGTAATTTTAAAATTAAGATGAGTATTTAAATACATAAATAAATATATTTATAACATAAATAAAATTAATGACAAAATATTAAAAAGTAAATAAAGAAAAAAAACAGAAGCAAATAATTTTGAATTATTTAATTGTTAAATAATAAAACACAAAATATTTTAACAAACACTCAACCTACGTAAAAAACATGGCGATTATCTCGTCCTTGTATTTGTGGTGTAATTGATTAGAAATGAATGAGTTGATGTTTCTCGAAAGTATGCGTTGAACTTTCTCTATACGCGTAGGTTAGTTTAGTGTTAACCCGGGTGTCTGTAACTATGCATGTATACAGACTGCGGAATACGGAGTTTTAAAAAAATAGAGTAAATATTAATCGAACAAGTAATTAAACAAAGTTTAAATACTAATTACTTGAATAAGTCACAAAGTAGAAATAAAAATTAAAAATAAATACAAAAAAGCGCAATTATATAATATTGTAATATAATAAACCATTTTATATAAAATAAATAAATGAGCTTAAATATTTAAATAACGGGGTATTGAGCGTGTTTAAATTTATTGCAATTACTGGCGAAACATCGAGACTCCGTAAAAAAAATGAACATATTTAATACCCCATTTCTAAATGATATTTTGTAGTGAAAACAAACGTGTTGGTTTAAAACAGTAAAGTGAAGTTTCTCATTTGGATATAATATTAATTAGTTATTAAACTTAATTCTGATAAATTGGTAAATATTTCAAATTTTGAATTTTCCACTTATTTTCAGTTTAAAAATGAAAGCCATGCATTACTTAAATATAAAAATTTCTCTGGCTATTTTTGAATGAAATGTTTGTGTCGTATATATTACATCTGTTCAAATGAGTTCCTGAATGAAGTTAAATATTTTTTGCAGATATTTGACTTTGTACAGTGTTTGTAACAATATCCATCTGTGTAACAAATAAATCACCAATTTAAGTTTTCTTGTAAATTTTTAAGGTTTCGTAGTCAACAAGAAACCGTAGTTTTTCAATTAAGCACCTACCTTGAAAATCTATACAAAAGATCTTTAAATATCGAAGCAATTGAATTGTTTTTATGTAGTAATCTAATTATCTTTTGTTTTGTTACAGCCAAAATGGATCTGGAGTTTCGGAATTTGACGTACACAGTACAAAGTAAAATTCTAAAAGGTAAGTTCAATTTTTTTTTTGTTTACGTACTAGCTGCGCCCTGTGGTTTCACTTGCGTTCCTATTAATTAAAAACTTACAGAAAAAATGAATAAAAATAATAAAAATACACAATTATAACAAAATAATATTAGTTTTGTTGTGTTCATTGAGTAATATTATTTATTGCATAAACAAAACTTTAATAAAAAATGAAATTATTTATTTTAGAGGATCTTGCATTTTACATGTTGTGCACTGATTATTTCATGGTCTTTATAATATAATGAGGGATCTATATCTGTAGCATTAGGTATGCTTACCGGTGATTTGTAATCGAAATAATTGCAGCTGATGGAAATATTAATTCAGAAGCTTATTTAAATGAGCTATACCCAATATAAGTAAGTCGTAATAACTTGCATCCTAATCTTATATCTATAAAGTGACTGACTGACTGATGGGTTGCATAACCTAAACCGCTCGAAAGTGAGAGCTGAAATTTTCAGTGTGTCTTTCTATGATTTGTATGTAGGTATTTACAAAAAAAAAGTGAAATATGTAGTATATCCGTTGTCTAGTACCCATAAAGCCTGGTGCTTAGTTTGGGGCTAGATTGCGCTGTGTTTGATATTTATTTAATGTAGGCATTCGATAAAATGATTTTTCTAAATTATCACGGGATCGGATCGGAACACAGCTAATATGATTTAATATTAGTTTTTTAAAATAATAAATTTGTTTTTTTTTTGTTTTTTTTTTTGATATCATTTAGCAATGACAAAAAAATATGATATAATTTGTTAATTGTTAATGTTATAAAAAGTTTTTTAAGAAAAACCTTTATTTGTAAAAGTAGTAAACATTGTTCAATGCGCATGCGTAGAAAGCTAGTAAAGAACATTATAACGTAGAAAGTTGTCATTTCGCGATTTCTTGAATAGCAAAGTGGGTTGAGTTAACATTGATTTTATACGTGTAGCCAAGGTGAGATGTAAGACTAGGTAAAGGTGTTAAGTCGGAAAGTCAATATTTTAACAAAACGTATTATTGTAGGTAGGTATTTTACTCATTATTATTACGGTCTCTGTAGAGCGTCGGGCGAATACCCATAGCTGCAACGTAGAAGGGTGAGGGTGCAGTTCTCGACGTGAACAAGAAGTATTTATGGTGATGATACTTGCTTGTTCCTGGATAAAAATGTCTGAGTGTTATCTGTATAAACTGTTTCAATTCACACGATTTGTTAACATTTGTCTTGAGGTATGCAATTTAGATAGAAGTATACTATGAACTTCCTTGAATATCAAGCTGTTCAATAGTGGAAACCAGATTAAAAGATCCGGACTACAGGGTTTAAATTTGATTTCGATGAAACATTTATTTAAGTACCGCTTTCATTTCTTCCCATTTTCTAAACACGTCGTGTTATTATATTGTCATCATCATCATACAATTAACATAGGCACCTACAAATGGTCATAGAGTATTACAATCTACCATGATACAAAGGTAGATAAGCGAGCAATAGACCAATTTGTTCAAAACATAATGGAAAAACCAAACATTGTTGTAATTATAGAATTTAACTTTACTAAAAAACTATCGAACAAAGCGACCAAAGTGTAATTTCAATTTATTTTTTTGTTTAGGAAGGTACAAAGTAATGCATAGAGTAAGTATGTAGGTAAATTAAGTAAATCAATTGTTTTTTTTTAATCAAAAGATTGATAGATAGAACGGTTGTTATACACACCGAAAATAACAATTAGGTAAGTACCTACAATAAAATTGCAAAGTGGTACAATTGGCAACCTTACAGCTGAGGTTCAATAAGTACTTAGATAATCCTACCTAGGGTTTATGATTTAATTGTCTTTAAGAAGATGTAAAACTATTATATTGTTGACAACAATAGAGCGTTGATAAGTTGTAAACAATGGAAATGTTAACAACTTAACTAACAACGGTGATAAACTTAGTAAAGCTTTGTAAACGTTTTCACTTTTCATAGTAAGAAAATCACTTTCTAGAGTCTATAGCTAGAATAAGTAATTGATTACAAAAAAATTGACATTGCGTTTCAATTTCTGACTGGGAATAAAATTTAATTTTTAAATACGATTTTAAACTCACATGGTTTTTTTCACTACAAATAGTATTTGTAATAATGCGACTTACCATATTTTATTTTAATATGTTATTTACGGAGCTCGATATTTTGCCAGTAATTTGAATTACTGCAATTATACTGGCGAAATACCGAGCTCCGTAAAATAAACAAATACACGGTAAATATCCCGTTTTTAATTAATATTTTGTACTTGAATGTTAGCCACGACGGAAAGGAGGAATATGAAACAAACGAACAATCTCTCACCCGTTAGTTTGTTTGTTTATGCGTAGGTAATCGAATGTTCACAGTTCACACTTAGTCTAAAACGGCTTGACCTATTAAGATGCGGTTTTCTATTAAACGTTTGTGGTTTTTCCTTTTGTTTTCGCGATGTTGGTTTGGTCTAACCTGAGGAAGAGATTTGTAAAGATCTTAAAACTTCAAGCAATTATAAAACGTTAAAGATATTAAACGCGACGTGATCAAAACCGGAAAATGAGTTTGATTTCAAAATATTTGTAATTATAATTATGAAGTTTAATTTTATTTGGCGGACGATTTACCTACGTACCTAAAAGTGTAGGTAAACTGTAAAGTGTACATCTGTATCATTATTTAAACGAAACTATATAGCAATGTGCGAAATTCCCGATGTGTATGTAAGTTGCAATTGACATGAATGTGTAAAAACTTTTGATAATATAGGTAAGTCTTAGAGCATCAATTTAGCTTCTTTTGTCTTGTCAGGTGTAGGTACCTACATACAATGTAAGACATAAATAAACTAAGAAAATGAGAGTTCATGGACGGCCAAGTACCTATACCGACTTATAAAATGTATAGTTATAAATTCGTATTTTTTGCCAGAAATGCTAAACGTTCTGTCCCGGTCTAGCCGGACCGGGACAGAAAGTTAAATAGACTCATAAATCATAACGGACCAACCAAGAAATTCCAACCGTTCCGGACCGGGACCGATGAATTTTGTGAAGACGTATTTTATGTATTTCTGTTGTCGCCATAACTACACATACTAAAAATAGAATAAAATAAATGTTCAAGGGAGCCCCTCCCTACAAAACCTGTTTTTTGTGATGGTACTGAAGCCTTTACGCGCGAGTTCAACTCACACTTGGTCGGTTTCATTTTCATTGATCGCAAAATCCAGACGTACCGACACAGTAAATAATTGCCGTTATCGAGTGACAGTTATTGTGCTGTCGTTTAATTTGTAACTTCACACCATGATAATAACATAAGCAATAAATAATTGAGTATAAACGGACAAGATTTATTGTTGATATTTATTTTTTTATTATTGGTATTCGATTTGTTATTATAACATTACGATATTAATGTCGTTACGCTTAAGTATTGCCTTTAAATTTGTAAACATAATTATAAATAAGATCGTTATTGCGTTAATTATTGCCTTTTATCTAAATAAAAACAGTGCTTTTGTCTGTCACACATTAATACATTTAAATGTATTAGTTAAGTATGTGTTAGGTAAGTGTGATACTTAAATCCACTTATTACCTATTTGCAATTTAACTTCATTTTCATAACATTTCACTAGCTACTTATCTACGTAGTTTAATTTCGCAGATAAATTTGTATCATAACTAAATAGTACCTATATACCCAATAGGTAGCAGACTAGCAGAGCACTGGCAGCTAATACTTTTTTTTCTAAATAGCAGCAGTTTATTGTGACGCTATTATTATTATTATTCCCACTATTTTTTGCTTAAATTCTCTAGACAGATAATAAACCATACTATGGTTATATCTGCAAGGAATAGTCAAAGAAAAATACATCAAAAAAACATCCTCTTTCGAATTAATAATGCATTTTTCCTTGTAAATTGTCATTGTTTCTGGGTTACGATAAAATTATTTAACCAGTCACTGTGGACTCGGATAACATCCTCCTAGAAACATGAAATTTGGGGAGAGTGTTGTTTGTATTGTAAAAGTATACTAAAAAAGGGTTTTTAGAAAATCTCTTGGGATTAGGGCTTACAAGGGTAAAATTGCGGGACTTTATTTATAATGTTAATGTATTTTTCCTTGAAAATATTTCTAGTAAGCATTATAAAACTATTTAATCTGTCACTGTGGACTTGGATAATGTCCTGCATTTGTGGCCTAGTTTGTTTATCGTAAGTAATAAATAATCCAAATAGTCCAATCACAGGTCACGTTTACGGTCAAGACGGCAGACGTCCTCGGTTGAGGTAGGTAATATTAGGAAAATATGATAACAAATTTACTTACACACATTCCAATCGGTATTTGAATATCATTTATTTATTTATTTATTCAATGAAAGTACTTATTATAAATACAAATTATTGCCAAACTGCTGAGCAGTTTGTCGGCATCTTCCCTTAAAAGGGCCTAGCTCACGTGACTCTCCGCTTTTCCATCCGATCAATTACGATGAAACTTGGTAAGTATGAAAATGGTCCGAGATCAGGAATAAGACATGCTATTTTTATGCCAATATTTTGGCTGAATCGAGACTTGATAAAATAAATAAGAAATATAAGTTAAAAGTAATATGAATATGACTAATAATATAATATGTTGGTATACATGTAAGACCGATGGTGTGCCTTAGGTACTTAAGTAACGTTCTATCGAAAATTGAATTGATCGATAACGCATATTATAGAGCAAATTATGTGAGATTTTTTATTGCTCCAAACAAAAATAAATTAAGAGACCATAAATTGCCTAAATCATAAAATATATCAAATAAGTAGTGCCTAAACGTTTATGACGAACACTATTAGTAAAAGTCAAATAAATCAAGGATTATTTATAATTACAATAATAAAATATTACGTCTAAATGATAAATGGACAATAAATCGTAAACGGGAATTTAATATGTCATGTTTGCGTATCTTTGACAGTGTATCAGTGCGTTTATTGCAATTAATTTCTCGTAAATATTACTTTATGTCGCAACGCATTATTTATAACTTAAGGACTGTTGTCATAGAAAATTTTAGCTTAATCATGGCCAGACCTACCTTAACATTTAAAATATTGACTGTATTTTCTAACTAGTTTCAAATCGCTGGTTGACCCGCGTAAATCCCGATCTCGCGGGAATATTAGGGTAAAAAGTAGCCCATGTGTTAGGTAATTCAAATTTCCAGCTATTTGTTTACCGAATATCATCGCCATCGCAGAATAAGTTTTTGCGTGAAGGAGTCCAAAACACATTCGCTTATATTTACTTACACTGTTAAGAGGAAGCTCCAATAAAAAATATGTCATGAACGGCCCGCCCACTTACCCCTACATCCACGAGTCACACGCACACGTATGCACTTTCGAACATCGCAACGAATAAGATCATTCACATCTATTTCGAACTAGCAGCTGACGAACTACAAACTTTGACTGATTGAAACATTTTTTTTTTATTCAGGACCATATAGGTAAGTAAAGACTATAAAGTAAAGTACGAAGAAGTAAAGAGATGCGCTTGAGCGGTGAGCGAACGGGTATGAATACTGAATAGTGCTGTACCGGCCCGTGCGTGATGATCTTAATTCAGTCGACGTCAATCTTTTTCATTCGGCACGAACTAAAGAACTGCGAAATGGGCAATGAAGGAACTAGTCAGCTCAGTTCGCCTGTAGAAGGGCTCTTACGACCTAGTTCGTTCGCGAACTACTCAAAACTAATAGTGATGATTCTTATGATCGAAATGTCAACACAATGGGATATCCACAACTGTAATCATAAGTACAATTGCGAACAGTCGTAGATATCCTAAGGAATATTAAATATGTAGCTACTTACCTAACATCTATGTTTTCCCAGTAGTCAAGGTGAGATCAGTATACTACTTATCATTTATGGGGCATCTAGTCATCAAGTACTTTGCGTGATTTGATAAATTAATGTAGTTAGTGTCTGCGGTTTGATATTGATTGTATCGATAATAATACTATATTACTACTGTGTCTGATTAATAATCCCTGCCGAACGCGAAGGTAGAGTTAATTTATTTATGTCTAGTATTGTTTACCTTATAGGGTTTTATAGCATGTAAATGCAACGACGGTTTCCTTTATTTTCTGATACCAGATGTCGTTTAGGTGTCCAGTTTAATACTAGTTCACATTAATTTTAGATATACTTTATGAGGATTTTTGAGATTCTATCGTAAGAATAAAGAAAAAAAGACATAAATCCTGTCCATGGCTTCAATCTATTGGCAAGAGTTTGAGCCCTTTATACAAATACAATACAAACAACTTTATTGGCCATTCATTGTACAAAAATACATAATAACGAAAACTGTATTGCAAAAGTAAATAGATTTATATCCAAATTAATGCGTCCAAAATTACTTAAAAGACAAGATTGAATTAAATCTAAATAACATATTATGTATGCCTGAACTAGGAAAATACCGTACCTCAGGCGAGAAAATGATAAAAAATAAACACTAAAATTATCACTTAAAAGAGAATGTGATACGAATTCAATATTAACTCATTTCGGAAAATAACAAATCGCGTAAAACTCTGCATTGCACTTTAGACTGCTTTGCTTTGTGGTCGTGAATGTCGTCACCGCAAAGTATATGCGATTGGAAATATTAACGCATGTGTAGGAACAATAAAATAGTGCGTGACATAGTTTCCTGATTATTTTACTGGCCTTCATTGCATGACGCATAACGGATAACACTTTTATATGGATAGTTCTACCAACTTAACTTTTTAGGCGGATAAAATCAGAACTAATTTCTAAAATTTTATAACAAAACATTTAAAAATAAAAGTTTTTTGAAACGAATGGACAGACGTATGTACGATTTTAAACTTACACGGTTGTGTCACTACAAATTTAAATATCGAGATATTTACCATGTTAGGAGCATAGTAAATATCTCGATATTTAGATTTGTAATTTTGAGTCTCGTGAACCAGCCAGTTGCAATGAATGGCGAAATATCGAGCACCGTATAACAAATTCACACATGGTAATTTCCCGTTTTGTAATAATATTTGGAAGGCAAGTATGTTCTTATAATAATAAAGTAAATAATGTGAATTTTGTAATTTGTTTTTATTGCTCAAGGCATATTTACTAGAAATGATGATGATGATGATTTTTGAAGATGAACTTTTCCTTTAAAATACTTCATGTAAATAATGTATTTTATATTCATGTATAATATTAGTAAGATGGAAGATGTTCAACGTGTGTGTTTATTAATTATTAAATAGAAATTATAACATTATTTATATTTTATCTTCTGTTTTAGCGTTTTTGCATTGTAATAAAACACAATATTGACCGGCCTCACTCGTTTTTTATTTACAATGCTGTGCCAACGTTAATTTATTTAATAATTAGGTACTATTAATTTATTGTTAAAACTCTCGTCAAAAACAAAAGATCTTTGTTTGTATTAGACTCAAGCGACATCAATAATTGCACAGATAATTTGGTAGGTACACTTACGAGTATTATCTGTAAAATATATTTTGCGCAGTTTTGTATTATGATGTGTCTCAATTGCATATAGGTATATTAGTATGTAACTAAGTAATTATAATTACATAAAGTTGGAAACTAAATTTAATATTTCAATTTTTTTTATAACGAAAACGTGTAAAATTTGAAACAACATACCAACATAGGTATGTTGGCACACGTTTCTGAACCTACTACTACCTTCTTACCTAAGTAGGTATTTCATGTAGGTAAAATAATATTGATACAGGTACAGCTTTTAGTTCAGTATTCTTTAATAAACAACCTAATTAAATTAAATTTTAAAAATAAAAATAAAACAATAAAATGGTAACAATAAATGGATCACACGCCATGCAAAATGTCAAAAACTTATTTATGGCTTTTGGTACAGAAGGCTGGCTGCATTGCCTCTTTGGATAGCAGTAATTACTGTACAGTATCTAACCAATTCATATGCCCAAGCGACAATCATCTTTTTGGTCAGCAGCAGCTACCACAAAAAATATGAAATAGTTTTATGAAAATAAATTAATTATAAAATTCAAGATTCATCAAAATTTATCCGACAACGTGAAAAATAAATATTTTCCATTGATAGTATCTACCTACCGATATTTTAGATGAGTTCTAGGTTCAACCTTAGTTTTGTCTATTTTGGATATTATAAATATGACTTTAATAGTCCTACATAATAATAACACGACGTTACTAATGAAAACTAAACAATTTCAAACCAATTATAACTAAAAAGATGCCTAATCTTAGTAGTGAACCCTGAGGCAGCTGTTACTAAAAAAAAAACAAGTGCTAAAATTGACAACTATTACACCCGTCTTTTTCTTTGATATGGTTTTTCCATTTGGACAATTACACCCGTCTAATATTAGCAGAATATTAGTAACGTTAAAAAAAGATCTAAGTCATCGAGCTAAGAAGTACTTCAGGTTGAGATCAATTATCGAAGTAAATCTTACTAATATAATAAACGCGAATGTTTGTATGTAGGTATGTAAGTGTTTTTGTATGTGAGTTTAATACTCTTTCTCGCAGAAACTACTGAATCGATTGCATTGAAACTTAGAATATAGGTAGCTAGAGACCTGGAATAACACATAGGCAACTTTTTATCCCGATATTCCCGCAGGAACGGGACTTACAGGGGTAAAAATGCAGGGTGCAGCTAGTTATTCATAAATCAGTAGCTAAGCAATATTTCAAAAACTATTATCCATGTATAGGAAACACTACAAATAAAATAAATATAAGTACCAACTAGTTTCTTAAATTTATGACTGTAATTGTTACGTCTATTTAAAATAATATCAATCATGTTAAACTCTGGTTTCTTTGCGTTTTAATTTAATTTTTTATAAATAATGTTTATTAGTTTCCTCACTTGACCTACTGCCTACATTATGATTAATTTTAGTTTTATTTTAGGTAAAGTTGTTTAAGTAGTCCTAATCTATTTCTTTATATGCCTACCTGTGTTTGTAGATTTATTTTAGAATATTTTTCCATCAGCGGCTTGTAAAACTAGTAATTGGAAATTTAAATAGGTACCTATATATATATTTCGGATGACATTTGAGTATTAAATATTAAAATACCTATTTCTTAAAATTATCCTAGTTTGACAACAATATAAACAGCAATCGAGAAATTCCAAGGAAAATAAACCAAGACATCAACATTAAGACAACCATATTATATTTTTTTACATATTAAAAATATGTAATTAAAACAATTCTGTGTATTAAACTGGTTTTGCAAATAAACTACCTATTGTATATAAGTAATGCAATTTTTGTTACGCTTTGGACCGTAAATATGCTGCCGAATTTTTGCAATATCTAACCTACGCATTCGTTACTACTTAAGTAAATATTTTAACTATTTTAACCAAGATTACAATCAGTTCATTATGATATAATAGATATGAATTGCAGATGCTGCATATGTACATTGTACAGCGTGTTTTTACGATGACCATTTAAGCCGAAAGGCGGTTGTTCTAGACGCCTAGGCGAACGTCTTTTGAAAATATCGAACTTAATGGAAAAACGCGGGATCGCGACTTACGCGAGTGAACCGCGGGACGCAGCTAATTGTTAATACTTATAGATAACGAACATGTTTGTATGAAGATGGGTGAAGCCATTGTAGGATGCAGAGAACCTTTGTGGAGTCGCATTTTTATGTATTCTACCAGCTAGTTAGATACAGTACCTGCTAGGTTCTAGGTAAGTAGGTAGCATTATGTGACTCATACATAAATAACCGCATTGCGGCTTTTTCAAAACCGTTTTTAAAAGCTTTGAAGTTTGAGGCCATAAAATTGTTGTGGTAAACTCGAATCCTTATAAACTGGTTTTAAGAATTTTTCGAATACCTAGATCTTATATGACTCAGTTTTATGGACAGATTGATTTAAAATCCTGTTAAAATGCAGTCATTAATCATTGGAGGGCCAAATAAAAAATGCGAAAAACAGTACTTAGGTCCTTTTTTTTAGTACTTACTTTTAAAAGTAAGTATCAGGACTAGCTAGTATTTACTCATTAACACTAGACAGAAAAGAGTGTAAATAATAAGAGGCTTTTACTACACATAAGTAACAGCGTAGAACTGGACTGTGGCCCGGTTCTGTAAAAAACATTGCATGCGACAAGCAGGCGGGATGCAAAAACATTGCAGAAGTCGATTTGGTGCATGATTAAAAATAAAAGCTTGCTTTAATTTCCTTCATACTGATTGGCTGAGGGTCAAGGAGAGCTAGTTAAATAATTAAGTAGCCCTTAAATTTGAAGGCTACTTAACTAACATGCTATGTCCTTACCGAATCGAGCCCCTATCTCTATTAAAGACTAGAAGGGAAAAGCTGCCTGATAGTGAAACGGCCTTGATGGCCGAGTTTCATACGTTCAAAAGTTCTGTTCAGTTCAGAAAGTTACTCCTTTAAAAAATAAACTCAAAATTCGAACGTCGTTGTTTTATTAACCATCCTCTAGGTAATCTAAGATATAAGATATATAAGTGTATAAGCATATAAGATATATAAGCATATAAGATAATATATAAGTATACTCTAATAACGACGACGTTCAAAATTTGATTCATCATTTTTAAAGGTGTGGAGTAATTTTCCGAACAGTTACAAAAATACAAAATTCATTTATTCCAAGAATGTAGTATAAACAGGGTCTTAAATATTACATACGTTTCTTACATTCTACCATCACAACGGTGTGGAATAGGACATTTTTGGGAATTTATTAGTCCTTTAATTATTAGAAATGAAAAAAAAAATACAACCAAAAGACCAGATAATAAATTATTCATCAATTTAAAATGGTATTTAACAGTCAAAATAATGAAAACAATTAATAATTTTTGAATACAAATAAAATGTCAATAATATTTTTTAATGTCCTTATGTCCCTTGTTCCTTAAGTTTGACTATGGAACACGAAAGCTCGTCCTTAAGAGACGAGTTTGAAATGCATCAGTTTCAGGTGACCTTTCTCCATCTGGTCTCTACTAGATACCAGTTCAGTTCTTTAGTAACAGGATACTTTGCACAACACTTAGATCCATTGAGATGATAAAACATGTATAAGTAGGTAATTATTGCCAACATAAACTTAGGTAAACGAAGAACTATTGCAGATAACAAAATTCTGATAAAAACGACCGCTCTATTATTTGAAGGTCTCATAATTACCTACCTATGTCTAATCATAGTTGCAAACAAAATATGATTGTTTTCATCAGCAAAACGTTCGTGTCCGGCTAATAATATTAAAATTTGTTTATTGCAAATGAACTAGGTATACCTACACATAATAAAAATATACATATTAAAGGGCCTATTGTCAATTTGTACTATTTAATGTTGTATTTAGTCAGTACCATAGAGTTCGACCAAGTTAATGACTGCAAAAATTATAAACAAGGAACAACACCGTAGCCGGTAAGAATAGGCGTATATCCGTTAAATTCTAAGGATTAGGTAAAAAACTAAAAAGGCTTACCCATATTTTTTGGAAATATTAAATTAAACAATCAATACAATTATATTAATTAAGATAATTTTTTTTTTTTAGAATCTCGTACAAAGGTACACAGTATTTAAAGTTTTTTTCTTCTTTTTTCTTTTGTTCTTTCTTACAAAAGAAAAAGTTGAAGGCCACCCGTAAGTATTTTTAAAAGTTTACCTTTTTATACTTATGTAATTGGTTAGGTACTTCTAATAATACCGATAGGTATTTGTACATATACAAAAATTCAATAACTAGGTAGGTATACATTGCAACAGCTCACACAAACCACAAAGGTTTTCTTACAACAGTCTCTATGTGAAGTATATTGTGTAGGCCTACCTAGCAACCGCACGCAATACGGCCACCTAACTGTTAGTTGTTCGGCTTCTGAAGCCATGGTTTTATTGCATTCATCTCGTTGCTGCTTACACAAATTTCAAACGTCAACTATTTTAATTGGTAGGTAGGTACTGTAGGTACAGTCAGCGTTAATAGTCGATAACAACATTTTCAAAATAACTCTTCATAGTTGTGTGATGTCAAAGTCAGACATTCTGTTTATAACTTTATCGGCCTAATACTGAAAGGATGCTAAAAATTTGAATAGTGAGAGCTGAGAGTTGTTTTGATAAATAAGCAGCTCATAAACTCCCTACTATTATCATGTATAGTTATAATAGGCTTTTTAAAAATCTGGACGCGGTCGTAGAATTTTGATGCTGACCGTACAAAGTAGATAGATAATTCTACTTTTTTTTAATTTTATCTACATTGCTTAAGTAGTTATCATGGTCACGATGGCGTTACCTTTTCGAAAAATAGTAACTGTAGTGGTAACAATTATATTTTGTGTAACGGTTTAATTTATTGGTAGATATGCTTTAAGCCATATTAATTTTTAAGACACAAAAACCATGAAAATACTAAGGTAGCTCAGCGATATTTAATAAAGCTATTTAACTTTACGTATGTACCTACCTACCTATTAGGTGGTCTGAATTTAACAAGAAAGCCCTAAAAATCATTTCTAAAGCAAAAATCTTCGCTAGCTCAGTCAATTAAATTTCTTGAAGTCAGTCATTTTGCCTGCGGGCTACACTTTTTCGGGAGCAAAATTATTAAAGACTCACCGAATTATTATAAATGTCAAAGATTATAAATGTAAATGACTGTCACTGGCACTAATTGATGTCAAAGTTCTTAGTATCTAACTAAGAACTTTGATTATTACGCTAAACAATAGTGATCACGAACTAGTAGAGTGCTATTTGCTGAGTTATAAAAACGAATAGAAGAAATTAGTGATTGACGTACAAATACAGGGTGAACCATTTGGATAGGTTCAGGCTTTGAACTGGGTGCCAATATTTAGAAATTGGAACATGATCGGTACAATAATATGGGGGTTTTAGTTTTTTTTTTTGCAAAAAGACAAGGTTTGGTTCTCAGGAATCGACCTTTCGGTAGTAAATTTTTCAAAAATCTAATAATGCCATATTAGTTCTGATCAAATTCGGAGACGCAACTCTTTCAGCATTTTTTGTTATCTCTTACAGTTTAGTATATGCCCCTGATAGCCCATCGAAATTGTTCATCCTGTGTTGTAGAAAATGATTTTATTTAAAATCATGAATTTTGCTTAATTTGTCTTTCTAGATTTAGACAATGAATCTAGGCATCCTGGTTGAATACCTAAGGTCATGCATATTTAATTGTAAATTTACATATATAATTGGGCGTATTTCTATGTATAATATGTATGTATTTACAAAATAAAAATAAATAGAAGTAGTATAAATATAAATATATCACGCATGTCATATCAAGCGTTGCTTAGTAACCCGTATGATTATTCAAATCTTATATCTTATTACAACCACCAAACTATCCCTGTACCAAATTTCATTCAAATGGGTGTAACCGTCATTTATACCTATCACGTATGTCATGCCAATCGTTGCTTAACCCGTACGATCATTTAAAGTACCCTACATCTTATTTATACCCCTATACTAGCTCTATACCAAATTTCATTCCTATCGGTTCCACCGTTCTTGAGATATAAATAGTATAATTACACCACTTTCGTTTTTATAGCTGCATCCCGCGGGATTTACCCTCAAGTCCTGATCCCGTAGGAATATCGGGATCAAATAGCCGAGATACCCAAGAGCTAGATTAAACCGACATGATACAGAAAGACATCCCGGACGTCAATTTGTCCCTAGATACAAGATTCGTATGGCTCTTAAACAAGTTCAGATTCACATTTATACAATTTGTAACGGGTATGCCCTATTAACCCGAAAGGGGGTTGTTCTAGACCTCTAGGCGAACACCTTTTTGTTATAAGACTTTTGAAAATTCTAACTTTTGTTTTTGATAATTTTGAGATTATGTTTCACTGAAAAAAGGTTTGAAAAAAAAGCTTCTTTTGAAAATGACGGTAATTGAAGTTTTGATTGCAAAACATTCAGCTAAATGAAAGGACAACATAAGGTCAATGACCTCGAACTCTCAAACAGCTGATTTTCAAGTAAACTTTCCACTTAAATTTTTCAAAAAGTACCTACTTCGAATTTCCAAAAGTCGTAGAACAAAGTTGTTCGCCTAGACGTCTAGAACAACCCCCTTTCGGCTTAAAAGGGCATACCCGTTACATCCTGTATATTCAAAATGTGTAGCGAAAGAAAATAGAAATGTGCATGGTCATCGACTTGTGATACTGACTGTATTTACAACTAATTAAACGAAACAATTATTTTGAAGAGTTACATTCAAATATAAATGTAGGTAGCTACATTTGTACCTAACATAGGTAACGGTTAAAACTCGTGGTTAAAACAATGTATGCTTACTTATTGCACAAAGATTTAATTTTATTATTATACTAAGCGAATGTAAACATAAAAGATAATAGTATCCTAGGTACTTAATATTAGTATAAAGCTTCAAGTTTGTATGTTTGTTACTTAATCATGTAAAATCCGGTGAACCGATTATCATGAAACTTAATGTATACCATTTTGTGTACCTATGTAGCTGGAAAATAACACATAGACTACATTAGGATATTCTCGCGGGATCGGAACTTACGCGGATGGTTCCGCGGGCCGCAGCTAGGTAGTAAGATAATAATTATTGTAACGTAAAACATTTAGTTAAAGTATTTCTTACATTTATCTACCTACGTAGTTAATTAAGATTTTATACATATTACTAGCTGATCCCCCCGGTTTCACCCGCATAAATTCCTATCCCGTAACGTATATGACGCATCACGTATGTCATACCAAGCGTTGCTTAACCTGTATGATCATTCAAAGTACCCTATATCTTATTTCATCCACTAAACTATCCCTGTACCAAATTTCATTCAAATCGGTTTAACCAAAACAAAAAATCAAAAGTAGCCTATAAATGGACTATCAAACACAAAAAGAATTTTTCAAATCGGGCCAGCAGTTCCTGAGATTAGCGCGTTTAAACAAACAATCAAACTCTTCAGCTTTATAATATTAGTATAGATTTTGTACTTGCTTAAGTAGAGTGGATGTAGCGGAGATATGAGGTACCGTGGTGTTCAACTACATCCTCAATCCCAATCTTTGTAAATATCGGACTATGTTACTTCCGAGGATCCGATTTATACTTATATTATTATAATTGCTTATAACTGGAGCCACCTACACTACTAGGTAAACTGTGATAATGATTTCATCAAAATCGGTCCAGTGATATCAGAATCCCTTCTCTTTTACCTGATTCTATATAATTAAAACGATGATTTTTGGTATTTTCCCTTGGGCTGTATATATGATATTTATAACTGAAGACGCTGCTATATTCTTTATATCCTTTCTACTCTATTATTAATTTCGTTAACGTTCATTTCTTTCATATATTATGTCAATGGAAACTATATTTTTGTCTACGCTATTTCTCTACTACAATACTCTTTCAGCACATATACCTACCAAGTGAAACGATTCCCTTTCACTTCAATCGCAATATCCCTTTATGGGTCTCATTTGCCAGTTAGTCAAAATGAAAATCATTATCATCATTACTCCAGAGTCCTTATCTGTCCACTGCAGAACATATTCCTTCCCCATACGACGCCACACCATAAAATATAGCGATCTCAGGCCGCCTTCAGCCATCGACACCATTCAATGTCGTCGGTTCACTGAGTAGGTTGTCTTCCAGAACCTCGGTTACAATGATTATAAGCTAAACTAAATAAGAAGTTATGTATTTATTATGTTATGTCAGTACCTATTTAACAATATTTTTGAATTGTTTCAGGTCGGAAAAAAGATGTGGTTAAAGGCGTCCATGGAAGATTTCTGTCAGGACAGCTGGTCGCCATCATGGGGCCTTCGGGAGCAGGAAAGAGTTCTCTTCTAAACGCTATTTCTGGATACAGGTAAAATCTTTTTTTGCCATCTTTGTTCAACCAAACAGCTTAAGGAAGCACTATGTTTCTTATGAAAACAAAACACTTTAAAAAATAATATGCCCTACCATGACCTCTTTTAAGTCGACCCAAAGTAGCCGCTATATCGTTAAGCCAAAAAAAAATTGAATTGTAAAAATATCAAATAAAAAAATAATAATTAAAACCCAACTTCAACACAAAATATTTTTTATTATTATATAATATAGTTTTTTAAATAATTCGTGGGTTTTTTATTTAAAATTTATATAATTTTTTAATTTTTTGCGCGACAAAGCAACTAGGGAAGCTATTATGGTACGGACAAATGTTTTTAAGCACTATTATGTTAATTTGGTTAAATTAGGATCAAGAGTAACTAGAACCGAAAACTTAGTTCGCCCAAGATCAAGGTTATTTTGAGTCGTATAAAAACGGAATACAAATCACGTTTTGCAAAACCACTTATTTACATAAGAACCTAATTAAACATATACCTAAATGAGGTTTTTGGGACGGACGTACTTAGTCACATTTAAATTAAGTTGATTGTTTCACGGATCATGCCAGGTAGCGTTGGTAGTATACAGTGTGTTTCGGGGACGGTCATTTATATAACCCAGATACCGCTACTGACCTTTTTAAGGACACTGACGCTCTCCGTTTACCTGAATAAATCCAGGTATACGGGTTTAAAGACCGCAGTACATGTCGTTGTAACCTTACAACGCAAATACGCTAGGAGTTCATTATTTTTTTGTTATACCTGAATATTGTTATGCTATGTTAATGTTATGCCTAATTTGTTTATGTGTTCTGAATATTATCCCATATGTAATTATGCTTAAAGGGTTTTATGCATTTTTAATTTAAAAAAGTTTCTCTAACTGTAAGAAACAACTGATCTTAAAGTGAATTGTGAACTCAACATTTTCGAAAACTACTTTTAATTAAGAAAAGCTGTAGAACAAAAGTGGTTCCTAGATACCTAGAGCAATCCCTTTCAGCTTATATCACCGTCCTCGAAACATACTGCATTGTTTTTAGTTTTCACAATAATCAGTCGGTAATGTGTATTATTTTACGAGTTAATTTATTTAAAACACAATTACCTTCAACAGTACTAAATCATGCCATTTGAATGGTGATGAATGAATAATTGAATGATAAAGACAAATGAATGCATTTTTACTTTCATTATGATTAATAATTCTTGACGAAATAAATATTACACAATTGATGATTACCAGCAAAGATAATTTAAAGGTTATTTTAACACTATCAGTCAACGACAAGTAGGCGACATAATACATAACATGAGTGTTATGAATGTGATTGTCTTATCATTAATACGAAGTATAAATGTATTCGTGCACACTGCACACTGTGTTGTGGCACTAATCGGGTGTCGGGACTAAAAACTCAACAGTATTCTCTCTCCGCATCAATTACCTATTTACCTTAAAGACTAATTTAAATTTCACATTACTTAACTAGTGTCGTGCGTAACATAACAGAGTCAATTTCATTACATTTATTATTATACCATTAGAGATATGTCGAAAAATAATGGCGTTTTCTATGGAAATCCGCCATGTTTTCGCGGAGCTGTTACTGGAAGCAATTTTATCAAATAAATGAATAGTACCGCTGGGTGTACGTATTTTTTTGTAAAAATGACTATAAATTGGATGCCACTAGTTCGTAATGTAAATCCTGTTTGATTGTTTCTTTTTATCAAGTACCTACCTAACTGATCGAGCAACACGTGAGACTGATATAAATACAAAGTAACAGGTGTTACTGCAAAAATATTTATCTTCCTAACTCGATATTAGATATTACCTACATTATCGTATTATTTTCAACTGATAAGATATACAAATGATAGATAACGTATTTAAAATGCCTATATTTACATATTTACCTTTCATGGTTCCGTACCTCAACATGGAATAAAGAACCCTTGTAGGATGACTTTCTTGTCTGTCCGTCTGTCTATGTACCACCAGCGATTTTCTTAAGGACGCGACTCATGTGAAATGCCTTCCGATTGAATAGTTTTCTTCATAACTGGTAACAAATAGATCTTAAAACAATGTTTAATGTTATTGTACATGATACAAGAAGTGTCCCCTTCATTTCAAAAACAATAAAAAATAACTTTAAATACCACTATTATACAGGCAAAGTTACCCCTGTTTTACAAAATAAATCAATTTTTCTTCTAAATCCTTAACCGCTATATTTTCTTATAGGCATCATAATATTAGAAAATACAATACCTAGAACCCTTTCATCGCATTTTATAAAAATATTATTTTAATCTTCGTTAATTATTGATTTTACGAGAAATTGTAGATTTTTTCACGCAATTCCATCTCGCTCATTTATATGCAATCGGACAAGGACCGATGATTATCATCTATCGCCGCCTTAAGAATGAGACAGAAAAAATATTTATTCTGATTAAACTTTTTCTACATTCTAGACACCAATTTCTACGGTTGCATCTTCGACCATGATCTACCTTGATTATCAAGTTATCTTTTTACAGAGGAACTAGCTTAAGAAGAGATGAGAATGGGTAGAGGTTTTTTTGCCTAGTGTAAAGACAATTTCGACCAAAGAGGTTCTTTGCAAATAATAGGGGTTAAAGTATGAAATTGCCGTTTTATTGCAATAGGTTCTTTGAATTGACAGAGAATCTTCATGGTTTGAGGTTTTCGAATGAAACTTTTTTCAAATGGTTTCTGTGATGTTCTTTTTTAAAAAAATGTGAAACATTTGAATATCGACTTTCAATTGTTTTTGTTATTCAATTTAGACAAGAAAGATGGATACTGCGAAAATTCGAGTGATTTTTGAATACGAGTTCCGACGCGGAACTAACGCGGCAGAAACAGCCCGCAATATCAATGCTGCGTTTGGAGAGGGGTTTACTAATGAACGCACCGTGCGATTTTGGTTTAAACGCTTTCGTGATGGAAATTTCGACTTAAAGAACGAGCCACGAGGAAGACCGCCCACACAGGTGAATAACGATGAATTAAGAGAGATAGTGGAAGCCGATCCTAGTCAAACTACCCAGGAATTAGCGGCATGGTTTAACGTTACCTTACCCACTTTATTGACTCACTTGCGTCAAATCAATAAAATAAAAAAATACGAAAAATGAGTGCCTCATGATTTGACTGATCTGCAGAAAGAAACGCGTGTTGAAACTTGTGTTGCCTTGTTCAACCGGTACAGAAATGAAGGAATATTGGATCGAATTGTAACATGTGATGAAAAGTGGCTTCTTTATGATAACCGGAAAAGAAAAATGCAATGGCTGACCCCAGGTCAAATGCCACGACAGTGTCCTAAAGCAAAACTTACCAATAAAAAGGTAATGGTAACTGTTTGGTGGTCTCAGCATGGTGTTATTCACTATAGTTTTCTTCGATCTGGTCAAGCAATGTCTAGCAACGGCAGATGTCTATTGTGCCGAACTCCGAACCATGTTGACAAAACTAGCAGTAAAACAGCCCCGACTCATGAATCGATCTTCACCATTATTGCTCCACGACAACGCGAGACCTCACACAGCACGAGAAACCATTTTGACCCTTCAGGAACTGCACTTAGAAACCATTCGTCATCCTCCGTATTCACCAGACCTTGCTCCAACGGACTACCATTTTTTTCGTGTATTGGATAATTATCTACGTGACAAGAAGTTTTCTTCCCAGGAGGCAGTACAAAATGCTTTCACACAGTTTGTGCAGTCTAGATCGTCGGAGTTCTATCGCAAAGGCATTAATAACCTTCCCATTAGATGGCAGCAATGTATAGATAATAATGGCAACTATTTTGATTAAATAAATTTGTTAAAAATTTAAAAAATAAACAATTAAGATTTTCAGTACAAATCGGCAATTTCATAGTTTAACCCCTAATATATGTGCCTCTTTGGTCGGAAGAAGAAGACCTATAGGTCTTCTTCTTTTCTTATAGTGATGTGGCTCACCTGGACCTAGTGACTAGTTAAAGTTAGTTACCCCTTACTTATAAACGATGATCAACAGATAAACAAGCTACTTATAAACAGTGATTAACAGATATGCGTGACGTTTAATTTTCTCTGTCTATCAACTTTCAAACTTCATGTCACAGTAAAAGACAAACGATACATAGTTATGCAGCTGTTAACCAGCGTTTATGCAAATAAGGGGCTGAGTGTTTGTTTACATATCGATAAAGGTAATTCAAAGAAGGTTGTATGATTTCCAGGTCAGCAGGTGTAACCGGCGACCTTCTTGTCAACGGGCAACCTCGTAACGAGCAGCTCTTCCAGCGCTCTTCATGCTACATCACACAAGAAGACTTGCTCCAACCGTTGCTCACAGTTCGGGAAGCCATGGACGTGGCTGCTAACCTGAAGCTACCTAGGGGAGTGAAGGCACCTTCGGAGGAAATACTGCAAGAGTTAGGGTTATTGGAACACCAGAATACGAAGACGGATATGCTGTCTGGTGGACAGAAGAAACGGTTTGTAAATTTATCTGAAATTAGGTGTAATTCCTACGACATCTGATGTAGATTCTTCAATTCAAATTTTATCGCAATTGGTTTCTATTATAATATAGTTTATGCAACAAATATACATACCTACTAACGCACAAACATACCACGACATACAGCACCACTACTTTATAATAAAACATAAAATTGTATCTTAAATCTCTAAATACGTTTACTGCCTGAGATTTGAAAGCAACCTTCGGATTGAAAGTCAAGGCCACCATTCAACTCAGCCCACAAATGCAGCGCGAGCGGCAGCAGAGTGAGCAACAATAAAATGTCATTTTCCGCGTCCGAATGCTTAAATCTGTACCTTTTAAAATCCATAACTATATACAGCACGATCTTGACGGACATCGTGTAAGTTTAAAAATCTGTATCTTTATGTTGTTATTTCAGGTTATCAATAGCCCTAGAGATGGTAAACAACCCACCAGTGTTCTTCCTGGACGAACCAACCAGTGGCCTCGACACAGTGACGACGACACAGTGCGTGAAGCTGTTAAAGCAACTGGCAAGGCAAGGGAGGACTGTCGTATGCACTATACATCAGCCTGCGGCATCTTTGTTAGAGATGTTTGATCAGGTAAGGTAGTAAAGCCAATGTCCGGGGGTTTTGATAAGGTTCTTTATGGAGATTCATAATAATTAGAATAATTACATACCAAATATAAGAATTGATTGGGTTTGAGAGACATACCAAATTAAGTTATTGGCTTTAACCTGGCTATTATATTCGAAATTTTAATAAATATATTAAAATAAAATTTAATAAGGGTTTTTTGTTGACTACGAAACTCTCAAAATGGGATATTTATCCTGTTTTGTTCATTTGTTTGCTTCGAGCTTGAAGACAACCATTAAAGTTTAAAACCTTAATGATAGGTACGAACTTTTTAATACGATCACCGCTGGTCAAGTGCACAAAACTGTGCACTTGACCAGCGGGTCTGATATGTGGATTTGGACGAGTGCACAACTCCACACTAATTGTGATCGTACCAAAAACTCTATTATAAAGAATATTTTTAAGCAGTTTTTTTTCAGTAGGTACTATTAATATGGTTCTTGGTGCTAACTAAGTACGATAGTAGGTATATTCTGTTGTAAAATGTTCAATAAACAATTTAATGGTGAATCTAATTGCTTTACTTACATGATACAATAATTGATGATACCGATACTACTAACGATCCTAGAACGAAGTGAAGTTGTAAAGAATAGGTTTGGAAGTTGTAAAGAAAGAATAGAATAGGAATAGAGTTCATTGTATTAATTATTATTTGGATTTCAAAAACAGCAGTCAAACAAAAAATAGGTAGGTACCTACCCTAATATTGTAAAAAAATAATATATTTTTAAAATCGCAGAACAGAAGTTGTTCCCATATATGTATACCTAGTAGGTAAGTAATTCGGAAGTCATAGATTCCAAGTTGTCTATCACAATTCACAACATAAAGCCCTTCATAATATTTGGAGTTACGAAAGAAAAAAAAAAAACTTTTTAAAATACGGCACACTTATCTTCGCAGTTGAAGTAAAGGGAATTAATGGAAATTATCAGAATTCCGCAGAGTTGTATTGATGACAAAAACCCCGTTTTATTTGTATTTATATTTTAAAGACCATCATGACAATAGCTATTGTTACTTTAACTATGGTGTTTAAAATGATTTGCATATTAAATATAACTGATGTTTACATTCATTTACAAACCGTTATTAAAGTATTTAAAAGGGCAAAGACTATAAAACCAACTGAATGCTCATACATATACCCCCTTAGAAAAATAGTACGTCTTTTTAGTAGCACTCTCATGCAAGAACGGCCAATCAAAAGAGTAGCTATAGGTAGCTAACGCATCGGCCAATCACAACGAGTCTAAGTATAGATAGGTTATGCAATGGCCAATCACAAAGTTTGATCAATACCTCACCTGCCCGCCACGTTGAGTTGTGTTTTAAAGAAAAATCGCGGTACGAGCCGTCCATTGGTTTATTATCTTTGTTAGAAGGGCATACTTACCTATAACTATCATCAAGCCCATTGTAAGATTGTAGTGTGACAAAAACAGCATTTAAATATCTAATTGTTATACAAAACGAAAATCTACTTTATGTAAGTAAATATGCCGTGTAATTATTGCAATCGTTTAGATTACTGTTTTTTTGTCTTTAAAAATAAAATTGGACAAAAACTTAATATTTTTTGGATTTATATTATTATGGCGTTGACTAGAATCTTCCAAATTAGCCAATAGTTTTATGGAGAGCTTCGATTTAGATATATAGGTAGTTATGTCGTACAAATCCTTACTAATATTATAAATGCGAAAGTAACTTCTGTCTGTCTTACGCTTTCAATTTTGATGATTTTTGGTTCAAATATTCCCGTGGGAACGGGACTTGCACCGGTGTAACTACGGGGCGCAGCTAGTCGTTTATAATAACTTCTTCTTTTCGTATGGCCCACCTAGTGTTAGAGTTTTCAGTCAGGTCGCCTCAAAGTCGCTAACTTGACCTAACAACTGCTATCAGAGATAACAACCGGGCAACTGGGCCCAATTGCTTCGTGCCTTCCAAAGCACGGACAGCCAACCGATGAGTAACTGGTACGACTAGTTATGGATATCTACAAGATCGGCGGACGCAGCTAGGCCATTGGACTTCTTATAAATACTGATTTTATAGGGTTTCGCCTTAATTACATGAACCGATGTACTTGGCAGGTTTTTTATTTTATCTGTGGATTATACGGAATTCAATTGCATGGAATCTTTTATAATTATTTAGAATTAAGTAACTAGGTACAGGTATATTATTATGTGAGTACTATCTAAATAAATGCATTATTACCACGATAGTTCGAAATGTTCGAATGTGGCTATATTGATTGATTAAATAAACATGATTTATTTTAGACATAGTCATTGTATGCAAATTGATATTCCTGTTGATATAGTCACTACTACTGGGAAAAGAATACCTTAGTTTTTATCCTTTTACAACCAGTCAGGTAAAATAAAATAAAGGTAAACAGGATAAAATTTGAACTAATAATTTCATAATCTCCTTTTTCGGGTCTTAATCGCGTGATTTTTACTTTTTTATTTCCTTACCTCTACTTTTCGATTATGATACAATGATTTTGGTCGCGAGGGGATCAATAAAGTAAATAAAAAAGGAAAATCACGCGATTAAGACCTGGAAAAATATAAAATCATAACCATAAATAATGATATTCTAGTAAGTAAACAGGTAGGTATTTCTTTAAGCAAAAACTACTGAACCAATTGCGATGAAACTTGGTATGCAGATAGCTAAAGATTTATTAAGACTGTGTTCTCTGTATCATCCTGCTAACTGTGCACCAAGTTTCATCGCAATCGGTTCAGTAGTTTTGCGTAAAGGAATAACAAAATATACTTAGGTAAATAGGTATTTAAGTATGTATTTACACACTAACTTTCACATTTATAATATTAGTAGGAAAACATATTTAAAATAAAAAGATCTTATCAAAATAAGTCCAAGTCTTTGTGACTTGGCAGCGAGCCCAAAATGCTGGCCGCTTTGCCACGCTGAATGGCAATGCTTATTCTTTGTGCCAAGTAAAAGTAGGATATAAAAAACATCCAGAAACAGACAAAAAGCCTCGATTTCTTGATATAAGTAATACTTATTATTGTATAATTTACTAATTTGTTGTTATAGGTGTACGTGATTGCCGATGGCCGCTGCATTTACCAAGGGGACAACATGGCTATGGTGCCCTACTTACAGAGCGTCGGGTTGCCTTGCCCCAGACATCATAACCCGGCTGACTTTAGTAAGTATACTGTGATAAATTATCAAAATTAAATAGTTTGTTAGGTTTCCGTACCCAAATAATAAAAACGGGAGCCTATTACTAAGACTACTTTCCGTCCGTCTGTCTGTCATTCATAAGGCTGTATCTCAAGAACCGGCATAGTTAGGCAGTTGAAATTTGGACAGATGATGTAGATATTTCTGTGCCACTATACTAACAACAAAATAAAAATAAATAATTAAGTGGGGCTCCTATATAACAATCATTTTTTTTATGATAATTGGTACGTTACCCTTCGCGCGCATTTGGTTTTGTTTTTATCATTCAAGTCGAATGAATCACATAGGTTGTTTTTTGCATTCGTTGCATTACATTTACGTTTATTTCATACCTATATAAAGTCTTGACTTTTTGACTGTAATTTCAAAAATAAAATAAAAAAAATATTTTATTTCCTTTAGATTCTTGTACATTAAACATTAAATGCATATGATCATTTGGCTACGTCTTAGGTGTATTGATTTTAGTGTGGCTTCGGAACGCGCCCTCCGATGAGAAGAAGCCACAAGAAACTCATGGGGGTTTCTTTTGTCATCATGTGTTAAATTACAATTATATTAATAGGTTTAGGTTTACGTACGCACAGCCTAAACCGCTGGTCCTACAAACATGGGGAGTAGGTATAGTTTTTGTGATGTTTACACCAAACACAATAAAACTGCTCGTTTATGCCGCGAATGTTTCTACAAAACACAACTCACCGTTGCGGGCAGGTGGTGAGGTAATAATCATACTTTGTGATTGGTTATTGCGTTACGTTACCGAGGGGGGGGGGGGATACTTATGAGCATTCAACTGGTTTTATAGTTATTGGTTTCCAAAAAAATGGGATTGGGAATAACGCGGGACAAACCATGTAACGCCGCTGGTTTAGAATAAAACCGGGCTTAAATATTTTGAGCTTAAAATAAAGTTGGAATATCTTTTTTTCTTGTTTTTCAAATCGATGTATTTATAGCTTTTATGAAGGTCAAAGACATAATTAATTATCATTTTTTTCCTAAAAATAAACGAAATTCACACACTTTTACGGTTATATTAGTTTTTAAAATACCTAATAAAAAAACAAATTAGCATACCTACGCTTGCAAATAAGTTTCAAATAATAACTTTAATAATAGTAATAAATTTAAGAGGTAGGTACTTATAAGATATTATATTAAGAAAACAAGTTATACATTGTAGCATTGAAAGCTAAGCTGTGGGTTATTCCGGTAATAGAATTGTGGAGAATTTCAATGCAATACTATTGCAATTGCAAACAATACACTCAAAATTATACTATATCTTGCAACTGAAGTGCAATCGAAACTATATTGACTGAAAAATGTACCTACTTAAGTAAAATAGTAGTCTCCGAAGATCATTTTATCGAAAAATGTCTAATGTCTTGACATTTGTCAAATTCGTCAAATTTGTAATTAAGGATAGAGTGCAATTATATTGAAATGGCATCTCGAATAATCTTATTACGTGAATGGGCCATGAGATGACCCGTTGACGTATATAAATTTCTTTGAAGAATATAGTTTTCCATACATTTTTGAGTCAATATAGTTTCCATTGCAGTCCAGTTCAGATACATGTAAATATATAAGATAAATACCTAAAGTTTAGCTATTGCAATGACGTTGAAATTAAATTTTGGAATTTTAATACAGTAATAGCCCCCAGATAAACAAGCTAAGACTGGTTTAATCGAAATCATTAAAGATTTGCAAGATTTTCCTTACCTTTTATATGTATGCGAAATCTAGCACGTTTTTAATTTAAAACAATAAACATAAATGTGTGATTTAGGTTTATGGTTTTTTGATCAAAAAATTTATTGAATGCTTGATTTTTTTAAATTTATTACCTACTTTCTTGAAACATAATCAATAACCTTAACCGCCTTTTTTATTGACACAATAAACTTACGTTAGGTACCTAACTTATTAATATTTTTTGTTGCAAATAAGTCTCTTTATCAAGTATTCAAGTAGGGACTTATGTTAGGCATGGATTATTAAGTATACTTACATCGGTATTCAGGTACCTAGGTGAAGGGGTTCCCTACGCTACTTCGAAACACTATCCATCGAAACACCTTGCGCATAAGGCGATTGACCAATAGATTACTTTACCGAATATTTGTTGCCCCGATTGATCATTTCTTTAACTTGAATGGGATTTTTCAACTTTCTTTTTCCCCTAGATTGCGATTTTTCGATTTTGCGATTTCAACTTCAGCAGTCAAAGAGTATGGTTTTTTTTAGATATTTTGATGTTTCTACCTGTGTAACGGAAAACGGTATTTTTATACCATTATAAGCGGAACTTATGAACCCTAAGGTCCATTTAGAGCCCAGTTAACCAGGTTTTAAATAGTTTGGTTTAGATTTCGATATTGGGAATTCCGAATCCCGTTTGTCATTGGTTTTTAAATACGTAATTACGTAAATTTTAATTACGTATTACGTTTTTAATTACCTACGTAAAAACCAACGACCTTTGTGGCACTGTGTCGGGCAATGCAGAAGGTTGGCGCTGTGTAATCTTTACAAAAAGTTAATTTTGTCTTTTCAGTAATCGAATTAACAGAAAACCAAGAAAACATCACACTACTCACAAACGAAATACTAAACGGAAAAATCTACAAGTCGGCCAAATTAGAAAACTCTACCAGTGAACCAGTAAACAATTTGGAGTTGAAAATCTGCTACCAAACAGATGACAATGAACCAGAGACTGAAATTATGTTGTCAAATGAGAAATGTAGTTACAAAGTACCACAGTATAACGAACACAGGGCCTCCCTAAGTTCCCTCTCCAGTCAAGTTTCTCAAGGGAATTCTTCCATGGCATGGATGAAGGTACAAATACCGACGAATTCGTGTGGATACAGTACATCTTTCTTGGAACAATTCTCAATACTATTGTGTAGAATGATAAAACAAATATCAAGGAACCGACAAGGTGAGGACTTTCATTTATATCTGTATAAGACCACTTTTCCACTAGAGATGTGCTATGCTACGACGCTATGGATGCGTTTGATATCCACCAATCATATTCATTGGTGCGCATAGCTTAGCGTATTTTCGTAGCGTAGATTTCACATCTTCGCAGCATAGCTGCATAGCACATCTCTGATGGAAAAGCAGCCTAAGGCTTTGTTCTGACTGAATAATGGACCAACGCACAGCCTAAACGGCTGAAAGAAGACACGTGAAATTTAGAGTGTTCTTTAGCTAATTTAGGCATCCAATACCAAAATTTAGGTTCAGATACCAAATATATGATCTGAACCTAAAATAGGTTAAGGTTTCTATATAGGTTAATTGCAGTCGTATAAAAATCAAGACAATATAGCGTGGCGTTAATCAGACTTAATAAAGTAATAAATACCTAGCCATTGTTTACTTATCGCTTTTTCTTCATTTTTAGGTCAATAACGTTTTAGCAGTAGGTACCTACTTCTATAAAGCATCTATCTAATGGTTTCTATTGTTAACTCATTACCGTAAATCAAGCAAAAACATATTAAGTATTAGTACTTAGTTAATTCTGCGATTATTTAATTTGTACGTATCTAAGGAGTACCAAGAGATAATACGTATAAAACTTTGTTTTTGATGTTATGGTTCCATATCCAAAGCGTAACACATTACCCTCCTCTGCGTCGCGCAGTCGGGTAATAAACGGGGCCCTTTTACTAATTACCTAATCTTATCTTACTAATATTTTAAACGCGAAAGTTCGTATGTAAGTATGTATGTGAGGTTGTTACTGAACCGATTGCGATGAAACTTGGAATATAGGTAGCTGGGGACCGGGATTAACACATAGGCTACTTTTTATCCCGTTATTCCTTCGGGAAAGAGACTTACGCGGGTGAAACCGCGGGGCGCAGCTAGTATCTCATAAACCGTGATAGCTAGACAGTTTAAATTTTCACAGATGATTTCTTATGATCTGTGGCCACTGTATAAACAAATACTAAATAGTTTTTTTTATTTAAAAGTTATTCTTTATTTCCAGGTCTTTGGATCCAGTTAGTTCATCACGTAATGTGCGGAATTCTAATCGGTTTATGTTTCTTCAACATGGCTAACGATGGCACGCAGATGTTCAACCATTTGAAACTCTGTGTCGGTCTCGTCATCTTCTTTGCGTACACGCAGATTATGGTTCCAGTTTTAGTTTGTAAGTACCTACCTACGTTTTTATGCCTTTCTAAGTTAGTTTGTTAACAAAATGCTTTACGAAATTCGGAACTCGGCAGGATTTGAACCTGCAATTCTTACGAATTCGTTAAAATGTGTCTTCTGCTAGCGCCACAGGTGCATATTCCATCGATATACTTTCTCGAAATCTTTCGAAAGTTTATGATATGGAAATATCACAACGCCTTATGATATGTACTTCATCACGCCAAAACTACTGACCCAATTGCAATATGAGACTTGTCTACTTATAAATAGTTGGAGCTCTGAAATATCACCTACTAAATGTTGAAACTGCTGGATATTGATTACAAACACCATCATTATAGGTGCCCTTTTCCAACTTATAAACTAACTAATTCATGTCATGTCAATTTCTTTTAAGCTTTTTCGGCCTAGCATCCAAACGTACAGAAGGAATGCTTATTTCATTTTTCCCTTTCACAGATCCTCAAGAAGTAAAGCTAGTAAAGAAAGAACACTTCAACTGCTGGTACAGTTTAAGTCCGTACTACGCAGCATTGACAGTGTCAAAGCTACCAGTGCAAGTTACACTAAACTTGGTGTTCTGTAGTATAGTGTATATCTTGACTGGAGTACCTTTCGACGCTACAAGGTTTATAGTCTTCTGTTTAGTTGGCAATGTCACGTCTTTGGTGGCTGAAGGCATGGGAATGGCCATTGGATCCATATTTAGCGTCAGGGTAAGTTATTACTGGTTAATAGTAATGGTCACTATAACATAAGCCTAATTTCTTAGTTTGGGGATATAAATGCACTAAGGCTGAAATCTATAGTCCGTACTTTGTCTTAGCTCAGACTTACCTAAGCTTGAGCTAAGCAAAAACTTTGACTTAAAAATAAGTAGCTCTCAAATTGGCGGTTTCAAATTTAAGGCCGCTTAAAACTTGAGAGCTACTTAAATAATTAAGTTGCTCTCAAATTTTAAGTGTGGTAGAAATGAGAAATACTCGCTACTTAGGTTAATATTTTCTGAAACTATGCTAAGCTTGAGCTAAGCAAGTTGCAAAGATCGCGTTATAAATACCAAAATTGTCTTAAGTCAAAGTTTTTGCTTAGCTCAAGCTTAGGCAAGTCTGAGCTAAGACAAAGTACGGACTATGGATTTCAGGCTAAATTTAATTAAACTGATCGAATTAAGATAGATACAGTCAATGTATCCACTGTAATTTTAAAATTGAAAGATTATATCAGATCACTGATTTTGGTTCTGAATATCTCTGTCATTTATTATAGAAGGTGTACTAAAAAAACACATCTAAATTCAAGTATAACGTATGTTATCTAAATTTTTTTTTGCGTAAAACAAGTTCAAAGTAAATAAGGGCATAAACGAATGTGTTCATACAAAAGAAGTTCTTTTTATCAACGTGGGTGATCTTATCTAAGTATAAATTTAGTACTGTCAGGTCCGCCCATTGCATTCCTATCACGTTTGTAGCGCACGTAAACTGGCCATAGCGGGACCTCGGTTTAATGAATTGTTAAATTATACTGACAAGCACGATCCGTAACAAAGTGTACTTAACGTGGACTATTTTATAGGCAATATGTTTACGAACAAATGTTTGTCGTGGTATATTTATCTAAGTGTGGATTTTAACATTGAAGCACACATATTTGTGTTTAAGAGGAAAGGATACATACTCGTTCTCCTTACAAACGTAGTTGACTGTTTTCTCCCTGGATAAATACATTATTTATTTATTTATTAAGGAACATTCACAGCTACTAAACAAAGTAATAATACCTATATATATACTAGCTGCGCCCCACGGTTTCACCCACGTAAGATTCATCAAAATCGGTTCAGCATTTTTTCTTCCATAAGAACCTTCTCCTGATCATAACAAATACAACGCAAAAAGAATTATCGAAATCGGTCCAGCCGTTCATGCGTGATGCCGTGACCAAGGGAAAAAGGGATTCATTTTTATATAATAAGATACTATAACACAAAGCCAAATACGAATATTCACAAATAGAACCAAAATGATAAATAACAATAGACAGCGGTCTAATTAGTTATATCTGCCATAACCACTTAGAACAGTAATAAAATTAGAATAAGAAAAAAAAAACAGGCATGGGATGATTCAAGTTTTATGGCATAAAAATTATGGCATTTTCTCTAATGTCTCAATCCAGGGAGGAAACAGTTGACTACGTTTGTAAAGTATGTCCCGAGAAAAGAGTAGTTATCCATTCCCCTTAAGATGAAGTTATAACTATTTGATTTTCTTGTCTCCTTTTACAGAATGGTTGTGCCATCGGTCCCGCTGCAATTGCCCCTTTCATCGGGCTTGGCATTTACGGATTCGACTTCGCCCACCAAATTCCATTACTGATGAACATTCTAATGAAGACCTCATTTATAAGATGCGGTATTGTAGCTATGGTGTTAACTGTATTTGGTTTTAACAGACAACCCTTAGAATGCGAAGATGTCTACTGTCATTTTGCCAAACCAGATGTGTTAATTAAATATCTTGATATTGAAAGAACTTCGGTTTGGTTTGAGGTATTAATAATGTTCATTATTATGTTCGTATTCCGGTCAGCCTGTTTCTTCGGTCTAAAGTGGAGATTTGCCACGTGATTGTTTTGGTTTTATATAACAAGATATACTCTTTTAGCTGTAATGCCTGGACTTGTATTAGATGAAAGCGCCTTGTTCTTAAATACATCTTTAATTCATTGTGATATTTTAAGTATATAATAAGTACAAAGAATTACGACGGCATGTGATAAATTAAGATTATTTATACTAAAAATAGTTATTGTTATTTATGTTTTCCAGTTTCTAGTTCTTAACGTTTTGATGGGCTGATGATAATTTAGTTAATTACACTTAAAAATTGTTATCTTTAGCAAAATCATTAGGTGGTAGACTGTTGCCTTACTTCTAAGTGTATTTTTTTATCTTCTGAAGAAGGTAAATTGATTAATATTATAGTACTTGTTTGCACACAACAACTTTTTGTTAAGCAACTGTTTGATTAAAGACTCCGAATCGATGTAAAGATGTCTAGATAATTTTCAAAAAAGTATAATTGACCAGTTGTTGTCGTTGCGGAAAACGAAATTGCCAAACTGTCGCATTACAAAAAGTTGCTATGTGTAGAAGTAAAGTCCTATTTATAAAGTTTGTACTTATTGTAGAGTTAAGCTAGGTTTAATACTCGAATGTATAAATAGGTACTTAGTAAAAAAACCGTCACATCTTTCATAGGCTGTAGGTTCCATCAGCCAAAGATATTAGATATCTATAAAAAATCTAAAATTACACTAGATTTTTAAAGAAAGCTCAAACAATTATCTCATTTGTGAATTAAAATCTTGCCTGTCTCAATAAAAAAGACTTAATTATGTAGTACTACTGCGGTGATAGCATAATTAAAAAGATAATATTTATGATGTCCGATTTGCGATACCTAAGGATGTATTCTAAAACCTCTTTAGCCTTATTAATAGTGGAGTAAGGTCGGAGTAATTTTACTAAATTTTTTTTTTCTGTCTGTTAACTTTGAAAGTTGTTGTCGCGGAAAAAAACACATGTTTTTACTACTCCGACCTTACTCCACGTTTATTGATAAAGCTACTTAAGTTCATAACTTAGTTTTAGGTGAAATATGGGTAGAACTATGGTTAAATAGTACCAAAAATGTAATTATTTTGTAGAATTACCTACTTCATTTTTAGTACCTATCATACTCTTGAAAAGCGCATTTGCCTAATTGGCGCAAACAGCTGATGTGTTACTAATTACACGAAGGGTTGATTATTATCTTAAAGACTTAAAATTTGGGGGCGGTGTCTTTTCTTCCACTGAGACATAACTGTTGAAAATTGTTTGTTTTTAAGTAATACAAAAAATCAGTTGTCACTCACAAATAATGCGCCTTAAATTGACATATCAGAAATACCAGTGAAAGGTACGAATTTACTCGACAAATGGCATCTCGAAAATCCGGGGCCATAAGAAAAAAAGGTACGAATAAAAGGTACTAGACCTATAAGCATGGTTTCCCCAACACAAACTCCAATTTTATGTTGGAGGATTAGTGACAGTTGCTTTTTGGTGCCTTTGTATTATTTTTGCACTTAGAGTTAATAGGTAGTCTTTTAGCAAACAACTAAATATTTTAGTAAATGGCCTTTACAAAATGTAGTATTTTTTGCCAAATTGAAAAGTTCTTGACCAAAGTTGTTTGGAATCACTTCATTAAAAAAATATAATGAATCTTATAAACGATAAAATAATAATATGTTCTGTGTGAATATCATTTTGAATTGAATTGGAAACAACGGAATATGACAGTAGATTTTTTTTCATTGCCAATCTTAAAAATTTTAAGCGTGAAATAACTCTTCTTTATAAGACTACAAAAAGTGATAAAATGAACCTACCTACCTACCTACTGTAAAAAGAAGTCGGGCTGGCAAACTAGCTTGATTTTAAATTTATAAGGCCTTTAAAACAGATGTTTTAATAAAAAGATATTATAGCAAAATAATTAATGCTGCTATAATTGTTATTGTTGCATCTCAAACCATTTCCAATGTATGTATGTATACTATAAATCTCAGTGTAAATTTTATACTTTTTCAAATAAAAAGAATACAAATTAATGGACTATTATTTTATTTTGTTGTTGTTAATGTTATACACTAGTGCTCATTTCGTGTACAGAAGAACAAACTCTTACTTATTTTATTTCTTGCCAGTACCCTTGTCTCTTCGTTTTTTGACATGTTTAGGGGTTTTAGTTTTTCTTCTTTCGGCTTTATCTGCTTTAATAGCCTTCTTTCGAGCCTTTTTGCTGTTAGGTGATTCATCTCGAGGACGTGCACTGTTTATAAATTTTATTTCTGTAAAAAATATGAAGTATTTAAATTTAATAGGCATTAAAAATCTTAATATTCATAATTAATTAGTAATATTATTTATTCAATATGGAGTCATATTGTTAACGTCGGTTGCAAGTCGACTCGTCTCTCTGCATTGCATTGCGAAAACATCAAAATGTCTTCATAACATCTCATTTGAAATCTAAATCTAGAAAATGCTTTGTCCTCTAATTGACTGGTGGATCAATACATAGCCTAAACTGCTGACAGTAGAGAGCTCAAATTTGGAGTACCTATCAACTAAATTAAAATTTAGTTTTTAGTCCTGATACCTGACTAGTACCACTACATATCATGCGGTCTGCCACAAGCAAAGAACACCTCCCTCCTCCCGCTCCTTGCATATAGTTGATAAATGGAGTTTCAAAAAGTAACACCTAATACAATCAATTGGAGTACCTATGTCACTTTATAAGGATGTTGGCTTCCAATAAGAAAGGGTTGGTCGAAATTCGCACAGGATTGACCAAATGTGGGTGACACTGAGGGACACAGCTAGTCATTTGTAATAGTTATCTAAGTTGTGCCTACTTACTGCTAGATGGCGCTACAATCTATCTATACCTAAGTTTTTTTGAATAAATTCTGTGCATCTTGATTATCACTAAACACATCTTAAACTATAATCATCACGCTTAAATATAAGTAGCTCTTATTTATTACTTAAGCATCCACTAAGAAAGTTTTTTCAAGTAAATATCATTTAATTTTAGAGAATAAAATTATCAAGTAAAAAACAAAAATAATGTACTGACTTGTATCCTCATTTTCACTATCAGAGCTTACTTCAGATTCACTGTCAGTTATCTCATCTTCTTGCAATATGTCAGGCTTGTCAACTGTGCCTGTCAGGTCTTCATTGAAACCAGCTATTTTCTTGTAAGTTAGATCTTCAGTGTCACCTTTCTTAGCTTTACTGATGTCTCTTTCATAGTTTATTACCTGGAATATTGAGGAAATAAAAGTCAAAACATATCCCTGCATAGAGAAAAACAAAGCTGCTTTCTACAAATGAGACACAAAAGGAGGAAAATAGATCCCAGGCTTCAATGACACAAAGCTTCGGGGAGAGAGCAACAGGACACATTGGTTGGATGTTAATATTATAATAGACAACTTGTAGCAGATTTATTTATAGTAGTAAATTTAGTACGTGTCTTACCTACCTCAGTAAGTCTTTTAGGAATATAAACATTTTTGAAAGCTTCCTCTTCAATCTGTTCCAGAGCTGTCATCTCTTCGAAGTTCCTCTCCGCAACTTTCTCGGATAATTTCTCCAAACAATCTTCTAAATTATTTTCATTTATTGATGCATCGGTAATGAAATCAAACAACTCCTTAACTGTTAATGTAGCCACACCTTTTTTTCTGAAGAAATCTGAGATATTTGTGCAATCTTTCCTTAGGAATTCAAAAGCATGAGGGTGATCATGTTCGACAGATTGTGATACATCGATAATCACAATATTTCCTTTATGATACAGTAGATTAAATTCAGACAGATCAGCATGCACTAATTTACACACATTGAACATTCGCCACATCATAAAAATTAAATCTCTGTACAAAGTTCTAGCTGTTGATTGTGATATTTCTACATCCTTTAGCTTTGGCGAGGGCCAGCCCTCATCACCCATAAAAGTCATAACTAACACATGGCTACGAAGTATTATTGGTTCGGGGACATTAATATTAGCATTATACATTCTTACAAGGTTTCTCATTTCCTTCTCTGCCCATGTGCGAACCATTTTTCTAGGATTTGATCGGCAATAACCATTCCTAAATCTGTATTCACCTGATACATATTTATCTCTGTCTTTGAACACCAAAATTGATGTTTTGAAGATTTTAACAGCATAATCTTTTCCCTCTTTTGATGTAGCATGGTATACATTAGCTTCTTTGCCTGTAGAGATACAACCATTGATTTCATTGATTATTCCTCTATTTAACAGCTTGAAGAGAATCATCTTGGTTCGAGGATCCATAACTTGTTCTGCAGTTGCACGATCATGTTTATCTTTTATCCTTATCCGTTCATTATTCACCTTTCTGTCATTTCGGTCAAGGAATTTTTCCGTGTTATTCGACAAGGGCTCATATTTGTCTACATTTATTTTGTTTATGTACTTTTTGAACAGTTTTTCAGTAGGTTGGTATGTTGTTATTTTGCTAGAAGGTGCTTGGGTGTTCACATGTTCTTTTTTGGTTGAGGATTGATTCTCATCTGAGTCATAGAAATAGTCGTCGGAATCTAGTTCATCACTGCTCAGCTTCTTTATTTGGGGGACATCTGAAAACTATTGCAAGAAGGTTATTAGTATAAAGCTCAAAGGACACAGTCATCTTACATGTATAATATACACAGTGTTTTATAATAGTCAGCTAGACTTTAGGTACAAATTGCACAACTTTGATTCATTTTTCAAAGTTGCGCAATATTGAAGGTAAGTCACTATATTCCTTGTAAGCGATCTATTGGTTTATGCTATAATTCTGTAATTCCCGACACGAGCTTAGCTTCGCGTTAATAAATCAGAAAGCCCTAAATTACTTACCCTTACGGATTTAACCTTATTGCTGAAATCTTCTTCGTAATCACTAAATTGACCTTCGTCAGACATTTTACTTGCGACTAATTTACGATGAATTGTCTTATTACTACTGGATTTAGGTGTAAAAAACTAATAAACACAGTTATCGAAAGTTATAACACATCTAACCATGTGCAGAACAATTTGACAATTTGTAAGTAAATGTTGCCAGAAAAACTTAAGTCAAAAGTTCCACAACTTTCCACACAGTGATGTTACCGGAAAATAACAAGAACCGTAAGTTTTGAATTTGCAAACGTTTGCTTTTTGAGGTTCGAAGTAGCTCGTATTATGAGGGCTGATGAGGGCTAGCTTGGGGACATAATCTGTCAGTAACTGATCCCCGAAGGTGTTTCACAAAGCTGGAGGATACCTACTTACCTAATGGCAACTCTTTCTTGGAAAATACATTTGGTCTAACTGTTAGGAAGCAAATCATAAACTGGAATAGAGTTAAAAACTATAGAGTAGGTCGATGATTGCTCCCTGCTATAGAATTATGTTAATAGAGCTTTGCAATGTGTGGCCCTTGGCCAGATAGGGAAAGGCAATACATAGGGTGAGGCAAGAACAGTGCGTAATAGCATTGTTTGGTCGAACTACAATAATTTCGGAAAAAATATACTATTCGAATTAACCAAAAAGAATTCTATAGTTTTAAACCTGTGCAAAATTTTACATAATATCTAGCAACACTATCACAAAAATATTTGACTGTGACAACGTAATGATCATTATTATTATTTCTTATCGGTTGTGAACCGATTATGGCCATTAGGAAATTAGCCAGTGTCATGTATTTTAATATATTATGCAAGTTATTTGCATCGAAACAGTCAAGTCGTCATAGTTAAAGTCAAGTCTAGGGAATCATTTGTAAACACGGCGGCCATTTACAAATAATCTTCACGGAGCCTTGGAGACAACACTAAGTCAATGTTTTGCACCGATTTTCACTTTCATTCCACTTGTACACCTTCACGAAACTATATTGATTAATATGCCCCCGAAATTAAACAATTTGCACGCATATGAACTAGGTTTCACAAAAATGAAAATTTAGCACCACATCTCCTCAAGGAGTTCCCGCCAAGACTCCGTAATGATCATGGCAGCTGAAGTTTTCTGTTGTTGACATTGACAGAACTTTGAAACGATTTTCTTTAATTTGCCAATGGCGGTAACCATACGGTATCATCCAAAAGTTTGCAAATTCAAAACTTTTGGCCTTTTTACGCGGCAAATTTTACCAGTTTGCCGTGTAGATTGTTTTACTAACGTAACTTATTATTTTCTTGATCGATTTAGACGTGAAAACGTAACAGATAAACAGAGTTACTTTCGCGTTAACTGCTTGTTGCCATGCTTGTTAGTATTAGTGGGAGCAAGCTTTTTTTGATTATTTTTAAAAGTGTTTAATACGAAGCACAGAAAGTTTTTAGAAAATCAAAAACTGAGCCAACTGACGAGTTACTAGTTTTATTATATCTTTTACAAAAAGAGTCCAACTAAACTAATCTGTATGTCGCTGCATCCGATAGAACCACTGGTTAAAGCACTTTGCCCACTCGTCCTTATAGATCTTGGGCCACGGATTTTTTTTGAGGTAGTTATGTATAATTCGGGCCAATAGTTTCCTAACAGTTAAATGTTCATGTATGATTTTCAAATCAAATCATTTATTCCTCTTAATATAGGTTAAGTATAGGCGGTAGGATAACAAAAAATATGTTTTTCTATATTGGCCAGTTAGGCATATGAAGTCGTAAGAGTTTCTGAAAATAAATTACTTACATTGTCAATTAATCCATTAGTTTAATTAGTCATTCATAAGTTTCTAAATTACCTAAATGTCAAATCAAACATTTTTCAGGTAACGTCCCCAAAAAAATACATATTAAATTATGAATAATTATTCCAAATAAATGTCAATGATACAAATTATAATAAAAATATGAAAATAACTTGAGTATGTAGGTGGAGAATATTATCATTAGAATCATTACATTACATTACTCTGAAACGGAAAAATACGCTTTTTGAGTAAGAAATGATTTAAGGTTGTTGTGAGCGCGCCGGCCGTAGGTTGGTGTTTTTTAAATGATGGACAACTATTGAGACTGGATTAACACTGTTTATTGTGAAAATTAGGCACTTAATGTTCTCTAGTTGACAGCTTGCAGCGCACTGGTTAATTGAAATGATGTTGGGTGCAAAATCTATGTGGATGGGTTGCTTTCAAATTTCGTCAGGCGTTCTGCTTGAACATCTTCCCCCCCCTCGAAAGCTTGGGGGTTTCGAGTTGAGTTAGAGTCGGCGGCGTACAAAGGGCAGAGGTTGTGCACTGCTCTGCGGAAGACGCCCTTGGCCGTAGAGATGTCGGCGACGCGAGCCGTGCCATCGGCTCCAGGGTATAGTTTGATGATGCGGGCCATACGCCATTTCAAGGGAGGCATGTTGGGTTCTTTGACTGCCACCAAATCGCCTTCTTGGAATCCCTGTTGCTGTATTTGCCATTTTGTCCGTTGTTGGAGCTCGTTCAGGTACTCGTTTCTCCAGCGGTCCCAGAAGTGTTGTCGCATCTTCTCCAAAAGCTTGTATCGATCTAGTCTGTTAGGGTTGACATTCAGCATACTTTCAGCAGGTAAAGAAGTGAGTGGTTTGCCGATCAGGAAGTGCGCAGGAGTCAGAGGATCGAGGTCATTAGGGTCTGATGAAAGCGGAGTTAATGGTCTGGAGTTGAGGATTGCTTCAATTTGCGTGAATAAAGTGGACAATTCCTCAAATGTTAGATGCTTGTCGCCTAAAATTCGAATTAAATGATGTTTCGCGGATTTCACACCTGCCTCCCAAAGCCCTCCAAAATGCGGAGAATAAGCCGGAGAAAATTTAAATTGAATACCTTCATCTGATGCAAAGCTTGTTATATCTCCATTGTGCGATTTCAAAAATTGTGTAATTTCGTTGTTTGCGCCAACAAAATTCGTGCCGTTATCACAACATAATTGCAACGGTTTACCTCTGCGAGATATGAACCGCCGCAGACATAGAATGAAAATATCAGTAGTAAGATCACTAGCCACTTCAAGATGCAAAGCCTTAGTACTAAAGCAAATGAATAAGCAGAGATAGCATTTTGATATTCTACATCCACGACCCTTACGGTCTGCAATATAAAATGGCCCGGCGAAGTCGACACCGCTGACATGGAAAGGAAGGTTTGGGATTACTCTATTAGAAGGTAAGTTTCCCATGATAGGGTTGAAGGATTTTGCCTTCATAATTTTGCAAAGTTTGCAGTTGTTTACTGTTCCTCTTGCTAATATTCTGCCTCTTAAAGGCCAGAAGCAACTTCTTAAATTGCTAAGCAGAAGTTGAGGACCACAATGAAGAAGTTTTAAATGATAATATGCAAAAAGCAATTTGGTAAAGATATGAGAAGAATCCAATAAAAAAGGATGTTTCTTTTCGAATGGTTCTAAAGAATTTTGTAGGCGGCCACCAACACATAGCATTTCATCTTCGTTAAGAAATGGACTGAGCGATAGTATGTGGGACCTTGATGGTAAGTTTTGTTTAGTTTTTAAAATTTTGATTTCATTAGGGAAACATTCATTTTGGTGCTGTTTTATAAGCGCCTTTAAAGCTATATCTAGTTCCTCCGTAGTAAAAGGACCAGTTAATTTTGACTTGAGATTTTTTAAGTTATAGATGAACCTCATGACATACGCCATAGATCTGTGTAGTCGTGAGAACTGTGAGTACCTATTAAATTCTATTAGCTTAGTAGTATTTTTAGCTGGTGTATTGTTTGATGTAATAGTGCTTTGTAATGTAGTACTGATTTTAATCCCGTTATTTGTTTTTCTTTCAGGTAGTTCCGGAGTACCCTGTGCACCTATATTTTGAGGCCACGCACATGGATCTTTGGTTAGGAAGGAAGGACCATTCCACCAGAGCTTAGCAGATTTAATGGATTTAGGGTTCACTCCTCGAGATGCTAAATCTGCTGGATTTGTGTCTCCAGGTACATGTCTCCATACCCCGGAAGCAGTCAAGTCTTGGATCTCGCTCACACGATTTGAAACAAATGGCTTTAGGTCGCATGAATGAGAGGATAGCCAGCCCAAGACCACTGTTGAATCAGTCCAATAAAAGACAGAGGCAACTTTGCAGCGAAGAGCCTTTACAACCTTAGCACTTAGACGTGCTGAGAGCAAGGCACCGCAAAGTTCGAGTCGGGGTATAGTTGTTGCCTTCACTGGAGCAACTTTAGTCTTTGCGCAGAGAAGTCGGACTAGAACTTGACCAGAAGAATCAATCGATCTCAAATAAATTGCTGCGGAATAGGCAACTTGAGACGCATCGGAAAATGAATGGAGATCAATTTGAATTGGTTTGGGAATGAGAGTACATCTGGGAATTTGGAAGTCTGAAATTAAGTTTAAATTAGAAGCAAAGCCCTTCCATTCACCCTGTAATGTATTATCTACTGGTTCATCCCAGTCCAATTTAGATAGCCATAGTTTTTGTAATATGATCTTTGGGATTATTGTACATGGACTTAGCAGACCCAATGGGTCGAATAGTTTAGCTGATTTAGATAAGATTGTACGTTTGGTTGCTGGTTGATTTAGTTCCATGTCAACAGAAAATTGAAGAACGTCCTTAGACGGATCCCATTTTAGACCTAGTACACTTGATTGAGATGACAAATCAAAGGTTTTTGGTTGAGAGATCTCTACTTGATCGTTAAAAATGTGTGGTACATTTGTTCGCCATTTGCGTAATGGAAAACATGCAGAATCAAGAACAGAAGTAATAGACTGAATTGTGGTACGCAATTCCTCCTCAGAATCTGATCCTGAAAGGAGGTCGTCCACATAGAAGTCTTCTCTAAGTACCTGGGCCAAGTGACTATCCTGACAGTCCTTGGACAATTGTAGTAAACATCTTGTACTAAGGAACGGTGCTGATGCCGTACCATAAGTAACTGTATTCAATTGAAATATTTTAATGTCAGTGGTATTGTTACATCCATCGGCAGTCATAGTATTAGTGGGCTGATCGCGCCATAAAATGAGTTGTAAGTTACGCTGGCTACGATCCACCAAAATTTGACGGTAACATTTTTCGATGTCCGCTGAGACCACAAAACTATGTTGCCTATATCGTAGCAGAATGGAAAATAAATCGTCCTGCACCACTGGTCCCACATGTTGTATGTCATTGAATGACACACCAGTGGTGGTTTTCGCCGAAGCATCAAAGACCACTCGTAACTTTGTAGTTTCACTAGCCTCTCGAACTACGCCATGATGTGGAAGGTAACAACCAAACTGTGGTTTAGGTATTTCTGACATGTGGCCTAAACGCTCATATTCGTGTATAAATTCATGGTATTGCCTCTTAAGTTGTAAATTATTCCCTAATTTTCTTTCTAATTGTAGGAATCTTTTTTCTGCAATATTATAAGAGTCACCTAATTTGTCTATAGAATCCCTAAGTGGAATTTGTACACAAAATCTACCATCATCCTGCCGATGAGTGGTAGAAACAAATAATTGTTCGCAATAGTCATGTTTATTTTTATGTTCCTTAAGAGAAGGTACCTCTTCGATTTCCCAAAATTTTGTTAGTTGCTGACTAATTTTCTTTGAAAAATAGCAATGAAGTTTAGGTTTAGAGTTGCTACAATAGGGTCCGGCAGAGGGACCTGCTACTATCCACCCTAATTTTGTTTCTTGTAAGATGGGTCTTTGTGGTCCCAGGTTTACCCTACCTGGGCCTAAAAGGTCCCAGAATATGTCAGCTCCTAATAATAAGTCAATGTCAGAAGGTTGGTAAAACTTTGGGTCAGCAAGCTGGACATAACTAGGAATGCCTAAATCTTGTATACGCACTGCAACATGAGGTAAGTTATCAGTAATATGAGGTAACACAAAGCACTTGACTTGCATGTTGAATGGGTAACAGAGTGAATGAAGTTGTATGTTACAATGCTCTGTTACATTTAGTATTGTATTGCCTATACCAGACACACACTGGTAAGAATCATTTTTTGTTTGTATATTAATTTCCTTCTGGGCCCTATTGCTAATAAAAGAAGTTTGACTACCACAGTCCAGTAAAGCTCTGAGTGTGTATGTATTGTTGTTATTTGTTACTTTGACTAATGCCGTAGAGAGGAGTGCTTGACCAGAACATGTAGCAGACATAGTCACCAAAGTAGAAGAACCGGATGGAATGGAGTCAACAACAGGGGAAGGTAAGTTATTTTCATTTGTATTGTTATTATTGTTTGCTTGAGATTGTATTGAAAGTTGTTTATGTATTAATGTATTATGTTTTTTATGGCAAATCCTGCAACCGCCCAGCCTACACTGATAGGGCTGGTGGCCACCACGAAGACAATTGCTGCATAATTTTAATAAAGTAAGTTTAGCTATACGCTCAGTTATAGACATTGATTTGAAAACTGAACACTCGTATATCTTATGATTTTGGTTACAGATGGGGCATGGCCTGATAGTCGATGAGGATGAGGACACATCAACTGAAGAGCTATGAAAGGATTTTATATTGGGAAGACTGTGACGTTTCTCCTGTTTACTATTATGATTACTAGATATTTTACTAGCTGTCACAGTTTCCAAAACTGTGGCTCGTTGACGAAGAAAGGAATAAAATTCCTCTAAAGTAGGAGAAACCTTAGCACTTCTAAATTCCTCCCATGTACGACCAGTTACACTATCTAACTTCGCCGAGGCCATGTATATAACTAGCGTGTCCCACTTGTCCGTGGGTTCCCCTAAGGTCTTTAGTGCACTTAGGTTTTTAGTTAAAGTATCAATTAAGTTACGAATGCCACTGTAAGACTCTTTCACCAATGGTTCAATTGAAAACAGACACTTTATGTGCTCATTTATTAATAGACACTTGTTATCAAACCGCTCACAAAGCAAGTGCCATGCGATATCATAGTTGTCGGCTGAAACAGTTAGAGAACTTACTACGGAGCTAGCTGCACCTTCTAAATATGACTTTAAATAATGAAACTTGTTAACGGTATCTATTGTGTTGTTTTCATGTATTAATGATAAAAATGTATCTCTAAAACATAGCCAGTTGTTTGGATTACCATTAAAAGTAGGTATTTTTAGAGGTGGTAGCTTGATATTACACTTTGTACTTATATTAGATGAGGATTCCACCCTTTGTTGGCGTTCAAAGAAATCCAACAATGATTGAGCTTGAGCTATGAGTCTAAAGAAATTGTTTTCAGTAATCTCACGCTCTTCTATCTGTTTTGTGATATAAACATCATCCGTTGTTTCATTTGATGATTTAGCCGAGGGATCCCTATCCAACATTTCAATTTGTGATTGTATGCTTTCGAATTCGCTGGATAAGTCACGCATCTTGTTGCATCGCAAACGGAGCTCGTTTATTATTACTGCACTAGTTTCTTTGCAATCCAACAGTGGAGATAAGTATTTTTCAAATAGAGTTAATCTAGCCCTTATTTGGCCTCTCAACCGGATTAAATCTTTGAGTTCACCCATGGCTAACCCAAAGCTCCAAGGATTGGGTAGGTACGTATGAATAACTGTGTAAAAATGTTAATAAATAAGTGTTGTATCTTTGATGCGACTTTGAGGTTATGAAAACTTTTACAAAGGTAAGTACTTACAGATAATTCCACGCAAATTGAAGAGGAGTTCAGGGAATAAGGAAAAGGGGTCAAGGAGAGAAGGAATGCTTGCACTTCCCTCGGATATGATGAGGCTGGATGCGTTTTTTCTTCGTGAAGATGCACCGCCAACTTGACCGCATGTACCGGTTCCGTATTTCTTCGGATTCCGCCGGTAGAAGGTTGTTTCAATCACGTCGGGGTCACCAATTTGTGAGCGCGCCGGCCGTAGGTTGGTGTTTTTTAAATGATGGACAACTATTGAGACTGGATTAACACTGTTTATTGTGAAAATTAGGCACTTAATGTTCTCTAGTTGACAGCTTGCAGCGCACTGGTTAATTGAAATGATGTTGGGTGCAAAATCTATGTGGATGGGTTGCTTTCAAATTTCGTCAGGCGTTCTGCTTGAACAGTTGTATTTAAATTCTTGAAAAGGCAATTCTTTTATGGCTAGTGGAAGTTTATTATATATTTCAGGTCCCATGCAAAAAATACTCTTTTGTGCATTTGAACTCATACCTAAGCCTACTAATTTTGTGCACTTGAACTCATACCTAAGCCTAGGTCACTACTCACTCTTATGTTAGTCTCCATCATACGCCGCAGCCGCCGCACAACATGTCTTATCTTCAGTCTTCGCCGTAGAAGGACTCCCTCAAGGAAATCATCGGTGAGATTAGTGCGAAGTACGTGTAAACCACAGACGTACAAATTACATGTCTGTTGTGTAAACTCAATAAACCAGTTGTAAACAGTGGCAAGAGATGGAGCTTCATAACGAAAGGCTAATCAAATTCTATCATAACTTTCTTGTTGACTTATGTCATTTATGTCATAAAAAATCATTAGACGATTTTTTTTTCTTGTTGACTTAAATGACGTTGAAAGTAAAAAAAACATTGGACGAAAATTTTCTCCCGTTGAATAATTCATGCTGACGTGACATATACATTTCAATGTAGTGCTGCCAAATCGGAAAAAAATTACAAATGAATGAAATACATACATACACCTACTCAATAATATAGGCAAAGAGATATATTTTCAAAATATATTTTTATAATAGGGGTTAAATTATGAAATTGCCGTTTTATTGCAATAGGTTCTTTGAATTGACATAGAATCTTCATGGTTTGAGGTTTTCGAATGAAACTTTTTTCAAATGGTTTCTATGATGTTCTTTTTTTTAAAAATGTGAAGCATATTCAAAATATCGACTTTCAATTGTTTTTGTTATTCAATTTAGACAAGAAAGATGGATACTGCGAAAATTCGAGTGATTTTTGAATACGAGTTCCGACGCGGAACTAACGCGGCAGAAACAGCCCGCAATATCAATGCTGCGTTTGGAGAGGGGTCTACTAATGAACGCACCGTGCGATTTTGGTTTAAACGCTTTCGTGATGGAAATTTCGACTTAAAGAACGAGCCACGAGGAATATCACACAGGTGAATAACGATGAATTAAGAGAGATAGTGGAAGCCAATCCTAGTCAAACTACCCAGGAATTAGCGGCATGGTTTAACGTTACCTTACCCACTTTATTGACTCACTTGCGTCAAATCAATAAAATAAAAAAATACGAAAAATGGGTGCCTCATGATTTGACTGATCTGCAGAAAGAAACGCGTGTTGAAACTTGTGTTGCCTTGTTGAACCGGTACAGAAATGAAGGAATATTGGATCGAATTGTAACATGTGATGAAAAGTGGATTCTTTATGATAACCGGAAAAGAAAAATGCAATGGCTGACCCCAGGTCAAATGCCACAACAGTGTCCTAAAGCAAAACTTACCAATAAAAAGGTAATGGTAACTGTTTGGTGGTCTCAGCATGGTGCTATTCACTATAGTTTTCTTCGATCTGGTCAAGCAATTACGGCAGATGTCTATTGTGCCGAACTCCGAACCATGTTGACAAAACTAGCAGTAAAACAGCCCCGACTCATGAATCGATCTTCACCATTATTGCTCCACGACAACGCGAGACCTCACACAGCACGAGAAACCATTTTGACCCTTCAGGAACTGCACTTAGAAACCATTCGTCATCCTCCGTATTCACCAGACCTTGCTCCAACGGACTACCATTTTTTTCGTGATTTGGACAATTATCTACGTGACAAGAAGTTTTCTTCCCAGGAGGCAGTACAAAATGCTTTCACACAGTTTGTGCAGTCTAGATCGTCGGAGTTCTATCGCAAAGGCATTAATAACCTTCCCATTAGATGGCAGCAATGTATAGATAATAATGGCAACTATTTTGATTAAATAAATTTGTTAAAAATTTTTAAAATAGGTAAACTATTAAGATTTTCAGTACTAATCGGCAATTTCATACTTTAACCCCTAACAAATTAGTTGAATTACTTCTAAGGAACCCACTTAAGAAAATAATTAAAAATTGGTTAATTGAGCTATCTAAAGGGGAAACGGAATTGTTAATTCATGTTGCTGTTTGAACTTCAAAATACTACACTCAAAAATTTTTTTTTTTTTTTTTACACAACTACAGCAGCTGGTAGACCTTTTGTAGTTTTATAATGAATTGACAATTTTTCTTTTTGATGTATTATAAAACATACAATTGGTAATGTTTAATATTCTCTTGAACAGATTTAATTAACTTACATGATCAGTCACATTAACTAATGTTATTTTTCAGCAACCTATAATTAATTAATCAAATCAATAATTACGGGTGCGGTGCGCGGTGTACCGCTGGCCTTAAAAACTGCCTTGTTAACGCTATGCGCCCACACAGATGCACTTCTTTTCTTCCAAGTGCAATACCACTCACACCTGCACGGAGGCTCTGTGTGGACGCACGCGCAGTTGTCGTGTACGTGTGTACATTACCGAATGCACTTGTTTCGCTGTGTGGGTGTTCGATCATCTTTCTTGTGACATATTATGTGGGTACCTATGTCTACACATTAATCAGCTGTTTGTTGGATATTATGTCTAGTTAGATGGTTTTTATTTCCTTTTATAAATGTAGACTCCTGGAATGAATTAAATCAGATATGTAGGTATATAAATCAGATGGATTTACCAGAGAGGTTATCGGGTCGGTTTCACCGGATCGGATAACATGATGAATATGACGAATTAAATTAGATAGGTAGTTATCTCTGTTTGTGGACTGAATCTACTTTCTACTGATTGTAATCTTAATGTTTTTTATCTTAATCTTTATTAATTAATTTATCTTAATCTTCTTCACATGTTAACTTGTTTCTTGGTATAATACGAGTATATATATACACTAGTCTGGAAGAGAACTAGAAGAGACTACTGGAAGAGACTAGTCGCCCGCAACACAGGGTATCCTAGTGTGGGGACTATAGTGCTCGTTTTAAAAACAAAACATAATTTTTCGCTTTCTTAGTTACTGATATGCATGTTAGAATAAGTTTTGTTTGTACCTACTTTCAATGAATAAACGTATTTGTATTTGTTTTGTATTTGTAATACTATTTTTTTATTATTATTGTTTTCAAGTGGCACATTCATTCAACTTTCAGTGTTGCCCTCGTATACTGGAAAAATGCCTCAAGCAGAAAGACGCATTACTGGATTAGTAGACGTTGCAGGTTAATTCTGTCAGGTGCAGAATTATGGACAGCATCTTTTTATTAAACTATAATAAACAAGCACTTAGGTAGGTAGGTAAGGTAGATAGGTACCTTTGTTGTAGTTAAATAATTCTTTGAATAATTTAATTGATTTGTTAACCTTCACAGAATGAAATAACTACATCAAATCAGATTACATTGGGGGAATAGATTGAATCAATCATGCAATTCAATGTCAATGAAAAAATTGCGACTTGCTTTTTGTTTTAATTACGGCCCGACATCAAAAGAGTACCTAACTGTATAGTAACACCTAGTGTCTATCAAACTGAGTTGTTAACTACGAGAAGTATACCTAAGTATACGTAATTCTGAGACATAATACCGGTGCTGGTGTTTGAGTTGAAACGCTACAAAACGTAGGTATTAGGTAGGTACTTACTTTTCTACCTAGGTAACCTAATAATTAGAGTGAGTTAATTACCTTCCCCTACTTATTTTTCTTTGAATAAATGAACATTAACCAAGTACTTATTTACCTTTGAAATTGACCTACCGTTAACTTCTTATTTACTTCATCGTCATGGCTTGTTTAGTCGTACTTCATCTACAGTGTTAGTTATCTAGTAGGTAACATTGGTTTTGAACAATGTTGGTACGGTACCTTTATACGGGAAGAACTCCACACATAAATTTAGGACCATCTAAAGAGCATCGTTGGTTTTCGTAAGTTGTAGATGTTTCAGTCTGGTCGGTTTATTCCTGTACTGTTTAAAGGCTGTGAATGATTCCTTATATTATTTTACAGAGGTACAAGAATATAAGGAGTCATTCACAGCCTGCTACACTGCTCTTGCTAGGAAGTGAGTGCGCCTTTAACAGCTCCGCAACACACTGGAGATGTAGGAGGTGGCATCTATACCGGCCTCAGCGATGTTGATCATTAGGTCCTTACTGAGTTGTGAGCGGCTTTATTACTCCGGTACCTGTTTGCATAATCAAGTAGTACTTATCACGAGGCTAATCAGTCTACAACTGATCCACGAAGGCACTCCTGGATGTTGCCGTTTGGGTACAGCGGACCCCGCCGCGTCTGTGGTTGGCCGTCTAGTGGGGACGCTATAACATATACGTATATATAGTTTCAGTTTAACATCATAGGTAGGTAGGACCGAGGAACGCACCACACGGGCTCGTGTTTTGTTAAGTAGGCCAGTGCAACAACTAAGGAAAACTAGTAGCAAATCGTTCCATTCGTGTTTTCTAGAGTATTTTCTAGGTAACTAAATCGACGACGTCGTTACTTACCAACTGATAAAATAAGTAGAACTGTACATTTTACTATTGACAGTAATATCTGATGATTTGTAGCCCGCTTAAGCTACACCACCGAATAGGCGACTAAACAAGGCAAGACACTTACAGAAAAATAAGGAAAGTAAATAAAATATAATTTATTCACCATTCACCTGTATTTTCCTGACCCCAGTTATTCAATTTGTGATTCATTTATAATGGTGAATTCGATGGAACTGGAGCGGTAAAATACCTACCTTGGAATTATGACAACGCCGTTCGACGTTTTAGATTTACAAATTTTTCCTCATAGAGCTAAAAATTGTGCGATGATTCCGGGTACAAAAATTCCGTTGACGTTTTACTGCGGATAGTGACTTTTCAATCCTACCTAAGTATAATAGTAGTTTATGCACCGAGGTACTAAAGTCCTGTCTTATATAGCGGGCGTCATATTGAATCCAAAGCGTACGAAGGACTCTAGAGGGTTAACTCCCGAGCGCAGCGAGGGTGTTAAAAACTTAACTCCTGAGCGAAGCGAAGGAGTTATGTACCTAGAGTCCTGAGTGAAGCGTGGGATTCAAGCGCCCAAGATAAAGACAGACTTTAGTACCGAAGTGAATACTTTACTTTACACATCTACTGCGAGACAATAAAAGGGCTACAAAAATAAGCATTTAACTAACAACATAAAAATAGATTAATGCAACGTATATGAAATATATTGACAGCTCTATATTAATTAAATTTAACAATGTTACATCAAAATGACGAAACCACACATCGGCCTTAGCTGATGAAAAAAAAAGTTGGGGCTTTATACTAACCAAAACTTTTTGCTTTACCCTTCCGTCCATGAAAATAGAAAAAAATAGCCTAGTTTTATTTTTTTATGTGTTAATGTCAAGGTGGCCAGTTCGAAATGGCCGTATGCTACCAGAACCTTAGTTCCAAATTTAAATTACTTTATGCCCTAGGTGCATAATGAGCACTTTATGCACCTAGGGAATAAATAGTCGCTTTACGTTAACCTTTTTGGTCAAATAAAGTAACTTTGTAGAGCAGTAGGTGTGTAAAATATATCTACCTACCTAAATGGGGATATCCACCGTAGAGATATCACTTTTATTTTTTTCGTAAGTAAGGCCAGCGTTTGACTAATATAACACCTGATAGTAAGTGTAGATGCAGTCTAAAATGATGAACACTGACCTAGTTTCTGTTCATCTGCAATTTAAAGACCAAATTGTACTCGCCAGTCTCAGGCAGCTGCCAATCTCTCGTGGTGCGTATGAGGAATGACGAAACGAAACGCTTTTAACTAAAATATTGTAAAACATTGCGTCAAAAAATAATCAACAATTTTCGATAAATTCGACAGGGATTTTCAGTTTAACCCCTTAATGCGGGCGCGGATCTTGGAGACCTCTACCATAAATAAGTGCAGGTGTTGCATTTTAGTCGGCTTAGACGTCGGGCGGTAATGATGATGGTGAGAATTTAGCTAAATTAAGTAGAAACTTGAGTTGAAATCCGGCTTTTCGGTTCGATTCCTGAACTCGCAACCTTTTACTAGCAGCCGGGAGTGCACCCGACGCGCTACAGTAGTCGTCATATTAAACACTGGGTAACGTAGTTAGTTATTTCCACATTTTAACAAAAAATATCCCTATTTGAGCTGTAAGTAACTCTTTGTTTTTGCCTTAGCGCAGTTGATTAGCCAAGTAACAAAGGTCGAATGACCTCCGCGAAGCTTAATTAGCACGCCGATACACAAAAAGTAAATTGTCAAGGTAAATTAAAAGGAAATATTATAATGTCAGTGAAATTATAAAAATAAAACGTGAACTTTTTCTTACTTTACCGTAGTTTTTTCTAATACAAGTGTATCTTCGGTGTTATGTTATTAAATGTACTACTTAGGACTGATGTTGGTCTAGTGGTTGACAAATGTCTCGAATTTGCGATGGTGTTTGATCCCTGCTGACTGCGCACCTCTATCTAATTTTTGATTTAACTTTTAATTGATATGAATGTAAAAATCTGGACTTAACAAATTTAATGTCATTTACTTTTCTTACGGAAAAATTATATGCGTTATCAAAATCGATCTTACGGTGAAGGAAAATAACCAGGGTTCAGTTAAGTCCAGACCCGTTCTTTCCTCTGGACATGGCTGACGAAGCTCAAATTGTGAAAATGTGTTGAAGAATACTACTTATATGGTGCAAATATAATTTCATTATTTATTACACCAAATAACGTCCCAGGCAATAAAAAGCCAACTACCTAAAAAGCCTAACATTGGATTAAAATAAAAATCGCTTGGGCCGTATTAATAATTAATAAATGAGTGTATAAGGGCAATGATTATATTAAAAATTCAAATTAAATATATATTTTTTCTTTTAAATATTATAACTTACATATTTTTAGAAACGTCACGTAAAAAGTAGCCTATGTGTTATTCCAAGTCGCCAGCTACATATATTCCAAGTTTCATCGCAATCGTTTCAGTAGTTTTTGAGTGGAAGAGTAACAAAGTCACATATATATACAGGGTTATGGGTTTCGAATCCAAAACTGTTCAGGGGGTGATTTTCCACATCAAAACGAATAACCTTTGATTTACAATTTTTTTTTTTTTTTTTTTTTAATATTTTTCACTGAAAACAACAACTGTTTTTGAATATAAATTCAATTAAAGTTTTGATTGTAGTAGATCAAACCAAAAGAAAGGACAACTTAAGGTCAATGACCTCTAACTCCAAGAAACAGCTAATTTTCAAGTAAACTTTACACTTAAAATTTTCGAAACCTACTTCGAATTTCTAACAGTCGTAGAACAAAAGTCCCAAAAGAATCACCCCCTGAATGGTTTTGGATTCGAAACCCATAACCCTGTATACGTACATCATACAAACTTTCATGTTTATACTAATACTAGCTGCGCCCCGCGGTTTCACCCGCGTAACTTCCTATCCCGTAACGTTAATGATCCTTCACGTATGTCATACCAAGTATTGCTTAACGATCATTCAAAGTACTATATAATATTTCTACCTCTAAACCAACCCTGTACCAAGTTTTATGAATATCGGGTCACCCGCTCTTTTTCACCCATCACGTATGTTGTACCAAGTGTTGCTTAACCCGTACGATCATTCAAAGTACCCTATATGTATATTATTTCTACCTCTAAACCAACCCTGTACAAATTTCATTCATATCGGTTCACGGGTTGTTGAGTTAGAAATACATGACAATGACTTTATTTTTCATAGCTGCCGTCCCGCAGTTTCAGTCGCGTAAGTCCCGATCCCGAGGGAATACCGGGATCAAAAATAACCTATGTCATATCTGGATAATGTAGCTTTCTATTAGTAAAAGAATTTTTGAAATAGGTCTAGATGTTTCTGAGATGACCCCCAAAATACATACATACATACATACATGTTACCAACGTAACCTATTTATAATATTAATTATACCAACATAAAACAAAATATTAAGAATCAAAAGTACAATAAGATATTGCAAAAGAATTTTTAAAAAGCACTGCAGTTTGGTGACACATCCGTCTCGCATGGAGCCGACCGATTGAGCCGCGCGGCATGATGCCTCACAGAGTTGGCTGGCCACCCTCATCATAGTCGCCCGCTACGTGTAAAAAAAATATGCACGCTTGGTACTTAGTAATTATTTATTGTGGAGTTATTTTAAAACTGTAATATCTCGTGAGATATTCATTGAAATCAAGTGATGTTAAGGACAATTATGTTTAAAATTAAATACTTTTAATGAATAACGTATTTATTTGGATAAGGATTAATATCATATTTACAAAATTACCTTCGGAAACAATGCATTGTTCTACAATAAATTTCATTACTCTAAAAGATGTCATATTTAGTCAACCTTAAGAGTTAGACATATGCTGTCGCGGACTATTTATTAGATCCTTTTTAGAGGAAGAATTCTCTCATATATGGTTTTTATGTAACTCTGACCGTTTACTCAGCGCACGCGACAGAATCTCGGAACAGGGTGATTTTTTTCCCGTTTTTGCAACATTTTTCATGGATGCTCCGCTCCTATTAGTCGTAGCGTAATGTAATATAGCCTATAACCTTCCTCGATGAATGGACTATCAAACACAAAAAGAATTTTTCAAATCGGACCAGCAGTTCCTGAGATTAGCGCGTTCAAACAAACAAACAAACAATCAATCAAACAAACTCTTCAGCTTTATAATATTAGTATAGATTAGCAAGATTATTAAAAAAAAAGTTGTATTCTAATACTATTGGAAACTGTGATTTAACCAAAAACAACAAATTAGGTTAGTAATCCATTAATCCGTTATTAATTTTGACATCTGCTGTGAATAAGCCAATTATGAGGTGATTAGTTATTTTAATTGAAATAACGTTTGTTATTTATCAAAAACATTTATATTTTTAACAATGGATTTGTTTTCTGATAAATATTTGATTAGTCGATATTAAATTATCAGTCTGTCCTACTTAACATACTTTTATTAATACTTATAAATTATTTCGTAATTGTGAAAAAATATCATCAGTGTTTATTGATCAGTATCTGTAATGATGATTGACCTTCAGCAATGAGATACATAATTCATTAACAGTCATTTTACGAAAGTTAATGAATTTTCAGATACTGACTCTTAAAGCGACTTTATTTGCTCGAATGTTAGATCTCTATCAAATATTCAGAAACATTTTATTTTCTGCCTGCAGTCTTGAGTTAGCTTTGCTCCACTTGCCGCTACTAAAGATAGTTTTGTGAGAGAATCACGAGAGTTATTTATTTAACACAATTAACTCAGACTGGCACCTAAGTAAGAACCTAAGCTGAATCTAAGTAAGAACCTAAACCGAATCTGGATAACGCACTTTATCCAGGTTCTATGCACGATATTTCCATGGACAGCCCATGTCACTTCCAAAAGTTCAATGTGTCTACATGTAAAATTTGATCAAAATCGTCTATAAGTTTCGAAATTACCTAACCTCTAACAAACATTCACCCAAAGTGTTTCTCTTTTTAATATTAGTTTAGACAAGCATAGTAAATCAACCAGTGGGTTACCCAAGTGATTTGTTTTGGTAAGCAAGGCTTCCAGGACTTGAGCAAGGGACATCTATTAATTTTAACATGCATTTACTTAGAGAGGATACAAATAATGATAGAACAATCATTTGTTTACATTGTTAGAGTGGTTAAATAACCTTACAAAGTGAATTGACGTCGAACAAACCTATTTAAGAAGGCCTCGCAATAATCACCGATTCAATACTTGGACTGACGGCTTGCAGCTGAGCCGTTACAGCCAGTAAATTTAATGTATACAAGTTTAAATAAAAAAGTGACTAATTTATAAACACAAATATGCCTGCTGATTCAGATCTCATACTGCCGGGAGACGAAGAAAGGGGAGTTGACAAAAGCCTTTTTAAAAGTATCCCAGAAAGGTCGAAACATGAGGATTTTATTCGGCGAGCCGTTGATTTGTTAGTCGAAAGGGTTGTGTTTAGTAGGACCCAGAGGACTTCGAAAGTTGTAGAGTGGGCATCTCCTCAAGACATCAAGAATGCCATAGATTTAAAACCAAGAGACAGGCCTGTTTCTCACGATGAGCTTTTAGGGCTAATGGCTGATGTAAGTTTGTTTCATTTAAACACCGTTGATTACTTTTTTTGTAGAACTTACCGTTGTATAAAAACGAAAACATTTAAATTTAACCCCTGACGGAAAACAGGATTGTTATAAGTTTTTATTTTATATTCGAAAATGTTTTCTGTTTATTTCTAATTCAAAATAGTGTAGTAAATAAAAAGGATAAGTACTTTTTAGTCACTAATATGATTTAATATTAAAGTATTTTTAACCATATAAACTTATGGAAGTAATCGCTAAATTTATTTAATTTATTCGTGGTACAAAACTGCTATTAATTTCCAGGTGGCCCGCTACTCCGTCAACACAGGACACCCATACTTTGTGAACCAACTGTTCTCATCAGTAGACCCTTATGGTCTCATTGGCCAATGGCTAACAGACGCCCTGAACCCAAGTGTTTATACCTTCGAAGTGGCTCCAGTTTTCACCCTCATGGAGGAAGAGGTTCTTAGAGAAATGAGGAGTTTAGTGGGCTGGGCTGATGGAGATGGTGATGGAATATTCTGCCCTGGTGGATCTATTGCTAATGGATACGCGATTAGCTGCGCAAGATTCTTCTATTATCCTGATATTAAGGTGAGCTATCTAGTCCCGATATAATATCCCGATTCCCGATATGAAGTCCCATTTCCACGGGAGTATCGGGATAAAAATGAGATGTTAAAATCCAGATCTCCGCTTTCTGCATACCAAGTTTCATCGTAATCGGTTCAGTAATTTTTGCGGTATGTAAACACAAGCACCTAAACTATCGCATTTATAACATTAGTGGGAAGCAGGATTGGATATATTTATAATAAAATAGGCGTCAGACAAAAAACAAGGATAATATCACTGTTAATTAAGGGAATTTTCTCAATTTAGTCCGGTATATAATATGAACCTATTATCAGTAAGTATACCTATAGGTATAAGTACAGAAATTGGATGATTCATCACTTGACTATAACTTAAAATAAGGCAATGAAATAGACTTTTGAATACATAATTAGATGAAATTATGTAGATATTAAACTTTATAATTATCGTTTTATCTCAAAACTGTATTATATTAAAAACTTCACATTTTAGAGTTATGATAAAGTACAAGTTTTGTAGGAAACAGTATTCGGTATTACCTTAACCTCGTTTAAATAATTACCGCGTGTCTTGTAAACCAATTTATTTACTTTATCGAGCAGTTTTAAATCAATATAATTGTTTTATGAAGTTGTAAAGTAAAGATATATAAATAAATGTTTTTAGGGTAGGTTATCGGTGTTTTCTTAACAAAATAAAAAAGTCGAAGAATGGAGACTTTACTGGAGTTATCTCCAACAGATTTCATACTTTGGGAAGCTATTAAAGTGGGATGCATAACGACGAAATGAAGGAGTTAATTTTTTTAACCGACTTCCAAAAGAGGAGGAGTTCCTTAATTAGGTCGCTGATTGATTACTCGAAGACGGCTTGACTTGGTCTCATTAAAGGGTCTTCGGAGTGATAAGCAGAAATGCTCACTTTTGGTCTTCTACCAGTAGAATCAGATCTTGGGTCACTATAGTTCGATAACCACCACTAGGCTGCTTGCAACAACTAACCCTGCATGGACCATACTGTGCAGATTTCTGAGATCATTTAATTAAGGCTACTTGAAAATGTGATATCAACTTTGAATGATCAAGATTATCAATGTGAGAGACTCGAGTAAAATATAATAAATATTAAATTTATAAGCAAAGGCCGTCAATTACGTCGGTAGCTACCAACTCCTAACAAGTAAAGTCAAGGCGAAACATTCAGCCTAATTAATTTGCTAATATTTACGCTAATATAAAATGTATACTTATCATAAAAATGCAGTTCCTTGTTACATTTTTTTGTTATGACCTTGACCTAGAAATTTTAATATACTAAGGTAGGTACTTCTTGCGTATATAAGTATTATCTAAGGTATTGAACTAAGTTAGCTTCGCATAGTCGAGTCAGTTATTCATACGCTTAACGCATGTGCGTCCACCAGAAACTATACTTACCGCAACTATGCTAACTTGTATGTAAAACTGGGTAGCTAAGCTAAACTGACTTTGTTTAGTTGGCTGATAAGTTTTTCATAACATTTGGTCTTTAAGATTTTGGGATGAAATTAAAAACTGGCCATATTCCACTGCCACTAAGAGGTCATCGTCACCTAGGTTTTCCAGCTACATAGATACTGGGAAATCTCTCATTGTCATCTTTAACTTTACTCAGTTGCTAAATCTGGAAGTTTAAACATGGACTATAATTTATTACAATAACGTACCTATTATAGAACCTTACAGTTAGGGGATACGTAGGTACATAGGTACTGCAATCCTGGAATCTGCGAGCACTATAAGCGATAACCCATAATACACTACGGATGTAGTGGTTATGTACAGTGACAGCCAAGCGACATTAAAAGCATTAGACGAAGAAGAAACTACATCAGCGCTAGTCAGAGAATCTAAAGAAGCTTTGAACAGGCTGATCAGCAAAGCTGAGGTTACCGTGGCCTGGGTTCCAGGACATATGGGCATAACTGGTAACTAAAGAGCAGATGAACTTGCAATGAAAGGAGCGGATGAAACCTATGTGAACCTCTACTCATCAAAATATTGATCAACGGACTATATAAAAATATTGTATCAGTTCGAAATCTAATTAAAGCTAAACACTCATCAGCTAAACTTTCATATTTAGGTATATCTATTTAAAAGGGATTTGTCAAACATTTTGTTATCTAGCTAGCGTAGATGATTCATACAGTGCGCCCGGGTAAAATACCCACTACTTAAGTTCTCTAATTACTTAATTGTAGTAGAACTAATGATGAAATAAGAATCTAATAAATAGATACCTAAATAGAAATAATTATTAGACATTGTTTAATATCTAGGTTTTAAGATCAGGGAGTTTCTGTTCAAGGTGCGCTGTAAATAGTTCGTTGAATTTAGATTTTAAATTATTCTTAATTGTGATACTTACATACCAACAAACTTTAAAATTAGATAACATAGTTTCATAGAGGAAATGCCATTATAAGTAGATATAGAATCTAACGTTATCATAATAATATATTTACCTACCTACCTATTAGGTTTTATGCCGCACGCGGAACGGTGGGAGGTTTTACCCGGTTGCGAGGTAGCGAGGATGGGGCTATGTTTTTCGCGCCCATCTTGTATTTTATGTTAAGTTTGTAATATTCTTAATAAGCTCGTATCTTCGAAACCACTTGATGGATTTCTTTAATTAAGGTAGCGTTAGATTTGTCTCATTTCTCCAATGGTTCTTAGATAAAGACAAAATGGCGACCATCAGGCGCCATATTGTTTAAAAGAAGTAAAAGACAGTGGACTATGTCGAGTAGGGTATCGTTGAATAGGTATATAATAGCAGTTTATGCACCGAGGTATTAAAGTCCTGTCTTATATAGCGGGCGAGGGTGTTAAAAACTTAACTCCTGAGTGAAGCGAAGGAGTTATGTACCTAGAGTTCTGAGTGCGCCCAAGATAAAGACAGGCTTTATTACCGAGGCGAATACTCTACTTTATACATCTACTGCGAGACAATAAAAGGCTACAAAAATAAGCAAAACACAAACAACAAAACAATAGATTAATGAAACGTGTATGAAATATATTTACAGCTCCATATTAAGTTCTCTAACTTAATTTAACAATGTTACATCGAAATAACGAAAGCAAACATCGGCACCAGCCGATGAAAAAAAAAGTTGGGTCTTTATATTAACTAAAACTTTTTGCCTTACCCTTCCGTCGAAATAATAATAAAAGAAAAATAGCCCGGTTTTTATTTTTTTTATGTGTTATGTCTAGGTGGCCAGTTCGAAATGGCCGTATGCTACCAGAACCTTAGTTCCAAATTTAAATTACTTTATGTCCTAGGGTTATAGTGAGCACTTTATGCACCTAGGGAATTAAAAACTCGCTTTACGTTGACCTTTTTGGTCAAATAAGTAACTTTGTAGAGCAGTAGGTGTGTAAAAATTATTATTAGGTTTCTTCAAATTTTTATTTATTTACGTAGGTACCTACAATTGTTATATTTAAACGTCTTATCCTACTACTGACTATTTAATATTTTGTTATATAAAAATTCAAAAACCAACCTGCTTTAAAACAAAACGGCACGAATCAGTCTGTTGAACGTGATACTAAAAACCTATCACGTTGTTGAAAGATAAAATCATTCATAACATTGAAATTTAAAAATACAATTCAAAGAAAAATTCATCTTCGAAAATCACTCCAGATCAGTACTCTGGTGCCTTTCCAACTAGGCTACGCGATCTCCCTAAAGAAATTGATGTAAGTAATATATTTTATTGTAGGTTGTTGCGTTCAACCCAATCTAGCCCAAAACTAAGCAACAGGGTATTCCAAATTCAAAATCTACGATTGCGATTAAACTCATAATTATATGTCTGAATATGTAGATAGCAGTTCAGAGGATTATTTATATTAATAAAAACAAAATAACTAGCTTATAATTATTATATTTACTATACCTACCTGTATTATAATATAGTATTAATCTAAACCTACTTACGAATGTGTTGTCATTAGTGCTTTGATTAGGGCTAGGGCTTACGAACAAATCAACATCTAATCATTCTCTGTGGTTAGTTATTTATTAGGTACTGAGCTCTAGCACGCATACTAAATTGATTAACGAAATCAATACGTGTGAATAATAATTGTCTATAAAGCTAACTATATATTTATCTAGCAAATGGGTCAAACTAGCAATGAGAGCACGATTATGAATATATCTTAATTTCAATCTTAATTTTCAAGTTTGAATACTGTTCCGAGATGATATTTGATGATGCATTTCTCCTTAGTAAATAAATCTTCAATTTTTATTAGTAAAATTCAAATAGAACTCATTACAAACTACAATTCTAAAAACCCGGTCTCACGTGTTCGCAAATTTCAACACTTTAGAAATTAGTCCAATCCAAATTTCGCACCAAACAAAACTTTTCCAATCAGCACCGAAATTACTAATCACAATGTCTAATATTTTCCAGACAAAAGGCGTCTACGCCGTGCCAAACTTAGTGCTGTTCACGTCAGAACTCGCGCACTATTCCACAAAAAAGCTGGCCGCTTTCATGGGAATAGGTAGCGACAACTGTATCCTAGTAAAAACCGACAAAGTTGGTAAAATGGATCCGGTCGACTTAGAAAATAAGATAAATGAGTCTTTAAATGAAGGGGCTACTCCATTTTTGGTAACAGCGACTGCGGGTACTACTGTTTTTGGGGCTTTTGATCCTCTAGTGGCCATTTCTTCTCTTTGTAAGAAGTACAATCTTTGGCTTCACGTCGATGCAGCTTGGGGTGGAGGCGCTTTGATGTCAAAGAAACACAGGCACCTCTTGAATGGCATTGAACTGTAAGTACTGTATCTACCTTTCAGCGAACTTGTTACTTTGACGTGACGACTGATCGGGGGAATTAATTGCCTGTTTCTAGGTCCTGATATTGAATGTAAAATTGTTGAAAGGTCTATTAACTTGAAGGTTAGCAGTACTTGTCTAGTAGTAAATAATCATGACAGTGCTAATTACTTTAGTTTACACTGTATTAAAAAAAATAATGTTGGGTTTGATTTATGTTATGATTCATAATTTAACGCATAATTATCAAATTTTGATAAGACAATTAACCATATTCAGTCATAAAGATACAATTATTCTGCCAAGAAATTTAATAAGTTATGTATATTATAAGCAATAGCTGCACCCGCTGTATCACCCGCATAAGTCCCGATGCCACAGGAGTATCGGGATCAAAAAGTAACCCATGTCCTTTTCTAAGATCCTACCTATCTCTATTAATAAAATTAATCAAAATCAGTTCAGCGATTTTTTATTTTTTAAATAGAGACAGGCAGATAGATATACACCCAGAACTAGAAACTAGAAATTTCGTAAATACTTGTCCTATCGGGTATCGACCCCGCAACCTTCTGCGTCACAGTCGGGGATTTTCGAATTCGATTAGGTACTAGAAAAATCAATTGTGTGTAAGTTTAACTATAGAAGAATAAAACTACTATTATAATATAATATAATTATGTCACCTAACAATAAAAACTGTGATACAAACCTAACGAGTGAAAACATTTTCAGAGCGGACTCGGTGACTTGGAATCCACACAAGCTCTTAGCCGCGCCGCAACAATGCTCCACCTTTCTAATTAGGCACAATAATCTCCTGAAAGAGGGTCACTCTTCAAACGCAAAGTACCTCTTCCAAAAGGATAAGTTCTACGACACCTCATACGACACAGGCGACAAACACATCCAATGCGGGCGTAGAGCGGATGTACTCAAATACTGGTTTATGTGGAAAGCAAAAGGCACCGAAGGTTTCGAGAAACATATTGACACCTTATTCGACAACGCGAATTACTTCCTCGAACACATTCGCAATCGGGAAGGATTCAAACTAGTTCTCGACAAACCTGAATGCACTAATATCATGTTTTGGTACGTGCCGTTAAGGTTGAGGGGATGTGAAAACGAACCAAATTTTAGAGAAAGGCTGGACAAGGTCGCGCCGAAAATAAAAGAGCGAATGATAAAGGAAGGAAGTATGATGGTCACGTACCAACCTCAGGGTGATCTGGTTAATTTCTTCCGTATCGTTTTCCAAAATTCAGCTCTAGATCATAAAGATATGGTCTATTTTGCCAACGAATTTGACAGACTTGGTCGAGATTTAGTCGTTTAGTATAAACACATTATTTTATACAGAAATCGTATTATCTATGATGTATTGATATATTGCATCATATATTTAATTTTATGAGTATGACCTGTGATTATTATTAAACAAATTTATTTTAATATTTGTAGTTATTACATTAATTTCCATATTATTATTGTATAGTGTTTAATTAGAAATAATTTTGTAAATAAAAGATGTGTATTTATTGAATAATTCAACTTAATTATTGTCTTGAAACCAATTCATAGGTACGTTTCGATCTAGATTTTAAAATTAAGTTAAATATTGTATTTGTTTATAATATTTAAACACGCTTAAATTGCTTGATTTTATTTAAATGTTCTCATTCTTCTTTCTTTTTATGCAGTACTATGACCCACCTAGTTTTTTACACGACTGCCCAAGGAAGTGTTATGTTTTTACTTTGAGTGTATGTTTGAGTTTCCAGATCGTTTTAACGCCTCTAATAATTTGACCTAACGACTACTATCAGATATAAGAACCATGATTTATGGTAGTAATAAACCATGAAAAAAACACCTTACAGACTAAACCGCGAATAAAAACAGCACAAATTCTGTTAGTTTATAAAGTTTCGAGGCTTCAACAACCTGACAACATCACTTTTTGCTAATCAAAATGTAAATAAACACTTATTAACATACAGTTATTGAACTTTCCATATTGTTATTAAATTTAATATCATCCTAATGGCACGGCAATGACAGATGGCTCCCTAGTGTTCCGAATTCAGTTCCAAATGAGCCACAAGTGCACTAATATATCGGTACAAACATCATTTATCAACGGCATAACGTAAATCCTAATGGAGCCAACATTATGTTCGACTGATTCTGATCTGGACTGATTAATGTTTAGCATTGAAGTGAAAAAGCATAAGTGTTGACTGCTGTACTGTTTTCAACTCGTTTGGGTAACTTGATTTTAAAATAGTGTTCTATTTATGAAAGCAAATCAGATTTATTTCTTAGGTAACTAAGCATAGAAGTGGGCTGGTCTCTAGAGAATAGAACGATAATGGCCGCCTGATACTGATGAGTTTCAAACTCGTGTTTGATGGACGAGTTTCACCTGTTTCAAAGTCAAGCAGTGCGGGAAAATTACTCACACACCTTTGCAAAAGATGAATAGGTAAAAATTCGAACGTCGACGTTGCTAGACCCACATCCACCATCTTGGTAATCCAAGTAGGTAAGTTCCCTCATACATAATAATGACTGGTATAAGGCTTTAGGGGTTTAAAAAACTATGTTTTTTTAACTACCTTTGATTATATTAAAGTGTAATAAGATAAATATACGTATTAGTGTACAGAAGTAAAAAAAATAGGTGTGATACAATACAATAGCTTTGGATGTTTAGGTACAAGTGTTTAATTAAAGTAACATTGAATAAATCTATAACTTAGACTAAAATAACACTTATATTAAACGTTAAATTAAACTCAGATCATTCTATCGCATCATTTTCTGTACTTTCTTCTAATGGCAACTCTTGTATATTGAGCTGTGGAAGAAATAAGTATTTTTAACAATATAATCCTGGAATCCCACAAAAAAATACATAAAATTAAATAGTGGTATGACCTAGTAATGTTGACGTTTATATTTCTTATTTACAATGTTTTAAAATTGACTGATTTAATTTTTTCCCTATCTTGTTCTATACCCTTTCACAGAAACTTAGATCAAATAAATAAGTATGTGTTTTTTGTTTACATTTTTGATCTAAGTTTCTAAAAAAGGTTATATAAACTAGTACAAAATAACTAACAAAATACAAAATATTACTATATTATAAACGCAAAAATTTGTCCGTATGTGACTTTGTTACTCTTTCGCGCAAAAACTACTGAATCAATAGCGATGAAACTTAAAACGTAGACAGTTGGAGACTTGGAATAACATTAAACTACTTTTTGTCCCGATATTCTCACGGGATCGGGACTTACGCCGGTGACCCCGCGGGGATTACTATTCTTGGATACTTAGGATACCTGGACTGTAACCGAGAGACGCGAATTCAAGTCTCGTCGCCAGCGAATTTTTAAGATGTATTCTTCTTTGATATAAATTATAAATATTATAAGTTTTCACGAACGGAAGGCTTCCGGTAGCAAAACAGGTTTTAAAGTAGGAAACAAGTCATCTGGGGGTTTAATACACATTTATAATTTAGCTTTATATACTTGGTTTATATGATTTAAGGTTAAATTTCGTTTTACTTATATTAAAAGGTGTGAATCGTGTGATTTAATAGTGGGATCTAAATCGAGTCGAAAAGTGGGCGGAACGTTCTATCTTTGTTCTGTACGTAAATATAATGTAGAATTAGGTTTGAGGCTTTATCATTCAATCAGAATCAAAATAGAACCCAACCATAATCTGTCAAATATCAGAGTTTGTTGATTTAACTATGAAGTAATTAAATTAAACGGTTATTTACCAGCGTCTCATCGTCGGGCACCCTAGAGAGTAAATCCATAATTTCATTGTTTGGAATTCTGTTTGGACGAAGTATTTTCCGGGTGAATTTATGAATACCTGAAATTTAAATATTCGTATTCAATTATACAATTACAAGTAATCTAAATTGAACGTATTCATTAAATGAATTTCATTTAAAAGCTTTTGAGCCAAATGTCTACAACCGCTACTACCGCCGACAAAATTAACTTAGTTTAGTTTTACCTCCGCATAGGTGCGTTCACTACATACTATGCCTGTTATGTTTATTTATTTGAAATTCGACGAGCTAACCTAAACTAAACAACTAAACTAACTTAGCTTAGTCGGTGGTGTACGTTCAGCAATCGAACGAATCGATAAAAACAGACTCCTTTTCACGAAAGAAGTTCTGTGGTAATAAACAAAACTATAGTTAGTGCTTAAAATATCCTTCCTATGTATTTCTTTTGGCTACCCTTTGATTCAAACACGAATTTCATTATTTCTTTTTAAAAATAGCTTTAAATAAATAATAAATAAACTTCCATTAAAATAAAAAAATACACTTTGAGTACATTCTGCCTCGCGACTCGCACGCCGCGTCTAGGGGACTTCTTTCGTGAAAAGGAGTCTAAATCCAAACTTACCCCAAGTCATGAAAATATATTTGACAGGTATGAGGTACATTATTAGAGCAATCACTGAGATCATGAAGATTGTAAACAGACTTAAAAATGGCACCGTAAAGTTGAATAAACTGTAAAACAAATAAATAAAATAATGAAGTATACTGTTCCAACAGTTCCCAAAGTAGTGGGGAGGGGGGGGGGGGGAATTCCTACATCCTAATTTACATTACAAAACTAGTGTAAGTATTGAAAAGTCAACTGTAGGAAAGCAGTCTCGCAGCAGGTTTTGGAAGCAATTTTATCAAATAGATAAATAGTACCGCTGTACAGCTACGCATTTTTTTCTGAAAATGACTATAAATTTCGTGCCACTAGTTTCGATAGGCAAATCTTGCTTAAGTACGGATTGAACAATAATAAATTTATATACTTAAATAATTGGATGTAATACTGGGCTACATTTTTTGTCTCAATAACTAAATAAAGAACAAACCCTATTTTCAACCACGTCAATATTTCAGAATTAGAAGAGTTAAGCTAGGATTTATTCTATTGTAAAACAAAACGCTTCATTGCAATCGATGTAGTCGTTTTTGTTTGAAAATATTGATTGATATTAATATTGATTTCTATGTAGGTAGTTAATAAGTAAGTGAAGTATTAAAAAAGGACAAACAACTTTTAATTGTAAAAAATTATTCAGGACCTATACTTACTTTTTAATTCTTTCGCCGAGACTTGCGAACTTGCCAATAAATATTTGAACACTTTGCACCATTTCTTGCACACTGTTTATTTTTTGTCTGAATGATGTGTTTTCCTGAAAAATGTAACCGAAATGTTATATTAAAATCCAGTTAATAAATGGAAATAGCTGAATAATTAAAAAAAAACTACAATAAAATGATTTTTACGGTTTTTTACCCGACTGCGCGACGCAAAGGAGGGTAATGTGTTTACCGGTCTATGTATGTATGTATGTATGTATGTATGTATGTATGGATGTTTCTATGTGGCGTTCTAGAGGCCAAACGCATGGACCGATTTTGATGATTCTTACGTCAATCGATTCGTCTTAATCTGGCGAGTGTGACTAAAGACATGACAGTAATCCCAAGTAACTTATGTCACCACCAGACGCCATATTGTCAAAATTAAAAAATCCAAAATCGTCAAAGTATGTCAAGATGGGTATCGTTGAATAGGTTTTTAAAAATAAATATTAGGTTTCTTTCACCATTTTTCGTTTTAAAGAACCGTTTAGGAAATATAACGGTTTAAAGTTAATTTACAATTAGGCATTCTTGCTTTTTATTACTAACGAACAAGTTTTTATTTTTGTTACGTAGTTACGCTTGGAACTATCAAAGTATAAGCCGTGGTATAAGCCGTGATGGTACAGGTGACAGGAATTTATTGATATAAACTAAAAAAATATTTACATAAATTGTACCTACCTACTGAATAAAAGCCTAATAACACTTAGGTTCCTAAAAACGTTAAAAGAATAATAAATTTAAACAATAAATAACTAAACCCTAACTGAAATAGAATCTTACTAATATTATAAACGCGAAAGTTTGTATGTAAGTATGTATGTATAAGAGTAACCACCTCACATACGTATGTATGTGAGGTTGTTACTCTTTCACGCAAAAACTACTGAACCGATTGCGATGAAACATGGAATATAGGTAGCTGGGGGACCTGGATTAACAAATAGGCTACTTTTTATTCCCGCGGGAACGGAAATTACGCGGGTGAAACCGCGGGGCGCAGCTAGTACATTATAACCCACCTAATGAAATGAATAGATTACGAGACTTACCTACCATCAATAAATGAAAATAACTAAAAAGCGTAAAATAAAAAAAATAATTTATAAAAAAACAAAAAACCCGACTGCGTAAAAAACTCGATTAAAAAATACGCATAGAAACAACAAAAAAACCAAAAAGAAAAAAACAAGCCCAGTAATTTGAAATTACGCTAAGTAATAATAGTTTTGTAATCGATACACACAGAACACATAATAAATGAGTAAAAAATTACTTACAGTCGGGACCCATTGGAAAAATTAGATTGGTAAAATGAATGGGTCCCGACTGTGAGTAATTTTTTACTCATTTATTATGTGTTCTGTGTGTATCGATTACAAAACTATTATTACTTAGCGTAATTTCAAATTACTGGGCTTGTTTTTTTCTTTTTGGTTTTTTTGTTGTTTCTATGCGTATTTTTTAATCGAGTTTTTTACGCAGTCGGGTTTTTTAGATTCAATTGTTTTGATTGATAAACCACATAGGAAATTAATAGTAAATCTAAATAGTTAACCCAAATGCATGCATATGCACTCACCTTTTTAGAATCCACTACATCTAGTGATTTTTCGTTATTGAAACTTTTTCTCCCTGAAATAATTAAAAAAAAAATCATAGGTTTTTTGGTACTTACATACATAAGTATTTATTTATCTATTATGTAGTGTTTTTAAGTTTATTTATCTATTTAGCACACAGATATATAGCACGACATTACACTCATCGCAATCTAGCCCCAAACTAAGCACTAGGCTTGTATTATGTGTATTAGACAACGGATATACTATACATATTATACTTTTTTTTTGTAAATACATACATATGATACATAGAAAGACACCCAGACCAGATAAAAAAATATATTTATTTTTAAGCTTAAATATTTGTCCCGAATCGACCCGCAACCTTCCGCATTGCAGTCAGGCGCCCGCCAGACGTGCCACAGAGGTCGTCACATGACAAAGATATACAAATAAAATTGATTCACGACACCGGTTATATTTTAGACCTATATAATTCTTAAATACCTATGTGACTAAGAGCTACAACATTTAACAGAGGAGCGACGAAATTAGATATCCCAGAAGAGTAATCGGTAAGTAAGTACATCTAATGCTTTTGTTGTTAATCGGTAGGTACCTAATATTCGTACTTACACATCGTTATATGATATTGCTCAGGTTTGTACCATATGAATGGAATGAGAAGCAGTAAAGGCATCATCCATATTTTGAAGAACCAACAAAATACGAGCCATATTGATAATGCTATGATATTGGATTTTCTTGACTCCCATTCAAAACAGGATCTGAGAAAACAAAGGCTTTTGAGAAACTGACTTTTTTTGGGGCTTACCACTATTTTCGTTAATCTATCGCCTCTTCTCATTTTTTTATCGTCTTCTTAAAACAAAAAGTTCAGAATACTTTAAGAAACCTCAACCTAGAAATGTTTTTGAAGTTGGTATTTAATTTTTATTATATTTGTTTTTTTTTTTTGATATGAAACATCTATAGACCCCCGTTGACTTGATTATTGGCCAGTATGAGTATCGCCGGAGCTAAACTCACTTCAGTTTTACGGGAGACGTAACAGCACTGCAGCTTTATGCCTTTTCTATTCATTTTCTTTTCTATTCTCAGCGCGAGCATTCATTTGTAAATTATAGATTCGACTCAAAAGGTGCGAGTTGTATATAATGCTTGAAATTGTAACGTTACGTTACATTACATTACATGTAAATGTTCGCAGTGAGAAAGCACCTTAAAAGGAACATGGAATAATGTTTGAGAAATTAGGAGATGTATATATTATAATACTTAGGATACAATTTTAAGAATGATCATACTTAACGTTTCTAAAAGCTGTCATTATCCATGCAAGAACTGCTTTGGCTCGTGCCAAATTTCTTGAGAAGGTGTGACGATCTAGTTTTTCTTTTGTTTCTAAGTAAAGTGGTTCTTTTGGGTTTATTACTCTTACAGAAGCTCGAAACTGAAATCAGTTAAAAAGGAATTAGTGTATGGTTGCACGTGATGATGTTGTGTTCTCACTTTAAACAATTAAATAATATGTGATTAGTAGATATGTTTTACTATGTCGCTATATTATTGTTTCAATTTTTGGAAGTCTACTGCTAATTTCAGCGGCGACTTTAATAAATAATACACTATCCTAATAATGCTATTATTATACAAGGTGTAACGGGTATGCCCTTTTAACTGAAAAAAAACAGCTGCTTTTGAAAATAAAGGTATTTGAAGTTTTGATTGTAGTAGACTAAACTAAATGAAAAGAAACATAAGGTCAATGACCACGAACTCTAAGAAACAGCTAATCTTAAAGTAAACTTTACATTTAAAAGTTTCAAAAAATACTTCGAATTTTCAAAAGTCGTAGAACCAAAGTTGTTCGCCTAGACGTCTAGAACAACTCCCTTTCGGCTTAAAAGGGCATACCCATTACATCTTGTATAATAGCTTTCAGCTTTATAATATTAGTTGGTTTATAATATTAAATATACTCACAAGATTCCAAGTGACCCTCATTTCTACCAGCACTCTTGGATTGGCTCCTCTAGCTCGTTCCCTCTGCGTCACATCTTTTAAAGTAAACCACTTCTTTTCACCATTCCGAATATTGAGAAGTGGTAATGAAAGTTTGCCGACATCTTCACATTTTTTGTCGTCGTATATCGTCAAATTTAATATGGAAGTTATATCGTTGACTGTACTGAAATGTTGGAAAAATAACAAGTTAGCATGACTCTACAAGATTTTTGGTCACAATATTAATGATAACAAAAGGAATCCTACTTTTTGACCGAACGAGCGAAGCGAGTGAGGTCCAGTGTAGACGGGCCTGGCGCTTGTATCTTTGTATGTTTGTTCGACGATAACTTGAGTATCGTAGCTCCGATCTTCATGAATTTTGGTATGTGCGTAGTTTAGGTCAATAGAATTTATGAGTTCGAAGATGAGCCGGATCGCTAGGGGGGTTTGGGAGATAGGGGGTGCATAAAGAGAAAAAATCAAGTTCTAAAAATTTGTCAATAGATGGCGCTCGACATCAGTCTTAGATCGCGGTATCGTTGCGTTTGCTTGCGATATATACTCCAAGATCTGACATTTTTGCAGGGAATGTTAACGTCCATTAATGTTTAACGTAAATAATTTATGTTTATGTTACAAATTGTGGTCGATTTTCGTAATTAAGGAATGTTGTGTTATCGTTTTTCTTGTCTTTCGTTATATTATTCGTTTAATAATAATTCTTATTTTGTAACAAAATAAAGCTGTTGGTGTTAAAATCCTACAAAAAACAAAATCTCTGTTTATGGATTCTCGTGAGGTCTCAGTTCGGGGCGAACTACTAGTTTATAATAATTATAAAGATGGGGCTTTGTGTTTAAGTAAGTAAACGAGTTTGTCACGCAATTAAAGCTGGTGATTAGGATTAACACTTATGGCATATGCGGGATAAAATTTACGGGATCGGGACTTATTTGGAAGAAACCGCAGGACGCAGCTAGTGTTGTTAATAAAATAATTATAACTTACTAGTTGCGCCCCGCAATTTAACTCGCGTGAGTCCCAATCTCGCAGTTAGCGATAGTCTATTCCAAAACTCATCAAAATCGGTTTAACATTTTTTCTCTCATAAGAATCCTCTCCTAATGCAACAAAAATAATTAGTAAAATCGGTCCAGCTGTTCACGAGTGATCTCGTGATCAAGGAAAATAGCGATTTATTTTAATATATAACATTTAACACATTTACTTTTTAGGGGCGAAACATTGGTACCTTTTTTCGGAATCTTAGATTAAAAATGTAAACATAGAACTGCAAATTATCAAAGGAAATATAAACAAAGAGCTGTCACACAATCATTGTATGAGATTTTGTTTACATTTTTGATCTAATATTCTCATGAAGGGTACAGAGGAGTTTCGGTGGCTCAGGATTAGCCTAACTGTGAATATGGATGACACTGGACAATCTTAGAAACGTCAAATTTCTATAGGTATAGAATCCATTCTTCTTCTTTTTGTCTTAACATATTTTGGTTTTAAAATTTCAATACTAATTTATTTATTTAATGAATCACAAGTTATAATTTATTTTTAAAACTAAAAAATACATTTGAAAAAAATAATATTAAAACTAAAATGGAACTACTGAAATAATAAAACACAGCTAAAAAAAAATAATAGAACCTCACTAAACCTCAGTCAAACAACCCACCCCTCACCTGCCCAAAACACAAGCCGCGTTACCGCGCTGAACAGCAATCGAATGTCTCTGGTTTTAAATAGACTACATTTTTCAATTCATTAGTATAAAACACGAAACACTCAAAATAATGCTCTAGTTCATTACTTACAAATTAAATATTTTCATCCAATTTGGATCACATGTTTTACATTCGGTGTGGGTCTGAACCCTGTGGTTTGCGAGCTCCAGAATGCAGTAGTAGTCATGCCCAATTAGTCCTTTTGCTCCGTATACGATTACAGACAACCACCCGACATCGCCTGAGTCGTTTTTGACATGATACCATACCTGGAATGGTTTGTTATATTTACTTAGGAGAACGCTTTTCTGTCCCAAAAATATTAGTTTGCCTACATGCTTTAAAATTATAATGTTCATGAATTGATAACCTCTGCGCCTTATTACAAATAATTTTAATTATAGTATTTACTCTGTAATTAAATGACGTGTTAAATTTTTTTTTCAAATAAATAACCATTGAACCATCGGGCAAACACCCGGCTGCGACACAGAAGTTTGTGAGTTCGATTCCCGCGACAAATGACTTTTTGTTCCTGTTTTGGGTGTTTTTTCTGTTTTTTTCTCTACTCTCTTTTTAAGTATCATGTGTGTGTATTTAAAAATGAAAAATAGATATAAGTAATTACATAAATCTGTTGTCTAGTCATCATAACACAAACTTAGATGAGGCTAGCTGGAGCTGTGTGATGTTAACAAAATCTATTATTTACTGGATTATTTATAAAATATTATTAACACATGACTATAAGTTATGTGAAGTTTGTCTCTATTTGGCAACTTTGAAACTTCATGTGACAGTAAAAGACAAACGATGCATGATTTCATCAATGGTTTTCGCGATTTTGCATAACAAAACACTTTATTTATCGGGTTTAATCGCGTTTTATTCATGGTTTTAAACGAACCGAGCTTTCGCCAACTTTACGGTTGGCTTTTTCAAGGTTGACAAAAGGTCGGTTGGTGTAAACCATGAATAAAACGCGATTAAACCCGAAAAATAAAGTGTTTTATTTAACGATGCATGGTTATGCAGCGCATTAATTAGGAGGGTTAATGTTGGGCACGAATAAGTACATACATATTTCTTTTTGACTTCCGAAAGCCTTCTTTTAGCTTCGTAATAATCATCCAGATCTACGAGGGTATTAATGTTGAACAAACCACTAATTGTTAACAAAATAAACAGCTGAACATTTCCCACTTCACATTCGAGATCCAACTTCAATTTTTGAGTCTTTTCCTTTTCATATTCTAATAAGTCTAATGTTGTTCTGAAAAAAAATAAAAATAATAATATATGAAGAATATTAGCGAAACATAAATGCACAAAGGAATATTTTCGCAAAAAATCAAATCAACCTTATGTATGAAAGAGAAAAATTCTGAAATACCTGCCCACGAATACATCTTTGTCCCATAATGAAATTTCCAGGATATCTTCGTCATACATGCTGAGATTAAATAATTCTTGCCATTTCACTGACGCCGTGTTGGTTTTTGATGATTTTGATTTGTATTTTTCTGTTCCGAGTCTGTTATTATCAGTGCGAATAAATAATTTATAACAATAAGACAACGAGCTACGTAAGACTATAGTACATTACTGCAGTGGCCGGCAAGAGAGGCATTGATGGACGAACGTGTGAATGTGGGCCGAGGCGAAGCCGAGGCACACATACGTACGTAAGTCTATCAATGCCTATAGTTGCGGCTTGTGTAGTACTTTTCTCAAATAATTCGCGGAAATTAACCTAAATAGTACAACTCGGAACTTTTATTTGAAAAAACAATTATTGAATGTACAATTTTTAAAATTTAAGTTTTTTTTTTCATTATAGAGCTTTCTATGTGCAATCAGTTCGAAATTTAAATTAAACCTTTGATAAGTTACCTCTTTGGTCGCCATGTTGCGGAGTAGAAGATCGTTCCATTTTTAAATTACACCACAAATATTATTTTGCATAGTAGTTTATTTGACCGCTAAACATGACAGATATGGATTTTTATAAAACTATTTCCGGCCGCTGCTCCACTAGTACAGCAAGTTCGATTTATCTTGAAGAAGGTTGTCAAAATAATGCTCAAACAAACATGTTTGAGAAAACAAATTTAATTGGAAAACTTACCTAAAACGGCAATTTAAAAATCGTGTTTTGTCATCAGAAATATCCGGATCCAAATCTGTAGCTTCTATGAGGGCAATAGTTACAGTCGCCAGTTTTGATTTTTTGCCATTATTTATTTTCAGATTGGTAATATTATCGTGTTTTGTTGTATTACTTAATATAAACTGTAATAAAAGATACACAGTTTAAAAGCCAAAGTTAAGATAAAACTTTCAGTTTAGACGGAAAACATTACAAGTAGAAACAGAAAATGACAAAAAGTTTGTTTAAGTCAAACATTAAAAACAGCTTTAGAGAATTTATACTTGTAACAAAAGTTACTTGGAAATGTAAATAAAAAAAACCTTTTCGAGTTTTTCACGAGTTTCCTTCTTCTTTGCATCTTTTGTGGCGTTTTCTGCTTTTTTATTTTGTCGTCTTTCTTTAACCGCCGTGAATTTTGAACTAAGTCTGTCTCTTAAACCAACTTTTTTGGGAGCTGGTATCGAGGGAATTGATATGGAACCATCGTCGCTTTCTGCGCCTACTTCATTTAACCTGCAATCGTAATTTATTGTACATTACTAAAAGTGTAGAGATAACAGATTCTCTCTGTACTGTGTAAAGTTATCAAGTTCGGTGTTAGGTGTATGCTGACTATTTTTTGAGATCCGTACAACAAAAATGACCCTTAGCTGCTCCCCGCGGTTTTACCCACGCAAGTCCTGATCCTGCAGGAATATCCTATATGTTTTTGCAAGTCCCCAGCTACCTATATTCCAAGTTTCAAAGCAATCGGTTTAGTAGTTTTTGCGTGATTGAGTAACAAATTTACATACATGTTCACATATTCAGAAACTTTCAGTTTTATAATAATAGTAGGATTGATTTAAAGACCGCACTGACTTAATGAATGAATATGTCACCTACTTTGTTAAGATACAATTTACTATTTAAGTTGCAAAAAGGTTGGTAAAAAGAAATGCCATTGTCGATACAAAAATATAGAGACATAGTGGGTAAACAATAAAAAAAATCTCCTTAATTTGTGCTTTATTGTTAGTTTATGTTTAAATAACCCAGTCTGTTAAAACTATACTTAAATGGCAATTAAAGTGTTACCAATACACAGTACCTAAATAGGATTACTATTTTTGGTTTATCAAATTTTAATAACAAACAAAGATGATTATAAAAAATATAATAAGAAGTAAACAAATAAATAGGTACTCACGATTCTATGCTCATGTAACTAAACTCGTTTCCAAAGAAAGAAGTTTCATATTCATAATTTTTGTCATTTTCAATGTCTTCCCTTTCAATCATCATGAATTCTTCGACACTTTCTGATACGCTTTGTTCTCTACTTACATCATGTGCTTTTGCTGTATTGGTAACCACCTCTTCCACTATAACTGCTTGTTTTAATGACTTTCTTTCATCAGAATCATCACTTTCTTTAGTGCTAAGATCTTGAGTACTCCGATGCCTTTCGTCTTTGTAACCGAACTCATCTTGAAGAGAATCTAAGAAATCCACTGACTTAGATTTCTCCATTCTTTTAAGGATTTTGTCGTATTTGTTTTGTCTCCTTTCGTGAAACTTTGCGAAAAATCTTCTTTTAAAGTCGCTTACTTCAGATTTTTTATCTATTTCCATTGTTTCATATCCAACTTCACAATATGTCACTACGAGTGTTATTGAAATACTAAATAATGTACTTACACGTATTTTATCATGTGCGATATCCTTATCGTGCTATGTATTGATTATTTTTGCTAACCTGTTATCTTTTGTGTAAGTTTTCAACATTGAAGATTTGTTGTGAGTTATTCAGTATAAATACGTAACGATTAGTTACTTAGACGATATAATAAGATTGCGATGTAAGTAACTACAAAATATTTTATTTTTTCTAACACGTCTGTCTTAGTTCAAGTCAAAAGCAAATAGTTGAATGTACATGTTTATTTAGAATTTTCCTGTAGTGTTTTTGTTTCCGCTTCTCTACAAAGGAGGATAATTTCGTACATCCATAATTACGTAATTATAGATAGTACATAAATTATTAAGTACCTTCCTATTAAAACGTTCTAGGTATACTTTGCATCGTCACGTATCTAACCATGTAACCAATAACGGGCTGGAATACTATTCCATATACTTATTCTTGCTAAATGATTGGTTCTTTACGAGGCGTTTACATACTCAATTTTTTTACTAATTAGCATAATATAGTGTTGAAATCCAAGTAAAGCAGCTGAGTTTTCTCCATGATAAGAAAACTGTCGGTCTATGGTTCGAAAATTCACGCGGCGAGTTAACATTTATAAACGCCGCCGCGGCATTGATAGATGTTAACTAATTGTCAATATCCCTGTATAACTAGTACAAGCCTAGTGCTTAGTTTGGGGTTAGATTGAGCTGTGTGTAATGTCGTACAATATTTATTTATTATAAATAGGCCTTTATGTACTCAGTTAGGTTAGGTTAGTAATAAAACACGATACAAAGAGAAGCTAGTCGGTTTGTTGGTTTAGAAGTAACTTATGAGTCGTGGTTGTTGGTACAGACCTTGAGAAATTAACGCTCTAACTAAACTTGTGAATACCTAATATCTCTTTACAATAAACATATCCACAAGATTTTAAATTAAGAATGTTTTTATGGTTAAGTTGAACAGAGTTTTTAAAAAGTTTTTTAGGAAGGTTTGCGTAAGTATTGATTCTTGTGTCAATTTATTACCATTTAAATCGGGATTTCACATGATATAAATAAAATCTTAGTTTTTCTTTAGTTCGTAAAATCGCCACCGCAAACCTATACTTGTGGCACTGTAGCACTTACCTATTGCATCATTAACCACAGATTACCTAGCAGTTGGTACTTCAATGTTTTTTATCTTACTAGTGTGAAAAATTTATTTTTTTTAGTAAATTTCATATCTAGTAAGATTTTTTTTAACAAATGTTAGGTAAGTGATTAGGTATATTTTTCTTTCTTGTTTTTAAAGAAAGTACTTACTTCCAAATCGTTCAATAGGTGGCGCTGTGATTGTTATGCAGTTGTGTTGCCGAAGATTTTACTGATCAATTTTTAAAATAATCGTCCTAATGATTTGCACGGGAAATCCCGAAACATCAGTTGTTTAAGAAATAATAAAAGAAAATCCGATTAGATCCGTTAAATTGAATTTATTACCGTAAAGTTGAATAGACTAGAAATAGCTTCTGCGTACGTGGTACCATACACTGTCAGTACTTCTCTGGGCGACGGTTGTTTTTTACCCGACTGCGCGACGCAAAGGAGGGTAATGTGTTTATCGGTCTATGTATGTATGTATGTATGTATGTATGTATGTATGTATGTATGTATGGATGTTTCTATGTGGCATTCCAGAGGCCAAACGCGTGGACCGATTTTAATAATTCTTACGTCAATCGATTCGTCTTAATCTGGCGAGTGTGACTAAAGACATGACAGTAATCCAAATCAACTTTTGTCACAACCAGATACCACATTGTCAAAATTAAAAAATCCAAAATCGACAAAGTATGTCAAGATGGGTATCGTTGAATAGGTATTTAAAAATCAATGTTAGGTTTCTTTTACCATTTTTGATTTTAAATAACAGTTTAGGAAATAGAACGGTATAAAGTTAATTACCAATGAGGTGTTCATGCTTTTTATTACTAACGAACAAGTTTTTATTTTTGTTACGTAGTTACGCTTAGAACTACCAAACTATAAGCCGTGATGGTACAGGTGACAGAAATTTATTAAAATAAACTAAAAAAAAATTACATAAATTGTACCTGTTGTGTGAAGAAAAGCCTAATAAAATTTAGGTACTTAGGTGCTGAAAACGTTACCTTACTTATCTTACTTAGGTGCTAAAAACGTTAAAAGAATAATAATAAATTAAAACAATAAATACCTAAAACCTAACTGAAATAGAATATATAAATAAATAAAGTGGGAACATAAAGTACCTTCCTACTTACCTAATTATAATATTAGTTATCTACTGAATAATCCACATGATATTAACTCCCTTAATGAAATGAATAGATTACGAGACTTACCGTCAATAAATGAAAATAAGTAAAAAGCGGCAAATAAAAAATTAATTAAAAAAAAACAAAAAAACCCGACTGCGTAAATAAAACGATTTACAAATACGTAAAAAACAACAAAAAATAACTAAAAAGAATAAAAACAAGCCCAGTAATTTGAAATTATGCTAAGTAATACTGAATATTCATTCAAATAGTTTTGTAATCGATACACACACAGCACATAATAAATGAGTAAAAAAATTACTCACAGTCGGGACCCATTGGAAAAAAATTAGATCGGTAAAATGAATGGGTCCCGACTATGAGTCATTTTTTACTCATTTATTATGTGCTCTGTGTGTATCGATTACAAAACTATTTGAATGAATATTCAGTATTACTTAGCATAATTTCAAATTACTGGGCTTGTTTTTATTCTTTTTAGTTTTTTTTTGTTGTTTTTTACGTATTTGTAAATCGTTTTATTTACGCAGTCGGGTTTTTTTGTTTTTTTTTAATTATTGCACAAATATAAACTTAGCAATAAATTAAAGCATAGCAATATTATAATCGAATCAGAAAGGCGATGAAATCGATGTTCCTTGATCTACCGGTTTAAATTCAAATTGACGGAATAGGCTGCAATCTAAGGCTGTTGAATTGTAGAAAATCGCGCGCAGACCATTCTTATGCGCGGTGCCGATTCTTGACATTTCAAGTCAACGTTTGGCTTGAACTTGCGCGGTAGATCTGCAGGTTTTCTTCTTCTTTCTCTATCGAATCTATTGGGCTTATGGCCTACAGTGGCATCTGTGTGCTGATGCTTCTTGCATCGAGTCTGCGTTGGGATAGGTAAGTCCTCCTTTTTGTACACGGTACGTTCTAGAACCGTGATGTAATGGTCCAGGCTCTCAATTTTAAGGTGCCTAGAGATGGTTTTTCTCAAACAAAATTGGACGGTCGACCCAAAATGAGCCTTAGTTAAAATATGAATATGAATGCAATTGTATGTGAATTTTACTAGGAGTTACGCAAAAAATATCAATAGGTACGTCTTGTAAAATAATTAATAACTAAAAGCTTATCTAAACGCTAGTATTATACTTGGATCTATGTTTATTACCAATTTCATCACTGTTTAGATATTACTAAGTCTGTACTTAGGTAAACAGGAACAGATAAAAATTATCACTTACTAAAAGTAGATAGACAAGTTTATTTGGCATGTAATGTACCTACATTTATTGCTTTAGGTAAGTTTATGTGACTTAAATGTAGGTATAGCTTAATTACATATTTAGATAAGTAAGTTTTTTAACAAGCTGTGCCTTCGGTTTCACCTGTAAAGTTACGCAACTGCAGTAATGGAATGATCTACTTTAAATAGTTTTTTAAAAAGTAGGGTAATTTAATTTGTCAATTGCTAAACTTTTTTCTTTCTTTCTGTATCGTGTTCACTTCACGATACTCATCTAGTGTTAGTTTTCAAGTCACCCTAAGCTTCTTAGGATGACCGAGTAGCCAAGTAGCCAAGTACGACTACGAGTTTCATCGCATTTTTTCAGCGGTGTTTGTTTGAAGGAGCAATTAAACAAACATGCACAAGCACACACATTACTAATTACTATTGGTTGTTAATTGTTAAAAAAATAAGCTATGCGTCACCAAGACAAAATTATACATAAATCCCTTTAATAAGATTATCGGATTAAGTATCGATTGTAATCTCTTTAAAATAAAGATTTTCATGAGACATTCTATATTTTTTTTTACAAAAAATGTATCATCAAACCTCCACGGTTTATTTACCGACTTCGCCGTGTCGCACATGGGTTCCCGTGTGACGTAATGGTTAGAGCAATACCCGTCAAGCCGTCAAGGGGCACGGGTTCGAACCCCGTCTCCGGAGTATTTTTGAATTTCGAATCTCTTTCAAAGCAGGTGATTTAGGCCGGCTTGCATAACGGTTCCTAAACATGTTTAAGCTGCTAAACGTGTTTAAAATCTGTCAGAATTTCTAGAACTGTTTATGTGTGGCAACATAATATCAATCGTTCACTTAATGAAATAGAGTCCAATGTTCGATTTCCCATAAATTATTTTAAAATTGATTTATTTAAATATGTTTTTAAATTGTGTTCGTTTTTAAAAAGTCGTTCTGTAGCTAAATTAATTTATGGGAACCCATATAAATATATTTTTATAAGAGTTCCTTTTAATTTCTTTAGATATAGAATCGCTTGTTTCACAAAACTTTGATTTCAAGCGTTTGTTTGTTCGGATTCAGATGGATTATGGATTTATTTATTCGAAAACAACTTTCTCATACCTACCTACTTACTGATGCGGTTTCGTCGAATAAACTTAGCAGGTAAAGGTATCATAAGAATATCTAAAGTTTTATTGAACTTATAAATTTATACTGAATCCAAATTTTGTGCCAAGAATATTTTAAAAAAACTTTGGCGTTCTGTTATGAAAATTAAATCTACAGAATTATTCGTAACCTTTTGTTAACTAACTTACTTTAAATTTTTATTCAGCACTCAGCAAAGTTATCTGTGTACATTTTGCTGTGTTATATCAGCTCTTCGTCTATATGTAGTATTCTTAGAATTTCGTATTTCCATTTGTTATATTTGTTTCTAAAAAGGTTTGTTTCCAGCTATTATTTTTTTAAAAGTTGATTTAAATAAAAATGATTTTATTTATTTTCCATGAGATCATCATTGAAAAAGTACCACTCATATAACCCATTTTATTGCATTCAAAATTAAAACCAGTAAAATTTATGACGTCATAAAATTTTTATCATGAAGACTCAGGTGTATTCTGCAGTTTACGTATAAAACAACTGAGATAAAATAATATTAGTATAAAATATCTTTGCTATTACCTACTGCATTCAATCAATGGGTAGGTAGGTACATACATAACGTTCACTCTTTTTTCGTCCTTCCATTTATGTCTGTGGGATTCGTGGGGTGCTCATAAAAATTCTTTTCAGGGTACTGATCGCTATTTGATTGCGGAATCTTTTAAAAATCCATGACGCAGTTGACATTGCATTTGTTGGACATACCAACCTATTATATTATAATAAAAATATATGGTAAACGAAACTAAACAAAAATTCAGTGTAAACATGAAATTACAATGGCAATATGTATATACTGTTTTATTTTTAAATTTGAATTTGGAAAGTAAATTTCACTCAAAATAGCAATAATTATGCATCTTATATCCTTTTTATTTTGATAGAAAAATTCCTAAAATTATTTTTTAATACGTTGCGTTGTTTAATACGGTAATATCATATCAGTCTCATTGTGTATCAGTTTTATTATGCAGACAGTTTATGTCGAGAATACGACTCAAAGTACCAGGATATTATAAAGTTTTATTTTTTTCAATAACGTTTCATTAATTTTTGGTTATTCTGCATCCAATAACTAACATTTTGCAATTTATTGATATCAATCAGAATTATCAACATTCACTGAACCGTTATTAAAAAAAGTAAAATTTTAAACTATGCACCTGGTACCTCAAGTCGTATTTATTCTGAATGTACATAATACGTAACCCAATGTGTTAAAAACAAACCTGATAACACATTCGATTAATGGAATCCCAGACGGAACCAACTTATAGTTTTGTCTATCCGAATTCGCTATAGCCTGAAAATTTATGACCCCTATCCACTTTTATTACGGATAGGACGAAGTAGTACAGATGTCCCTCTGATATATTTTTCAAACGCGTGAATAGAAAGGACTTTAGCTAGATGATAACAATATATTTGGACAACTTTATCTTTGGGATTCAATATGGTGACATTGCGTTATATTTCATGGTTTATTTTGTGAACATTGTAGTTTTGCTTTTGGATTGATTAGAATTGAAATAAATGTCTATAATTAAATTTGTAGTTTGATTAGATTAATAAAGATGATTAAACAGGTAAGTAGTGAATAATGTTACCTTATGAATGAAGATTAGGCCATTATCTTTGGCAAGATAGAATAGGTACAAACTACAAAGACGGTTTTGCGCAATTTTTTGTTTCACAGAAACATGAGTACGTATATGCCTACTTTCAGTAATAGATAGATAATAATAGTCACAATACTAAAAATGTGTTCAAGTTTAACACTCATGCAAAGTTATAGCTTCTTAGTACCAAGCGTCTCTAAGCTAAGCCGCGGACGGACTTCTTGTTGACTACGAAACCCTACAAAACGATTCGCTTTTCAAATCATCTGATATCCTTAATAGGAACTAAATTTACTGGTGTCTTCCTTGCGTCAGTATTAAGGTAGGAGAATGGTTAAAGGGCTCCTCTAGCCCTTATATTTTTAAGAAAAAGCCAAACTGAACCATTAGATCAATCCAATCTACGTGGTGAGATGTGATTGAATTGCATCAAAGCATTAAGGTTCACAATAAAATGTGACTGTATCAAATTATAAATAACGGACATGTACCCATATCTTATCTTACCGTATTATAAACGCCAAAGTTTGTATGCATGTAAGTATGTATGTATGTATGTGAGTTTGTTACTCTTTCACGCAAAAACTACTAATCCGATTGCGACGAAACTTGGAATATAGGTAGCTGGATACCGGAAATAACACATAGACTACTTTTTATCCCGATATTCCCGCGTAAGTCCCGTTTCTGCGGGAATATCGAGATAAAAAGTATGAAAATATATGTTATTCCCGGTATCCAGCTATCAATATTTCAAGTTTCATCGCAATCGGTTCAGTAGTTTTTGCGTGATTGAGTAACAAACACATATACATACATACTCAGAAACTTTCAGTTTTATAATATTAGTAGGATCACGTTGATAACTGATTTTGATAGGCACTTTGCAGTATATTGCTGCTTTGACATAACATGGTAATCACCAGTGATTATCAAACTAAGTAATAGACTTTAAACTTTTTGCTACATTTTTAACTGAATTTCAAAATAAATTGAATACGTATATCTCGTTGCGTTACTTAAAAGATAAACAAAAGCGTTGAAGTTTAATTTCTAGGGTAAAGTAATCAGAAGAAAATACCTGTAGAGTAAAGAACTCGTATTTTCTTCACTCCGAATTTACAAAAAGGGATTTTGTAAATAAATCAGGGATTATCTGAGTTTTATACGATCCGGTAAAGCTTGAGAGTATTTCTGTAATTTTTATAGGCGTGGGGTTTTATTACCGTGCAGCCTATTTCTGCTAACTGTGAATGAAGTTAGATAAGTACATTTATAAAAGAGTTTTTTGACGCAGATGAAATTTAGGTTTAGGCGCATTAGGGCTAATTCTCATTATGGCAACCGCCTCGCTAATGGACTACTTCTCATTATGTCCACTTCCACTTGCCACTCTATGCACAGTATAAATAAGTATCACTTTCTTGGTAGATCTAAAAATTGTGCTGATAAAAGCATTCAATCATAGTCGAACTCCAAAATCCATTTCGAAACTCGGCCTGCTTGAAACTGTCTAGGCAGGCAAGTCAGTTGAAAAAAAAATCATCATTCAACTTTTATCATAGAAAGAAATCATAGTAATAACTTCATCATAAGTTCGTCAAGTGAAATAGCGTTCTTTCAACGCTTCAGGTGTCAAGGCGATGTAATTTTTCCGAGGAAAAGTTTCCCAATCGAATGGTAAAGTTTTCTTATTAAAGTAAGAAGAGAGATGACGTAAGTACTTAGTATTTAATGGGGCGTTATGATGGTGCACTGAAGGTGCCTTAAACTGAATAATACTGTGGTATTGCAAGGCATTAGGATAGACTTACTAGCTGGTTTTAGAGTATGATGTGGTAAAGTCAATCAAACAAGTTTTGTAGTAAAATTTAAGTCATACGTTACTGTATAATTCAATTGTCTGTAATCATAATATTTATTAAATGTCTTCGTATTTATGAGATGAGCGTGGCGTATTATCATTTATCATCAGGTAAACAATCAGTCTTAGAATCAGGTTTAGAATACCAATCACAACTTACAATCAGGTTTAAAATACCAAAAAGACTTGATTTTTTAAAATCTATATCAATAATATACTATTAATATAAAATGTATTTATTGAGTTCTCCACAATAACAATAACAAGATACGAGTAAGTACTTAAAATAAAATTAAGGTAAGGTTTCTACTTACCTTCAAAACTGCCCTCTGTGCCCTCTCTAATTTAATTAATGTGGTTTTTGGAGCTCAGCCCCATGATGTTATACAATAGGATATGATACTTTGTACTAAGGCAAAGTAAACGGTAGTTAATGTTTTCTTATCTGCTATGCTACGCAATTTTTTAAAGACGAAGATCATTTTTCGGATTCTATTGCTAAGCGTATCGATGTGAATTTTGAAATTTAAATTTTTGTCTATGATGATTCCTAAATACTTAATATGATCAACCTTATTCAGGGGTGTACATGGTATTTTTTTAGGGCAAGGAGGGTTATGGGATATTATAGAGTATTTACAATGCTTGGATGCTGATTTGGTATTTGTTATCGAGAATGGTATGTATTTAGTTTTCGATACATTTAGCGTTAATTTGTTTTGAGTTAGCCAAGTCGACACCTTATCAAATCCCGTCTGAGCTGCTGAAAATACCGCTTCCCAAGTTTTAGCGTGAAACAAAAGTGCGGTATCATCCGCAAAAGTAATGATTTTGCCCTTTTCGAGTTCAAGGTTGCAAAGATCATTGATAAACGCCAGAAACAGGGTCGGGCCTAAAATGCTTTCTTGCGGCACACCGTATTGAATACCCAGATCGGAACTGCACGAGGAACCAATCCTAACTCTTTGGTATCGATTTGAGAGATAATTCCGAAGTAGTTCCAGCTGTATGTCTCTAACTCCTAGTCTTTCTAGTTTTGTACGAGGAGAGATGCATACACTGTGTCGAAAGCCCTGGCCAAATCCAAAAATATTACTACTACCTTCTCTGATTTATCAAGATTAGTTACTATAAAGTCGGTGAGTTCGTGGACAGCATCATTACAGGACTTACCCTTTCTAAAACCATACTGAGAACTCGAAATTAGGTTGTTATGTTCCAAATAGTTAGTTAGCCGATTATTTACTAATTTTTCGAGAAGTTTAGATAAAGTAGGCAATATTGAGATAGGTCTATAGTTCTCGACACAGTCCCTGTCACCACCCTTGAAAATAGGATGTAGTTCTGCCAACATAAGGATGTCAGGAAAAGTCCCAGTTGCCAAAGCAAGATTAAAAATGTATACCAACAGAGGTATCAACACGTCTCTGTTTCGTTTTAGAAGGGAAGCTGGTATTCCATCACGACCTACACAGCAATCGTTTTTTAGGCTACGAATTGTTATATCAATTTCTTGAGGATCAGTGTCTAGAATTACAAAGGAGGATGGAACTGGTGGGCTGTTTGTAAAGGGACGGTCGTATATTATGATTGACTTTTCTGCCAACTCTCTGCCAACGTCAACAAAGTATTGATTTATATTGTTTAAATCATGTTCGGGATTTATTTCAGATAATAACTGTATAGGTGAGTTTTTTTGTTTTTGTGTACGTACATTTAATTTTCTACAATTTGATGTAACAAGATAGTCGTACAAAATTAACAACTTTGGTATTTCTTACGTTCCGTATAAGAGTCGATTAATTTGTTATTTGTCCGGTACCTATATCGAAAAGTTTGAGATAACTACCAATTAAGTTACCATGATTTTTACGCTTTTTTAGCGTTTTTTTAGCTTTTTTCTTGTTTTACATAACTCGATATATCGCCAGTAATTTCAACTGGCTTGGTACCCTTGGTACGGGACCATGGTAAATACTCCTCTATTAATATTAATAGTATTTGCAGTACCTATTTATCACTCATCTCAGCCTTTAACCATCCACTGCTGAACATAGGCCTCCCCCATACGACGCGCGCCACATACAGCGATCGCGAGCCACCTCCATCCAACGACTCCCCGCGACCGCCACAATGTTGTCAGTCCACCGAGTAGGTGGTCTTCCAACACTCCGTTTCCCATTACATTGCATTGCATATAAACCAAATTAAATCTCAAAAAGACTGATTTCTTAGAAAAACGTATAAACATTAACCCCCTTATTTATAAACGCTAATTAATGCGCTGCATAACTATGCATCGTTCATATAACTTAGTCATGTGTAAATAATATTTTATAAGTAAAATAGTAAAGATTTAACTATCTCAAGAACTTTATTACCTAAATGCAAACACTGACTGAATGCTTTTAAATAACTTCCCAGCCATACAACACTCGTCCCTACATTTTCGAAGTCGGCACAGTTTTGTCACGAAATCCTCTTACAAGTTAGAACAGTGAAATTAAACCGCTTTTCCATTCCTCTCTCGATAGTAAAGTACATTTTCAACAGTACTGACGGACGACTGACCACTTCAAAACGTTTTCAGGGAACAAGTTGAACGTCGAGGTATGTTTCTGTGCTTGTTGTAAAGTGTAAGTAAGTATGCAGAGTTATTTGGGCTGCGAAGTTATACGAAGTCAAAGTAAATTATTTATTAATAAAGAAATGCTTACTAGAAATATTTCAAAGGAGAACTTGATCTGTTTTTGAAATATTTTAAAGTGTTTCCTACACTTGGATGACTATAATTAAAAAAATGCTTTTCAAATTATTATTTTTTTCGCACAGACAGGACTTGAACCTGCACCTCCAGGGATCCGTCCCGTCGCCTTTTCAATTTGGCTACGGATCAAGCCGAAATTAAGGATTGCATTTCTTTTTGTTTTACGTTTTAAGGCACGCAGCGCCATCTACTGGCAAACCTTGCAGGCGGTCAGCTTGAATTATTCTATTTTCATAGAATTAAATTCAACGTTGAGATGTTGCTTCTGATTACCTGTTATAATTAAAGAAATACTCTGGGGATCCAAAATTCATCTTCAAACATACACTCGCGACGAAATTTGAACTCGCATCGTCGCAGTCGCGTCTCTCGAGTTCAAATCTCGTCGCCAATGAATTTTTAAAGATGAATTTGTCCTTTAAAATATTTCTAGAAGAAATTCCTTGAGTAATAAAAACAAATTATGAAATAAAGAAATGCTTTCCAAATATTCGCACCCTACAGGACTTAAACCTGCATCTTTGGAGAATTTAGTCATTTATGTGTAGGAAACACTTTAAAATAAAGTAATATATCAAAATGGTACCAACGCGCGACCAAGATCATTGTAACATGATCGAAACGTCGAGATAAGAGAATTTAGAAGTAACAAAACGCGAATAAGACCCGGGTAAAATATTACTATGAGTACAAAACATTTACGGCTACAATATCGAATAATAGCTCAGAATAGGATTAAATTAAATTGTCTGCTGCCGATAAACAAGCCAAGTTACTGCCAATGCTAGCTAACTTCCTACCAATACAGACAAAGTTAGGATCCAGTTTCTGTTAAAGCGAATTAATACCTACAAATAAAATAAAGAACAAACAATTAAATACGGTTTCAATAATCTTACTAATATTATAAACGCGAAAGTTTGTATGAATGTATATGACTTTGTTACTCTTGCAAAAATACTGAACTGATTGCGAAGAAACTTGAAATATAGTTTGCTGGAGACCTGAAATAACACTTATGTTACTTTTTATCTCGATATTCTCCCGGGAACGGGACTTACGCGGACTGAAACCTCGGAGCGCTGCTTGTAATTACTATAAACACAAGTAATAAAAAAAACTAGAGGCCTACTTTTATTAAATTACTTAATCTTACTAATATTATAAACGCGAAAGTTTATGTATGTACCTATATGTGACTTTGATACTCTTGCAAACCGAACCGATTGCGATGAAACTTGAAATATAGTTTGCTGGAGACCTGGAATAACACATAGGTTACTTTTTATCCCGATAATCCCGGAACTTTTGTCCCGATAATCCCGCGGAAACGAAACTTACGCGGGTGAAACCGCGGGGCGTAACTAGTCATTTATAAGGCCCGATCTCGTGAAAGTATCGTAATCAAAAGTAACTCATGTTACTCTTCAATAAACTTGTTTTCTGTTAGTGAAACAATTTTTTAATTCGGTCCAGTGGATCCAGTAGTTTCACAGTCTATTTTATTACCTACAAACAAACAAATAAATCATTCCTCTTTTTTAGTATGAGTGTGGATATTCATGCGTTTTGGTTGACACTTTTGCCATGTATCTATACTGTATTTTTGTGTAGAGAATAAGCTTGGTTAAGTAGTCATTAAAAGTTAAAAGGAGTAAAATATAATATACATAAATATATATACATATATTATATGTGTGTATATATACATTTACAACCTTCTACGTTTAAAGCGGGTGTTCTTTTAGGTCTATAGCTTTAAGTGGTCAATTTCTCTAAAGTTAAATTTATTACAGCTCTGAAAACCAAAATACACCATTCGATATGAAAAGCAGGCAATAAAAATTTCTACAAAGTACGCGCACTTATAATATATGCCAGGAATCATATTATTCAAATCCTTCATACATCACAAAAACATGAGTTTCTAACAAAAAGAAGCGCCGCGTTGTGTTAATTTATGAGACCGAGAATTATATATCTGTGGGATGAGGTGGGATGATTTCCCGAGAGTCCAGAATACACTCCAAACCGTTTACTTTAATTGCAAAAGTATTTCAGTGGGACGATTTTCATTACGCTAATGTGGGTAGGTTGGGGAACTTTTCACGCGTAAACAGCGGGTTTATTTCAAGGGTGATTAGACTTAGGTTTGTTTCGTGTGTTATTGCTTGGATGGGCTTACGATCTGGGATTAGTTGGCGGTTGATTCGATTCCATTGGTTGGTTCTTGAATTAAGAACGAAGTTTATTTCAAAACTTATGCAGTTCATCTTGAAATAACAGGAAAGACATTTTTAAGCTAGATAAATGCCTTTACTTTAGCGACTAAAAATCGACTATGTATTTAGAAAAACGTATTATTTTGACTTGAATACTCCCAAAGTCGTAGAAGTTTTACGGGGTATTGATGTAGGAAAAGACTTTTACTTTGTAGCAGTTATTCTAACGAGAAGGGTGGGATGCGTGCGTAGTGGATGCAAAAATACATGCAAATGTTTAAACAGTGGCGAAAGCGTGACATTAATTTATGGCGTAGAAACCTACACGAAAATGGTAAATTTCAAAGTAGGTAGTTATTTACCTAGATAAGGGTAAGAGAACCACTGACCACAAAACTTAACTATACTTACCTAAGCTCACAGAAACTTATCAACTGCTAAGTAAGTAAATAATTTACAGGTCTTCGTTAGTTAACCTAAGAATAGGTGATCAGGATCCAAGTAAGTAATAAACGATAAGTTCGTCGTGAAACTTTGTAAAAGCTAAACCTGACACGTTAGTTAACTTTCATTGTTTATCGAGTTTAGAAGTGTTGTGTCGGCGAGTCTAATACTCGCTAAAGATGGGTTTGTTCGCTAACGGATTTATGTGCTCGTCTTGTCGATTTGAAATTATGGATTGCATTTCTTTTTTGTTTACGCCACAGGCACGTTGCGTCATCTACCGGCTTTCTTTGCAAACTACTAGTTTACATTTTTCTGTTTGCAAAAAATAAATATAACGTTGAGATGTAGCTTCCGATTATCTTTTTTGATTTATTTTAAAGTGTTTCCTACACTTGGATGACTTTTTTTTTAAACAAACTGCTACCTAGTAACTAGATTTACTTTGTTCAATAATTATACTGGTTATATAGCAGTTTCGAAAAGAATCCGTTTCATGTTGATATAAACGTTTTGTGAGAGAATTACGCAAGTACAATGCTCTAAGCTAGAGCTTGTACAGGTCTAACAAGCGAGAGCAAACTAACGCCTGTATTCACAAACAATCCTATATGTTGATGCTATGTCTAGCTTCTATGACTGACAATCAACGTCAGTGAAATGTGTCAAAAGATAGGGTCATTTGGGATTACGGAAGCGCTATGAGTGAAAACTAAGGCACAGCCTGCGACTGAGCTAAGATGAAGCTTTTTATTCAAATATTAATTAATTAATTAGCCTTTTTCATCCAATTATAGACGACTTATACAGCGCAAGCTTTTAATCCATGCTGTTTTATGGCGCTTTAGAGCCCGGGACGTTATTAGGTTGAGTAGGCTTGGCCGATACCTATACTACTCTCCTAGCTTAGTCAGCCATGCACAAAGGAAAGAACTGATCGATACGTCTGGAGCTAACTAAGCCGTGGGTTTCCTCACGATGTTTTCCTTCACTGTATGAGCGATGTTATTAACGTACGTAACTTATTCCTAAAGAATATTACTAACGTACGTAAGAAGAATTTATGCAACTCGAGAGTTTCCAGAGTTACCAAAACCTCCTGATTCAAAAAGAATAGCTGACAAATTAACGGGCAACAGCTAGTTGAAGAATAACAAAAAGATACATCCGAATAGATAACCTCGTCCTTTTTTGGAAGTAGGTCAAGAAGGAAATATTAAGCTATAACCAGTACTATTAGTTATTTCTCCTATCCAAGAATTAAAGGCGAGTTTTGCTTAAAACTATGGGCAAATTGTCCAGTCCAAGGGATTTTCAGTTTCAATTATCTAAGTTTAAATCGTCTGCGGCTTAGGTAAAGAGAGAATGTGTAGTTTAATTCCTTTACTGAAATACAAAAGGAAAGTTTACTGAAGTATGTAAATCTCTAAAGTTAATCTAGGAGTAAGTAGCCACAGGCAGACAATGAAATTTAATCATTGTCAATGTGATGTGATCATTCAACTAACGCTGGGATTTAAAGCTAAAAATCTTCCTCCTTAAGCAGATCTATAAAAACTTTCAGTCAAATACATTAACATCACTTAAAATTTGAGGGGTGCTTAAGTATATAAGCAGCTTCTAAATTTGAAATTAGGATTTTTTATTAATGTGAGTGGCAAAAAATCATTTTCTCGAACCCCTCCGTGCTTCAGAAGTCACGTTAAGCTGTTGGTCCGGGTTGCTAACAGAGATAACTATTATAGAGATCAGCTATTAGGCAGCAGTCTAATAGCTGATAGAAGAAGAATAAGAAGAAGTAGCGTTATTCGTATTCGTATTCGGCCGTAAAACCATTTCGGTGGTTACCTTCTATATCCACTTTTGTTGTTCTTTTTTGTGTTTACCTTTTCGTTTTTTATTTTTTTGCCTCAAGTACACACACAACCCTCATTACAAGCTAGCCTCGAACTTGTTCGTTTTTTATTCAAAAGTTTTTTTCACGCATGTAGGTTTAGCCGTTTAAAGGTTTCAGCTTACTATAATCCAATGTTATTTTTCAGTAAAAGCTTAAACTTGGCTAACGTGATATGCTTTGAAAAAAGTCAACACGTTTTTTGTATTCTGTAATTGCATTTGTCATATTGGGAGCTTAGAGTATCTTACGGGAACTCTGGGCAAACCGCCTACTTCCTTGGTAAATTTAAAACGTATATTACATTTCGTTTAAAAAGTTATTTCTCTGTCATTGTACTTAAAATATTCATTACCTTCTTGTTATTTATAGTTTTAACATATATATTTTTTTAATTGCGAATGGGAACTATTTTTTTTAACTAAATAACGCTACGACGGACGAGGCGATTTCTCGTCATCGCTTTGGCTACGTATAACTTTTTTTTGTGTAAAATTAGCTCACCGAGTAGACTTTTCAAATCACCCTAAGGCCTAAAGCGAGATTTTTTTTACAGATAACAGCCAGCCAACATATCGATCACCAATCCAAAGAATGTCCGTGCCAGGCGTTGCTTAACTCAAACGACTGTACAAGTCTTAATGCAATGAAATAGCACTAGCAACGTTGTATTTTCCACTCGGGAAACACAACTCACTTTACAACGCAGCGGGAAGCGTATACTAGTAACTCGAATCACAATGTAATTTCTCCTCTAACAGTTTGACGGTAGCTATTGAAACGGTCTACCTAGCTCTTTGATTTCTGCAGCCTTTATGGCTAGTTGTACTGTCGCTAACAAAAGTCTTAAAAGTTATTTACTACTAAGTATTTAATTTACGATGCACGATAACATCGTGAAAAAATCGACATGTCCCGCTCCCGTAGAAAGTTGCGGATTTCCTTCCTGGTTTCTTGCGGTGAAATCCGGGACTTAGTGATTTAATTTAACTTTTTATTTGACAATATTTTTAAAGTAGGTCCACCATCATATATTTAAATAAAATAAAAAATAAAAAAATGGGTCCCTAAATAGGACTTAGTTGTAAATATTGAAACAAATGTATTTCCTTTGAACATCTGCACGAGGAAGACTCTGGAACGGTAATCGAAACCTCTGTCCTGGAGGCAACGGCAATTTTTAAAATTTAATTACTAAAATCTGATTTGGCTGAAACCGCAATGACGTTGACTGTACTTTCCGGTAACGCAGTATTGAGAGCGCACTGCGATTGGCAGACTAATTGATTTCCACTCAAACGCAGTCAGGTAAGACGCGATGTTTCGCCGCGTGAACTTCTATATCCGAAATTTACGGTTTTTGTGGCTGGAAAGCTACGTACTAGCTTTCAAAACCATGTTAGATAATTGAAAAAAAAAATAGAAGATGGGTAGTGTGGCACGGTGGGTAACACCTGAATAGGATGAAGAATGATGAGGATTCAATGTATTAATTCTCGATTTATCTATTTGGGTATCTACTAATTTTATAGCAAAATTCTTTTAGCAGACATTGCTATTAAAATCGATACTAATTACTCAAGTTTACTTGTAGAGACTAGAGAGTGCATTGCAAATCTTGTAATTATTTACTTATATTATTGTAATTAGAAAAAAAATTAGGACTGAGCGAGATATTGACAGGGAACAGATTGGAGTCGAAATGAGCAACATACGGTCTACAATCTGAAGAGATAAGGGTAGGAAGAAGAATAGAATCAAGTAGACTATTAAGTATAAAGCAAGTTACTGATAATTGAGACTAAAATTATAACACCAGTGATTGTTAAATTAACAAATTGCCTTCAAGTTATTATACTGAATACTCCGGTTGAGGTAATAAACCGTTATGCATTGATTAGCACCTGTTAACGTGCATTGTATTGTTAATCAAGCGATTATGATCTAATCGGTTCATTAATTTCTAATAATTTTGTCTGACATCTAACGGTGGACCCGTTTCGATAATTCAGGTCTGGTATGGAGGGATGCTATAATAGAGGTTGCAGGTTAATATTCTGTCGGGTATAGAATTCCAGTATTTTTGTTTCTGCTTCGATCGCCTTTTGTTTCTGCTTAACCATGTCTAATTTAAATTACGAAATTATTGTCATGGATTACAGAGTTTATTACTAAAAGTACCGCTGTGTCTAGGTAGTTCTTTAATATAAATTTAATTGCTCTATTTTTGTTTTCTTGGTGTTCCTTATGTATGTATTTACAATATAGGTATTTATGTAAATATATTATATTTAATGTAGGATGAAGGAAACGAGTCAATGAAATGAAAGTAATTGTTGTGAAAACATTTAATTTAAGTAAATCTACATAATGTATAAATACAGTCGTTTAATATTTAGGTATACAATTTCTCAATTTTTAAGCAGAATTTCAATTTACATACAATGATTTATGGTAGGATAGTTTATTGTTTTATTACATAAAGCTTAAAACAGATTTCGATTGTGGTTTTAATTTTAATTTATGACTTAGAGGTACATTAAAATTGTTAAAAGAAGCAGTGAAAATATATTGAGAGAAGTTTGTAATATCGTACCTCTGGGTAATGGAATACATTTCTAGGTAGGTACCTATTCCACTACCTTAAAGATTTGATGTGGGAAGCGGATTTGACACGTGGTTTGAGGGTTGCTGTGAAGATAACATTTATGGCTTTTAATGAAGGAAATTAATATATGTAGAAGGGACCGCGGAAGTGCGTGCAATTTCTACAGGTATACATAAAATCTAATTAACGTTAGGAAACTAGTATCATGCATTTTAGTTTTGTAACATTCACAAAATCTGCCTTGCAGCAGTTACTGGATTTTATTAAAAACGGTAGTACTGCTATGTCGAAGCATTTTAAGTTTTTGTGAAAATTACAATAAATTGCATGCTACTAGTTTCATAATGTAAATTCCGCCTTATTTCATAATGATCTGGCTCTGACCGGGTTTTACGTTTCAAGTGCGTGCTAACTATGGTACCCACATGAAATTATTACAAACACCTTTTAATACTTTTTTACTGACTTCTTACTGTTTTCATAAAATGTCAGTGATTGGTTTAATAGTAAATATTTCGATTTCACCGAGCAAACTAGATCTATTTTAACCAATCAAATTCATTGTTCAATTGTTGAAAATGATTTAAGAACTGTCAATTGGTTTGTATTGATAAGATCGATCAACTAATTCATGGTAAAACACTATATTTACCGGGTTTTATTCGCGTTTTATTTGATAACGGAATTATTTCTAAAGACTTTAAGACAATTAAGTTAGCTAGCTCTACAGATAGCTTTTTCAAGGTTGACAAGGCAGTTAACCTTGAAAAATAAAACACTTTATTTATCGGGTTTAATCGCGTTTTATTCATGATTTTTAAACGAACCGAGCTTTCGCCAACTTTACATTTGGATTTTTCAAGGTTATTTTCTTCTATGGTTTTCAAAATCGCGAACCTTAGACAAAATTAATTCGTGGTAGTCTTGAAATAGCTTAAGCTAAGTGGTAGAGCACTCACTCGTCAAGCGAGGGGCACGGTTGAGCCCCGTCACGAGAAGAATTTGGATGATGCATATCTCAATGAATTTTTTTTCTCACCATCAAAAACTTAAATTGATTGAAAAATACACCAAATTCATTACAATAAATGAAATGACGACTAGTATGTACTTAAATGTAAATGTTCTTAAGGAGTTTATCTACATGGTGATACTAAATTTCAACTACGGTATTTTCGATAGCAAAAATCAGACTTGTAGTAAGTATAGTAAAATACTTTTTAGGTAAAAAATACACGTTATACCAAATGGCACAGTGGTAGTTATAAAAAATCAATTTAAAAATAACATAAATCATAAATTAAATATAAGTCTAATTGAACACAATACAAATATGTACGAATTAATTGTCAAAATTTAACGTATTTATAATAATTACAGAATTAAATATATTTTCAATACTAATAATAGATTTAATAACTGCATAAATTAACATAATTTAAATATTTACAGTCTCAAAAACAAGAATAATCACAAAAGATTATTAAAAGTCGACAAAAAGCATTTTGCCGAAATACTAAGTCACAAAATATTGTTTTATCTTAGTTTAAACTGAATGTAGCAAGCATAGTCGTAGATAGGTATTATTTAATAGATTGGTAGGTAGCAAAATGTCTAAAGTAACTTATCAATAATATTTACATAAAATCGCATAAAATAAGTGGTGCCTATAGATATATAGCAGGTATATCTTAAGAATAATTCAATAGTAACTTTGAGGCTTTCCGCTTAACATTTAATAGGAATCTCAACATCAAGCTAACTTGACCAATCTCAATTTTAATTCAATTATCAAATTGTATTTAATTTAAAACATTATTTCCATTCAACTCTAATACAAAATTGATGGATTCACAAGTGGCCTATGACACCATGTCATATAATTGACTAATTTTCTCTGAATGGTTGAGCAAATATTTCATTCAGCAATTGTTGGTATTCTTCGGCGTTGTATAAGTAATCTTCGTCATCGATTAAGTTTGTTGAATTATACCTGAAATACAAAAAAAACTTAAAATAGTAATTTTGTATCTTTTACATAAGTTAGAATAAGTGCAAGACCAAATATGTTACCTTGTGGTATCCCTTTTTCTTCTAAAACTCACATTTGATGTAGCTTCAATGCAAAGTACTGCAAAATGATTATTGCACGGGTATCTGAAACAAATTCAATTCAAAATGATAAAAATTTATTTTATTTAAATGAGAAAAATAGGAAATCTACTACACAATTCGCTTTAGAATGTAGTTTAATAAAGTTGTAAATCTACGTTACCTCTCTTGTGACAGTATTTTGTGTGAGTATAGAGATGCAGCCATTCCTTTTCTAACAGGATCGTTGTTTTGCCATTCATCACAGAATGTATCCAATGCTCTTTCTCCGCTTGCGTGTGATCCGTGCCAGATTATCTTTTGTGGCCTATTTTAAAAATAATGATTTATTTTATTATTATGTCTGCGTATTTATTTTATTATTATTTTAATTTTGAAATTTAATTTGAACGACATAATTATGTGGCACGTCCGTCGCGTCGGGGGAACAAATACTATGTTACGCCTGAAGCACTCGACTACGCCGTAAAACATGCAGGTTCGATTTCCGCGATACCTTATATGCTTTACAAAATTAAAATAATCTATATCATATTTTTTGGTTTGGACAATTTACTTATCCATATTTTATTTCCGCCGCGTGACGACGTAACTCTGTTAAATCTACCAAATCTCGATTGAAACGCGATTACGTTACGATTATTGTTGATTTTTGCGATTTTTTAATTATTTCATTTAGCAGATCTTGGTATTTCTGTTCAATTTAATGAATATATTCACTCGAATAGTATTATAAAATATAGGTAGTTCATTGAATGTTTAGAAACAGGTAAGTACATAATTAAACTCTCATTGTTAGCAACTTACCAAGCAGAATCAGTCAATATATTCTTTCCATTAAAGCTGTAAAGTCTTGGTGTACCGGCCATAATCCCTCCGCTTCCATCGAATATGCTAGAGAACGATCTGAATAAAACTTCTCCTTGAAGATTTACAACGGGCAAGTGCCGGTCTGCGTACCGCACTGTTGAATCTAGGTTTTGAATCCTGAAAATTCAAATACGAAAGTATTGGAGATTGGATTTGAATAAATTAAAGGATGTTTAAATTTTTTGGGACAGGTTACCTACACCTCGTATTTTTCCGTGTTTAGAAAGGTTTTAGCAAATAAATAAATAAACCCAGAAGTAAAGATGACAAACAAAGTTATATTTTTGCTTTGTCTTTTCTTGGCTTGCCGGTTAAGTGGTTAACGCTTTATGTACTATGATCGCAACATGTATGTGTCCGTGTATGTTACCTGAAATTCAGGGTCGGCTTTTAATTGCAAATTTTTGTTTATTAACTTTTATTATAGGTAAGTTAAGTGAAAGTTTTAGTAAAAATAGTTTGTTACTCTTTCAATTAATAAATACCTAACCGATTGCAACAAAACTTTAGAACATAGATAGCTGGAGATCTGGAATAAAACAGGCTTTTTTATCCCGTTATACCCACGGCACGTCAACTCAGATTTCAGACAAACTAACACAATATAACCAACTTAGAACGTGGTTGAACGTCGCACAGATTCAATCGTGTTACGGAATGAGGTGCATTGTACCTGCTAGTAAGCATCGCTCTAAATGTCCCTCTCAGGCCAGCGCGCCGCGCCTGTCTATAGCAGGCGTAATCAGCTCGCCTCACGCCGTGCATATTGCCGGATAAAGGCTCGTTTAGAGCTGCAAGCCGGAGCTGTTGACAATCATTAAATAGGTAATTGCTTTGTACACAGTAATGTGAAAGGAAAAGTTTAGCAGTTGCTGGAGCTTTTTGGTTGCAGTGTTTTGGAAACTGTGTGTCGAAATCATAAAATTGACCCACACTAATCGAAGACACCATCTTTTTAGTTTTATCTATAAAATGCTAGTATAAAATTAATAATTCTGTCCCAAATTATTTTTTTAGAATATTTAGAAGAGTTCATAATTTTGAGAATCGCAAAAAACTTGGTATTTTAGATAGATAAATTGATTAATCCTCTAATTGCCCGACAATTATATTCAGTAAACATAAAAAGTAAGACAGAATACAGAAAGCTTAAAAGTAAAACGTTGTACAAATGGGCTATCTTATCGCTAAAAGCGTTTGAAATCAGAAAAGTATAGGAAGGCTTTTTACCACCCATTGCAATAGATGGTTTTTTACAAAATAATATTCTCGAGCTTTCCATAGTCGGAGGCAACATTAGATACCACCTTGAGCATTGACATTGCCTGCAACTTGAAAGACCCACCCCAGATCCCAAAAAATACCAAATGATACTTACACTAGGTCCACTAGACGCTGATTTCTCCACCAAATTGGAGACAGGTGGCACGTGGACAAGACTTGCTGCCGGCATCGGTGGAGTAGCCGGGGCTGGAGTTGGTACTGGCACTGATTGCGTTACTAAAGAACCTAGCTGCACATACAAAAATTGTCAATAGTAGTACTTAGTCAAGGTTATATTTTTAAATGTCTTCTTCTTCTTCTTTTCGTATCTACCTAACAGATGGAGTCTATTATAGACTAGTTGCGCCCCGCGGTGTCATCCGTCCCGTTGCCGCGAGAACATCGGGATAAAAAGTAGTCTATGTGTTATTAGGTACCAAAGGTCAATATTCGAAGTTTCATCGCAATCGGTTAAGTTGTTTTTGCGTGATTGAGTAACATACATATTCACCCATTGACATACTCACAAACTTTCCGCTGTACCTATAATATTAGTAGGATAGGATTGATGTTAATGCTAGTAAAATCCTTGGATTTCTTGATAGGGGTAATAACAATTGGTTATTAAAATTGACAACGCGTTTTATGGTTTTGCAGCACGTGCAATAAGTGTATTATCACACAACGACTTTACATTATTTTTTGCGCGTTGTAGGTATGTAGGCTCCGAACTGAGTATTTGATTAGTTAGTAATCCTTTAAACATACTAATTATATATGTAAGATCATTCAATGTTAGAATGTGGGGCATTCAGACAAGTAGTATCTAATCCTAAAAAAATTAAGTCTTTTTCACAAATTTGGAAACTTTTGAATATCCCAAAACATATTTTAAGTAAACGGAGTTAATTAACGTTTATAAATAAATAGCTGCGGCCCGTAGTTTTACTCGCGTGAGTTCCGATCCCGGGGGAATATCAGGATATACATATAAACTAAGCATATAAACCTTTGTACTGAAATAATTTTACTTAATATTTCTTGTTTTTTTTATTGCTCAAGGGCCTCGACGTTTCGATCATGTTACAATGATCTTGGTCGCGAGGGGACTGGAGCTAAGGCTAGTGTCGTCCTCCTCCTATATAACCGTTGCTTTTGTCCGGTGGTGGGTTAGTGTAGGAATTTTAACTTTGAAAATAGGTAAAGACTTACCAGCACGTATTGCCAGCCCGAGTTAACTTTGACAAACAGGGCTTGTTCCTCGATCACATAAGCCAGCGCGCCGACTGCGCTGCCCGATGCCAACTGTCAAACGAAATGAGAGACGATTTTCACGATTTGCAGTTTAAGGGAGGTATTGGGAGGAATTTAACGGATAGATAGATCGATTAATGCTGTATTCATCTAAAACTTAAGTTACATAAAATAACACAGACAACCATATAATGATTTGGCGGCCTTATCGCCTCAGAGCGATCTATTAAAGACCAATTTTTAATGAATGAATGAGTATGTAACTTTTTTTTCAACAAAATTCACACCGAAAAATCTACAATTATAGTAGCATTTCACGTTGAGAAATTTTAACTACTATTAACTTGTTTTCATACAAATTAAGCTTTAGTTGAGGAGGTGTTGTATAATTGGGAAAAGCTACTAGTTTCTCATACGCTGACTTTCATATTTTACTTCCATCTCAGTAATCATATTATACATAATTATGTATAATATTAAGAACTCACTCTCATCATTTCTTCAGTTGTTTGAAATACTGCTGCGCTGGGAACTGATCTGCCAGCGTTGGAGTCATCAGAGTGTTGGGTATGAGCACTTGGAGGAGGCGGTGGCGCTAAAACATAAAACGTAAAATGAGTGACGAATTATTTATTATACAAGGTGTAACAGGTATGCCCTTTTAAGCCAAAAGGGGGTTGTTCTAGACGTCTAGGCGAACAACTTTTGTTCTATGGCTTTTGGAAGTACTTTTCCAAAATTTTAAGTGTAGTTTACTTGAAAATCAGCTGTTTCTTAGAGTTCGAGGTCATTGACCTTATGTTGTCCTTTCATTTAGTTTCTTCTACTACAATAAAACATCAATTACCTTTATTTTCTAAAGTAGCTGTTTTTTCAGTGAAACTAAATCTCAAAATTTTCGAAAAAAAGTTTGAATTTTCTAAAGTCGTAGAACAAAAGTTTTTCACCTAGAAGTCTAAAACAACCCTCTTTTGGCTTAAAAGGGTTAGCCGTTACATTTTGTATAAAAGCTATACGGCATCTAGAATATAGGCACTAGAGTGTCTGTACATTAAATCATGTAATATGATAATATAATGTTTACAGAAAATTCTGTGTGTGTGGATTATAGTTGACAATGATAGTTCTTATAAGTCGTCGCGAAGTCGCCGCGTTGTCGTTCAGCCAAAAAAAAACTTTTTTTTCATTATCTGTGGCTTTTAAAAAGTATTCGGGGTATTTTTTATTCAAAAAACTTTTTTTCTTTGAGTGACAAAAGGACGACAAAGCAACGTACCGACAAACGATCATAATAGCTCGGAAAGTCACCTTCAATACGTACACAAAAAAGCAACAAATTTCGTTATGAAATAATTAACAATTTGTTATTAACCATACATGGATTTTGAGTTTAGCTCGTTTATAGCTCATATTTTAGCATCGCATCGCGTTGCAGTATTGTTCACTTATGACGAAAGACGAAAAGAAGCCAACTCAGCTAGCACAAAAAGTAATTGGCGTAGATAGTATGTATAATAGAGTTTGTCATTAAATGTCTTACCATGATTTCTCTCTCTGTTTTTATCTTTAAGATCTGTGAGCTCCCTCAGAGCTTTGAGTTCGTCAAGAGGGCTTTTTACGACTATCGTAGAGCAGCGTGAAAAGAAGAACGTAATTACACACAAATTGCTTTTTAAATTTAACTGGCAACTGATTTTTCGTTCGTATTTCTGGCTTTCTTATACAACTTATAATAGATATACATGTGGCAATGGTGTTTTGTATTCAACCCCAAAGGGAAAGTGTTTAATTGCACGATGTTTTGGTAGCTACAGATTGTTGACCACATTCAGATTTTCAAAATTAAAATAAATCATGATAATTTGTAGGCATATAATGTATCCGTATTCCACAAATGACTAAACAAAAACATACTTAAACTTTAGTGAATAAAAACGCACTAACCTGGTCTCCCAAAGAACTTAGTACTTCCATGTACTGGTTCTTCATAATAACTCATCCCTGGCTCTCCTTTAGGCCCTACAATAGATACTCCAGGCGGCCCTGGGGGCCCTGGAGGCCCTGGTGGTCCAGGGATGTATTGTACTGCTTCGGATTGGGCATTTGAGGGGGGTCCCGGGGGACCGGCAGGACCCGCGGGTCCGGGCAATCCGGGGACCCCGTCAAAACCACGATCACCTTTATCTCCTTTAAACTGTGGATAAACAAATTATTTTTATATAGTGCGCATTTTAGTCTCAGGAAGTTCGGAAAGTTCAACCGTTCGAAAATTGAACGTGTTCAACTTTATTTGCATCAACCATCCCACTCTGCTGCAAGCCACTAGAAGGAACCTAAACCTATTATGCTATAGGTAGTCAACCGAAACAACAAGTACAGCACTGATTAGTTTTTTTTGTCTAGTTTATAACCTTGACTGGTCAAAGATCTTAAAACTGATTAAGGCTTGCATGGCAGTAGTGTTTTGATATTGGATAAAAGTAACTACTTAACTTATTTTATTATAATTGATAGGTAAGCGTTTGACCACTATCTCACCTGATAGAAAGTGACGATGTGGTCTAACATACTGCACGCTTACTTAGGAGATACCCGTTCACTCGTGAATTGAAGACCCCCAAGTACAGTACTTAGGTACAGTACAGAATGATAATACAAAATTGATACTGTGTTGTTTGACGTACGTAAATTATCAAGGTTTATTATAGATACAAAAATAAGTATATTTTTATCTAATCGAAATTCACATTAAGTAGGTATCCTTGGTCCCTTCAAAAAATATTTTTCAACTAGACGTCACTAAATTTATTTTAAAGATACCTATCAATGTTGCTTTTATGCATTATTCACAATCAAGATGGTTATAAAAAGAAAATGAAAGTACACAGTCTCTTTCAATCTTAGCATTTTTTTTGGATCGGATGAAAGATTTCATGAGAACAGAATTTATTGTACAAATAGATAAGTACTCTTTTTAAGCTTAAGGATGTTTATTTTGAGAAATTTTATGTTTAAGGTTGAATAATTATCTTGTCAGTAGGTAGAAGTGTCCTTTCATATAAATTCATTTTTAATGTAGGAAACCGTAACAAAAGATGTAGTGTGCCTTTTATACCTTTAACTAAATTAATTTTATCCTTTTACATCGTTGCTTTTTACATAGGTACACTACTTTATTTAAAGAGGTTTCTGAGCCTTCGATCAAGTTAATCATACATCGGTTATAAAATAGACATGACAAGGGCCATAAAATAGATAGGTAATAATAGGAAAACCGTAAATAGAGGTACTGAGACTTTGCTCAGATTCAAATTAATAACCAACGCATTAATTTTAAAATAGGATTTTGTCTATTGGTTAAATAATATAAGTAGGGTGTTATTCTTTTTTTGCAAAAATGACGAGATTCGATTCCAAAAATCGAATGATACCCATCTATTGGTTTAATTCAAGTTTGTGGGGTTACAACCCCTGTCCTATGGTCGCCGTCTTGGAAATAGGAGTGAGTACAAACGGTTTTTTATGGTTTATCTGGCGAACTATAAAAAATATAAAAAAAATAGTAAACATTTTTTGTCGTAAATAAAATTATTTACAACTTATGTCCAGTATTAGTCGTAGAACCAAAAATAAAAAAGTTATAAGCGAAAACTCATGAAAATTTGAGAAAAGCAAATTCAATTGGTCAAATACATCAGACCAATTTTATGAATGGTGCTGGAGGGATCAAATTTTATTGTAAACTTTTAAAGGTTTTACAGCGCTGTGAAACAAATAATATTCTTCAGTATTCATCATACATAATTAATACATAAATATTAATGATTTGGCGTAATTTGTAATCACCTTTACCACTCGGATATGGCATGGAAAAGCATTCGCATTACGACGAGCCGTGCCTCGTCTGAACCTCGCATGGTACGGTGTAGTATAAATAAACACAAATCAACAGCGTTAAACAAAATGTTCGAGAAGTTTTGAGACCGTGCGTCATCCGTGCCTCGGACGGGGCACGGCTCGCGCTCGTGACGGTCTAATATAAATCATCCCAATGTATTTATCGTACAAAATGATAATATGAAATTATGTTAGTAGGGGCCGCTAGGTAAGAGCTTCAGTAAACACTCACTCCAGCCAGTGCGAGCGGTCATTCGATACCGGCAACATGTTGATCTTATATATTTTCGTAGCGGCTGTAGTGTTATTATATTGTTACGGAGTTAGGACATACAAATACTGGGAAAAGAAAGGAATCAAACATGAAAAACCCCTGCCGTTCCTCGGGACTAATTACAAACAATTCTTCGCAAAAGCCAGCATGGCTATGATGGCTACGGAAATGTATAAAAAATACCCAAATGAAAAAGTCGTCGGATTCTACAGAGGAGTTTCTCCGGAGCTAGTGATCAGAGATCCTGAAATCGTGAAGAGAATTCTGACCACAGATTTTCAATGTTTCTACGCGAGAGGTTTTAATCCACACAAAACCGTTATAGAACCCCTGTTGAAGAACTTGTTTTTCGCAGATGGTGATTTGTGGAAATTAATCAGACAGAGATTTACCCCTGCATTTAGTACGGGTAAATTAAAGGCTATGTTCCCAATAATCACGGAACGGGCGGAAAAATTACAAATTATTACCGAAGAGGTCTCGAACAGGGAATATTATGATGTTCGCGAGCTTATGGCAAGATATACGACAGATTTCATTGGCGCTTGTGGGTTCGGAATCAATATGGATTCTCTCAGCGACGAAAATTCACAATTCAGGAAATTAGGTAAGAGAATTTTCGAGAGAAACTTCAGAGACACCTTTGTTGGTGCAGTGAAACTTATATTCCCCGAACTCGCCAAAAATTTACAGTTCTTAGATCCGGAACTTGAAGTAACTATGAAGCACTTAGTACAAACTATTATTCGTGAAAGGGGTAACGAGCCATCGGGGAAAAATGACTTCATCGACTTATTATTAGAATTGAAAAAGAAAGGGAAAATTATTGGGGAATCAATCGAAGGAAAAAATCCAGATGGAACTCCAAAAACTGTAGAATTAGAACTTAATGACCTCATTATGACTGCTCAAGTATTTGTCTTCTTCGGAGCCGGTTTCGAGACATCGTCTACTGCCTCCAGTTACACACTACACCAACTTGCATTCAACCCGGAATATCAAGAAATAGTTCAGAAAGAAATCGACACTGTTTTAGCAAAACACAATAATAAAATAACCTACGACGCGGTTAGAGAAATGACACATTTAGAAATGGCATTCTACGAGTCGATGAGAATGTACCCTTCTGTGGGTTACCTAGTTAGACAGTGTACAGTACCAGAATACACGTTCCCAGAAATAAATCTAACCATCAATGAAGACGTTAAAGTTATGATACCCATACAAGCAATTCATAGAGACCCGAAATATTTCAAGAACCCCGAAAAGTTTGATCCTACAAGATTTAACGATGGTGCCGCGAAGGAACTCATAAGAAATTTCGTGTTTCTACCTTTTGGGGAAGGACCTAGAGCTTGTGTCGGTAAGTTCGATGAATCACATACAAACTTAACATATTAAGATCGATTTATGAGTTATAATTATAACATGTAAAAAATCTACTAATATTACAAATGAAATAGTTTGCGTGAACTGCTTAGTATGTTGATGATTATTATCTATTCATATAAAATTAAATAAATTGGTCCGATAAAATTAATATTAAATTCGCATCGAGCCACAACTGCCACCGGTTGAGTATATTTTTCGCAACCAGTAACAAAGTGACAGGATAAGGTGTTACTCGTTGAGTACAAACGATAAATTCCTATAAATTAATAGCAGTAATCGCAAGGCACAGCTAGTATTAGATAAAGAAAAGCAAATCATTTAGTATAATCCGATAAGAGGATTATTATTTATGTAACTTGAAGTAATCATGTTTTTGAATTTGGCAAATATGACGATCCTTTTGTGATATTAACTGAACAACATATCAATATTATTTAAACACACTTATGAATAGTACTAATAGGTAGGCTAATAAATCTGACTTAAAAACCAACAAGAGTCTACAATCTTTAAATTAAAATTTGAATCACGTCTTTAAAGTTTTTGCATACATAGGTAGATGTTCTGACAAAATCACTGTACAGAGGTACCTCGTCGTTTCAAGGGCAAAAACGGTGATTATCTACATGCCATACAAGAATGACCACAAATAGTTTGTTACGTTATATCTTAGCTCCATTCCATTCCCCTAATTATCTCAAAAATGCAATTTGAATAAAAAAGCGACAAAATACGTGAATTTCTGGTTATTTTGCGCATTGCAGTGAAATACCTATTTTAAATTAAATTATGCTAAAAAAACAAACACTAAAAATATCTAAGTCTAACAAGTCTTGCCTATTTCTAGTCTATAAACTTGTGTAAGAACATCTCTTATACTTAAGCCTTTCGGGCACAATAAAACAGTCAGGCTTCAAGCATAGATCTTTGGTTGGGGAGCCCAGTCTGGCGAGACGTGTACAAACTGTCAAGCGTGAGCAAGTTATGATTTCCTTAAATGATCGTTAAGACCTAAAAAACACTTGGACCATTAATGTTGGTTTCTGGTTCTTGGTGTTTTCTTAATGTATCATCATTTAATGTCCTTATTTACAAAAAAATAGTAAATATGTAGTATATTCATTGTCGAGAACGCATAGTACAAGACTAGCTGCTGAGTTTGGGGCTAGATTGACCTATGTGTAACGTCCTGCAATATTTATTTATTTTGTATTTATCTGTTCTAGGTGCCAGACTAGGTCAAATGCAAAGTATGGCAGGATTAGCAGCAGTATTACAGAAGTACACCGTAGAACCAGCCGCTTGTAGCATACTAGAACCACTGCCAGAACCAACGGGAATAGTCTCGGAAGGCTTTATTGGTGGACTGCCGCTCAAAATTAAGAAACGTGTTATGTGAGTCAAAAGGTCAAGTGGACACAAAAAAGTTAATATCAAGATGTTTTATTATAATTCTGTGTATCCTATATGAAAAATAATACAACTCGAGTTGTTTCAATATCGTGTTTTTTATCGTTTAGTGCTTAAAACATTGGGTTTATTTTTCTAAGAAAGATTCGAAAATGGTGTTCAACCAAGATGCGAAATTTTTCTTAAAGTACTAAATGATGTAAACCCGGTATTAGTACAACAGCTGTTTCTTGAGTTGTATCATTTTTCACAGGACACACAGAAAAGTCAATGTGTTTATTTTTTATTTATTTGTACAATATTATTTAATAAAAAATGGAACTTGTCGAGAAGCTTAAAGACTCGGAATTAGACGATATAACATCGCCGTATTAAGATTATTGAGATATTATTATTTCATTAACTTATCTCTATTTGTTTAAGTAAGTACCTGTAAATTCATTTTTTACTTATTTTATCATAAGAATAAAAGCCTAAGCTATGTGATATCTAATCTGTGTTTCATAAATTATTTTAATTATTAAAACTGATAGGTATTTAATTATTATCACTATCTGAGCACTGGTTCAAAATATATAATATTTTAGTACCAAAATTTGCATTTAGGAAAGAACTGCTTTTTGTTTCAAAATTAAATGCTCCCAACCTTTTTAGCCGGGTGTACTAACCAACTGCGCCAAGTGAGTCAAAGCAACATGGGTGAATATAAGGAACGCTTTGTCTTATTTCCATTGAATTTAGGAACACATAAAAGCATTTTTGAAATTCCTTGAATACATACTCTACTATACTAATAAGGTGATTCTTTCTGGTAACTATTACCAAACTATTAAGTACAGTTATTTACAAAAAAGTGCTTTTAATTTACCTATTTTTCTTAGATAATAATATCAATTAAACATTTAAAAAATGACATTTAAGAAACACTTACCATTGATACGTCCAATATATTGACGCCTGGATCACCTTTTTCTCCTTTGGGTCCGACAGGACCCGGGGTTCCTGGGGGCCCCAACGTTCCAGGACGACCCTATATTATAAAAATAGTTTTATAAATATTTATAGTATTTCACTATGTAAAAGTTTTTTAAGAGCCGAATTTTAAAAGTATTTTCTTCAAAAACCGTATAATATGTAGGTACGATAATGTTATATTGACAAATAGGTAAATCAAAAATGGTATTAATGTAGGGATATGCATGAATCTATACTTAAAAAATTTGAAATTCTGAAATATGAGACTGAATTATTTATAAGTATATCAATGCACATCCTGAACTTCTGTTCTGGTAGATTCATGAAATTTGAAGAGCTTGTTTATGGATTCCTAACCTCACATTCAGTTCGAAATCCCACGTGGATCGAAACCACGGGATATAGCTACTAATAAATTATTATATATGATTTCGTTATAGTTACTTAAATTTATTTACCTTTGAATTCTTTTCCGATTGCAAGTGAACAAAAATAATATTTTAAATGTATAGTGAATTTAATTTTAAAAATAACTCGTTATGCATCGACTCACATACGTCACCGTATTTGAAACTCACCATCCATCCAGGTAGTCCTATATCACCCTTGTCACCAGGTTTTCCTGGAGGGCCTGGGACGCCCTGTAAACCTTGAAGACCGCGTAGACCTTGGAGTCCTGGGCGGCCCCGGCGTCCTCTTAACCCTGGCTCTCCTTTTTCACCCTGCGAGTAAAAAAAATTGTAGGTTAAAAATGGATTCCTTCACTTCTAATTTTGTATTTGCACTGCTTTCCTATAGGCTAAACATTTTTGACTGTTAAGTAGGTCATCTGTCGAACAGTTAACCATTCGTACACAATTAACCACTCCGATAATTCGCAAAAGTGACGTTGCTACTTCGTGGCAGCCACATTTGTAGACCTTAAAACAAACCCCGTTTCCGTTTCCCAGTTTGCAGCGAGCTAGTGCCAGAATCCTGTGTTTAGTGTCGTTTTTGTTGTTACAGAAAATAACATTAAAACGATACTATTTATGGTTTTAATATTAATTAATATAACTATTACAAGACATTGTTTTTATAAAACGCAATAATAAATAAATGATACCTATAAAGCCTAGCATTATTACAAAGATTTAATTGAAATTGTTAGTTTTATAAACATAAAAATAATAATGTAATAATAATGCTTTATTTAACACTTTTAAACTGTTCGTAATTCTTATTAAAAGTATTATTTTATGCTAATTTTGATAAGAATTATGTTTTTTAAGGTACATCTTTTTAAGAAATAAATGTAATTTTTTCATAACAAATTAATTAATCATGTTATCTGATTAAATGTGTACACCCCCCTGATTAATAGTGTGGGCAAATTAGCCAATTCCCTTTTATTTAACTTATTATATCAAATTCTACAGCAAAAAATAACAATTATGCCAATAGGTAGCTAATGAACACAGGATTTGCCCAAAATAAAAAATACTATTGTCTTTATAGATTATTACGAGTTGTGATGGTTTGAATTTTTTGTAGTTAACTGTTTTATAATAAGTGACCTTGAAACTTAATAGTTAAGATATTTGTTAATAAATTCCAGGGCTTTGCGGCAGAGTTCAGGTAATTGCTTATCCGCAAAAACATTATATTATACTAGCTGCGCCCCGCGGTTTCACCCGCGTGAGTCCCGTTCCCGCGGGAATATCGGGATAGGTAGCCTATGTGTTAATCCAGGTCCCCAGCTACCTATATTCCAAGTTTCATCGCAATCGGTTCAGTAGTTTTTGTGTGAAAGAGTAACAACCTCACATACATACATACATACATACAAACTTTCGCGTTTATAATATTAGTAAGATGTAGACTTTTTTTTAAAATATACTATTATATATTTAATACAGAATACACCATCCAGATTTCTAAATCAATTTATAACTAAATAATAAAATAAAATGAATGCTAATACTGCGCTGTATTTACACTTATGTATTATTGTACGAAATTATTTTTAAATATAGTTTTGCGAGAGTAAATTACTACAATGCCATAAGTATGAAATACAAATTGCCTACAATTATGGTGCCATGTCGATGTCGGTAAGTAACACAATTGAACAAAAAATAATAACTAGTATTTAAAATATATTGTAGAATAGTAAACAATGTATAAGTGATAAATATTTCCGTAATAGGTACTTTGTCTTAACTGTGACATGAAGTTTTAAAGTTAACGGATTGAAAAAGAAATTAAAAAAGAAACACTTGATTCTACCACATGACAGTTATCAAAATTCAAAATGATAACCACAACACGCCTTAAACAAATTACTGATTGAACTGAATGAATGAATGTACTGAACTGAATGTATGTATGTGACTTTGTTACTTTTTCTCGCAAAAACTACTGAACTGATTGTGATGAAAATTGAAACTATAAACTTGGTAGCTGGAGGCCTGGAATAACTATTTTTTAACCCGATATTCCCGCGGGAACAGGACTTACGCGGGTAAAACCGCAGAGCGCAACTAGTAATTCATATTTTTTCATAGCGTTATAATTATTTTATGGCAAACTGCTATGAATGTCTGTTCCTAAATTTTTTGCGTAGGTATACTAAAACGTATAATAAAAACATCTAACAACTTTTAATTGACGGCACATCGGATAAAAATAAACAAATAATTGGTTAAGTTTTGTATAGTAACGCGATATTAACCTTGCGCTAATCTTAAAAAATGTAAAGAGATTGCCCCATATTTCGTTCTACCAAATTTTCTTAATGTCAAAAATAAGTATATTAATATACCTTTATCCTATCCTACCTATCACAATATACATAGTATTTTACATGCGTGTTTTTGTGGATGCCTTTTCCTTAAAAATGTAGGTAGGTAGGTACCTATATTTTAAGAAATTTTCTAAATGTTAAAAATAAGTATATTTATACCTATATCCTATCCTATCTATCACAATATACATAGTATCTTACATGTGTGTTTTTGTGGATGTCTTTCCCTTAAAAATGTAGGTAGGTAAGTACATATATTTAAAGAAATACAGTTTTTATTTCTTTTATGGTCTTTATCTATATGTAACTCCGATCTAGAGTCACAAATTAGCGCTGTTTAAGATTTTGATGCCCGGAAAGCAACCGCACCTGCCCTAAGAGAGGTTCCTGGTAGATGGGATGGCACCAAAGTATCGACGCAAGTAACGTCCCATACCAAAGGCCGGCCTATCTTCTAGGGGACCAGAGTCATCCCCTCTGCCATCATCACGCGCCAAACCATTTGGTTCCAAAACAACCGAAACATTAATTTTAATAACATACCTTCATAGTGATAATATCTGCATTCGAAGACGCAATACTGATAGGTCCGGGAGGACCTCTCTCCCCTCTTTCCCCTTTAAGTCCTGGGGATCCCGGAGGCCCTGATATCCCTGGCATGCCAGAGGGTCCTATGTCACCCCGCTCTCCAGGTTTACCATCTTTCCCCGGAAATCCGGGGGCTCCATCGCTCCCACGAGAGCCTTTTTCACCCTGTTAATAAAAAAATGAACGTTTTGTTGTTTTTTTAATTTTAAAGTGACATTGTTATAATGTATTTTTATTTACCTTTTCACCGTTGTCTCCTTTAGCACTAATCACTTGGCCTGAAAAGCAATTTAGATTAATATTTGTTTAGGCAGTCATTTAAGAACATAACAATGTACGACGAATAAATACCTGATACATGGTATTCCGAATCATCAGGATTAAAGACTCCCGATGACGGAGGTCCTGGGGGGCCTGGATTTCCACGTTCCCCTTAGAAACAAAAAGTAAACTAAATTTTCGGGTAGCTATCAACCAATTTTTGGGTTTTAATCGCATTGCTTTTTTATTAGCTTTTTTTACGCCCGGTATTTCAAGCATTTTGCAGTACCTCTTACGTCACGTACGTGCATTGCAAAATAATAATAAAAATAACGCGATATAAACCCAAAAAAAAAATATATCAACATCGCGAATACCGAAGAAAACTCTATAAAACTTAAATTTATTGAAAATATTTTATCTACAAAATTACACGATGTAGGTACATTATCTAATAACTATCATGTTGTTAGCTAACATTTTATTATATTTATTTGGTTATCAACTAATACGTATTAACTTTGATTGTGCTAAATTTGATGATAACCTATTATACCCTTTTTCAGAAAGTTAGAACAAAAATGTAAACACAGAACTGTCAATTATCAAAGGAAAAAGTAAACAAAGAACTGTTACTTTCAAATAATTTTATGAGTTTTTTGTTTACATTTTTAATATAAGTTTCTGAAAAAGAGTTTAAAGTCTACGATTTATTCTGATTTATCTGGTCTTTGTTAAGATTTGGTATTAGCAAAACTATGGTATGTGCGATTGTGCGTACATAGTCACTTCATGACGTACCTATCCGTTGGCAAAGGTGGTTACACCTAAGATAGATAGATTAACTTTTTATTGTACCAAATTATTACATTACAAAACCAAGAAATAACAAATAAACAGACAAAATAAATATTATTAAATTTAGTTTAAAAGTACCAAATTTAGTTTAAAAGCATTGTCAGTGGCACTGGACCCGGTTACTTTTCATCATCATCTCAGCTCTTATCCGTCCACTGCTACGGTCGAAGAGGCTGAAATAGGCCTTCCCCATTAGTATGGGGAAGGCCCCATGCACAAATAGCGGTCCCGGGTCACCTACATTGCCCGCGACTGCTACAATGTCGACGTTTCACCGGGGTTTTCCAACTTTTCGCATCGAAGTTTTACTTCGGCGGCCATATTTTAGTTAAAAATATTGTAAATCCAAAATTACAAGCCGATATATAGCTGTGAAGTTTTACCGGAAGATAAAGTCAAAAGCTTCAGTCGTAAAAACGCTTTAAAATTTAAACATGATAAACTGTGGCCCTCGTGCCCTCGTAGCATAGTAAAGTCGATAGTGCATCGCGACGCTAGTGGTTGTTTATTATGCTATTAAAATTGTTAATTGCAAAGCCCTTATAGATGAGACTATTATAGGCGTTTAGTTGCTTTCGAGTGCTACTCTCCTTTTTAGAGAACCCATCTAGCATTAGGGACTAGATCAGTCTATTTGATCCCCGAAGGCGCCCCTGGGAGTTGCCGGTTAGGTACAGCGGACCCCGCTGGGAATGCCGCCTAGTGGGGACACTATAACATTATAGTTTCCAGTTTGTGGCTTCCTGTATCTCTTAATTTCCTATTTATGATTCTTGTAAATCATTATTATCATCATCTTAGCCTTTATCGTCCACTGCAGAACATAGAGCTCCCCCATACGACGCCACAAATAGCAATTGCGAGGCACTTCTATCCAACGACTCCCCACGACCGTTATATAATAGGGGTTAAAGTATGAAATTGCCGTTTTATTGCAATAGGTTCTTTGAATTGACATAGAATCTTCATGGTTTGAGGTTTTCGAATGAAACTTTTTTCAAATGGTTTCTGTGATGTTCTTTTTTTTAAAAATGTGAAACATTTGAATATCGACTTTCAATTGTTTTTGTTATTCAATTTAGACAAGAAAGATGGATACTGCGAAAATTCGAGTGATTTTTGAATACGAGTTCCGACGCGGAACTAACGCGGCAGAAACAGCCCGCAATATCAATGCTGCGTTTGGAGAGGGGTCTACTAATGAACGCACCGTGCGATTTTGGTTTGTGCGATTTTGGTTTAAACGCTTTCGTGATGGAAATTTCGACTTAAAGAACGAGCCACGAGGAAGACCGCCCACACAGGTGAATAACGATGAATTAAGAGAGATAGTGGAAGCCGATCCTAGTCAAACTACCCAGGAATTAGCGGCATGGTTTAACGTTACCTTACCCACTTTATTGACTCACTTGCGTCAAATCAATAAAATAAAAAAATACGAAAAATGGGTGCCTCATAATTTGACTGATCTGCAGAAAGAAACGCGTGTTGAAACTTGTGTTGCCTTGTTGAACCGGTACAGAAATGAAGGAATATTGGATCGAATTGTAACATGTGATGAAAAGTGGATTCTTTATGATAACCGGAAAAGAAAAATGCAATGGCTGACCCCAGGTCAAATGCCACAACAGTGTCCTAAAGCAAAACTTACCAATAAAAAGGTAATGGTAACTGTTTGGTGGTCTCAGCATGGTGTTATTCACTATAGTTTTCTTCGATCTGGTCAAGCAATTACGGCAGATGTCTATTGTGCCGAACTCCGAACCATGTTGATAAAACTAGCAGTAAAACAGCCCCGACTCATGAATCGATCTTCACCATTATTGCTCCACGACAACGCGAGACCTCACACAGCACGAGAAACCATTTTTAACCGACTTCAAAAAAGGAGGAGGTTCTCAATTCGTCGCGTATATATATATATATATATTTTTTTTATTTTTTTTTTATGTTTGTTCACCGATTACTCGAAGGTGGCTTGACCGATTAAGATGGTTCTTTTTTTAATGGAAAGGTGGAAGCCCCGAGGTGGTCCCATAAAAATTTGGTGAGCATCTGATGAGGATCTTCGAAGTGAGGACCGTGAATGCTCCTCAAAAACCTGTATTCAATTCACTTGTTCACCGATTACGCGAAGGTGGCTTGACCGATTGAGATGGTTCTTTTTTAATGGAAAGGTGGAAGCCCCGTGGTGGTCCCATAAAAATTTGGTCAGGATCTGATGAGTATCTTCGGAATGATGGACAGGATAGCTTCCCAGAATGTAATAAATTACTCGTTTTGGACTTCTACCAAAAAGAATAGACCCCTAAAGAACTAAGTACAGATTGATGGGCCACCTAAAACCACCTTCTCATCAGCAAACTTCTCAAAAATTAAAATTACGGTAACAATTATTTATTTTTAAATTAATTTAAATTTTAAAGTTAATTTATTTGGCAGTCGAAAGTAGGTAGGTAAGTACTAAAAAGGGTGAAATAAAAAAATAATTTAAAAATTAGAAAACCGACTTAGAAAAAGAACAAAAATTAATTTAAATATTTAAAAACCACAAAAAAAAAGGAATTGATAAAAAATACCAAAATAACCTCTACATACAGCGCCACCGACTAATTAATCTGTTTTATCATCTGAAGTCGGGCAATTTTACTGGCTGTATGGTTCCATATTGTACTTAGTTTGGCTGCCCGACGTCAGATGATAAAACAGATTAATTAGTCGGTGGCGCTGTATGTAGAGGTTATTTTGGTATTTTTTATCAATTCCTTTTTTTTTTGTGGTTTTTAAATATTTAAATTAATTTTTGTTCTTTTTTAAGTCGGTTTTCTAATTTTTAAATTATTTTTTTATGACCCTTCAGGAACTGCACTTAGAAACCATTCGTCATCCTCCGTATTCACCAGACCTTGCTCCAACGGACTACCATTTTTTTCGTGATTTGGACAATTATCTACGTGACAAGAAGTTTTCTTCCCAGGAGGCAGTACAAAATGCTTTCACACAGTTTGTGCAGTCTAGATCGTCGGAGTTCTATCGCAAAGGCATTAATAACCTTCCCATTAGATGGCAGCAATGTATAGATAATAATGGCAACTATTTTGATTAAATAAATTTGTTAAAAATTTAAAAAATAACAATTAAGATTTTCAGTACAAATCGGCAATTTCATACTTTAACCCCTAATAAAATGTCGTCAATTCCTGTACTGTAAACATACTAACTCCGGATGATGAGGCTTCATGGAATCATTGAAATATCAACTTAACATTTTCAACCCTAAATACCCATAGGTAAATATACTCCTGAAGAGGGTACTCAAGCGCCTACCTTATGACCTATTCCACGAACCCTTGTTGCACTCAATACTCTCCTGAAAGCTAAACTGATATGTTTGTGGCTGAATGGTAAGTTTCGATATCTTTGTGGATGTAGTTTTGTTAGAATTAGTATCTAACTGAATGGGTTTTATGTCTTTACTTATATAATGTCTTTGTGTTATTGATCTCAACCTCAAAGCAGGATTTTCATTACGAAACGAGTGGCTTGCGGTTTATAGTCATTTTCACAAAACAATTGCGTAGACAAAGAGGTACTATTTATTTAGGTTATTATTATTATAGGTATTTGATAAAATCGCTTTCAGTAACTGTTGAGAGACAGCTTTTATAACTTGACTCTATACATATAATGTATGATACTAGTTTATTAATGTAAAATATGGCGTTAGAAGGAAGACAGTTGTTGTAACAAGCCACTGCAGTCGGCATTTCGTCGCGTAAATTAATATAGAATTCTTTAGAGACTTCACCTCTAATTCAGACATATTATCTAAATTTTTCATGTAATTTATGATTGTATTTTTCCGTATTTCCCTAATCATTTATTCATTATTTCTTCGTGTAATTAATATTTTATTTTATTCTTTCTGTGTTTTTCTAATAATTCATTATTTATTGTTATTTTAATTATTCTATCGTAATTTTAAATTACTACTGAATTAGTAATTGAATAAAAACAACTAACCTTTTTCTCCCTTCTCAGCTGGGCGGCCATTAACCCCTGGCAAACCTGGCCTGCCATCATTTCCAGTAGATCCCCGGTCTCCCTTTATGCCCCGCTCTCCCTGCGGCCCTGGGTAGCCCTGTTGTAATTTTAAATACTGTTACGGCTTATGCTTTGAGGACTATTTTAAGCCGTTGAGGCTTATAATTTAAGGGCTGTTATGGCTTATATTTTCTTATAATAGTTCTTGATGATGACTTAATACTTCATTGAAATGAGATTTAGGTTATATCCCTATTTATACCCTAATTATTATTAAGAAAAAAAAAACATTAATATTATATTATCAAAATTTTTAATTAAATATTGATTTCTTACTAAAAATAATTTACAAACTTTTGCACATGAAATGAGTAATGACTTCTATTGTTTGTATACTCTTAATAATATATTATCGTATATTTACAAATGTATTACCCGATCACCCTTGGTTCCGGCAATTCCTGACTGACCCCGTTCTCCTTTCTGTCCCGGGTATCCTCTTTCACCCTGTGGCCCCGAAGGTCCGGCTTGCCCCGCGTCGCCTTTAGGTCCCGGTGCCCCGGGGCGACCAATGGCACCTCCGTATGAACTCATAAGAGATTCCTATAATTATAATTTTACATTGTTATTTTGAGCAGTTTTCAATTCCATGTGGCCAATGGGAAGGAAATTCAAAAAAATCTCATAGATACAATAGTTCTCACCACCGGAAGATTGACCATTAGGAAGTAAGTACTCGTATTTATCTCATTTCTTAAACTAATTAAAAATATAAACAAACTTTATAATTTATTAACGTACTGCCTATAGGCATCATGATCATCTCAAATTTTTTTTATTCGAAGGGAAATCTTCCAGAAGAATCATATTTTTCATTCTAAACTTATTTTAAAACGGAGACTAATTGTAAACATGGTTTAAGGTCAGACAACGGAAGGTTTCCAGTAGTTAAGAAAACTACATGTTAAGTGTAACCTTTTTATAAATTTATTATTTGATATTTCTTATACTTTTTCTTTACTGGCTTTCTACGTAAATGGAAACGTAACTGACGATAAACAATGGCTTAAGCTTAGGCTCAGTTTTGTAATAAAGGTAGAATACTTCAAGGTTGTCGTCCCCGTCACGACAGCAAAAACGGTTAACAAATTCTTAATCTGGTGGTTAGCCTACCTCGAATGTCACGTTCTACCATGTGTGTGATGTTAATCAAGCTGTTTCTATAAGCACTAAATTAGTTACACTCACCTTGTAAATCTGCCTAGGTTTCCAGTTTGACTACGTGTAGCATGAAAATGATAAAATATCAACTCACTAAATGAATACATAGCTAATTACTCTTAGAGAACTCAAAACATCCCTACAGTTTTATACCATAAATACCAAACTTGCAAATAAATTTTCAGTGAACCTGCATAAAAAGCTGACTCTAAAACGCTTGGAAAGTCAACATTTTAACAATCTAATCTATATGACTTTACTTCATAGACAACTTACATCAAAATTAGTATAATCTGAGGTTCCAGGTGTCCCCGGAGGGCCCGGTGGACCTGGAGTTCCAGGTCTGCCATCGACTCCAGCTTCTCCTTTAGATCCTGCAGGACCTTCGAATCCTCTCGGACCTGCATCACCTCTTTCTCCTTTTTCACCTCTAGGCCCTACTGGACCTCGTTCTCCTGGTATTCCAGGTTGACCCTGCAAGTGATGGTATCTTAGTACTAGCACGGTTTTATCTACATTCACCTTAACACAAAACTCTTTTTTTTATAACAGGGTTTTGTTATAACAAGGGTTTTGTCAAATTATTTTTGTGATTAGTTCAGTTTTGTTGCTGGCTATCACGATTGAAAAATATAGTTTAGGTTACGAAGTAGTTATCAAATTCAATCTTGGATTACATTTATTAAAAAGGGTTTTAAGATACAGGACGGTTTTTTTTAAATCTGTTATTTAAGCATTTTTTTTTTCATTATTATATTTTGTTTATATCATATCTTTTCTTTATATATTTGTATGAAAAAAAATAAAAATTGTTTATTTCTTTCTCCACAAATTGTTACACTAATTTCTGACACTAAATATTTTGGTAAATGCTTATAAACTATTTGCATATATGTGTATGATTTACTTATTGCAATGTTCAATATTACTGTTGGTATCAGTAAATTCGAACTTACCACCATCCCAGGCGGACCTGTCCGTCCATCCGCTCCAATGAGCCCAGGAGCCCCTGGAGGTCCTCTGATTTCTGGAGCAGTTTGCAGGAGAGCAAATATTGTGCTTGAATTGCAGCCACATTGTCCTAACGAGGCATAGTTCTCGCCGTATACTTGCTGTAAAAATATAAGAAAATATAGACATAGTGGGTATTAAAAAGTCATTAACCCACTTATGTATAAACGCTAATTATTGCGCTGCATAACCATGCATCGTTTGTCTTCTACTGTCACAAAAACACAAAACACAAAACACATGAAAAAAAAAGTCACATGAAGTTTCAAAGTTGACAGACAGAGACAAACGTCACATAACTTAGACATGTGTAAATAATATTTTATAAATAAGGGAGCATATGATAAAAATGTTCGTTTATCCTAATTATTGAAAAAATTATAATAACTTAGGTACCTACGAAATATATAACGATTCAGGATATAATATTACTTTATTATGCTTTTTTACCTTCACTATCATCCTCGGCGTCTAATCCAGGCAGCAAAAAATAAATTATTTTAGTTAGCTATAGCTACTTAAAGTTACATTTTATTATCCCGCTAGCTGCGCCCCGAGGTTTCAGCTGCGTAAGTTCAGATCCCATAGAAATATCAGGATGTGTTATACATATAAACCTTTTATGGAAACACTCTATCTATTAAAAACAGCATCAAAATCCGTTGCAGATTTAAAGATCTAAGAATACATACAAACATCCAGACAAGGAAGCAACTTTGTTTTATATTAACAAGGATATATATGCAAGTATTTATACTTTCCTACCTATGATAGTTAACCGTACCTATAGATTTTTTTTAATTACCCTAGGTAAATGGCTATAGACTTAGTACTGCGTAGTAACCGTACCTACAAAATGAAATTCCAATTCAAAACACGTTAAGCTAAAAATTCGTCCACGTACAACAGCAGTAACAGCAAAAAAAGAAATTGTCCGTGAAAAAGTTAACGTCAATAATCCCCGAATACAAATCAAATAAGTACACCAATATTAAAATAGTTTCCTTCGAAATTCTACCCCATCTTTTGAAGAGTGCTTTTACCAACAATAATTTCGTGTTGAGTAGCGGCGTCAACACTGTCCAACAAATTGGAACGGAATGTACCTAACAAAGTTTATTAAGCTATTGGCGCCCGTCCTATATTCGACAAAGACATTAAAGCCAATTGACTGCTCATACCGCGATTTTTTCTGAAAAACAACTCACCGTTGCAGGCAGGGGGTGGGTGAGGTAAAAATAAAAGTTTGTGATTAGCTATTGCGTTACTTATCTATACTTAGGCTCTTTTAGCCCATAAGGCCTCTTTTATAGGCTCCTTTTTTAGACGCCTTTTATAAGACCATTTGAGCCCTAAAACAGGAATTGATTAAAGCTTATTTTAAGTATGATAAAAGGGGAGCTCGGAGAAGTGCGAATATGCTGTGTCTTTTTTTGTGACAAGAACTTCAAAGTTGACAGACAGGATCAACGATCGGAACTACTTCGACTTGATTCGTCTTTTTTATTATTAAGTTAACGTCAACAGTCCCCGAATACAAATTCAAAAACTACACTCACATTAAAATAGTTTCCTCCGAAATTCTACCCCATCTTTTGAAGACTCTTTGTTCTTGCATGAGAATGCTACTAAAAAGACGTACTGTATTAATGAGGGGTAATACTTATGAGCAGTCAACTGGTTTTATCGTCTTTGGCACCCGTCCTATATTCTACTATTGGATTTGAAGATATCGATTCAATTGATCCGCCAGGGAGGATTTTGAATCGAATTCTCGGTAACAATGTTAAGATACCTAATTCTGCTGACTCTACGGTGAGAGTGGCTATTTTATTTTCTAAAGTAGAATTATTTTATTGGTTTGGGGTTTAAAGAGGAATTGATGATGAAGAAAATGTTTGAAACTTTATTTAAATAATATAATAGATGTAACTTGTAAGCCTCAGATTGATAAATCCTTGTTTAGTAATATGAAATTTAGGCATTTTAATCAAAGTAATTTATCAATGGATTCTTGATCACGGTCTGGGATTGCTTATTCTCTATTATGGGAAAAAGGGAAAAACCGGGCCCTTTTACTAAGACTCCATTGACTGTCCAGTAGTCTGTCTGTCTGTCACTAGACAGATCACAAGGTATTGTGAACCGCGATATATAGACAATTGATATTTTACAAATGAAGAATTTCGGTTACCGCCAATAACAACCACTAAAAACATAATAAATAGTAGTTTATGCACCGAGGTACTAAAGCCCTGTCTTATATAGCGGGCGTCATATTGAATCAAAAGCGTACGAAAGACTATAGAGAGTTAACTCCCGAGCGGAGCGAGGGTGGTTATGTACCTAGAGTCCTGAGTGAAGCGTGGGATTCAAGCGCCCAAGATAAAGACAGGCTTTATTACCGAGGTGAATAATTTACTTTCACATCTACTGCGAGACAACAAAAACTTTATAAAACTAAGCATTTAAGTAAAAACAAATCAATATATTAATGCAACGTGTATGAAATACATTTACAGCTCTTTATTAATTTAATTTAACAATGTTATCTCAAAATGACGAAACCAAACATCGGCCTCAGCCGATGAAAAAAAAAAGTTGAGGCTTTATATTAATTAAAACTTTTTGCCTTACCCTTCCGTCGAAATAAAAATAGACGAAAAATAGCCCGTTTTTAGTTTTTTATGTGTTATGTCTAGGTGGCCAGTTCGAAATGGCCGTATGCTACCATGAACCTTAGTTCCAAATTTAAATTACTTTATGCCCTAGGGTTATAATGAGCACTTTATGCACCTAGGGAATAAAGACTCGCTTAACGTTAACGTTTTTGGTCAAATAAAGTAACTTTGTAGAGTAGTAGGTGTGTAAACAAATATTTATACGTGGGGTCAAATAAAATAAACGTATGTATTGTTATAATGGTACAAGTCTGAATCACACTTGATCATTTTTCATTGTTTACAATTCCCCAGGCACCAACCTAAAAAATCCATCCACCTGCAAAGGGCGCACGTAGTTTCTCTATAGAAAATTGAATTAATCTAAATACATTTACGTCAGCATTGGCTTGGACATCTCAGAATATTTGCATAGATTACAGCCAGCGAGCCGTCTCGGGCTAGGTATCCTGGAAGGTATCCAAGTGGTTACAACGGGTTTTCTCAGCTCTATCGGGTTTCTAGATACCTATTTAACTTAACTAGACTAGCCTAGACTTTGCAGTACCTACGGAGAATTGTAAAAACTTAATTTTGCATATTGGAGGTGCGTGACTTGGGTATCAAATGAAAAGTAACTGTGTCTTACGGTTTCTCTTGTATTTTAGGTCTTTTTTTTTATATCGAACCTGTTTAGGGTTCAGGGCCGTACTTAAATTGTTTTTCAAATTTAGAGTTTTTATTTTGGTCAACAAAATCCATATAAAATTAGTAATAAATAAAAAAAAAACTTTAGACTATGTTTAGTAGGCAATTACTATACGTCCCTGGCCGAAAAATCAATTGAGCGACTACCGACTACCGACTGGGGGGGGCAGTGATGTAACATTTTTTTACGGAGGACGGCATTAAAGCCGTCCGTTCGTTTTGTTTCAAGATATACTTAGATATAAATGTAGATTAGTTCGATATTACGATTCTCGGTTACTTCAAATTTGTGTAAATACATAAAATATACAAAACAAAATATCTGAATTTATGGTCTAGTCTTGTCTAGTCTATAAGTGTATCTACACCAGAAAATGTACATAGGTACTCGATCGTTATTGGCTTTTTTTATATTATTTCTATAATTAATAGATGGTTGTTTCCCTAAAATTTACCATAAAAAAAGCAAAATATAACCCGACTACTTGGAAAAAGGGGGTCTAATAAGTACGAAAAAGAAAAACAAGAAAAAAGTCAGATAAAAATCCAGAAGTGCATACCTACAAAAATGGTCACGGTAAAGCCGTGGTCGCACATACTGTTTACCTACTATAGTTATGTGGGTGCCATCAAACATTTTTGTAGTTATGCATTTCTGGATTTTTAACCGACTTTTTTCTTGTTTCGACCTTTTTAGACCCCATTTTTCACGTAGTGGGGTTTTAGTTTTAAAAACGGTTTATTAGTGTAGGCGTTACGGTGGAACATAAAAAACATACATAGACATACATAGACTACTAAAAACATTACCCTTCCTTTTGCCTTCGCGGTAGTCGGGTAAAAATAAATGACATACCTCTTCTCCAGAGCCCGATACGTCTAACGCTGTGGTCCCAGGGGTTCCAGGTGGCCCCGGAGGTCCAGGTGGCCCAGGTGGACCTCTTATTGACTCTCCAGGTGGACCCTGTCACAAACATTTCATTAAAGCAACAGTCTTAAAAGAAATTACTTCCATTTGAAATGATGTCGTTTGTCTGTAAAGTTACACTTAAGGCGATTAAATTTTCTTTAACCATTCTAGCGCCACCCGCAATAAGTAACTGAAGGAATATTTATTAAAAACCGTTTTGTACGCAGATAAAACGACACAGTTCAAGAAAAGGCATTTAGATGTAAATTTCAGTGTTTTCACGGGTTATTATGGTAAATAATGTGGTTGAGACAAACGGGGGAATTCGTACCTATTCCAACCTTGCTCTGAAAATTTATTTTCGTTTAAATTTTAGTCCTATTTTCAAAGATGAGGAGATAGGGAATAAGTAACCAAAAAATATTTTATAATGTTTGCTTTTAGTAACATTTCATTTTACATTTCAAATAACGGATAGATACGTGAATGTTTGTGATATTTAGATTTTTTAGAACATTGTTTTAGTACTTGTACTAATTCATAATTGACATTCATAAAACACTGGTAAGATTTTGTGTGAAACGCACAATTGTGTTATAATTTCTATCATTATGAAACAGTCACTAAGTACTACAACTTAACTCTTTACGCCTTATTATACCGAACCAATAGTGGTCACTAATATCGAGCTTTATAATCACATGAATAAGTACTAAAACAGTAAGTCAAATTTTTACATATAATATATATAATATGATATACATGGATGTCTATAGTAAGAAACGGACAGCCTATTAATTGACCAAATACTCATATTTAGCCAAAACATATATGTTATTTCGGTTATATCTAAATAATATCATTTATAGAATATTTTATACAATTTATTTACTGTCTAGTCTATTTTTCACAATTTTAAAAAAATAGTAGGTAAAAATTGTGTAAGCAAACCTTAGTGGAACTTTAATTTCTAATCCAGCAACTGGCACATGCCCGCCCGCTTAAGTGTCGCAACGATCAGCAAACACAGTGTTAAGAGCGCTATAATGGCTCTATATCATTCCGAAAGATCGAGAATTTTACACGAAACGAAACGTGCAGCTTTGAACTGACCGGGAAGTGATACTTAGGGCACTCCACTTCTCGGAAAATAATGAGTGGAAAAGACGGATACGTTGCTTGAGAATGGAAAAAAAATTTTTTATATTGCTGGTAGGTACCATTTTAGCGGTTATCTAGCTTTGGTCTCGGTCTTGTACGGATAAAGAGTACTCCAATGGGTTTTAGAATGGTCATTTTCATACCCAAAATCAGTTCAGTTAGTTTCAAATGTTATTTGAAATGTTTGTTCTCTATGTATGCATTATCTAAAGTTTTTGACACGTAGGGTTTGGTCCTTTTTATTGTTTGAAAAATTAGAAATATTATGATGTTTTTGGTTAAAATTAATTGCCTTAATAGATGAAGCGTAATCTTAGGCGCTATCTGCATGAGCGGGAAAATCGCAGCGATATTATATTTGTCCCACATATTTTTATAGACTTCATCGCCGCTAATAATATCGCCGTGTCGATTGATTTTTTTAGAGAGTGCTTAGGAATATGTAGTTTGACCAGTGGTATGTCTAATAAAACAAGTACCTAGTTCTAAGTGCGCCTTCATTGATTTTCAATTCTACAAATAGTTAAGATAAATTAATTGAATTTGAAGCAAGAGTACGATGTACAAACTTATTATAATTTTAAGTGAGAGTGAAAAAGTCAGCTGTCGAATTGTAATGTAGATTGTTTTCTCCATTTGACAGAAATAATAGTTTGTATAGTCACGAGCACGACAATTAAATCACCACTATTTACCCGCTCGTGAAATGTCGCCTTAACTAAACAACATATTTTCATTTAATAAATTAAACCCGAAATTCCATAATCGTGTCGGTATCCGAAAAGAACTCGTAAATTGGGCGGAGTGGTCGACAATAAATCGGCTTGTAGAACAATGCACGGCCAACCCTTTGTATGAACAGAGAACAGAGGTATGCTTTACCAATCAACAATTATGCATGATTCATAACATGCAGAATATTTTTATATCAAGTTCGAAGTTAAAAAAGATATTTTCTATGATTATGATATTTCTGCTGTTTAAGACAATTTGCAATCTCTCAAAAATTGTATCAAAAAAAAACTTTGTTTTTTGTCTATACATCACAAAGTTTTTTTCGGGTTTCTACTGCTGACATCTATGACACAATCTTACTAGTTCAATAGTAGGTAAGTTCTTAATTAAAAAAATCTAATTCTTGCCCTTGATCCACGATCTCCTTTCTCTCCTCGAAGTCGTAGAGGGTATCCTGTAATTAATCACATAAAAGTTAGTTTAAAAGACCCATTATGAAAAAGAACATCCGTCAAATACGTTTGTTAACTAAATTGTCAACTATATAACAAAATTAATATTTAGTTTTTAGTCCCGATACCTGACTAGTATCACTACGTATCATGCGGTCTGCCGCGTGCAAAGAATGATACGTAGTGATAATAGACTAAATAATAATTTTTAATATAGTTGTTATGGAGTTCCGAAAAGTAACGCCTAATACAATAAATTAAACTAAATTGTTATTTAGTTACTTAAATTTATTTATTGTTCAAGGTATTTTACTAATAATATGTTAAAAGGAGAAATGCATAATCAAAAAATCATTTTTGGTTTATTTGTTACTCTTTCACGCAAAAACTGCTGAACCAATTGCGATGAAACTTGGAATATAGGTAGCTGTATACCGGGAATACCACATAGGCTTTTTATCCCGTTATTCCTGCTAGAACGGAACTTACGCTGGTAAAACCGCGGGGAGCAGCTAGTAAACTATACTTTTCATCTTCATATCCGCACGGGATTGAAAAATACAGCTAGCAGATTAAACCAATGTAAATTTAATACCTATATCTGAACATGATACAATTTCGGTTTATGAGTAGGACACACTTTAGGTACCTACATACACTATAGTATGCCTTAGGCATTGTATGGGGTAACTATGTTATCTAAACCAAATGGTTATCTAAAGTTGGCCTAAGGGAGTTTATTGACACTAGACCTATGTAAAACCATCGGTATTGTCGTAATTTATTTTATTACTATCAGTGCTCTGCAGTTTGTCCCGCGTAAGTTCAGATTCCGTGGGAAAATGGGGATAAAAATATGCCTATGTATTATTCTAGGTCTCCATCTATCTACATGAGGAGTTGCAATCGGTTCAACGGTTATTGCGTGAAAGAGCAACAAACATACTCATTCATTATTTACACATTAAACTTGATATTATTACAGTAGGAAAAACAGTTCGAATTTTAAATTAGTTTTAAAAATTGTAAAAACTCAGTCTCTATTAATCAATCGAGCCTTAGTCAAAAGATTGTAGACAGGGAAACATTCGACCTCTTAAATTCGCGGTTCGAGATTGGAACTCGTGTGGCCTAGTTGGTTTTAAGGCGCTGCGGTACTGACGCAGAGACGCAAGTTCAAATCTCGTCTGTGAATTTTTCGTTTAAAATATTTCTAGTCTCTATAATTGATAAAATGTAGTTACACACTGTGTAAAGAAACAATATTTTAAATATGGAAAGTCGAAAATAGACTTTTTCGGAATCGGCCAGTGCTTTCGATGATAGCCCCAACCCTGTGCCCCAACCTAAATGTTACCTCTTTATAATATAAATAAATGAGTCAATCTACCTACCGTCCAAGCCAGGAGGTGGTGGTGGAAACGGTGGTATGGTCCCATACCTCCCTGAACCCTCCGCGTCCCCTTCCTCTTGGTCCACCTGTGTTTGACAATTAATTACAAAACGGAACCCTAAACATGCACGTTTAAATATTCACACGCTCCCGCAATTAGAGAGGTACTGTGTAAATAAGGATTTGTCTTGTAATATGGGATTAGAATTTGTTTGTTCTTGTATTAACTAAGGTAAGGATGTAATGAATTAATTAGAATATTGTCTTGAGGATTAGTAGAAACTTTAAAAGTGAACAGGGTTTCTTAAATCTATTTTAGTGTTAGTAATATAAATAAATACCCCAACCAAAAATAAATTTCAATTTATTGAAATGAATTTGCTTTTGAATCGTATTTCAAATGTAGAATTATTACCAATTCCCTACAAACATTGAATTTAGATTTTTTTTAGGAAAATGTACTGTGCCAATAAGAGTGATTGGAGTTATGTGATTGGATGAATTTATACAATTGGAGTGATCTATGTACCAACAAATTGGTTTGTATTTTTACTCTATGTAACTGTTATTTTATACTAGTTGTGTTTCCGCGGTATTATCGCAATAAAAAGTAGCCTATGCGTTAATCCATTGTTCCAGCTAAGTTTCATCGCAATCGGTTCAGTAGTTCTTATAATATCAGTAGGTTTTTAAATAAACGATGGATGAGAATTTGTTCGGTTGTAAGACCATTATCATCTGGTTTCACTTGATGGTGGTAACTAACAATATGATAAGTAAATAGCTCTGTCCAATGTTTTAGAAACTATTCTATTACATAACTAGCTGTTACCCGCGATTTCGTCTGCGTAGACATAGTACAAAGCCGACTTTTTCGTCCATTACTCGGCTTCTACATACTACGCGATCGAGATCCAAAGTTCTAATATTATCTGGTTAAAACAACTCTGAAGGATACCTAGATAATATAAATTAGAGTCAACTACACAACCCCAAATCCAGTTTACGTTTGATACTGAAACTTCTACAATGTTATTTGGCTTGCACCGCGCAGTCCACTTGTGAACTTAGAACTTGGACACCTAATGCTCTCAGTAACCGAGGTGGAACTTCCATAAGTTAGTGTTTACTATAAACCTTAGTTTGAGAGTTATACTGTTATTTCAGTTAGTGTTGTACTTGTATTGCATTATTTAACTAAGTTTCCCATTATCATATCCTACGATTATCTGCCGTTTATCTTGGAAATTGCTTTTAGTGATAATGACACCCTGTTGTACAACGTTTTACTATTAAGCCTTCAGTGTATTTTTTCTTGCTTTTGTTTTACACTATAATAATTATAACGTAAAAAAGCGAGAACATGCTATGTCTTTTTCCGTGACAAGAACTTTCAAACAAAGAGGGATAAAATTATTCCGATCTTACTCCACGTTTATTAATAAGGCTATAACAGAATAGAGGTATGCACCTAATATTATTTTTAGATATTAGAGACATTCGAAATCTTTTCGTAATGCTGCGTATACAAAGGTGCTATAAAATATTGTTATTATATAAACTGATTTCAAATTGCTTAAAGTTACGTCTTTGGGTAATGCGTAATGTGTTAAATATTACTAAGACATTTGTATAAAAAATCTAGAAATACTCGTTGGTATTAGTAGGTACCTAAACTAAATATAAAACACACTGGCCTCACAAATTAATACTCAATTATTCTGAGACAAAAAATTAATCAAAGTCCAAATGTTTCTGCACGTTTGTTCACTAATAGTTTTTCTTCTTCCATCACACACACGTAATTAATTATATCTTTAAACAAAAACAATGAAATAAATATTTAAAACACCCGCCTGTTAAAAAAAATACTTAAAAGATAATTAAAACTGAAAATAAAATAAAGCAAGCTCAGTAGTCACGGACCACAGCTACTTTAGCAGTCGACTACTTTTGCAGTTTACTTTTAGACCCTTTATTAGAAAGGTGTATGATGGTCTAGATCCTAACCTAGACCATCATACACCTTAACCCCTTACCTATAAACGTTGGTTAACAGCTGCATAACTATGTATCGTTTGTCTTTTACTGTGACATAAAGTTTCAAAGTTGACAGACAGAGACAAACGTCACATAACTTGGTCATCTGTTAATAATCGTTTATAAGTAAGGCTCGTCATTAATAACGCCGACGCAACGTCAAGGTATGAAATAAACAATAATAATATACGATTAACACTTCGTAAAACTTAACTGATTCCGCTTTCGATCCAGTAGTTTCGGAGTCTGTTCGTTACAAACAAACAAACAAATTTACATACTTTCTTTTTATAGTATTAGTATAGAAAAGTCTAAAGAGTATGTAGAACAATTGTCCCAACTAGGAAGTTAAGTTAAACACTCTAATTACCGTGTCTCTTCTAACAGACGAATAATTAATTGGAGTTCACTAACAAAACGCTTTCCTCGTCAACGGTCCCCACATATTCAACATACAGACAAGGGAGTCGTTGGTAGACGAACACGATTGTTATAGTGCTCTACAACAACAAAGAGGAACTTGTCTGTTCAAAGACCTTCTAACTTGTTAAGATTTGACATCTTCTATACACATATAGAATTCAATATCCTGACTGACGGACTCAATGACAAGCATAAAGTTATGGTAAGAATAAAAATATCATCGACCCCATCGTGGCTTCTCATCAGGTGAGATTATGGTAAAACGCTCATCTATCGTTGAAAAAAAAAACTTTATGGTACCACCATAATTAATATTATTGTACGTACACAGCGGACGTTGCCCTTTAGTACGAAATTGATGTATTTCGTATGTAGCTGGCATAGTTATCTCGAAGCATAAATCTTGACAAGGAGTGAGTATCCAATCCTTTACACTAACATATGGCTGTATTATCTTAAGAAAAGCTGTAGCTATACATTGTTTTTCTTTTGCGTAGGTATCTAGTATAGAAAATAATTCGAAAACATTGTCCCACTGCTTGCTTTTCTACATTTCTAAACACCTCACATAACTGATGGGAGTATAAACAAACCCACCATATATCGCATCTTTGATGGCGTTTATGCATTTGACTAGTTTGGGACAGTGGCGTTTTTGCATTTCATCTTAATCGAAATAGGTTATTTGATAGAAAAGTGCATCGCACTAAAAATTTAAATTCGTACTAAAACAGTATCAACGAGCTTTCTGACTACATTGCATACATACGTAAGTTTTCAATCAAAATGGACAAGCAACCCTTAACTGATAACACTATTTATATATGAGCGTCCCCACTGACGGCCAGGATACACCGAAAAGTTCCGTCGAGGATTAGTTATAGACTGATCTAGTCCCCAATGCTAAATTGATTAAAATAGACATGGTGGATTTGCTTTATACCCCTTAACTAGATGTGCGTGCGCTTAACGTAAGTACAGTTGTCATGAACTCTGTGCCGTCTAATGCGATTAACGAACTTGATCCAAAGCCGTCTGTTATAAACCTGAGGCTTGATGTGAGTTATTGAAAGTTGATATCTAATACGAGAGGTAAACATCGAAGCCGAGACACTTGACAATGTGACATCGATATATTTTGGGCGGTGGTTTAAGTAATAAGATATTTTTTTAAGTTAAAGATCTTTGATTTGTAATTTTTATTGCATTTGTTACAAACTAATTTATGAAGTTAAAGTTTTCCTAATTTATAATTAATATAAAAGCTATAAAGTTAATAAACATTTTAACGATTTGAACTCATAATTATTTTTCCCGGGTCTTATTCGCATATAATTATTTTCAAATTCTCTTACCCCGACGTTTCGATCATGTTACAATGATCTTGGTCGCGAGGGGACGGGGGGGAATTTAAAAATAATTATACGCGAATAAGACCCGGGAAAAATAATTATGAGCTATAACGTTAACAAGGAAAATTCGCTCTACGCTGCAGAATATTATGAGGTGCATTGTACATTCTTATAAATCTTTTGAGGTCGGAACGAGTTCACTCGAGCGTATCTCAGTTAGGTACATATTTAGGTAAAATAAACATTGTTGCTATTGTTTATTGGAAATAGCCTTTCAAGATAAAAAAATATTGTCGCAAAATAAGTTAATTCGTTTTTTATTTGTATTTTACATCCCGAAACGCAACGATTTCATCATCAGTGCGATATAATATTATCCCTTTTAGTGACTTCCTTTATAAAAATCCTTCACTTTATTTTCAAAAACTATATTATTATCATGATATCGAATTTGCCCAAGTGTCGTACTTGATGTTTCCAGACTCGATGATTTTTAAAAAGATTCTAAACAAGGACTCGGCACTTCGATATAATATTCATTAATTTGTTTTACTTTAATTATTATAATATGCTACCGTGTCATTCATGGACGCTGTAATGAAAAATGTTGAGAGGTAGCTCTTAAACTTTGACTGCTCAGAAATAGCTTTTAGTGAAATTCAAAAACACAAAAGTGCAAAGTGGCAGCGCTATAAAACCTAAATGATTTTTTTTGTAATCTGTCACTACAGCGACCGTGGCAAAAGGCGTCTCTTTTGTAATTCACATTGCGATTTATCTTTGGACCATACATCACATGATTGCAATCCGATGTTCGGGCTGCAAGTTTGTTTACAGAACCGGCACGGCTATGGCCACTGTTTGTGCCTCGTCGTGTCAACGATCAGGGGTTCAACATGAAATGATATCGAGGATCGTTCATTGTTGTTGGGGGTGAAAGGCCGTAAACTTGTAGGGTGGTTTTATTATTTGGATTTTTATATGCAAATACGTATGATTTTGTGTTTATTTGTCTGTTGAGAATGTTACTTGAACTCTGATTTATTCTAAACAGAGTTGTAATTAAACTAATTTTTCGGTTTTATTGACAGTTTTGTTGCAATGCTTTAAGTACCAACGTTTCAATGCCTATTACAGACACCTTCCTCAGGATAGACAAAACTATCTTTCTACTCTTTAAGGCTAGCGAGCTACATCCTAGGTCTTAGACTGTATCGTCACTCTATGATGTATAATAAGTTTGCCTATATTTTTGTGCAATCTGAGGCATTCATAAGAAACAAGAAAAATACTTTTACTAATATCAATTGACCAAACTTCGGCACTTAGTGGTTATCGACAACTACTAAGTGTCAAAGTTCGTTGCGTAGCCATGGATCATTCGCCAATCCGGCTCCTGCGGCGTTTTAGTACCTAACCAAGAGTAGACCTTACAGTGGGACCAATCAACGGGTTAACAAAAAAACCACTAAAGTGCACTATAGCTTAATTGTAAACATAGGTCCGTTTCTAGTACACAACTTGAATGTTCAACAAAATGCAAATTACGACGTTCTGGAAAAGTGCATCGGATTAGACGTCAGTACAAACATGAATTATGCGAAAGAATGGAACTGCAGTGTAACTACGAGATAGGTAGTTAGTAAGTACTATCAACGCCATATTAGTGGGTATACAGACAGCCACTCGATTTGCTTGAACCGAGCGTGGAACAGTCAAAGTTATTTCATTATTACATTGATATAAATATAGGTATCTATTAGTTCCAATTGTGTGAGAATTACAAATATTATTATATACCGAGGTATTTTCAGTATTTTGCGGACCCTTTTTAAAATCTTGTGAGAATTAGTGCGTATTAAGTCGAATCACAGATTAGTTTGGTGTCACAGACAAGCAGACGCCAAGTACTCGTAAATAGATAGCAATCTTACTAATATTATAAACGCGAAAGTTTGTATGTATGTATGTATGTGAATTTGTTACTCTTTCACGTAATGGATGGACGGGATCCACCCTGGATACCGGGAATAACACATAGACTACTTTTTATCCCGATATTAACGCAAGAACAAGACTTACGCGGATGAAACCGCGGGGCGCAGCTAGTTAACAATAAAATTGTCTCTATCTTTACTAAGTGCATGACCTTACAAGCGAAATTAGACCTTACGCTGGTCACCCAGTAAAGTAGCCTACTGTACGTGAAATAAGAAATTGTGTGAAGTTTTCTACAGTTACATTGCATTTCCGAATAGAAGCTTGTTACATTTTTAAAGAAAACTAACCCTGAATTATTTAGGTACCATCTGTACGCCCTTGCTTCTATTGCAGTCGGTTTAGTTAAAACTGAGAAGCTCATTGGTGAAGCTGCACCAGTTGATCTTGAATAGCCTTGCGGGTTGAGCAACGCCTGATGGGTGGCCGATAATTTGTGTGGGAACAAGACATTTTCTCGAGCTCCTTCGTGTTATGGAAGGCACGTTAGGCAGTTGGTTTCGGTTGTTATCTCTGATAGCAGTCGTTAGGTCAAGTTAGAGGCCTCAAAGTGACCTGAAAGCTCTATCAATTGGTAAGCCACACGAAAATGAAGAAGTTAAAACTGAGGTCAGAAGCGATGATTTTGAAATCAAAAACATTTCTGGAGATGTCTCCAGTGATTACAAAAACGTTTTTTACGATTTTCCTTTAATTACAAGCAATTCAATCTACAAAAATGTTCCGTAAAACCTATGCAGCTGCAATGCAATTTGTTTTATTACGAGTACAACAGACATACTCGTACATTTTGCGAACGTTGACTTCGGTCGCTCCATTAAATTGTTGTTCCTTTGCTGTTTGCTAAGATAGGATTACTTTAATCGTTTCTTTATTGGATAGGTCAGTGTACTACGTAGCAAATAAATTTTAACGAATTTATGTTTTGCCTTTGGCTTTTATTGGTTTAGTATATATGTCAAAAATGTATAAAAAAATGTTTATATAATTAAAACTGACTTCAAAGAGGACAGAAAATCTTCAACTACAGTGTCACCGACTTATCCGTGTTAATCTCGTATCGTATGTTAATCTGAAATTGGGCAATTTTACTGGATAGATCCAGATTATAGTGTGGTTTCCGGCTTCAGATTAAAGTACTGATAACATTGTGGCATTGTGTGTATATAGTTGAGGTTATTATGTACATTTTCCTTTTTAAATGAGGTTTTGAAATAATATTTTTAATTTTTTTTCTTGATACCTACCATGTAGCACTGTCTACATATTCTATCGTTACCCTAGCCCCTAGGTGACATTTTTATTAACCTCTCCTCTAACTATACGTATTGTGACTTGCTTGGCAAGCCTATACTCTAACCTATTTAAGACGCCATACGATTAATAATTTCCAAAATATCTTTCTTGTTCTGTGGTTTGAACTTACAACCCGATCACTATACAGAAACGCCACTTAAAATTCGAGAGCTACTTAAAGAAATGAGCAGTTTCAAAATTCAAAATTAGATTATGTATAAATGAGGTTTTTCAAAATTTGAGAGCTGCTTAATTGTTTAAGTATAACTGAAATTCAGAGCAGCGTTTCTATATTCGGCGCTAAACTACATGTGGATAACATATCTTAGTGTAACTAAATGTTAAGTAAACTACAGGTAAGTTAACTGCAGGTACATTTCAAGCTTTGTTAAGTGTTAAATAAGCAACGTCACAAGTGTTTCGATTAGTCCCTTTGTTAATATTTTAATGGTGATTTCAGACGCCACAATTATTTTTTTAGCGTTAAGTGACATTTTGTTTGGGTGAATGGAATTTATAAAAGAAATTCTTAAATGATATTTTTGTAACTGGACAGACATTGTCTTTGTTGTAATTTAGAGGAAAAAAGTAGCTAATGGTTCATTTTGATTGGTCGTTAGAAACAGTATCCAGGATCGAGAAAAAATATGGTTTTTTTAAAGAATGTTGTAGTGCATATATGCGGTAGCTTTCTTATTAGTCGCTTGGACCCGAAGGTAGAGTAGATTTTTGTTCAAATAATTGCTTCCGAATGCTACTTACCGACTTAAATTAGAGGATGTTTATTCGTTGCTACGTTACAAATACATTTTTAGTATCAAATTGTTGAGTTCCCAGAAATTTAATCTTACAATGTTAATCGAAATTGAAAATTGTTGAATTTCTACGTTGTTGACTCTATAACAACTAAGTTAACGACCAGTTAAAACGAGCTTTATTTTCAGTTTCGAATTCATTTCACCAAAACAAAAGGGTTGCACCCAAAGCAAACATGAAATAAAAAATGACAGGTTGTAATCACCAAGAAATTGTCTATGTCAATCTCGTCTCCGCTGCTGCCTTTACCAATTTCCTGTCAAAACGTTGAAAATTGTACATTTCTGTGGAACAGAATGTTTTTCTACTTCAGTTACTGTTCAATTGCCTCAATACTTATGCAGTAATAAACAAAATTTAGTTTAAAATTACGAAAATGAGAAGATACATTCTAGTTGTTTCAAACAAAACTAAAATTTATAGATTTAATTTATAGTAATTTACGCATCGTACTTGTAATTATTTAACTGCACAAAGTATATAAATTATTTATATGTTTAATGTATCTATATTTAGCACTAAATGAATTTTAGTTATGCACTTGTTACAGTTAAATTCAGCATCAATATTTTCTAAAATAGTAATTTTGCTTAAATTATATGAAAAGTAATCAAATCACGTAATGGTTTTAGAGAAAGTTATAATATAAATTATTACTCAGCCGAAAAATAATTTAAGAAAAAACATTTTAACGTTCCAAAGAGTCTTCAAAATCTAATTTATCTGCTAAAGTCTCAACGTGATTTTAATACGAAAATAATGTTTTCAAAAAGGAAAAACTCAACGACAAGGCTTCTTTTTAACTAATTAGGTTGTTTGATATTTTTACACTTTGCGAAAAAATCCAGTAAAGTAAACAATTTTGTTAAATACTTCAATCTGCGGTCTCGTGGAAAAATTCTACGAGTTACCGAGTTAATTTGTAAATGTAAAACTTACCTCAAATGTGTTGACGCATTGCATTTCAGCTTGAGACGAGGATCCGTACAACTTGAGTTCTTGAAATGCTCCCTGTATTATTGTTATGATTAACACTTTTATAAGAAAATACATGACGTTCGACAATTTTATCGACTGTGATGTGTGATGACTTATCATGCGATTAGAATAACCCTTCTTGCTTTATTGACAACTTTTGAAGGAACTGTACACAACTCTTTTAGACGCAGAATAACACTATTAATTAATAAATAATGGGAATTTTTTTATATAAAATTGTGAATTTTAACGATGTTTTTGTGCACTTGTAGCAGGATTCACATTGCAAAATGAATGTGCAAGCGCATCGAGCGTTTCAAACTGCGGATCGACGACGACGCACTAAAAATAAGAGCCTAAGATACGAACCAATATCAATAAACACTGGAAAGCATTGAAATGTCGCTTTGAAACGGTTAAAGTTATACTGGTTTTAAAGGTGTCTGTAGATAATTAAATCGGAATCGCATGAAGGAAATAATTTGAACCTTTTGTCGGCTTAAATGAAACTTTCTTACTATATTAGTTAGTTTGTTAGTGATGGATTATAATGTTATTATTTTAAAAATATGTTTTTATTTTAAAGGCTTATATTGTTATTATTTTACTTTCATTTGCCTATGTAGTAATTAAGTACTGGTGAAAATACAAAGATACCCAATGTAGAGTAAGTAAAATACTTAACTAAGTAACGTTTGTCTTTTACTCCAGAATCAAAAGTTACACAACTTAGTTATCTGCTAATCATAGTAAGTATATTATTTAGGAGAGAAATAGTAGAATTACTAATAGGTACAATAAATTAATGTTGATTTGTGTCAAGTAAAGATAAACAAACTCTTTAATTGAGTTTGATAACATTATATTCATGTTATCGTACGCAACAATACACAGAATTATATAAATTTTATATAATAGTTAGACATTTTATTGGAAACCGAATCTAAACAGTTTGCTACCGAGACCCCTTCAGTAAATATTGTATGTGAATAATTTCATAGCAAACTGTCCTACTGCTGATCGCGTAGGTACTGTCATCATCAAAAGTCGATGACCGTTGACCACATTCAGATTAACAAAATAGCTGTACATCATAATTGTGTCAAAACTCAAAACAGAACAGACATTCTGAAAGAAACTCTGTATATTCTCTTTTCTTTTTAAAATTTCTGTCGGGCTTTGACATACAACAATTAAATTATTTGAACAATATATTTTTAATGCTGACTGTACCAACAACAGCCCATACCGAGTACTTAAATAACACTTTCTATGGAACTTACAATATTAAACACAAGCGTAGGTACATTACATGGCACCTACAGAATTCCTCTCGTAGCTTCCAGTGGTTGCTTTTGTGCTGTCAATACGATAGGTATGCGATGAACAGAAATTTCAATGTAGGATATTGTCACCCTTGCCTGGGTGACTTATCCTATCCTATCCTACTAATATTATAAAGCTGAAAGTTTGTGTGAATGTGAATATGTGTGTTTGTTACTCAATCACGCGAAAAATACTGAACCGATTGCGATGAAACTTGAAATATAGGTAGCTGGATACCGGGAATAACACATAGGCTACTTTTTATCCCGATAATCCTGCGGGATCGGGACTTATGCGGGTGAAACCGCGGGGTACAGCTAGTTAACAATAAATACCGAAATTCTGGTTAAATTACAATAAAGCGTTATCCAATGCTTGACCTATGATAATCTGTATTAGTGGTTTATATTACCAAGACATTAATCAACGTATTATTGTAATACGATTTAGGTATATTACCCATTTTTTATTGATGGAAAGCAGTACCTTTAACCGTTACGTTTTGAAAACGTTTTGAAGGTGCATAAACCTATGAACGTAGGGATGGATGGTATTTAGCAAATATTTTTTTCTGGAAGACACATTTCAAAACCTATCTAAATATGTCAAATGATTGTAAAAATTGCTGAGAATCTTTATACAAAAATGTTTACAACGCCTTTACAACATTAAGAAACGGTGTTTGTTATTATTTCCGTATGGGTACCTCTCTCAATATAAATTATTTTATGACTAATAAATTGACTGCCTAAAATAAGTACCAAATATAATTAAGTCACAGATAATCTTAAATTATTTAATTACTTATTTAAAATTTCAGCTCAGGATGGCGCGATGGCGTCCAGAATTGAAATAGGTACAAATTATTCCAAACTCATTATTAACCCTTTAAAGCTTGGAGCATAAATTACGAGTCTAAGTTATAAATTAGAATTACTCCAATATTCCTTAGGATTTTAATGAATTATTGCCAAGTCATGGTCGTTTTATTTGCGATAACGGTACGTTTGCCTAATGACAGGCGACCAGTAACCGTTCACATTTTTTTTCACAAGAGATTTATATGGGGTAAACGAATTTTGGCTCTTTTGGTGTCGAGTAAAGGTGTCGAATGGGGATTGCGTAACGTAAATGGAATTGATCGCTTGAATTTTTAATCGTAAACTTTCAGCCCGACTGGAAATATGATTTTTCATACGTCTTTTTGATATTGGACATTTGTTTTTTTATCACGTTTAGAATTAAAATTTGGTTTGAATAAATTTAGAATGATAATTTTACTTTTTTGTCATATTAGGTATAAAAAAATAACCTTATAATTTTGTTGAATATTTCATTTACTTTACCTTAGTTTTATTAACTAAGGTTATTCATGAGAATTTAATGGTATTAACAATTACAATGAAATAAATATTAGTATAACTACTGGTTTCTGATATATATTTTTCTTGGGTTTTTGGTTTGATTCTTTAAATCCATTATTTTGATGCATGTATTATATTAAGCATGTTTATACCTACGATGTTATTAAAACCAAATAATTCGTTGAGTTTCAAATGCCTAGATTTTTCTAAAAACATAAGTAAAATATACAATAAATTATATCATTATCAACCTTTTAGCTGTAGGTATAGGAGCGGCGAAGCAGTAAAATGTGGAACAAGCCGACGCTCCATTTCAAAGACATGTGAATGCCATTAATTTTTATAGGTCACATAAGACTTTCCCATACTAATACTACCCGTCCAATAGAAATTGAACCATTTTTCTTTTAAAAGGCCACTGATAAAAAGGCCGATGTAATTTGGACGAGTAATAAGGCAGTAACTTTTAAGGATGGTCATTTTGGTAAGAAAACTATCGTTAAACTTGTGGTTAAACGTTGATGTTAGCTTTTAGCCTTTTTTAGGTGAATTATTGACGTGAAATTTTTATTAAAGTTTCATTAGTTAAGGAGAATTACTTATTTAAACTTTAAAGTCTTTTTGAAGTTGTTAAAGTCAACTAAAACCAAGAGGAATTGATGTTAGTCTATAATTATTATAAGTCCCGTTTTAAGAATATTTATTTTATACGACGGTAACAAGCATTATTTTAATTGGAGTTTTTTTTTAACATGATTTGTTATTTACTTAATAGAAATTAGAAAATAATTTAAATTAAAAAGCTCTATCAGAAACAAAACGGCTTCATAAATAATTCTTGTTCTAATTACTGTATCTTCTAAATGACCTGTCAAGGTCACTTAGAAGTGACACTAATAGGTTAAGGTTTTTTATTTTGTTTCTTAGAACAGATAGATTATTAATTGTTTATTAATAAAATTAAAAATAATACATGTCAAAATGCAAAGTCAAAAATTATTACAATGTCAAACTTAAAACTAACTTAAACCTAATCAAACAATCCGCCCCTAATTGTACCCGGAGCAAAGGTACCCATAACGCTGGCAGCATTGCCCCGCTGTATGGCAATCGCCAGCCTTTGCTCCAGGTACGAACCGGAGCGGGGGTCACCTGTTCTCTCCCGCAGTCTACGCCCTATCTCCCCCACCAGGTCCTTCGCCTCTGACCCCCAACAGCCCATGGTCTCCACCGCCAGAGTTTGGAATAAATACTGCGGCTCCATCGCTGCATATTTCTGACGCTTCAAGCTGGCAGCGCCCTCCGCCGCCGCCCCCGCCAAGAGGACGGTGCGACCCAGGTGGCAGGCCGCCAAAGTGCAGACGCACGTGGCATCCCATACGAGGCACCTGCCATTCTTCCAGGGTACCAAGGTCAACCCGTCCGGCCTCTTACCGTCCGTCCTTGATAAACCTGGTGGCTCGAGCACACAGGGGACATTAGCCGACACTAAGGCTCTCCGGACAACGTCGTTTAAGGCGTGGTGACGCGAAAACCTTCCCGCGCTGCGACGACAACTAAGTGCATGGAGACCGTCGCTTCCCACCATCGAGCCGCAGGTGCATCTATGGGGTTCACACACCTTGCAGCCCAGGCGGAGGGCCACTGCCACACGCAAAGAGTCGTCGTCGAGCAAAGTGCCCAGATGAGGCGAAGGCAATGCATGCAACCACGCTCCGGACTCTGGTTGTGCCACCGCACGGAGTCTGGCCAAGTCTGACCCCACCGCACCGTCCAAATTCCGCTTATGAACTTGTCTGGCTCCAATGTCATCCTACGACCGCTGTATTTGAGGAGACTCCGGGATGGACTCACCAGGGTAAAGAGCACGCCAGGCCGCAACCGCCTCGGGCACAAAAGGGATGCTCGCCTCGCCGCCATTGGAATTAAAAATTACAGCGACAAGGTCCGCAACCCCATGCGCAGAGGCAAGAAAGGCCGGCAAGCTCAAATCCCCAGCACGCCGTATCCCAAGGCCCCCGTAGCGGATTGGGAGAGCGGCCTGAGACCACTGCTCCTCGCTAAGAGATACATTGACAAGATACATAACAGATAGATTAATATAGATAATAATTTAGATTAATAAATTAACTAATTTATCTGTTTAAGGAGCTGACAGTGGCGCTAGCGTTTACAAAATTTAGTAAATCATACACTAATAATACTCATATGTACAACAACATTTTATAATTTATTTAAAGTGCGTTTAATGGACTGTAGTATAAACTGTAGTACGAAAGGAGGTTGTTCTAGCTAGACGTTTAGTCAAGCAACTTTTGTTCTATGACTTTTGGAAATTCAAACTCTATAGGATAAATTTTAGGTTACTTTTACTGAAAAACAGCTGTTCTTGAAAGTAAAGATAGTAGAATTATGATCAACTTTAGGTAAATGGCCTTTAACTATAGACAACAGCTTATTTTCGTATAACAAAAATGATTGCGTAGATTTCTAGAACAACCCCATTTTAGTTTTAACCTCCGTCCTTAAAAACGCTATTTATTAAGCCATATTTATAGATAAGTTTTACCACTTACTTTTACCTCTTGTGTCTTCCACTGGTTGTGAGTGTATTTCTCCGCGGTTGCTGTAGGCGGCGCGGGCGGTTCCTTGTCGAAGCTGCCTATGGTTGACATTACGGCCAAAGTGACACCCAATATCACAAGTAAAAGTAACAAACACACGCACAGTTTCGTCTTCCGAGACACTACCATAGCCATTTTTAATAGATTTTAAGAGTTATTTAAGTATATAATTTTTTTGTACGTAGGTTTGGTTCACTTTCTTGTAAAGTCTATATTCTAACTATGTTTCATATTTTTAAAACATGTGTGTCAGGATTTTATGACTCTTAATAAATAATTAAATTCGATGTTATTATGACGTTCTAATTTCGAACTTATCGGAAAAGGCGAAAGGGTCGTCGGCTACGATAATTATTGTTTTTTTTTTCCAAACGTTAAAACCATTGAACCGATTGCGATGAAACTTGGAATATAGGTAGCTGGAGACCTTGAATAACACATAGGCTACTTTTTGTTCCGATATTCCCTCGGGAACAGGACGTACCTTGAAACCACGGGGCGTAGCAGCAGTTAGTGTTGTTTAAGGCGGCGATAGTGATAATTATCGGTCCTAGTCCGATTGCATATAAATGAGCGAGATAGAATTGCGTGAAAAAATCTACAATTTCTCGTAAAATCAATCATTAACGAAGATTAAAATAATATTTTTATAAAATGCGATGAAGAGGTTCTAGGTATTGTATTTTCTAATATTATGAAGCCTATAAGAAAATATAGCGGTTAAGGATTTAGAAGAAAAATTGATTTATTTTGTAAAACAGGGGTAACTTTGTCAGTATAATAGTGGTATTTAAAGTTATTTTTTATTGTTTTTGAATGAATGAAGGGGACACTTCTTGTATCATGTACAATAACATAATATATTGTTTAAAATCTATTTGATAACGGTTATGAAGAAAACTATTCAATCGAAAGGGATTTCACATGAGTCGCGTCCACGTTTTGCGCCTTATGTTATTATGATGGCAATTATCAGAAGTTTGCTGTAATGATCGCCATCAGGCACTTATGTACTAAAATACGTGACTGATCTACTTTTAACGTACGTAATGTGTAATTCTATATCTACAAAATACTTTGTACTGACAGACTGATGGATAAACGCAAGCCTAAATGGTAATAAAGAATTGTTTCAAGAGAGTTTGTTATTTATAATGATGTAGACAGATATCCGTTAAGAAAGAGTTTTTCGAAAATCTACGGGATCTTTTGATATATTTTAAAATGTTTCCTACACTTGGTTCACTAAATTTTAAAGAAATGCTCTCCATAAATTCGCACCCAACGGGACTTGAACCTGCATCTTTGGAGAGATTGCATCCTTTTTCTTTTCTTCTCATCGAAAAACACTGGGCTCAGCAAGTAGGTATATTATTTGTAATAATATAATATACCTAATTGTTTAATTATAATAATATTATAATCTGATTTTTAATTATTTAAATAGGGCAAATATTTGCCACTATAAGTATCACCTTATGGTCAATGGCATGATGAACACAGATGCAAACTAGACGAACCTTTGATAAATAATTAAAAGTAAAATATAGTGCTCATTTCTCTCAGTCCGACTTTGTAAAGACCCAAAAACATCCCCCTTTATCGTTTAACAATATAACTAATGAAATAAAAGAAATTTCCCCCAAAATGTCAATCTTCCTTTGAACTTGCGTTTATTGAAAAGTTTCCCAAGAGGTTCCTTTTAATTCCCGATTCCTATGGTATTAGCGACGGAAATCGGTAAAGAGACGTCGAGGAGTCGACAAGAAACGTCTAAAACGACGTAGGTAGGTGATGGATTAACTCGCGATCGATTCTTGACGTTTAGACAGTTTGACGTCAAGTTTTGTTGTTACAGGCGAGTTTGTTAACATTTTGTTGTTTGGTGTATTTAATTAGGTATGGACAGCAGACAAGTTAATTTGTAGGCATTAACTTCACCACAGTATTAAAAATGAAAAATTAAAGGACCTTGATTGATATAGGATTTTAAACTAACATGGTTGTTAAACCAATTCGTTAGCCAGAGTAGCTGCCAGCCCTTTTGTCACCCGAAGCTAAAACTAATAATTTTGAAATTTGTTTATAAAAATCTAAAGCTTCGGTTCCCCACGGGCCCAAGGTCTCGATTGAAATCGGCAGAATTATGTATCCATTGCTAATAGAAACGTATTTCCGCCGCTTCGCAAATTCTGCCGATGCCGAAATAGCAATTCAAAGTGGCAATGCAGCAAGCCGCCAAAATGGGTGTCCCTACGTAACGTACCCTTTACGTAGGGACCCATTTTTGGATTATTAATTTTAATTAATTTTGTTGTTAAAAATATTACCTATATACAACGAGAAATGTCTTAATTTATCAAATCTTCCCCTGTGACAGCCCTCCGCCTGCCGGGCGAGCGCACTAACCTACACGGGAACACTGGTCGGGCAAAGTGTTTAGCGCGCTCGCGCGGCAAGCGAGGGCATTGGTTCGAATCCTGATGATTTTTTACTTTCTAAAACATTTCTAGTTAAATGCCTTGAGTCATAAACATAAGAAACATTAACGTGGTTGTGTTGACTACAAAATATATTTGTAGTAGGTACGTATAAAAAATCATGGTAAAAATTCTATTTCTAAATAATATTTACTAAATAATATTAATAATAATAATATTTATTGATCTGAATCTGTGATACCTAGGTACATACCAAACTACATTTAATAAAACAAAACAATATTCGTATTCGTAACCCGAGATGGAAAATCGAATCTGATTTGATGTTTCCATTTGAATAGTAGCCTGAACAGAACGAAGGTGTCTTTATTATAATAAAATAGCTCTTTCTTTGTGAATTTCAAATATCTTTCACAAACGAGATTCTACGAAACAAAAAAAGTGGCGCCATATAATTATTTTTAGATTACCCCCTGAACCTGTTGAAAATTATTTATTAAAATCAGTGATGTGTCATATAAAACAATTAAGTTGTTTAAGATGCGGTTTCACCCGCGTAAGCGCCGATCCCGATTTTTTTGATTTTCGATTTTTTAGGAAATTCGATTTTTTTAATAAGATGTTTCTCCTGACAATAAGAAACACAACAAAAAATAAATTTCGAAATCGGTCCAGCCGTTCACGCGTGATGCCGTGACCACGCAAAATAGGGATTCATTTTAATATTTTACTAGTTGCGCCCTGCGGTTTCACCCGCGTGAGTCCCGTTCCCGCGGGAATATCGGGATAAAAAGTATGTGGTAATTCAGGTCCCCAGCTACCTATATTCCAAGTTTCATCGCAATCGGTTCAGTAGTTTTTGTGTGAAAGAGTAACAACCTCACATACATACATACATACTTACATACAAACTTTCGCGTTTATAATATTAGTAAGAGTAAGAAGTAAGATATATAAGAATAAGAAGATGTTCAATAAGTGAAAGTTGACCAATATTAGAAGAGTACCTAATTAGGTATTGTGGTCATAAAGTGACCGCCTTGTTTGCTGAAGATGCAATTTGACGTCTCGATTTTGACGTATTTTGACATGCATTTCCCTTAAAATATTTGTACAGAGCATCATACTGATAAATTGGTATTTTGACGTTTAAAAAAGGTTACACAATTTTAGGGTTATTCAATTATTAAAGTGTTTAAATTACGTGGCCGTAAATTAACCCTTAGCCTTAAGAGTGGGAGTGGTTAGTGTATTAAAAGCTAGTTATAACAAACTTATTTCGGACCTATGTAATAGAAACATGTCTAACTGTAACATTTAAATGTAAATTGGACAATTTGAATTGGTAAACACGACCCACCAATCTAAAAGTTCAAACCTACTAATTGAGGTAGATACCTACACACTTATTGAAGAAAAGAAACCTTTAATTTAATTTCAAATGGCCACAATTTAATTTTATCATGTTATGTTATTTTACTTAAATACCGTAGGTCAAAAGCTAAAAGTATCAAACATACAACTGGTGACATTATTAAAATCTAGTTTTAGAAATGTATACACTGTTTTGGATAAATACGCCTGAACACTCTTCTCACCACTATACTTAAAGAAAAATACTCGAAAATAAGGTACTTAGTTTGTTGTAAAATAATTTCGAGGTGACGAGTCAATTGTACTTTTGTAAGTTTTAGTTAGGGCTAAAAGTACCAGAACAATAGTGCATGTCAAAATTATCTTACGCGGATTTATATACTATATTTCAAGCTTAATTTAACACGTTATTGATGTCAAACACTTTCTCCTGGATCATTATACGAAAAGAAAGAAGGTTTTTGAATACTTTCCAAGAAAATACTCAGGTGTATTTATGTTATTTCAGCTTAATTTATCACGTGATTGATGTCATAATCTTGCGCACAAAACAACTGTTTTTTTAACGTTTTCGCGCAAAAATCACACACAGTTCCAGAATTCCACTACTCCCCGCTTGGTCTCCGAAAAGCAACTGAAATCTTTGGCATCAGCTGTTCAGTTCGATATCACTGGCGTCGTCTAGTCTCAGCATCTGACCTCGTTGTCTACAAGCCTAGTTAGGGGGAAATGGGAAAATGTAACGGACGGTCAATAAAATGCTGCTACCAGGGATTGGGTGGGGTGATTTGTTGGCAAAGAAGTTTGATTCTCAAGGCTTCTATGAATAACAAAAATCAAGGGTAACTTAAGTATCTTGAAACTCATTTAGAATTTTTTATTAGAATAAGCGCTTAGAATAAACAAAATTAAATTTAGATGTAATACTTACCTATCTAACCAAACACAAAAATATTGATATGACAAGTAGATAATATGTTAGGTTACCTTACCGTACCTTATGTAAATAAGAACTGTGGTTTAAGTCACACGAGACGCGCGATTGTCAATATACCAGTCGTATGAAAAAAAGCTAAAAACGAATTTAGAATGTCCTGCTCAAGACTTATAAGGTTTAGCTTCGCTAAGCGCTTGCGGTCAGTTAAGCACGGAAAGTATTTTTTTATTAGTCCATGGTATCCCACTTTTTGGCGTTTCTCTCCATGTGTCCCAACCTCTAATTGTCAAATGTACCTATATAGCTAGTCGATCGCAAATGTCATAAAGTATGCATATCTACCTATTATAAATACTAATAAATATAACGTGAAAAATCAAATAGAATTTAATCGAATGCAAACAATGACCCCACCATTGTTAAAAGACCTAAAATTTACCAATACACAGTCTTCAATCAGACATCTTGTCGCCTTTCCACTAAAGATGTAACCCCATTGAGAGTAACCAGTCCTTTCGCTCAATCATTGTCTTGTATTTCAGGATGGTAGTCGGCACCCTAATTTGTTTGAGGGTACACTGTACAGTCACTATTGTCACCAGTCAATCAGCCTAGCGGTACCGAGTAGGCAGTCTCTGTCCCTACGTGTGCGGGATACACAATTAGACTATCGAGTTACACTTCGTAGACCGGAGATGTTGGTACCTGTTTGTTTCTAATATGTCTGCTGGACTAACGTGTGACCTCGGTGGCTTTGAAACATTTGTGAGGTTTGTTGGGCATTTTGCTGAAATACATTTCCAGGACGTTACAGGCGCATTAAAGTCTTAAACTCAGTATCTATGTTTGTACTGTGTGTGGGTATGTATACAGTACATACTATGATATAATAATATGATACATAAAAAATATTAAGTATGGTAGACACTCAGAACTAGAAACAAATATTACCTAAAGCTAAGTTTGTATAAATACTTGTCCCCGGCGGGTATCGAGCCCCTAACCTTCTGCGTAACAGTCGGGTAGTTTGTAAATTAAAGTTTTGGCTTTCAACGAAATTTTCAATGGATATTTATTTTGTTGTAGTGAAATGATATTATTAATTTAATGCCTGATACGAGTATTATTAAAGAGAGGCTTTCTCGACCGAAGTCTGGCAGTACATTCAGTTTTGTGTCGTAAAAGACTCATGTCTAGGAATTGTCTTGGCTGGCTTGTGGTGTAGTCTTTTGTAGTATGCATTCCTGCTTAATCGTAGAGCTGCGGCGCCATTCTGTCTGGCTACGATTAAGGATTTATGGCATTTCCATTAGTTTTTTATTGTTCCGACAAATATAGTGGTCTACACAGGTCTTTAACCGGAGTTTTGGCGGGAACGCGTTGAGATGCGTTGCTGAATTTTTATTTTCGTGAAATGCTTGTTAATTGTTTAAATTGCGTTGACATATTAATCAATTTAGTTCCGTGAAAGTGTACAAGTGTAGTGAAGATGAAAACCAGTGCCAAAAATTGATTTTTGTGTTGTCTCGACACTCTCGACTAGACTTTTAAATATACGACGACTTTACTGTTTTATTGAAACAAATAACTAGCAAATAGTTTTAATACTTGACACTGGCTACTTTCCAAATGGCAATAATCGGTTCATGACCTCTCATGACAGCAGAAAACTAATAAAATTCACACTGTTTACTGCAAGAACTTAAAACAAACTTAGTTCACAAGGAACTTAAATACAAGCTCTAAAGAAAGTTAAAATTAAAACAAGTTATAATAAATGGTAGCGCAAAGAGAGAACAAAAATTTTAATTTAAAGAGCCGTTACCAAAAATGAGAGGTAAGTAAGGTAACTTAATAATTAGAGTAGATGACAAGGACACAATAAAGGTGCGACATTTAGAAGCGTGGGAAGAGTACTTATTTTTTTAAATAATTTGTCAAATAAAACAACAAAATGTTTTCTTTGTCTCATAATTAAATAAGACTTCACAGAGTTCTTCATGAGGCTCTCTGCAGACTGCCTGCAATTTTAATAATACATAAGCGTAAGCGCCAGCGCGTGCGTCTATAAGTATGGTAAAGTTATTGTTGTTTATGGCGATTCACATTTTCATGGTTTGTCTCTGTATTTTGCTTTCAAAATAAAGTCTTTACTCTGAATCTGAGTCTGTACTCAGTACCAAAGTCCAAAGTTAAGCATAGGGCCTGATCAAACTTTGGTTATTAAAATGACGATGAAGTCTATGGTATAGTCTGAGAATGTCGATGTTTTTAAATATGTGAAGAGCGGTGCGTATAGTATCTTATATACCGAATTTGTTAAATATCTTTAAATAGCGTACGAGTCGGACTCGACCACAAATGGTCCCGTACCATTATCACAAAAAAAAATCACATTTATTGAATGAAAGAACCAAATATTTCTTTATTCTGTTTTTAGTTTGGTTTTTTGAATATTTCAACTGCCTATTTATCACGATAAAGCACTTTATTTACCGGGTTTATCGCGTTTTACTCATGATTTTTAACCGACCGAGCTTTCGCTTACTTTACAGTTGGCTTTTTCATGGTTTTAGTTATCAAGGTTCATGAGATACAGCCAGGTCATAGACAGACGGTCAAACGTACACGTTTTTATTAATTAATATTTTACCCTTTGCGTTGAACCCTAAAAATGTGTTTGTGCTACAATCTCGAAGCTCTTAGCGTCAGCTAGTCTGCACTGGCGACCTCGTTATCTTAGGATTGCCGCAGTGAGGCCATGGAACGGAACTGGCGCGGCGTGAACAACGCACAATGATAGTTGGTTTTATACAGATACAGTATAAAACCAACAAGGCTTGAACTATTGGTATTAGACAACGGATACGCGTAAAATACAATTTACCCTTTTTGTCATACATTCAAAAAGCATATGTTTTGTCCGTAAAGTTAATGTCTAACTCCCTTACTTGTAAAATATCATTTACACATGACTAAGAAATTCCGAATTACTTTGCAAAACCCTCAATCATGTTTTAAACATGTGGCTCCCTTTATTGAGTGTGTTTTACTTCGTGGAAAATGTAATATTCTTTCAAAGAAACTTGAAAAGCCAATGTTACAATGTGGTCTAAGAAATACCTAAGTAAGTAACTAGTATTTGCTTTATAAGTAGGTACATTGTAACTAAAGAATGAAAAATAATGTGATTATCTCTTTCATATAAAAACAGTTCTATGAGTATCCTACTTCCTCATTCCATACTAATATTATCATCGTGAAAGTTTGCATGTAATTATGTTTATTACTCTTTCACACAAAAAAAACTGAATTTATTATGATGAAATTGCAATGTAGATTATGGGAGACCTAGAATAAGACGTTTTTATCTCGAAATTCCCGCGGAATCAGCAGACAGACGTGAAGTAGCGGGCGAGTTATATTAAGACACCTACTAATATAATTAGGTCATAATTTTCTCTATTAATTAAGGAATTCAACTAAAAATAATTTTAATATTAGTTTATATGTGACGGCCTCTGTGGCGCGTCGCACGACTGCAATGCAGAAGGTTGCAGGTCTGCGGCGGGTGTCTTTCTTTGTATAAAATGTAATGTATTTACAAAAGAAAAATAAATATAAGTAGTATATCCGTTGTCTAGTCACCGTCACATAGCTTAGTACCTTACCATGGGGCTAGATGGAGCTGTGTGTTGTTCACAGATATTTTTATATTTTTAATTGCCAAAAAAAGCGCTTTAAAAAGTAGAAACGAATTTCTCCTTTGGATTTTTGTAAGTCGATTGAAAATAGCTCATGTTTTTTATGTAAGTATAACCGCTGCTAGTTCATATTAAAAACAATCTTTTCTCTATTAACACGTGTAGATGTGTTAACACTATAGTTGCAACACTAATTCCTATGAACCCTCGTAAACAACTTCCGATCGGCGCTTAGCAAATATGAGTCGTATCGCTATTGTAATAAAGTTTAAAATAGATTGTTAAACGTTGATTTATTTCAGGATCTACTTTACGGCTTGTAAAGATATTATTATTATCTTACTTTGGTATTATGATTGCTGTTATAAAAATATTTTTTTCGGTTTATTTATATTCAATTGCTTAAGTATTACCTTATTTTTGTATTTAATGAATACAAGAAATTTAAATTGTTCTCATTTAACTTAACAGAACATAAACTACTTCCAATTTTTCGAATTTAGAACTGCCATTGGATAGTTAATAAACGTCATAATTAAAAAAAGGAACATATTGGTAGCCATTTCATAGGTTAACACATTAAAAGTTTTCGATTTAAAAAGTTCTGATTGCATTAAAAATAACAAAGCACTATACAGATACGTTCCGAATTCAATTTTTCGAATTTAGAACTGTCATTGAAATGCCAATAAAAGTTTCGTAGCCACGTGTAGCGTCCGGCGAGCTTAACTTCGTTTCGTAGCGCCGTCCGTAGCGGTGCGGCCAACGTCAGGTCAACGTCACGTCAGGCTGACGTCACGTCACGTCATCGAATGACAGCGCGATGACGTTTCCAAATGTCACTTTTATACTATTACTTATACGTTATCTTATGTATGACGTGCGCACCGCTCAACCCGCCGTTCTAGACTGAGATAGTCCACTCTCTTGCCAAAAATATTCGAGGATAAAAACACTATTGTACACAAACAAGGTGTATTACGTTAAGAGTTGCCGGAAGGTCGTAGATGGCTAAGGATTGATTACGTATTTGATTATGTTTAACTGGGACGTGAATAAAGTTGGCTCGTTTCGAAGAATCTTTTAGATGCCTTAACGTAGTTGATTTGAAGTTGAGATATTAACTTTGTCTGAATGGGGCTATGTTCAAAATGTGGAGTTCGCAAAATGAGTATAAAGGTAAACTTCGTGCAATGAAGACTTATCAAAAGATGTAATTCACATAAAAAACATTTCGTCAAAAGAGAACTTGGTGAAATTTAAATTTTGCAATAAGTGCACTTGTGGAATGCATCAAAGAAATAACACAATATAACCTTCAGTTTAAATATATTACAAAGACGATTGTGTCTGTATAAAATAATTTCATTATAGTTGTTGTTTAAACATGGGCAAATAGTATTTATGTTTAAACTTTTAATTTGTTCTAATAAAATAAATAAATAATTAAAAGTAAAGTACTCGTGGAATGTAAATTTACTTTCCTTGTATCTGCTATGCACCTATGTTTATAAAGTGTCTTATTCAAAGTTATTTATTTATTTACATAACAAATAATTCCTTACAGTATAAGTAAATCAACACGCACACTATTTCAAATCTCAAATACCTTTTAATATTTTCCAAAAAAAAGTAACAAAAAAGTTTAACGTGAAAGGGAGTTATTTGAATGGATTCTGGGAAGTTCACATTTTGCCAAAAAATTACGTGCCTTCCTAAATAAAATTGGGAAATCGTTGTTCATAATCATATTTTAGGTATTAATGATGTACATACCTCTAACGTCCTGATCAAACCTGGATCAAAGTAACTCAAAGTAAGAAAAAATGATAAAAAATACAGGTTGAAATATGAAGCGTCGAATAAATATGTTTTTTACGAATATTGACTGACAATACTCTAGCGTGAATGGTTACGAAACAAACTTATCAACTCAAGCGGCAAAAAATGGAACTAAAAATCTACATAGAATATGTACGTTTGTTTGTAGAAGCTAGCGCCATTCGAACCGCATACTAAACTTAGTTGTTTGTAAACCAATTTACCACAGAGGTGAGGGAATTGAATACACTGACAGAAGGGTAGATACATATAGTACATATTAGAATGATTAGAGCAAACATAACTCCCTTGACATATTGAAGTGTAAACAGATTCAATATTGATTTGGATTGACAAGAAATGTATGAATATTGCGTAGACAGAAGCTCATTGGTCTAGCTGCTCCTGTCGATCTTGAATGGTGATGCCGGTGAAGCAACGCTTTATAAGTAATTTGTTTGATTAGTGACCGAAAATGTGTGTGGCAAAACATATTTTTTTTTCATATGTGTTACGGTTTTAAACGCATTGTTTTATTCCGATCCGACGATTTAGAGCCTATTTCAGGCTCCTTTTTCAAGGTATTGCAGCAATATGAATAATAAAAACGACGCGATTAAAATCGTAAAATGAGTTTTATTTCAGAAACCAAACTCCTCGAAGACGGAGCAAAAGAAAAGACGAGACACTACTTGACAATAGATAACAGATTTATTATTCTAATAAACTTTTTAAATTCAAACGATTTGTTAACACAGTTATATTTTACCGGGTCCTAATCGCGTATTATTATTTATTTTCTTACCTCGACGCAAGGGTCTCGGTCGCGAAGGCACGCCACTTGACCAAGATCATTGTAACATGATCGAAACGTCGATGCAAGAAAATAAATAATAACACGTGATTAAGACCCGGTAAAATATAACTGTTTTAACAAATCGTTTGAATTTAGACCCGGTAAAATTTATATGCTTCTGTTTGTATCTACGTATCGCTCGCTGTAATTATTTACCTAAAGTCAAGTCAAATTTTTCCTGCTACTATTATGTAGGTAAAAGTGTGTGTGTAAGTAGGTAAGTAAATAGTATGTTTATTGTCACTCCTTCACGCAAAAACTACAGATCCGATGCTAATTAAACTTGGTAGGCTGGATTAACACACACGCTTCTGGCGTTGAAAAATGCTTAATTGATAAAAGAAACGCGATAACAACTGAAAATTGAGTTTAGTTTTATAACACATTGTTATTCCTAGTTTATTTTAATAGATGTCGTATTCAATTACATATTTACCCAGGTTTAAATCGTACGATTTTACTATATCCAGGGAAATAGTAATCTAATCATGTCTCCCAATCGTGTTAGTTCAAAAACTTCGTCGTGGGTATTTATTATCTCAACAATCCAACCTATTTTTATTAGTCGTTATCGGTACGTGTTAAGAGTTTAAATAACTACAAGGTTCCTCGAAACATCTGGACATAGCATTTTCTCGGTAACTCAATCAGCACGTTAACTAGATCAAAGTTTGTTTCAAGAAATCGATGGAACCGCTGAGTTCTCTGTTACTATCAATAAAAGAGAGTTTTCTCTGAAATATAAATGTTTGAGTGACTTATAGTAAAATAGATTGATTTTCTATCAAATACCTAATTTCATATTTTCAATGGCCGCGAGGTGACTGGAAGTAAAAATCACGCGATTTAGACGCGGGAAAATATGAAATTATGATTTTATATTGTTAAATTCAATTGTTAATCCATAATGATAATTTTGTTAATGATTTTACTATTAAGAGTTTTAACTGTCCCATATTTTTCCATTTAGAGAAATTGCATTGTGCACTTTTAGTTTTAGTTAGATTTTACTTTTTTTATTTAAAGTTTTGTTTGCTTTCACCGGGCTGTCATCTAGTAAGTATCTAGGTTTATATTTAAGCCATCATTTCTGACAAGTGTGTATGTAGTTATGTATGTGTGTGAAAACATGAAATTGGTTTTTTAGTAGTTTTTAAGCTGTTATGTATGTTTTCCTATGAAATAAAAATAAATAAATAGAATACGAGTCAGGTGAGAAAGGTCTCAATATCTAGTAGTAAGACCGACCCACCGTCACACTGCGTTGTCTTACTGCGGTGTAACGGCAAGGAAATTATTTTCATAACGGCCACACTTTTGGATGTTGATAAGTTCTAAATGATTGCACTAGGGTATATAACAACTCGTAGGTATTGCAAACAAAATCAATCGGTACAGAAACTATACTTTAATATCTCTCTAACGTTTTAACCAACTCTGTAACAATTCTTATATCAATTATTTTTTATAATTTTCAATTATATTTTCTTGAGTGAGTATCATCTCATGTCTCAATGTCTCAAAACTATTTTAGAAGAAAGATGTGACTTTCTTTTGAGACATTTTGACATTCTAGATGTCAGAGTGAACTTAAACAGTTCATAAATAGATAATGCTTTATTGTATTAAAACTTAAATTACATAAATATTAGAGAGAATAACTTAAACTTAGTGGGACTTATGAGCCGCCTTCCAAGCAACCAACAACCAATGTTACAAAACCTATCGATGTCGTACGAAAATAATTTCCTGACTGTTACACCAGTATTAGAAACTAGTGAGACGGTAAGTCGAACGCTCTAGTGGCCGCCTCGGGCGACTCTCCGTTTACCGGGTAGTGAATAAAGAAATGAGAATCCTGGATACATATATGTCCCTACAAATCCTACAATCTGCACACCCCTGTACGCATATATTATGTATTGGTATAAGCTTGTATATTACAGTATAGTAAAACTTGAAAATTTGAAAACTTGAATATTTGCAATTTTAACGTTTTTAGTTCCTAGATATTCTTATTGTCGCCTGAATTTAGAATTACTATAGAATTTTGCAGGACCTTTGTAGATAGACAAATAAGCTAGTGGCCAAATTATCACTTGTTTGTGTGTTTACTTAAAACCGCTGATTGAACCGTTTGCAATTATACTCAGCATGTAGATAGCTGCAGACTTGAAAATCCATATACCTAGGTAAAGTATTTTTAATCACTAAATTTCCAGAAATTCGAGATCATTTATTCAAACATTTGTTAAAAAAAATATTTCTATATAAATATGAATTTCTTGAATTTTAAATTAAATTAATCTCGGCCTACTCTAGATATTCACTTTTGTTGTCTGTACTATAAAGGGTGAACCATTTCAATGGCGAAAGTGCTGATTTTGACAAAAACTTAAATTGAATTTTTAGATTTTTGAAAAAAAATGAGTATCCTAGCCAAGAATCAAAGCTTGTCTTTTTGCAAAAAAAAAAAAACAAAAAATCGATACAATAATATAGGGTATATTATTGTATCGATTGATAGTATTACTTATCATTTTAGTGCCTTTTAAATCGTAAGCTATTCTAGGGTAACTAAAGCGGGGCCAAACGCGTCTTTAGTACCTATAAAGATTTTTCCTCTGAAAAATAGCAAAGATGCTCCCTCACCGCGAGCATTCCCGTGTAATGTAACGTTTAACAGTTTAGAACATTACATACAGCGCGCACCTTGTAATTATATAATGTGTAATATCATTAAACAGCTTAAAAGATCACTGCGTTTTATTTGTAATTGAATGTTACATTATACGTGAATGCTCATCAGACAGGCGGATAGTATTCTCTTGTAATGCTGAAAATCGAATATATAATGTTACATTACAAGTGAATGCTAGCAGTAAAAGAGCACCTTGACACAAACATTTTCGACATCAACGGATTTTGCATCAGAAGGAAAGTTAGCGCTAATAAAAAAAATGATATTAGCAATCTTGCTAATACAGTTTTTATTAGTAGCTTGTCTTTGTATCTACAAAGACAAGCTACTATTCAAAAGCTGCTCGTAACATCACTCTACGTTCCCAACAGATTTCTACAAATCCGTTCTCAGCAGATATATCAATGAAAATCCGTCCAAATCCCAACATTTGCTTCACACCGATGCAAAGGTCGGAAAACACAAAACAACAAAACAAATATCGCTACTGAATACGCCAAATTTAAAACGTTACGTTCATCATTTCAACAACATTTTCCACGTACCGGTATTGAAAATGTAACCATATAATTATAGTGGTAAGGTTTATGTTTCGGTAACTGTTGACTGTTTAAAATAACTTGTTTGTTTTGTAGGGTGCTATTATGATAGAGTGCGTCTGAGAGGTTACAGTGTTTATAACCTTTTGATGCATTGTAACAGACAAGAACAAGTGCAGTACAATTTTTTAGGCGTGCGTAGTGATGATTTCTAGGAGGGTTAATTAAGACATCTACAGCTTTTCGATTCTCTGGCACAGCCGGCGCGCGGGGCCATCTTTTTTTTGTTTTCTCAATATGTTGTCGCATGATGACATCTATCTATATACTTGGATAAATATTCCATCACATGATGTCCTAAAGTTACTAGTTTCGGAGATATAAACAATGAAGTTTTAAAAGGAAACTGTTTGAAAGTTGTACAAAACGTCATATTGCAGTTTTGGGCTCGTTTACAAATCGAAAGAAGACGTCACACCAAACAATCTTTACCTTCGAACTATGCTTCTAAACTAAACCGTCACGGAATAAAGTTTTTCAAGGGATATGATTGAGAACCGATTGGAATAAAACGTTTGCCACTCGAAAGAACCAGCCGAACAACACTTTTTGTTGTCGCATGAGGAATATATATATATATATATATTGATTGAGGAGATCTCATTAAATAGAAAACATTCCATCACTTGATGTCTTAAAGTAACTCGTTTTGAAGATATGGAGTTTTAAAAGAAAACTTTGAAAGTTCTATAAAATGTTATGTTACGGATGAATTTTAATATCAATCGAAAAATAATAAAAAACCAAACAAACTTTGCCTTCAAACTATGATTTCATCGTACGACAACTTATAAAAAAAAACAATAATACAACTCCAATAGCCACGGAACACAGCTACTTTTACAGTCGGGGCCCATTAAATATCTAGACCATCATTCTAACAATGGGTCCCGACTGTTAAAGTAGCTGTGTTTCGTGGCTACTGTTTTGTTTTTTTTTCTTTTAACTTTTTATTTAGTTTTTAAGCAGGTAGTTTTTTTTTAAATATCAATAAATTTGAAACTGTAAAAGAATTTTCGGAAACTTCCATAGAATCAGGACACATTATGTTAGTGAAACTGATACACAGAGTGAAACTGCTACACAGAGTGAAATTTAGGTATGTATATGAAATAAGTAGAAATAAAAGTTGCTACATAAAACAACCATGTATATTTATTCTTTTACGTATTTATTGAAATGTTCGGACAAGTGTAATGTTCTGAACGTTGACAGCCGATTCTGACTGTACCCTCGTCATTTCAGCAATGAATGATAGATTTTGGATGCAAAATTTTTGCGATTTCAGGAAATGGAAAATATTATTTCTTAAGATTTTTATGTGGATCCGACGAGTCCGAAAAATAGGTCATTACGTGATTTTTTTTAATAGGTCTAGCGAACGTTAATCCACGCGCCACGTAGTTTTAAGTCAATAGTCTCAAAGTCAATAATAATAGTCAGGGCGTGATTTTTTCTCACCAGCAGCGCTCCTACCTATCCTGTCACTTTTTTGTGGTAATCGTTTCTTTCGAATAGTCTCGGGTTTTCGGTGGAGGCTTTCCTTATGTTAGAGTTTTCAGGTTGCCATAAAGTCTTTAACTAGGAGAAGTTAGTCTAGGAGCTTTAGATAATGTTTTTACCACAAACATTATGTGTCATCCATGTACTAATGACGGCGTCTGGTGTTGCCTAACTCGTACGATAAGATTGAAGGGTCCAACTAACCCATCCAACAAGTTAGTTTATAATAAAGAGGCATATCATAAGTACCGATGTAGTCGAAGGTAAAGCGCTTATACCTATTAAAGATATGTCAAAGAACGGGTTCCATCCAACACATCTTCTTAGTGATGCCAAGCCTGTATGGCGTCTTTGACTGAATACCGGTAGCCGAAAAAACCCTGGGGGAGGCAACCAGATTTCCTGTAAGTACTTTAGATTTTCCATTCAAACAGTTATTATAAAGTCCTCCAAATAAATAATAATTCGTCTTACTGAACCTAACTTACTGGCCCTCATCCCGTCAATATACAAAGCCTTTGCTTTCAATTCGGGCATGCAGCCACATTACTGAGTGGCTCACCGCTTCAGGCCCAGCCTGCCACTTGCGAGCATTCATGTCAGCTACATATTTGACTAGCGCGCGGTTTCAATGACCTGTATGTGGGGTTAGGGGTACTATCTTGACTTGTATTTTTTGTGCTTTTGAAGTTTGAGATTAAGTACCAGATTGGATTTTTGAAGCTTAGGTTTTATAGCTGACTAGCAAAATCTTTTTGAAACAGGATTAGGATATATTCATAGGACTATTCAGAATTTCATGTCTCTACCCAGCGGTTACCCCAGAACTCTAACAGCGGTTTGGGGTCTGCATTGTACTTACTTCAGTCCTTCAGTCAATCACTTAGAACTTCGAATTTTGTAGATATACATAAGGTGAGTAGGTTGTTTTGGTCCCGCGCTACTATAATCGTTTGTCGTTTGTTTGTCGTCCATTTGTCGCTTAAAAAAATTGACTTTTAAAACCAGAGATAATTTTTATTTATTTGATTTTTTTTCGCTAAACGACGAAGCGGCGACTTCGCGACAACTTATAAGACATCATGGTAGAGCGGACTATCTGACCTGGGGGTAAATAATGAAATAATAATTGGAGAAATAATACAAATTTAACGAAAATTTAACTAAAGAAATTCATTGAGTGGTTTGGACGTTACGAGGGAATAAAGAATACTAATTTCAAATAGATAGGCGTGAGAAACTTAACTTTTTCCGTGCAGCCGGGTATTTGGGTAAAGATATTTGGGACAGTAAACTGAAGAGATTCTATTTTCTAAACATTGGAAAACCGGGACAGAGATGATTTTTTTCTAGTAAGTAAAGGCAATGCAGTGCTGCCAGTGTTAATCATTTTACAATGTGACCGATGGCAATAAAAAATGCGCTAGGTCAGCTAGTTAATCATAAAAATAATAGAATTGGTTTATATATTTACAAAAACACAGCGCACGGCTGACGTCGAGCCAACAGCGCATCTACGAGTACGCAACACATTTCGATGCTTAGCGACAATACCAATTATTCCACCGAGCGACGTTGGTTCTAGCGTTGTTGGTTCGAATCCCGCTCGAAGTCCGCCTTGCGCTGTATTTTTGTGGATACGTCGCCGGAAAACAACAAGAACAGATTTATTTCTCGTTTAGAATCCTACGAAAGTCTATAAATTTCATAGGAAATATTTCCTTTAGAACAGTTTTATGAACGCCTAGTGTTGGCTAAAGTATTTCCATTATACTTTTATTTTATTACTTGCTGCTCTCCGCGGTTTCACCCGCTAAGTCCTGTTCCCGCGGGAATATCGGGATAAAAAGTAGCCTATGTTTTAATCCAGGTCCCCAGCTACCTATATTCCAAGTTTCATCGCAATCGGTTCAGTAGTTTTTGCGTGAAAGAGTAACAACCTCACATACATACATACAAACTTTCGCGTTTATAATATTAGTAAGATTTTGTAATAATAAATAATAGTATGAAAGTTAAATGGAGATAAGACTTACCTACCTTATAATTGTCATAATAAAATTGACTTTTCACAAGATGTGCATAATATACCTACATAATATTTTTACCTAGCAACCTTCTCGTAACTTCAGAAAAAAATATATAATTCAAATTGAAATTGAAGTTCAAAAGCGTATGAATAATAAATTAAATGCAAATTTACTGGAGTAATAAAAGCACATCGCGTCTGGTCCAAAATTATATTTGAGATTCGAGAATAGGTAGATATAGGTATACAAAGTATATAGGTACATATAAATGTAGGTAGGTACTACAGAATTTGATTCAAGTTTGGATCATTCTGGTTCTGGTATGACGAATATGATTCATTTTTATAGTTGTCTTGTCACCGTAACAGTTACTTACCATTGGGCTAGATGGCGTTGTGTGATGTTCACAGAATTTATTTATTTGTTTTTTTTTTATTAACGACTACATAGTTATGTCTCGAAGTAGTACTCTATTAAACATGTAGCTCACGAAATCCACATAAACGTTATCATCGCCAAAACTTACAAAATCGCCTATATTTTCGCGGTTTTTTCGATTTTTGACTTAGTTAAGTTCGGCGCTTGGGTCACAAATTTGGATTATTCATTAAGCAAACATTATAAACAAGCCTGCAAAAAATCACCGCTACCGGATTTAAAGTATACGATCCCATACATTTGAACGATAATTTTACTGGACTAATAGGCATAATTCCAATGCCTTATTTAATAGTGAAAGCAAAAACATCATTGATATTGCCGTTGCCTTTTTTCAGGCAAAGGAAACAAACTAAGTATGTCTCTATCGCTTTTATTTACCTTCTAGTAAATACGTACACGATATTTTTTCCAACATCAGTACGTATTTCTTTTTAAGTCCTTTTAATCTTATTTCGACAATAGCCTTCCGCAAAACCTCACAGCTATATACCTAATATTGATTTTCTATATATAAATTGAAATTCCTAACTTTAGTAAATAAATCAATTGTTATTCATAAGGGTGTTAAATGGCCCGAAAATATTCAGGAACGAAACTGGTATTTGGGGTAAAATACGTTTAGTGTCGATACATACGTCGCTATAATTTGTAAAGCTTTTTGACCGTCGTTTTGCTCATTTTACTATCAAAGATCTGGAATTTGTATTTTAAAGAAGTATCATTGTATACTTTTTTTTTGGGTGCGATACGTGACTTCGGAGAGTTAGGTAGGTAAATTCAAATTTCGAATACAATTATCAGATGACTTTAAAGCCTCTAAAGCCTTTGTGTTTAGTGAAATTTGAACCTACAATCTCCCCTAAAGTGTGGATGGTAAGTTAAGTGTTGGTTACACTAAAATACTTAGTACTTATACTTAATAATATTTTTTGTTAGATGCTTTTACCAAGTTTCAACCATTATGCCAAACCAGCTTTGGAATAAATTAAAATAATATAAAATAATGTTATTTAAGAATTTGGCGATTTTGTATATTAAAACACAATATTTTCCGGGTTTTACTCGCGTTTTATTTAATTACGTCATTAGTATCAACGACCGAGCTTGCGTCAACTTTACAGTTGGCTTTGGTCGTTGATAACAATAACGTTATTGAATCAAACGCCAGTAAAACCCGGTAAATATTGTGTTTTAATATAAAATAATTTAATATTTCAATTTTCAATTTATACAAACTCGTAACTCCTAATTTTTTTTGCTTAATACTAACATTTATCAAATTAAGTAACCTTATCTTTTTATTAAACTGTCAATAGTTTTCATCTATTTTATTTGTAGGTACCTTGTGCATCTTTACTATTGAATATAATGAAACTGACGCAATACTTTAATATTTTGAACGAAATAAAATAAATAAATAATTACATATTTTTAAGATTAATTTGTTTTTGTTGATTATTTTGATTTAATTTTAAAATGTAATGCAAGTAATTTAGAATGCTAATAAAATTATAATTCAGTGCTGTATGAAAAATAATAGTAAATCAACTTTAACGGATAATAATATACTAGTTGTATTTATTATTCTTTTGTAAATATATACATATTGTACATAGAAAACAAATAATATAAGAAACGAAACAGAAAAACTGTTTCGTGAACGTTTTTGTGACAAGCTAATTATGGATAAATCTTTTTTCACTCTCCAAAGTTGAATCCCGTATGTTCACTCCATTGTTAACACAAACCTACGCGACAAAATTTTGTTTATCTATATCTTTAGCTTTGTTTAGAAAGGTATGCGATAAAACGGGACGCGTAGCTTTGCCCTCTACTAACAAGCACTTAAATAAAGGGACAAAATATTATACCTACTAGTTTAACTGAAAATATGGAAAAATGTTTATTTCTCTAGCTATTATTTAAAAAAAAGCTTCCATAAATTCTTAATTGGCGAAATTTGGGTCCGTGACTACTAGAAGCATTATTTTTCTTCAAAGACGGTATATTTCCTTGAGAGTGGGAAACTCTTTGAGAAATAATATTTTTAGATTCAATGGTCATACCTTTTTGTTAAATGTTGGTATCGGAACATTTTGAGTTTGGTGCTACAATAGCCAAATTGTGTTCTAAAAAAGTTTTAATTTCAGTATGTACGATATTTTACGAGAAATAATGTTTTTTTCGAGAAATCGACATTTTTATGAGACATCATCTTTTTTCACGCAATTCCATCTCGCTCATTTCTATGCCAACAGATAAGGACTAATAATAACCTTTCATCTATCGCCACGCCCCGTCTTAATGAAAAACCTCGTACTACGAGTACTGTATTAAGGTAAGAGGTACGGGATATAACTAATTCAAGTAACGGTAATACCTACTTTTGTGATTATTAATTCAAAAACAATTACGACTCTACCTACATTTCCATGCCAGCTTCGTATAGAATAATAATATGCTCAGGTAAATGGTTATTTAATAAGGAGATTAATGGTTTACGAAATTGTTCACCCATCAGGCTAATTATGGGCTTTGTTTACGTGCCATGTTGAGGTTGAGGTTGTGGCTGGTGAGTTGCACTTTTACCAAAATTATATTATACCTTTCAACTTACATTGCTTATTTCTTCTTATCTGAGCGATATTCCTGGTTGCATGCCTTTCGGGGCAACCCCTGCCCGGGGTTTGCTAAGTAGGCAGGACATCATACTGAAAATACATTTGGTAATATTTTACGGTAGGACGCCGGCCTAACACTAACCCACCTCGAAATCAAGAAAGTTATACGCCACGGCGCGGGGAGGACTCAAGTTTTGCTAATATTACCTTTTGCAAAACAATTCAATAACGCAAAAAGTATGTAAAATAACAAACAGGTAGAAAATAGAGGTACACGCGGAGTGAATAATATTAGGCGGAATAGGAAAAATATAGTGACAGTTTAAATTCTTAGGAGGTATAGGTATTTTTCTCTTAGGAGGTATAGGTATTTTTCTCGTTGCACACCGATCAGAAATCATAGTAAGGTTAGCTTGGCTTCCTAGTTAAGTGATCAACGTAAGAGCAACCTAAAAAATCCAAAACGACAACTTAAAATTATGCATCATTAAGACGCAGTTTAGCTCGCTTGTCCTTCTTAATTGGTCTTAACTCGAGGAAATCCAATTTCCTAATAATACTATAGTATGACCAGCATGGTAACTTTGCACTTGTGTAATGAGTACCGTAGCGGTTTATAGTGATTAACTGAATAACAAACTTTATAGCGAGTTATTTGTAGAGCACGAGTTAGTTTTAACTAGGTAGGTAGCATAAACTTCTACGTTCATAAGAAGTTGACTAAAAGAGTTGCCGTTCCTTAAAAATTAAAACTTAAATAGGTAGTCGATAAAATTGTCAGGAGATTCCTTAAACTAATCTTATAAAAAATTTAAGAACATAATATATTAATTAAATAACTGAGTTAGTTCCTTAAATAAAAGGGGGTTTCACCCAGTGAGATAATTAGTGATTTATTTTCGTTGCAATGTCCGACAGACAGAGGTTAATGCATAGACATGCCCTTTGCACAGCGACCCCTCTTTATTATGAGAATCAACTCAATTTCATACTACCATAAAATGCACTTAATTTTTAAGCCGGGCTGTGACTATCTATAGAAAATGAAAAAACTCTTTTTCACTCCTTAACAATATTCGATTCTTTTTGTTATGACCATTTAACATTTATACAAAAACAATAACTGGAATCGGTTTGTCTTATGGGGTGGAAAGGGGCTTTTCATTTTACACTCGTTGTATGGATAAATCGCACTGAGTCACCTCTCAAAAAGTTATCTTAAGCTATTACAGAAAAAAAACTACTCACATGAAACGCCCCACGAATCCTAGGTCCAGCCTGACCAACATACAGCGTAGACGCCGAATCAAATACCAACTCAGCCGGATTTCTCTTCACCATTACCGTGTCAAACTCATGACAGTTCAAAAACAAGGTCACATTCTCAGGCGTGACTCTCAACGCAAATCGGCTCCACTTCTTCGCAAACGAGGGAACCACGAAAGAAGCAATAGTTTGCGAAATCGCATAGATATTTGCATCAGTATACAGAAGAGATATGTTCATCAATCCAGGTCCAGATGGTATAAGCTGCACACCTAACTGTACAACTGTCTCCAAAGGATTGACCACAGAGAACAGAAATCCACCTTCTTTGTTGGCAGGTCTTACAGTGGCTGTTATGCTGAAATCGGCGTATAGCTTTTCTGGCATGAAAAGTCGGTATGGTGATTTGATGTCGGAACCAGGCATGAGCCCGTATGCTGGGAAACCGTCGAGGCCTTCGTCGAAGTATTGGGTTTTTGGATTGCTGAATGGAACTCCAATGGCGTGAAGTAGGTCGTATTCTGGAATGTCTGAAACAAAGTACAGAATAATAACAATTTTATTTAATGTCCTTGGTTTTTCTTATTTTTAATAAAAGATAAGTTAGATTTTATTCTGTTTTTGCGGCTTTGGTATGGAAATAAAACTTATTTTCCTACCTCGACAAATATTGAGTTTTTTTTTTTCAATAAAATTAGTTATCAACTTATCGTTATTGACTTAGGGGCGGAAAATGTGCCACTGGTTGTCTCCTTACTAATTAAGGGTTTTTGAATAATCAATTTTCTCCAAATTTACCTCAATCTTCATAAACATTTATCGTTAAAATTATTCCGTTCTAATAAAACAAAAAGATTTCTGATTTGAACGGAAGCCGGTCATATTTTCGAGCGGAAGTCATCAGATTTCATTTTTATATCGGAACGGTAAAACTATTTCTGCTCTCTTAAGCTTGAATTGCACTTATCTGAAGCTGAAGCAAGATGGTACGCGCTGTGGCTAATATTTTTTAAGGCTAGTTACAGACATCTGCAATATTAATAATAGGGGTTAAAGTATGAAATTGCCGTTTTATTGCAATAGGTTCTTTGAATTGACATAGAATCTTCATGGTTTGAGGTTTTCGAATGAAACTTTTTTCAAATGGTTTCTGTGATGTTCTTTTTTTAAAAAATGTGAAACATTTGAATATCGACTTTCAATTGTTTATGTTATTCAATTCAGACAAGAAAGATGGATACTGCGAAAATTCGAGTGATTTTTGAATACGAGTTCCGCGCCGGAACTAACGCGGCAGAAACAGCCCGCAATATCAATGCTGCGTTTGGAGAGGGGTCTACTAATGAACGCACCGTGCGATTTTGGTTTAAACGCTTTCGTGATGGAAATTTCGACTTAAAGAACGAGCCACGAGGAAGACCGCCCACACAGGTGAATAACGATGAATTAAGAGAGATAGTGGAAGCCGATCCTAGTCAAACTACCCAGGAATTAGCGGCATGGTTTAACGTTACCTTACCCACTTTATTGACTCACTTGCGTCAAATCAATAAAATAAAAAAATACGAAAAATGGGTGCCTCATGATTTGACTGATCTGCAGAAAGAAACGCGTGTTGAAACTTGTGTTGCCTTGTTGAACCGGTACAGAAATGAAGGAATATTGGATCGAATTGTAACATGTGATGAAAAGTGGATTCTTTATGATAACCGGAAAAGAAAAATGCAATGGCTGACCCCAGGTCAAATGCCACAACAGTGTCCTAAAGCAAAACTTACCAATAAAAAGGTAATGGTAACTGTTTGGTGGTCTCAGCATGGTGTTATTCACTATAGTTTTCTTCGATCTGGTCAAGCAATTACGGCAGATGTCTATTGTGCCGAACTCCGAACCATGTTGACAAAACTAGCAGTAAAACAGCCCCGACTCATGAATCGATCTTCACCATTATTGCTCCACGACAACGCGAGACCTCACACAGCACGAGAAACCATTTTGACCCTTCAGGAACTGCACTAAGAAACCATTCGTCATCCTCCGTATTCACCAGACCTTGCTCCAACGGACTACCATTTTTTTCGTGATTTGGACAATTATCTACGTGACAAGAAGTTTTCTTCCCAGGAGGCAGTACAAAATGCTTTCACACAGTTTGTGCAGTCTAGATCGTCGGAGTTCTATCGCAAAGGCATTAATAACCTTCCCATTAGATGGCAGCAATGTATAGATAATAATGGCAACTATTTTGATTAAATAAATTTGTTAAAAATTTAAAAAATAAACAATTAAGATTTTCAGTACAAATCGGCAATTTCATACTTTAACCCCTAATATAATAAATATTGTAGTACATTATACTTATCGCCATATCTAAAGCCGTGTTTTCATTACGGAACTAGTGTCGTGAAAGTTATATAGTCATCTTTGCAAAAAAAAATGCCTAGCACCAGCGATTTTTTGATAAAACTAATGTCGAGCAACTAATTTGTGATGTTGACTATAACTTTCGCGACACTACTTTCGTAGTGAAAACACAGCTTAAGTATAGGCTTGCAATAATAAGAATTATTCGTTATAAAGAAAACCTGGGATCACGGTACGCTTATGGCCATACCCACTGAAGTTAGATCTGTCAATATTTTGACACCTAACCTCCTTGGGATCCAGTGGTTTACCCGACACTGTGAGGGAAATCCTGGTCGAGGATCAAGAGATCCATTAGACCCTCTTGATCCCTTAGTCGCCTTTTACAATACCCAACGGGAAGAAAAAACATACAAAATACACCAAAATTAAATACTTATATCTAGAATAATTAGCAAAAAAAAAACGTTAGGTTTATAAAAAAGAGAAATCAGTAATTAATAATGAATTCTAGAATAAAATCCGTTTATAAATTCATGACCGCATCCGTAAGTGCAGCACAGCCTTAAATAAGTTTTTATTTTTAATTCAGTTGGCGTACTAATAGCAACTCACTGGCGGACACTCGCGCTGAGTGGTAATAACTCGGTTCGAACGTAAACGATTTTCAGCCGTTCTCTTTAAACGTCTGCACTAAGCCTTATTTTATTGACTTTACTGTAATTACGGTTTATAGACCAGTAGGGCTTACTAAATTGAAAATGTAACAAGCCATGGTTCCATAATATAAGTCTTGTATGCAACTTGCGCGGCAATCCGTCACATGGAGACATCACATCACACTTCAAATTTCATGCAACTACTCACAAGTAAAATCACTATTAAACAAGTACTTGTTCGCATATTTTGACCTGCAAATGTTTTTTTTACTTTTCATGAAATTTGGTATACCAACAAGTTTTATAAAAAAATTATGAGTGATTTTTGACTTGTGGGGTATTTCTTCCCACAAGAAGGGATAGGATTCTAGATATCTCAGTACTAATCTCCTGCTTTTTTATGGTGAATACTGTATGGTTCAATAATTTAATGCTCGCGAGGTCTACAGCTGTTCTAGTTATTATTTATTATTGTTATAGTTTTATTTATGCTCTATTTATTTTGTATATGAATGGGTAAGCCTACTCCGCCTAATGTTCCGGGCCCTATACGCAGCGCTATTAATATAGCACGGATTAAAAGTTGCTTGCGCTGTGTATATCATATAAAATTAGATGAAAAAGGCCAATTATTATTATTTTATATTCATTTTTTAACTTACATCAAACATAAAATATCTGTAATAACAAATACCTATTACTAATAAATAAACACAATTTAAGACCCATTTACAAAATGTCACGTCTCTAAAAATATTAGATTGCCAGGAGGGTTCCCTTGAGTTAGTAGTCTACGAGGAAAAAAGTCACGAAATAGTCAACTTGTTTCCTTAAAAACAAAAATATAAAACCTACAGTTACAACCCCTCACCACACGATACGTTTTGTACTGGACAATTAACGCGCAACCGTCTGCCTGCTTTGTACTAAATGGCGTTGTTAAAACGATTGCGGTATTCAGAATAGGGGTGCGAGCTTATCTCAGTGACGTAGTAGGAACCGGGTTATTAGGTGAAATTTACAGTTGTATTTTAGTGCAAAATTATTAAGGTGATTAGCTTTATGGGAGACCATTGTTTTGTTTGTTTTATTATTGTACGGTTTATGAAGACGTTTTGTTTATTTAATTGAGTCTAATAAAGGAGAAAATTGTACCTACTCTTTCTCCATAAATGTAGTCGACTGATTCTTCTCCATTTTTGAAGATCCTATGACAATACGTCCAGTATTAAGGGGCTATAGAGCTCCGACCCTTGGAAAGCGTACGTGGAGGCAAAACCAACTCGTAGAGATCCTAGGCCAATTTTACTCACTAACTAAGTGAAGTGGATATCAACCAAGCACTGTACTATTAAACGTAGTCAAAGTCAACCATCGGATCAGATATAATTAATTGAGAAATCTACACTGCGCCCCCTGGTCTCACCCGCGTAAGTCCCGTTCTCGCTGGATACTCGTAATCGGGATTAAAAGTGCCTATGTGTTATTCCAGGTCTCCAGCTACCTATATTCCAAGTTTCACCGCAATCGGTTCAGCGGTATTTACGTGATTGAGTATCAAACACACACACATACATACACACACACATTCTCACAAACTTTCAGCTTTATAATATTAGTAGGATTATATTTGATAAAATTGTCCCAATGCTTTGTAAAAGCCCTCCAACTCTTCCATTCATGTCTAATTTAGGGTTCAGTTCACTTTTTATGATAATTCAAAATCAAATGTGAAATAAAAACAGAGGGACAGATTTAGATATTATTATGGCATAAACATATTTGCTACTCTATCCGGGAAGCCAACAGTCGACTAAGTTTGTATGGGGAAAAGAGTAGGTGTTAAGTATTTAATCTTTGAATTTCAGCGGCACATTCTACAATTTTTTTTAATACAATAAGCAAGCGTTTGACCATTGTCTTACCTGAGGGTAATTAACGATAATGACGCTCATCTAGAACAAGAAAGACGACAGTGGAACACGATATGACTCGTTTTTCTTAGTGCCTACCTGTCCATTATCTGAACACGGACGATTAAAGAAAATCTTCCATTTTAGAACAAAAATATTTTTTTCCAAATACAAAGTAACTGTAGAAATATTTTTCAAAGAGAAATGCGTCATCACTAAGAGTGCAGTGGTTAGCGCACTCGCCCGGCAAGCACAGGTTCGAATCCTGTCACGGGAGAATTTTTAATGATGCATTTCTCCTTGTAAATATTTCTAGTAGAATGACTTGAGCAATATAAACTGAAATATATTGTAACATTGCTTACCATTTTGATATTTTGACGTACCATAAAGTCCGTCATTAGCCGAACTCAGTACACACGAAGTCAGAACCAGTAGGCAGATACATCTGAAACAACAAAAATAAAATATCATCATCATCATCAATAAAAAAATCATCATTTTTCATTAGCAAATTAAACGAAAATTATTGCCACCACATATTTTCAGGCAAAAGTTACCTAGACGAGATTGCTTTAAGGGATAAGACCGCCGATATGGTATGTATGTATAGTAAGGAATATTTCATGCACTATCAGTGCTCGGCAGTTTCACAAACAAGGATGTATTTTTGTAGTCGCTATAAAAAAAAAACTAATAACAAAATAAAATAAAGTTTTTGAGGGGGTTGTCGCGACGACGTCTGGTCGAGGCGACCGGTTATCCCAGTACCCGTAGTGTGAGTTTTTTCGTAAAAAAACGCGAACGTGATGGTTAAGTTAACGCGTATTTTGTATGGAAACTGGTAACTTCGATATCGTTCGCTAAGGGCGCTTTTTGAGTTTCCATACAAAATACGCGTTAACTTAACCTTCACGTACGCGGTTTTTTTACGAAAAAATTCACACTACGGGTTCCGAGCTGGCGGGTTCCTTTCTCAGCGAGTGAGTCTCGCTATATAGAGAGGGAATGCTGCCATCTTGGCAACTATGCCTCGTGAAGGCGTCGACGATGGCTTCTTCTTTTTTAGTTAAGTCTTTGTTTTTGTATTTTGTTTGTTTGTTTAAATTGTCGTTTGCTTTTTTATTGTAATATGTGTGAGTCGATTCTTAATAATATTTACAAAAATAATAATGTACCTAATATATATATAATCTAATAAAATTTTAATAGGGTACCATATAATTTGATATTTTGTGATATTGGTACGGGACCCTTCGTGCTCGAGTCTGATTCGCATTTTGCCGATTTTTAGTCGCTTCCGAGATTTCGATCCGTCTTTGACTGCAATTTAGAAATCAATAGCTCTGAATAAATGAGTCAGGACTCATGTCCGGATTTTGTCATGAAAACCAATCCGGGTATACAAAGTCGGTCTTATCCGGGGCAACCGAATTCCCAATTAGACCCATTTAGATGAATGTACGAGTGAAAAGAAAAAGTGTCCATTTGCAATTCAGATCGCGTTTCAAACGGTCCGCCTGAAGAGGGCCTTAATTGATACGAATATTGACGATTGGATTCACAGGTTTTTTACTCAACTAACTCGTCTTGAAATGGTTGAATTAGGTATACGTATTTTATAACAGCTTAGAAGACATAAACACCTTACAAAGTCCTCTTGCTATATACATCAAGGCATGTATATATAACTAGGTATACATAAATAAATAAATAAAATAAATAAATTCTGTGACCAAAACACAGTGCCTTGTGTGTAGGTCACAGAGCTAAGCTAAGCTTGTGTTACGGTGGCTAGACAACGGATATACTACTTATATTTATTTCTCTTTTGTAAATACATACATATTATACATAGATATACACTATAATGTCTCGACTATGCCGATTAACTTTTAAGCTTGTGTATTTGCTTTACATTGAATGAAAATTGATTGTAATTGTCGTTAGTTGTGTAAATAAAGTTGTCGACCTCTGTGCGGCACGGCGGGCGAAGCTCGGACTGCACCGCAGAAGATTGCGGGTTCGATTCCCGCCGGGAACAATCAATTCTTTCAGTCGAATTCATAGATCTAGTAAATACCAATGATGTGTCCTGTGAATGTATCAAATAAAAAATATGTACGCACCTTCTTCGATTTGAGCTTGAAGCAAGAGATTGACTAATGCCATTTTAAGTACCTAAGTGTGAAAAAAACAGCTGTCGAATATTAATGGGAGTTTTGGCGGGAATGCGTTGAGGAGATGTGTTGCTAAATTTTCATATTTGTGAAACTTAGTTCAAATGCGTGTAAATTGTTTAATTTCGGGGGCATATTAATCAATTTAGTTTCGTGAAGGTGTACAAGTGTAAATAAAAGTGAAAATCGGTGCAAAACATGGACTTTAGCTTAGTGTTGTCGCCAAAGCTCCGTGAACAAACATTGAAAAAAATGGCCCTCTTTCTACAATTATTCCCTCGACTTGACATTAACTAAGACGACTTGACTGTTTCGTTCAATGCAAATAACTTGCAAACATTGATAATACTTGACTGGCAAATGTCCGAATGGAAAAGCCATTTTATGAGGAAGGAGAATAACAATAATGTCAAGTTTGATAACCTTTCTTTAAAACAAGGAATTTCTATGACTAGGTACGTCTCTCTGCTGAATACGGATCTGATGTTAATAAATAATAGAAACGTCAAAATGATTCAAGTATTGTGGACAGAAAACGCCCCAGGAATTGACTTTAAATGTCAGATATAAGTGATTTATTGAAATGCATTGGTTGCGTTTGGAATATATCACTTGAATAACATTTTGTAACCGATTGAATCCACGTTGTTGGCGTCGTGTATGGGTAAACCATGCGATCGATGTATTGAACTCAACCTTACAGTTGTAAACAGTCACTGCGGTAACGCTACCTCAAACTCAACGACGTTTTTTACTTTCAAATCGTCATTCACCTACTTTATCAATAATACTACCTATACTTTAATAAATAAATAAATGAATATTGCACGACATTACACACAGCGCAATCTAGCCCCAAACGCACTATAGGTTTGTATGTACTATGGGTACTAGACAACGGATATATTACATAATATCCGTTGTCTGTAAATACGTACATAAAAGACACCTGGGTACCAGACCATCACCTCCAGTACCTTCTAATGCATAACACCTTAATTCTTAAATTCGACATTTTGATTTTTGAAATAGGTTTTTAATTGCATAAAGCCGTGTTTTCACTACGAAAGTGATGTCGCGAAAGTTATAGTCAACTTCACAAGTTGCTCGACACTAGTTTTATCAAAAAATCGCTGATGCTATGCATTTTTTTTGTAAAGATGACTATAACTTTCGCGACACATAGTTCCGTAATATAAACACGGTTTAACTTTTAGTCTATGTTCCAGCATATTCGACTCGACTTGGTACTTGATAAGGGTTGCTGACGATAGCATATTCCAGTCTATCTAGCACTGCTTAGTACATAACTGCCTTAACTTACAACTACAATTTTGTCACAGAGATTGCTGTGGATTCGCAAATGATATATACAAAAAAAATGATTTTGCTTAATTAAGGGTGTTAAATTGGGGATGAATTTCTGTATGAGAAGTAAATACATAAATTCTTACAAATGTAGTATTTCCGTTGTCTATTACCCATAGTACAAGCCTATTGATTCGTTTGGGGCTAGATTGCGATATGTGTAATGTCGTGCAATATTATTAATTTATTTACGGGCGAAGCCGCGGGCAGAAGCTAGTTTTCCATAATTCTGTACCTGTTTTGCAAACAGTTCCGTTGATCAATAGACTTAGTACTAAGATATAATCAAGTGATTATTTTATCTGAATAGAACATTGCTCAATTGCTTTAACTTACACATTAACTTACCTAATCAATATCTAAGTCCCTCCTACAGCTTGTTCGGAACGTGTGAACTAACGTATTCACCGATTATTCACAGTAATGTATAAACGCGTAGGCTTTGGTATTTCACAATCAAACCAGCATCTACTAATTATAATAATACTAGCTGCGCCCCCCGTTCCCGCGGGAATATCGGGATAAAAAGTAACCTATGTCTTATTCGAGGTCCCTAGCTACCTGTATTCCAAGTTTCATCGCAATCGGTTCAGAAGTTTTTGCGTGATAGAGTAAGAAAGTCATATACATACATCCAAAATATTGCGTTTAAAATATGAATAAGATGTACCTTGGTTAGAGTTATTAGTAGGTACAAAGCAAGAGGTCTGGATAGCTTCATATCTACCACAATAAACAACGCGATTTAAACCGAAAAATTGACAAGTGCGTACCTTGTTGGGCCACGCGCAGTCTATGGTTTGTAGTTTCCAATCTTTCCAATAACAGGAATTACAACCTGTGAAAATATTTACAACTAACACCTACCTAGTATGTAATATTCAATTTTTTTTTTCTTTTAATTACTCGTGAATTTGAAAAGACAGCTCAGCTTAGATAATTTTCCTTTTAACTTCATTATAATATATTATTGTAAAAAGAAATATGACGTATCCAAGTATAGCTATTTGGCTGTTACATCACATTACTCTAAAAACCAGCATTTTAAAGCTCAATATTTCGAAAAAGAAACCGTAAAAAGAAAAATGTTTTTTGAAAAATCCACAATGATCTTAAAATAACTATCTAACGATTCTCCACACGATGTGGTGAATAAGAAAAATAAACATCCCATTTTACATTACTAAAAAACGTTTATATTTTTTTATTGTACCGTTTTCTTGTCGTGATTAATAGGTATACTCATCCAAAATCACAGCTTCTTAGTACTAAAAGCGTCTCTGAGCTAAGCCACGGACAGACAGACAGACAGCAAGACAGACGAACATGACGAAACTATAAGGGTTTCTTTTCATGACTGCGAAACCCTAAAAACGAGTTAAATTTCGAAAATATGTCAGAAATTTTAAGTTGTTCAACAAAAGTTGTACGGGTGAGAGTTAGATTGAGTTTGTTTACTTGGCAGCTAGATCGGCTTTAGCATGGTCACTCTCTCGAATAATTTCTACTTTTCATACTCGTACTTACCATCATGGACATTCAATTTTACAATATTTGTTTATGACAGCCAGGTATCTAAATACGACAGCATGATTAATGTGAAAATGTCAAGAAATAATTATGAATCTCATAAACGAAAGTTTAACGCAACGATGAATGTAATTAGGTAACAGGTTAATAATAAAATAAACTATGGAATTAAAGATGCATTAAATCACCTTTAACGATTAATCTAAATAATAAATTAAGTAATATTGCAAGAAGACAGGCATTAAATTAATCGAAAGTTACGTATAAAGTTACTTAACTTTGTGAATTAACTAATTCTGGTTTTATTCTAGGGTTAAAGATAAGCAACTTCTTAGTACAGTCAGAAAACACTAGCGTTACAATGGCGGGACCAGGGTTTTTGTTAAATATCTTTTAAACTAAAGAGACCAATTTTTTTAACTGAGGTACCAGAATACGACTATTTACGTACCAGGTACCAGGTGCATATTTTAAAGGTTTTTTTGTCAATAGCGGTTCAGGCATTATTGATTATACTCCTTGATATCAATAAAGCTTTCAATGTGTTAGTTGTTAGAATAACCAAAAATCAAATTACCGTTATTGAAAAAAATTAAACTTTAAAATATGCTTAAGCCGTATTTTTACTGTACCTATTTGTAAGTACATAAATGCTCACAAAACAATTTACTAGTATTACATAGCTAGTTTCAATTCAAAATCCAAAACGGTTTTTCAAATTTACAAAAGTAAAGAAAAACTAATTAAAAACGGAGATAGGCAACCATTTAGCTATAATGATAAAAGGCTGCCGAATTAATCTATCTAAAATATAAGGTAGAGGTCACGTCATAGGTACACACTATCAAAATTTATAAATAATTTTTTCACTTGTTAAAAAAATTAACATTCCAAGGCACAATATCACTTTTTTGGCGTCAACATTATGTATACTCATTATTACTCATGCAAAATTTCAGCTTTTTAGTACCTACTAACCGTCTCAGAGCAAAGCCGCGGACGGACGGACTGACGAAACTATAAGGGTTTCTTGTAGACTATGAAACCCTTAACAGCGAATATACAATAGTCTCTATTAATCTGTTAAAAACAGGGAAAAAAATTGAACTGAATTTCATTCATCCTTTAGCACACTCAGGACTCGTCTTATCGATTCTCTCGCGATCTAAGTCGTCACCCGCGACAGAAGACACCTTTATCCCCTTGGTTAATAATCTACTAATACCTACCTAATATAAAAAAAAACATGTACATAATATACAAAAAAGTCATAATATTTTGCGTTACAATGTAATTCGAAAGTCGAAGTACACTGGTGATAAAAACAACTAGTTCTTCCGTCTCAAACAACCAATCTACCAAGTTTCCTCAAAATAAAAGTCTGGACCGAGCAAGAACCATTCAACGGTTAGAATTAATTGCGAGATGTACAAAAGTCGTCCGGTTCAATCCATCACCGTGCAACTTGAAGGAGGTTGGACAACGGTCTAATTTGGACAACTGTCAGTGTGGCATTTTCTATTAAGCGGTATTTATTGTTCATATAGATAGAATGATACAATTAAGTAAGGAATTTCTGCTGTCAAGTTTCCGTTTCGGATGTTTTGTTTCGGGTTTTCTTTTGTTACTTAATGTATTGTTCTTTTTTTGTTCTAAAGCGGAATTTACTTTACAAAACTAGTGGCATGGAATTTATAATCATTTTTACCAAAAAATGGTGTAGACCGCTGGGTCTAATGTGTAATATTTATTTATGTGATAAAATTGCAAGTATCTGTTGCGAGACTGCTTTTGTGAAATTGACTCTATATGACACTAGTTTCGTAACGTAGTTTAGGCTGAACTCAACCATTGTGAGCCCAAGAGCTGAAAAAGAACCTCTATTATTTTCTTTTCACCAGTCAGCGCATTTAGAAATGCTACAGCATAACTTAATTTTAAACCGTCAGGAATAATATTTTTTAATTTTTACTACGTATGGTTTTCCAAGTGTAATTTATGGTGACTGTAACACCAATTAAACAGAACAATAAAGTCACAAATTTTAAAGCTAACTTTAGTGACTAAAAATATACTTTTTTTGCCGTCGTCAATTTTCGTGATAAAAATTGACGTTGACGTTTAAACTGCACACTTTTACCTACTAGCTGCGCCCTGTGGTTTCTTTCGCGTAAGTCCCTATTCGCCCTATTCCTAAGCAATCCTACTAATATTATAAAGCTAAAAGTTTGTGAGTACAAACTTTTATCTTTTAATATGTATGTTTGTTACTCAATCACGCATAAACTACTGAACCGATTGCAATGAAACTTGGAATATAGTTAGCTAGATACCGGGAATAACACATAGGCTACTTTTTAACCCGATATTGTCCCGTCCCGTAACGGGACTTACACGGGTGACACCGTGGGGCTCAGCTATTATCGGAATAAAAAGTAGCCTTTGCTTTATCCAGGTCCCCCGCCATCTGTATACCAAGATTCATGGTAATTGATTCTGTAGTTTTTATTTTTGCGTGAAGGAGTAACAAACATGCAAAAACTACTTAAGCTTAGAATATAGGTAGCTGGTGACCAGCTGGTATACACAGGCTACTCTTTATCCCAATAGTCCAGCGGAATCGGGACTTACGCGAGGTAAAACCGCGGGGCGCAGCTAGTTTACAAATTACAGTAACTTAGATAAACACAAACTTTCTTATTTATGAAAATAATAATATTACATACTCATGTTTTGGCAGTCGATCTTAATTCGTTGCTCGAATGATACTCCCATTTTGACGACATTCGTCAAATAGATAAGAATTGTTTTAAATTAATTTATTGATACGAATAGGTCAGAGGTTTCTCGGAAAGTTATTTATTTGAGGGCACTTTGTAGTGTTGACACAAACAATTGTCATCTCTTTTTGGGTCAGTCGTATGAATCAGATATTATACGTTGTTTGCTTGTAATCTATTATTGACGTCTTCAGATTTTATGCATACTTTCCTTAATTAATTTTAACCGATATCAAAAAAATAAAAAATGTTTACCTAGGTATATGCCTAGATAGTTACCCTATCACGCAAACAATACAGAACCGATTGCGATTAAACTTGGATTATATGTAGCTGGAGACCTGGAATACACATAGGCTACTTTTTATGTCGATATTTCCGCAGGATCGGGACTTACGCGGGTGTAACCGCGGGGTGCAGCTAGTCTGTTAATACAAACCAAATTCCCTAACGCTAAAACATGACAAGAGCATGCCTAATGTTTGAAATCAATCAATATTATCTACACAGAAATTCATCTAAATAATTCAGGCTCCTATAACACACCCCATTCAACAATTTGAACTAGTTTGCTGTAAATCAATTGCGTTGAAGCCTACAATACCAGAGTATTACGCATCTAAGAGCGTGTGTTGCTTCAACTAGCGTGTACCTAGTGGGTATTATTAGAAACTAGCTGCGGCCCGTAGTTTCACCCGCGTAAGTCCCGTTCCCGCGATAATGACAAGATAAAAAGTACCCTATGTATTATTCCAGGTCTCTAACTATCTTGTTTTATCGCAATTGGTTCAGCGGTTTTTACATGATTGAGTAACAAACATGACACACATACTCACAATCTTTTAGCTTTCTAATAGTAGTAGGAAAGATTGAACGTAGCAAATGAACTAGGGGGTTATTTTTGTGGAATTCTATTAGAATTTAATTTTCTCAAACATGCTTGGAAATTCGAGCATTATTTTGACCACGAGATAAATCGAACTTGCTGTACTAGTCAAGCAGCAGCAGGCAATAGTTGTATGATTCCCGTAGTCCCGACATTAGGGCGAGTGAGGAACCGGTGGAGGTTTACCCACTAAAACTCCACGGTCGCTTGGTCGCCCTCAGGCCAGCAGGGAGCCTCACATAACCTCGCTGCTCCTCCCCCGAGGAGCGGCGGGATGATGGATAAGGAACATTTAAAAATAAAATAAATAAAGGCAATAGTTGTATGAAAATATCGTGTTTAGCGGCCAAATAAATTACTATGTAAAATCATATTTGTCGTGTAATTTAAAAATGGAACCATCTTCTACTCCACAAAATGGCGAAGAGGTAACTTATCAAAGGTTTAATTTAAATTTCGAACTGGCTTGCACATAGAGAGCTGCGTTTAGTGAAACATAATACAAATTTTAAGAATAGTACATTCAATAATTGTATTTTCAAATAAAAGTTCTGAGTTGTACTTCTTAGTTTGATTTCCGAGCCTTGGCCTTGGCATTGAACGACGTACCTACGTATGTGTGCCTCGGCTTCCCCTCGGCCCACATTCACACGTTCGTCCATCAATGCCTCTCTTGCCGGGCGCTGCAGTAATGTACTATATCATTACAATTGCAAACAATACCTACAATCAAAATGAAACCATAACTTTCAACTGACCTGCGATCGAAGCTTATGGACTCAGAAATGTATAGTTTTGTCTTAGGTTTCGCAATTTTGCATAATGAAACACAATATTTACCGGAATAAAACCCGGAAGTAAAACTCGGTTAATATTGTGTTTCATCAAAAATATTTTTTTTAATACTCAATAGACTATGCTAACATTAAAAAAAAATCGATGTCTGTTCGATTTTTAACCAATTTCCAAAAAAGGAGGAGGTTATAAATTCGAATGTTTTTTGTGTGAATCATCATCATCATCCGAGCGATGTTCCCGGTTGCCCTCTCGGGAGCCCGGGGTTCGCTTTCCTACTTTTGCGTCTTCACTTCGCACGATCTTCGGCAACGTTTTTTTTTGGGAGTATGTTACCAGATTTCTCCGCCGTACGAGGTGATTGTGATTATTTGTATTAAACAGTTATAGCTTCTAGTTGGTAGTTCAAGTTAAATTTGATGAACGCTTTAACCCCCTTACTTATAAACGCTCATTAATGCGCTGTATAACTATGCATCGTTTGTCTTTTACTGTCATATGAAGTTTCAAAGTTGACATACAGAAACAAACGTCACATAACTTAGTCATGTGAAAATAATATTTTATAAGTAAGGGCGTAAAATAAAAATGATGGGCAGAATAGCATTTTTTATAGTCTATGACCTGCACTATAATTCAACATAATTTTATTGGTCTAATCCTATGTAATCAATTCGAAGCTGGATAATGAGAACATTAACACAACACAAGTGTATGTAGCAAGAGGAGCTCTAGGCAGGATATATTGTATTGGCAATCACGGTTGATGTTGTTTGTTGAGTTCAAGAACTGGGCCAATAAGGTCGAATTAAGTGTTTGGTAATTTACTCGAGTTAGAGTACGAACTTTAGTATGTATTTGACAAATAAATGCACTTGATTTCACCCGCGTAAGTTTCGATACCGCAAGAATATCGTTATAAAAAGTAGTTTATGCGTAAATCTAGATATTCAGCTATGTGCTTACCGAGTTTCATTGCAATTGATTAGATAGTTTTTTGAGTGAAGAAGTAACAAACACGTATTTATAAACTTCACACTCAGAAACTTTCACCTTTTAACTTTTTATTATCGTCTAAGATTGACCACTTTTAAAACAATAGAAGTGAATTAACCAATCAAAGTCAAATTCGATAATAATGTTAGAAAAAGACATTTAAATTATACGTGTAACAACAAAACCTTCTTTGATATCTTTATTCCGTAACTAATGATGGCTAATAAACAGTAATTTAAGGTCAATCAGTTCTCGTATGTAGGTACCTACTTACACAATTCTCACACCTTTGTAGCTTCGGATTATGAAATTACCATCATTTGTGGTGATTGCTTTCGGTTTAGAGTTCACTTTCTCATCATCAGTGTAAGAAATATTAATGACTAGCTGCGCCCTGCGGTTTCACCCGCGTAAGTGCTGCTCCCAAAGGAATACTGTGTTATTCCAGGTCTTCAACTGTACCTATATTCCAAGTTTTATTGTAATAAAATTCAAGTACTTTTTCTCCGGTTTCAACACCCTAAATTCTTCTTTTTATTTTTTTTCCATCCAAAGGTTGCCTGGAAGATCAAGCGATAAAGTCGCCATCTAATTTAAGTTGTTTATTGTAATTATTCAATAAAAAATTAATCTATCTGAATTCCATTGCTAATCGGTAGGATGTATTTTCAGCCATCATGCAAACTTTAACATGCTCATCTAGAAAGATTTTAAGTTTTGAAATGAGTACTTATATAAAATGAAATTCAACGAAATTGAAACCATTTCTTGCATTATATGAACACAGGACAGGTTCTCGTAACAGTTTTCGTATGTTTGCATTATGAAATGGGATTCAGCTCACGATTGCGAAGTACGAAGGCAGACAGCGAGCGTTCATTACGACACATTTTGCAAATGTTTTTCTATGCACGTGTTTGAGACAATATCGTTTAATGTAATCATGTTATTTATTCTTAAACAGTACTAGAGTAAAAAACACGGGAAAAAGTATGATTGGCGATAATAAAACAGTGTCTATACTAATTTACTTATATTAACATCTCTTAATTCCAAAAGCAATTCCTGAATCAAATCCAATATATTGAATATTTAACGCAGTAAAGAATATGTCCGATGGGGAGTAAAAGTCCTCGAGTGACGTTCACAATGTCATGCAAAATGGAGTGTTGGAAGACCACCTACTCGGTGGACCGTCAACATTCTGGCGGTTGCGGGGAGTGGTTGTAAGGAGGTGGCTCGTAATCGCTGTTTGTGGCATCGTATGGGGGAGGCATATGTTCAGCAGTGGACGTTTAAAGACTGAAATGATGACGATGATGAAAGAATAGAATAGAATATGTATTCGAAAGAAAAAGAAGATAAAAAAAAAGTTTTTTTTTAATGAAGATAAGATAAATGATCAGAAGACCTGATCATTAAAAACTTTTCAAAATTAAGAGCTTAGTCTGGTTTCGAAACACGCCCATGTTCATTTTCAATGAGAAAAAACCACAAGAAACTCATTAGGGTTTTCTTATTTAGGATCATGTGTTACATTAATAATAATTCTTAAAATGCATGCAAATGTATGTATTAATACAATCTAACAATATTACCCATCAATTGAGTGACTTGGAATCAAAAAAACCTTATATACCTCGTTAGTTGAATTAGCTTAAATCGGCATCATGTAAATCCTTCTAATATAAATCCTAATAATATCCTACTAAAATTATAAATGTGAAAGTGTGTGTGTGTTTGGATGTTTTTACTCAATCACGTAAAAACTACTAAATTGATTGCGATGACATTTGGAATACAGGTAGCTGTTTCCAGGAATAACACATAGGCTACTTTTTATTCCGATATTCCCTCGGGAACGGGACTTATTTATTTTATTTTCTTTATTGACATGGAATCAACAGCTCTTACAAAACATTAGAAGCAACAAATAAATATAACTTATAGCCAATAACAGATTCCTAATTTTAATTTAATACAGTTAATATGGTTGTCGGAAGCAAGTGCTACGTTATCCGTGTATATTTTAAGAAAATATCTTGCAAAAAACATTTTATAAAACATTTACGCGCGTGAAACCGTGGAGCGCAGATAGTAATAAATAAATATGTTTTTCTTAATATATGTAGGTTGCTTTATCGATGTATTAGTTTACCTACATTATAAACTTTAATGTAATATACTACTTATTAAAATTAAAAACTAATTGAGTTATAAATTAATGTCAAGCGAACGAACCACTCCTTACCTCCATCCAGATTTCTGAACGTAAATAATGAACACACTTCTCATTTATTGGTGTGCTGTTAGTTCTAAATGTCAATTAAAATCAATACAGGGTTACGGGATATTAAGTTAACATTAAAACAATAACAAAAACACCATAAATGAGTTATGAACTTTTTGTTCTACGACTTTTTGGATTAAAAATCACAAAGAAACAGCATAGCCCCGAGTAAAACTAACTTCAAAATGATTGAAAACTAAAAAGTCGTAAAACAAAAGTTGTTATTTGTTGTATTTTTTTCCTTTATTTACGATACCTAGAGACAAAGAATATAGACAACGTTCTTATAAAAAAGAAGATTAGAGAAAAGGTAGTGAAGTTGCTTTACACTAAAGCATTTCAAACTCGGCTCTAACGGCCGAACTTCATCAGCACCAAATTCAGTTTTTGTTAATATTTTTGTTTTTGTTATTTAGTTATTGTTATTTTTTAATTATCTTACCTCGACTTTTCGACCATGTTAAATTTATGAGTTTTAATCTAGTGAGTTTAAACAGTTTACAAATTCAATTTATTATTTAACTAGATGTGCCTCGCGGTTTCACCCCCGTAAGTCCCGATCCTGCGGGAATATCGGGATATAAAGTAGCCTATATATTATTCCCGGTATCCAACTACTTATATTCCAAGTTTCATCGCAATCGGATCTGTACTTTTTACGTGATTGAGTAACAAACACACATACATACATACATACAGACCCTCTCACAAACTTTCAGCTTTATAATATTAGTAGGATAGGATAGGATAGAATTAAATTACTCACACACCTTTTAAAAAGTCAAAACAAAATTCGAACGTTGTTATTTGAATACCTCACCATCTAAGGTAAGGTAGGTAGTAATCTAAGGTAAGAAGGTTTAGGTTTAGAAGTAGAGAAGTCATTATTAAATGGAGGTAAACTATTTTCCTATAACCCTGTATTTACAATACCTAAAGGTAATGCACGCAATACCAACAAACGATGGTTACCAATTACTGCAGATTGATTGACGTCCAACATCTGTACAAGTCACCTAGATCTTTGATATGAATGAAGCGCCATGCGACACGCGACATAATAAATATCAATAATTTGAGATCGTGGGCGGTTTCTAAGGAGATGTTATTGTGGAAAGTGGACATCTACCCCTCCTTTGGACAGGTTCGGACTGCCCTGAAACTGACAGTAATTGACAAGGAGACAAATCAGGTTGTCTCTTAGACTTTCTTCAGAAACTACCTACCTACTTATGATAATTCTTTTCGATTTATTAAATATCTAAAAATGAAACATATACCTAATCTGTCCTTTTTATTACAAACGTCAGATGAGCGTTAGATGAAACGAGATAAAGTGATCAAACACTACCTATCTCACCTGATGGTAAGTAATGAAGTGGTCTAAGATATAGCAAGCTCATTTCAAAGATAGGATTTAATAAGGCGGCAGTAGCGGATCCAAGGCCTCTCCTTTAGTAGCGGCACCGATCTACGAATCAGAACACAGATGAGACGCCGGACTTACTCGTATCTTTGATTTATTATCCTAATGTCATAAATTATGTTATTACTAACTGGGCCCCGCAGTTTCACCCGCGTAAGTCCCGTTCCCGAGGGAATATCGGAATAAAAAGTAGCCTATGTGTTATTCACGGTATCCAGCTACCTATATTCCAAGTTTCATCGTAATCGGTTCAGCGATTTTTACGTAATCACGTAAAATTTTTTACGTAGATTTTTACGTAATCACGTAAAAATCGTGAGTATGTGTGTTTGTTACTCAATCGAGTAACAAACACACATACTCACAAACTTTCAGCTTTATAATATTAATAGGACTACCTATATTAGTTTCGATGGTTCCGAAAGATAAAACTTAATTTTATTTTACAATTTATAGTTACCTACATAATGTACATTTTCTAAACGGAACAAATAAAGGCTTTTTTTTTTTTTTTATTTTTTTTTTATTTATTATATTAGTTTCAAGTAATTTATAATTTGTTTTGAATTCCCGGAATGTAACGCTCGTCGCATGTCACGTCATTGTGTTTCATAGATATCAAACATTTTATAAAACTAAGAACTTACCAAAACAAAGCAAACGAAAAACCCATTGCTTCATCTTACAAAAGAAATTAACGATCGCACAAAAGTAATTGAATCCAAGTGTGAACAGTTTAATCAAATTTAATAAAGAATGAGAAAATTATGCCCGCATGGATTGTACATTATTCAGGATTTTAGTGGTTATTCAAAGAAAAATGAGCTTTATTTTATAAAATTCTAAAGTCGAGGTATAAATCGTGCTTTAAAGTAATGAATAGTATGCGATTGAATAGCTTATTAGTAATTCAGTTATTGTATTAAACATTCAGTCGATTTTACGCTCAAACCTTTGAAATATTTATAGATGGCACGTTGATTTGTTGATAGCTCGATACCTTTATATAATGCAATGTGTTTTACAATATAACGATAAAGTTTAACATTTAACTTGTAAATGAATATACATGAGAAGGCTAATAGCATAGAACAGAATTGTTTATGTCGGATAATTTTTCACCAAATATTATTCAATGTTTACTTCATTACATAGTATAAATCAAAATCGCTTCCTGCTGGCTGGATGTTTGTATATATGCTTAGATCTTTAGAACTACGCAATGGATTTTCATCATCATCATCATCTCAGCCCTTAACCGTCCACTGCTGAACAAAGGCATCCCCATACGACGGCACAAACAGCGATCGCGAGCCACCTCCATCCAACGATTCCTCGCGACCGCCACAATGTCGTCGGTCCACCAAGTAAGTGGCAATGGATATGAATGCGGTTTTATTTAGTAAATAGAATGATTAAATAGGAAGGTTTATATGTATAACAAATCCTGATGTTCCCGCGTGATCGGGCGTTACGCAGGTGAAAACGTGGGTCGCAGCTAGTATTTTAATAAATAAAACACTCGAATTTCGGTAGTTAGGTAATACTTAAAACACATTGAATATGTTTTAATAATCAATCGGTTTTTTCATCCTAAATAATCTTAATAATATTAATTCCTGTTACGGAACAGACAGGCCACAATAAATTTTACCTCAGCTCAAAAACCCCTCAGTAATGTTGGTAATTTTGAAAGAAATCTCACGCAAAGGTTGTCTGGACGAGATCGCTTTTAGATATAAAATTCACCTTTATTGCAATTATGGGTATAAGTTTTTAACGTTATGTATTTTGTAAATTTTGATACAGTAAAAGTGTTTATCTAATCTTAATTTAAATAAAGCAAATAAACTATTCTGTAACGTTACATTGGTACAAGCGAATGATTGCTTGCTCCTGTTCGACGTAAAGATTATATCTGTATAACGAATGTAATTTAACACATGATCACAAAAAAAAACACATGAGTTTCTTGTTGCTTCTTCTCATCGTAGGGCGCGTTCCGAAGCCACACTAAAATTACTACATCTAAGACGTTATCCAAACGATCATGTGCATTTATTGTTGTACAAGAATCTAAAGGAAATAAACTATTTTGAGTTTTGAATTTCGAATGTTCCCGGTGAGGAAGCTCCTTTAAAAGTACCATGGAATATGTTTGAGACAACATCATCAGTACTAATACTAGAAGGCGATGCCTATTTAAGGCCCTTTATAACTCTAATAGCGTGACAGGGATAAAGCTAGCGAATTTCAGATGTGTAAGTGAAGGACGTAAGATGCGACTATGCAAAATTTGCGTAAAATTAAACAATTGCTAGTTTTGGGATAACTAAACTTTAATCTTTAAATTCAAAACATTCACTGCCTGTGTTGAGTAAGTTCAGTTTTTATACAAAGTTTTATTAGTTTTCGTACAATATTGACGGAGTAATATCACTTATTTGTACTATTTAGTGGTAAGTTTGGAATTTTTTTCTATCGATAAAATTTTCAGGAATCTTGTGTTCACGACATTCATAAACTTTAATTAATTTGGTTTCAAATATCTTTTGTAGTAATTCATCCTAGAAACATCAGTTCTACCATAATCGTTTGTCGCTGCTTTGTCGCCCCTTTGTCGCTCAAAAATTATAAGTTAATTTTAAATAAAAATGCCCTTTTTAAAAGCATAGATAATTTTATTTACTTTTTCAAACTTCTTTTTTATTTTTATTTTTTATTATCTGATGTGTTTTTAATTTTGGAACGACGACGGCACGGCGACTTCGTGACGACTTATAAGACATCATGGTAGGGCGGAATATCTCCACACAGCAAATTAAATTAACCGTATAATATACGACTTAACATAATATACGGCACTGCTGGCAAGCGAGTAGAGAATCTCCAATGAAAACCAAATTAAATCTGAATTTTAACCAGGCAGATGTACCTACTCAGAATTAACAAAAGTTTTCAATCAATGCGACAGTGTTTTCGAAATTTTACTTAATTTACTGTGCGATCGGGCGAATTATAAAGTTCATTGTGAAATCAGTGACGCGGTGAAGGATTGGCACGTCCGATTTAATTTTGTTCCGATGTACCTGGAATGTTAATGCAGTGGGTGACTTTTTACAATTTAGTGAAAACTTATTTTTGAATTTGAAATTAGAAATTAGGTCTTTCTTTTACAGACAATAGATGAGGTTTAATTTCTATCTGACCAGATAGTAAGGTCTAAGATGTAGCACGCTCTTCTCATTAGGAAGATAGCAGCAAGATATTGCCCGGCTTCTTTGTTACATATAATGGCCATTGGTTTCGAATCCCAGCCACGCATTAATTCCTTTTTTTAAGAAAAATATATGTGCGCTATTAACATCGCTCTTACGGTAAAGGAAAACATCGTGAGGAAACCCACGGCTTAAAATCATAGACAAAGGCCCAATAGTAAGGCTAATTGCGGGAACACAGTTAAAACTTATTTATCTTCTTAATGACCCTTACCATAATCCTCTTATTGCAGGCCCTAAATCGTTCAGCTAAAAAATATAGTAAAACAAATAGCAAAAAAAACATATAATAAAATAAATAATATAAAAAAAAATTGAATATTGTTTGTGGTTTTTAAAATAGGCGAAGATTTTTTATTACATTTTTATTTTATTAATAGGCTTGGTTCTCGCGCTATAAAAGGACGATACAATAACGAAAAAATCATGGTAGGGCAGAATATCATGTCTAAATTCATTCGATAAATATATTATATAACTTATAAACAGAATTCCAAATAGAATTTGTAAAAATAATATCACACATTTTTCTATGTAGGTCATAGGTAAATACTAATCAATCACTAATTACAAATGTTTACTTTCTTTTACAAATGTATTAACCTATTCATCCTACAAGACATGTTTAAAAATATTTAGAAAAGCAAAACACAAATAGACAATTCTAAAAAAATATACATTAAAAATAAATGTAGCGCTGTTTTTATTATAACAACTCATTATAATGCGCACCACTCTTGCATACAAACGTTTGAAAATAAGAAGAAAGGTACGGTACCGTGAGGTCCATTGTTCAAGAACCTCCTTTTGATTTCTTGGTCGATGCTTTGCTTACAAAATATAGGTAGGTAGAGCGATTCTCTAAATATAACTGTACAATTCACCAAGTTAGTGTACTGGTTAAGTTAAATTAATTTAATAGTTATGTTGCGAGCACGCTAAGTAGTTAGTTAAAACTCAACTAAGTCTATTGCGATACTCACTAATTATTACATAAATAAAATATAAACTAAAAGGTAAATGAACTTGTTGTTAGGCGTGCAGATGTAGGTCGCAAAATCAGCTAGTTTGTTGTACCTATGTCGTTTGAGACAGTACAATAACTTTTATTTCAAATAGTCGTTCGATTCAATTAAAATATTGATTCTAACGAAGTACGATAGGGAAAAAAATAATTTAGGGTCTGTGCATCAAGAGTGTGATTTAAAATAGATGAATATCGCATACATAGCCAAGCAACGTTTGATACATAGGTACATATCCAGAAAATGTACCGCGATGCGACTTGAAGTAGCTGCAATTATTGAAAGAGTATTTCAAGAATCAAAATATCGGCTGTAGGCCTTGTGATATTATGTACCTACTAGTACTAGAAGTAATGTCTCAAACAAGCGAAAAAAATATTAAAAAGCCGCTGCAGCGCTGGAAATGTTGTTACGTCTAATGTAAAAATGAGCTGCGGGCACTAAGTTGAAGTTTATAAATGACGATTAAAACTCCAAGAGTATGCGGTAACTTAACCGCATAGACTGTTTACAACTGTCTTTCTTCTGATGTCATATCTAATGTAAAAGTTGAGATCGATGAATATAGGTAGATTTATCACTAAGAAAAAGTTAAAGTTAGAGAATCGTCATTTTTCTTGTTATGAGAATTTGAATACGAATCGGCTCGTTTATTTTTATGCCGAAAATAATTATCGTCCCTGTAGGTAGGTATTGTTTTAGTACCAACACGCATTATTAGTCATTTATTTTTATGACCGTCTCACAATACAGTATTATTTTTATTGATGTTACATTGTACAGTGCAATCGATTTTTAAGGTTCCGTACCAAAGGGCAAAACATTACTCTTTTACTAAGACTCTGCTGTCCGTTCAACTGTCTGATTGTCACTCACCACACTGCATCTCATGAACCGTTATAGCTACACAGTTAAAAATTTCGCAAATGATTTTATTTTGATGTTGCAGCTTAGCAACAAATGCACGATAAAATATTCTAATCTTATTCATACAATTATCTTGATTTTTAACATAATTATCGTTAAATATCTCCAAACACGAATGGTTATAAATAGTAATCAGGGTAACAAGAATAAATCGTCTGCTTGCATTTCGAAATCTATTGCTTGCTGCTGACAAACGAATGCTTGTTTTGATATTCCTGTCATCACAGCTTTTTACAATGTTCTATCTAAATAATAGAAAAAAAAAATGTTTTGTATTGAAAAAAATACGATATTGGGTATTTTCTTACCATGGTCTCCTTATTGCAGGATTTAAGTCGTCCCGTTGTCGTTCAAAAAAATAAAGTAAATTTTAAATAACAAATACCCCGACTACTTTTTAAAACGACAGACAATTTAAAAAAAACTTTATTTTTTGAATATTTTTTTTTTAAATTATTTGATGTGTTTTTAATTTTTTTTTAGCTGAACGACAACGCGACAACTTCGCGACGACTTATAAGAACTCATGGTAGGGCACATTAACTTTTAACAAGTCGCAGGGTACTACTTTTTTTTAGGATTTCGTAGGCAACAAGGAACCATTTATAGTTTCGTCACATTCGTCTGCACGTCTGTCAAAATACTAAATACCTGTTACTTCGCATATTGCACGACATAGCACACAGCGCAATCTAGCCCCAAACTAAGCACTAGGCTTGTACTATGGGTACTAGACAACGGATATACTACATATCATGTTTTTTTTTGTAAATACATATTATACATAGAAATACACCCAGACCAGATACAAATATTTATTTTTAAGCATAAATATTTGCACCTGACGGTAATTGAACCCGCAGCCTTTTGCATTGTTGTCGGGCGTTAGCCCGACGCGCCACCGAGGCCGTCAAATTTATAGGTATAAATATTATACGAGTAGGTATACTCATGCGACATGTTGGTTGGTACCACAAGATGTAAAATCAATGAAAATTGACAATCAATATTTATTTTACAATTCATTAAGCGTTAATAATTTTCCGAGATTATTGTTTTCTTAAAAAAGCTCCTAAACTAAACAACCTTCGACTGAACATCTATAAGGCAGCCAAGATCTTTTCCTTAATTTATTCATTCGGCCCTTTCCCTAAGGACCGAATAAAAACTTGGCAACCCTAACGCTATCCACAGCTGACTCTAATTTGTAAGAACACTTCACACTGTCTAAGGAACATTGCACTCTTTAAGAACCCTGCATATTTGTTCAATGAACAGAAATACCCGGTCTAAAGAGAGCGTTGTTTTGAGAGAGATCGTCTTTTTGCACGAGATTGATGATGCTTTAAGGTTATTAAGTGGTGCTTTTGTATTGTTTTAAGTAGCCAGTTATTTATAGTACAGCTTGAATACCTCTTTTTAATAAAGTATTTTAAATCACAGGTATATTTGAATCATAGAATATCATATCACTTTGTTACTAAATTTCTGGCGCCATTAAAAAAAATAGTGGTATTGTTGCATTGACTATTTCGTATACGATTTCAAACTAATACGTTTGTTTTCTAATCGTAAATATCCCGTTAATTAATGACAATTATTGACTTCAATTCAAGTTACAGCTGTAAAACTAACAAAACAAAAGGCATTAAAATTTGAGATCCATTAAAATAGTAGTTTATGCACCGAGGTACTAAAGTCCTGTCTTATATAGCGGGCGTCATATTGAATCCAAAGCGTACGAAGGACTCTAGAGAGTTAACTCCCGAGCGCAGCGAGGGTGTTAAAAACTTAACTCCTGAGCGAAGCGAAGGAGTTATGTACCTAGAGTCCTGAGTGAAGCGTGGGATTCAAGCGCCCAAGATAAAGACAGACTTTAGTACCGAGGTGAATACTTTACTTTACACATCTACTGCGAGACAATAAAAGGGCTACAAAAATAAGCATATAACTAACAACAAAAAAATAGATTAATGCAACGTATATGAAATATATTGACAGCTCATTAACTAATTAATTGTAGCTAATTAAATTTAACAATGTAACATCAAAATGACGAAACCACACATCGGCCTTAGCTAATGAAAAAAAAAGTTGAGGCTTTATACCAACCAAAACTTTTTGCTTTACCCTTCCGTCTGTGAAAATAGAAAAAATTAGCCCAGTTTTTATTTTTTTTATGTGTTATGTCTAGGTGGCCAGTTCGAAATGGCCGTATGCTACCAGAACCTTAGTTCCAAATTTAAATTACTTTATGCCCTAGGTGCATAATGAGCACTTTATGCACCTAGGGAATAAAGAGTGGCATTATGTTAACCTTTTTGGTCAAATAAAGTAACTTTGTAGAGCAGTAGGTGTGTAAAAAACTTTATTTGATTGTTATTAAAAGAAAAACCATCGTCATATCGACTACATAGTTATTTCTTAATAATATCAACATTTGCAAACAACACAGCGAACTAAGCAAATGAGAACTAATTACGTACGTTTCCCACTCCCGCTAAATGTCCTGAACGTGCTTTGCGGATCATTTCAAATTTACCTATCACATCTGGACATAAGGACAGTTTTAAAACCACGCTAATTTCAACCGTAACACAAAGGAAAAGAGTTGTAGACTGTGAAACAGAAATACCATTTTCCGGTAGTTTCTATTACAAAGCATTAGAGCTTAAAAGCAATCTAGACTTTAATAATTTACACGCAAATCTGTGAAGGTAGTCTGGGAGCTGGTTGTTTGAATAGGTGACGTTGTTTGTGACAGTGTGGTACATGGAGTTACTTTAAGGTTAACAAAATTAATTGGGCTTAAAGCATACTTATTACTATATTGTTTTGATACAAATGTAAAATAGAACGATACAAATAAAATACCTAAGTATGATTGATACCAGTTGTTCCTATATGGCTATGTCTAGACAAGAGCAAATCGGAATTGCACACCCACGGTTTTGCAGATCTACCGCTCAAGTTCAAGTCGACGAAGTTGAACTTCCGCGGGAGGCTTAACAGTTAACTCTATGTCTAATCAAACATAAAAATCTAAATTTTTAGTGTGACTGCGTTATCTAGACAAGTGTGGAACAGACATGCACACTCAGGGTTCTATACATAGTGAATTGCAAAATTAATCATAGTTCTTTTTTTCCAGATTTTGCAGTGGTCGTCATAATTTATGTCCCCTTACCTTTACCCCCTTACTTCTAAACGATAGTTAACGGCAGTTTAACTATGTATCGTTTGTTTTTTACTGTGACATCCAGTTTCAAAGTTGACAGACAGAGACAAACGTTACATAACTTCATCTGTTAATCATCGTTTATAAGCAAGGGGGTTAAAGAGTATGAGGGAATATAATTACTTCAAAAGCTCATTATAAAATTACGTTTACGTACCTAATACTATAAAATTAATTTACATTTATAGCAAACGGAATCCGCAATAAAGACATAGGCAATAACAAAGATTTCCAATAAGCAATAAAGTGAAACAAATCGTCTCAAGACTGCCTATAAAATCACTGAAACGAAATATATCAAACAAAATAGTTTTTCCGATAATTTCTCCTTTCAGACCCAGTTTCTTTGTGGAACTGTCAAGAAGGAAGAAATGATGTAACCCGCAAATTTCACAGTAACATAACATGAAACAATGTAAACTGGAAAACAGTATTTACATGGACGGGTTTTTTTACGCACTTGGTAAACCAGTTTTGTTCGTATAGTGTTAGTGTTTTTAGATCGCCCTATGGGCCTCTGAACTTGACCTAACGACTGCTATAAAAAAATAACAACAACAACAATGATAACCTTAGATCATTTCATAACTTACTGTGAGGTGAGATAGTGGTCCAGCGCCCACCTAATGTTTATAAAAATTGAAAAATTAAGTGCAATTACACACAAATTACGCGGGTAACAACGTACATGTAAATTCAGCTAACATCTACAGATCCGATTTAAACATCTAAAGATACGACTTGATACGAGTTCCGTCTCCCTTCAGTTTGCATTGAACGCGCTCTTTGTGTTTTCACCTGGTATTGTTAGCGGGAGAAAGAAATCCTACTCGATTAATATATTGCAATGGAAGAGCTTTATTATGAGAATGTTTATGTTCCTTTCGTTATTTATAATAACTCTATGGTATTCAGAATTTTAAATTATTAATGTTGTTTATAAAGGCTGCACAACTATACTAGTGGCTTGAGCCGAATACAAAACCGCAACTCAAAGTTTTAGGGATACTTAATTAATTGAACAGCCTCTAAATAAATAAAAAACTGAGAATTTTTGAGTTTGAGAGTTGCTTAATGTATAGAACTCAATTCTTAGTAGCGTTTCAGGATTAGGCGTTAGTTTCCTATCACACTAGCGGTTTGCGAGCGGGTTACTTGTTTAGTGTTTTGAGTGAGTACGGGTGTGTGTTTGTTGCTCCTTCACACCAAAACTGCTCAACCGATTGCGATGAAATCGGTCGGTATGTGAATAGCTGGAGAACTAAAATATCACATAGGTTACGTTTTATTCTGACAATGCCAATAGATTAATTGATTGATTGATTAATACTTTATTGCAAAACACCACGATTAAATAATTACAATAATAAAAAAGAAATATAAACAACATGAAATTAGGTGGTACAATGCGAAGCGATCACTTCCAGGCAACCTTTGGATGGACAAGAAGCAAAGAAATCAGATCAGGTCTAATGAGGCATGTAAAACCGCGGGCGCTGCCAACTTTTATAGTATTTGATTATTTGTTTTGAAGGTGTAAAAAGTAAACGCAAGCTCGGCAAAAGATTGAGATCATTTTAACAAACTTCAACAAATCTGTAAAGCGTTCTTTATTCAAAATATTCGGTTCTCAGCATTATTTTTCACGGATAGCTATCCTAGCAACATTGCCATTGTCAGTTGATGGCTCCCACCTAATGGACTGTCAGAAACACACACCCATTGTTGCCTGTATAATGGCGACACATGAAATTACCTGTCCCTCACTACGACTCTTGTGACATGCCTATTATAAATTAATGTAAAACAATAGTACCGTGACTATCTGTTTGTTTGGGAAGATATTAGGGAAATATGAAGTCCCAATTAGTCATTCAATGAGGGAAAAGCTCATTGGCCTCCACCTACCGACCTTTAATGGTCGTGCGGGTTAAGCAACGCTTGGCGTGGTCACTACATGGATGGGTGACCCATAATTTGTGTAGCAGAAAATCACATTCTCGAGCTCCTCCGTGCTTTGGAAGGCACGTTAAGAAGTTGCGTCACGTTGGTAATATCTCTGGTAGCAGTCGTTAGGTCAAGTTAGAGGTCTTAGAGCGATATTAAAACTAACGCTAGGTGCATCCACACCACTACACGAAAAAAAAAAGTCACTATATTAGTATTAAGAATTACCGGGATAGATTTTTGTTCGGTTTTCGCGATGTTGGAATGAAATTAAACTCTTTTTTTGGATTTAATCAACTTAAGTAGGTTAATGAATTGAATTAGGTTTAAAATACGAAATATTGTTATACTCGTATTTGTTTCGTACGTCTACTATTTCACGTGAAAATTACCAAAAAAAATTCCATGACACTTTTATCGCGATAATTCCACTGGATAATGATTTACCACGGGAGAAACCGCCATGCACAGCAAGTATATGACATTTCCCAACTTCGAATATTAGAGACGTGCCGTGTCTCAAACGCTATAAGTTTAATCTAATAAGAGTTTTTGATACAAGTTTTTGTTATGTGTATGAACTTTGACGATATGGAATCGAAGTTTTGTGATAAATTGTAAATATTATCGTTTTTATTGCGAAACTTATATTGAATATTGTTGTTTTTCTTGGCGTTTTTTTTCAGTATCTATAATGCTTTGTCCTGACTGATGGGTTAACGTACAGCGTAAACCACTAATAGAACTGAAGTTTAGAGAGTCTGTTTTTCATAATAAATGACTGACACATCATAATTTAGTTTAAGTTGCAATATGCAAGTCAAGTTTTGAACTATAACTAAAAATTCCAGTTAGTTACATTGAAATCTAAAAATACGAATTTTCTAAAATATTAGGGGTTAAAGTATGAAATTGCCGATTTGTACTGAAAATCTTAATTGTTTATTTTTTAAATTTTTAACAAATTTATTTAATCAAAATAGTTGCCATTATTATCTATACATTGCTGCCATCTAATGGGAAGGTTATTAATGCCTTTGCGATAGAACTCCGACGATCTAGACTGCACAAACTGTGTGAAAGCATTTTGTACTGCCTCCTGGGAAGAAAACTTCTTGTAACGTAGATAATTGTCCAAATCACGAAAAAAATGGTAGTCCGTTGGAGCAAGGTCTGGTGAATACGGAGGATGACGAATGGTTTCTAAGTGCAGTTCCTGAAGGGTCAAAATGGTTTCTTGTACTGTGTGAGGTCTCGCGTTGTCGTGGAGCAATAATGGTGAAGATCGATTCATGAGTCGGGGCTGTTTTACTGCTAGTTTTGTCAACATGGTTCGGAGTTCGGCACAATAGACATCTGCCGTAATTACTTGACCAGATCGAAGAAAACTATAGTGAATAACACAATGCTGAGACCACCAAACAGTTACCATTACCTTTTTATTGGTAAGTTTTGCTTTAGGACACTGTTGTGGCATTTGACCTGGGGTCAGCCATTGCATTTTTCTTTTCCGGTTATCATAAAGAATTCACTTTTCATCACATGTTACAATTCGATCCAATATTCCTTCATTTCTGTACCGGTTCAACAAGGCAACACAAGTTTCAATACGCGTTTCTTTCTGCAGATCAGTCAAATCATGAGGCACCCATTTTTCGTATTTTTTTATTTTATTGATTTGACGCAAGTGAGTCAATAAAGTGGGTAAGGTAACGTTAAACCATGCCGCTAATTCCTGGGTAGTTTGACTAGGATCGGCTTCCACTATCTCTCTTAATTCATCGTTATTTACCTGTGTGGGCGGTCTTCCTCGTGGCTCGTTCTTTAAGTCGAAATTTCCATCACGCAAAATCGCACGGTGCGTTCATTAGTAGACCCCTCTCCAAACGCAGCATTGATATTGCGGGCTGTTTCTGCCGCGTTAGTTCCGCGTCGGAACTCGTATTCAAAAATCACTCGAATTTTCGCAGTATCCATCTTTCTTGTCTAAATTGAATAACAAAAACAATTGAAAGTCGATATTCAAATGTTTCACATTTTTTAAAAAAAGAATTTGAAAACATCACAGAAACCATTTAAAAAAAGTTTCATTCGAAAACCTCAAACCATGAAGATTCCATGTCAATTCAAAGAACCTATTGCAATAAAACGGCAATTTCATACTTTAACCCCTTTATTATTTACAACAATTTAAATAAATGTCTTGAAAAAAGATAAATGTTTCTCCCTGCAAACATGTATTTCAATATAGACACGCATCCCAACATGCAACTTAATACAACATAGATGACCTATTGTTGATACGAAACGTTGACAGTTCACAAAGGCCAATAATATAATATTAAATGCACAAACGTTCACAGAATTCGTGCTTTGATTTGTCATAGAAACTTCGTATATTTCAAGTAAGTTGCACAAAGTTTAGTGTTGGGAAACTATTATTATTTAATATTGATTTGTTGTTCTTTGATTTACTATAGTAGTTTATAAGTATGTATTTATGTGGGTTAAACTTGGAAATACCAGTTGTATTCAATTTAGGTAACCATTTTTGTATGAAAGTACCGAACGAACTAACAAAAAGCTTTTGATTTACACTTAAAAATAAATTCCTTTCATTCAATAATTTATAAGTATGTATTTCGACACAAGTAGTACTGAAACAAATAGTTTTGCAGATGAGGACTTAAAATAAATATGAGTTTACAACAATGTCAAACTTGTTTTTATTACAAGCTTTTATTTAACTTGTCCTGTAAGTTTGATTGTTAGTTAAAGACAAATCTTGCAAGTTGGATTTGATTTAGGTTTGAAAATAAATATGAGAATAATTTAGTTAATTTGAACTTAATTTCTTCTTTGGTTTTCGCGATTTTACCTAATAAAATCATGAATAAAGCGCGATTAAACTCGGTAAATAAAGTGTTTTATAACTTTAACTTGTTTTATGAAAAATAAATTTCAATGTATTAAGATTTACCGAAATGCAACGGAATTTCAATGTATTAGGAAATCACGTAGATATATTCAGCTTATTTTAATGTTAATATGCCATTTGTATAACCAATACTACACAAACATTCTCCAAACAAACAAATCCAACAAATTATAGATCAAATTATAGTCTTAAAATATTTCCTTGACTAGAACATTATTTTAAATCAATTACTCATTTATATTGAAGCTTGAACACAGTGAGTCACGATGATATAAATTAACCTTAATAAACCTAGTATCCACGTAATTAGGCATGATTTCAAAGCTGGGCTTAGATGAGAGATTTCTCTAAATAGTTTTATTATTTTGAGTCATCTTTAATGTATTTCTAACGGTTGGGGCGATGTTAAAATAAGATCGTTGTTTTGAAAACTATGGCAGAACAGGCGCCATTCATGGAGACATTAAGTACTGTTGAGATCAAAGACTCCATTTCAACTGACCTTAAAAAAGATTTACTTTCAGTTTCGCCTGATCGAATACAATAATTCATGTCATGTAGTGTATATACATGGATGGAAACGTTAATTCCCTGAGGTAATAAGATAAGTAGTAAGTAAGTACACACTCTTTTTTAACCTGGGTAAATCCAGGCAGAAAGGCAGGATGGAGTACAATCCCGTTGTATCTGGGTTATAATAAAAAGAGGCGGATGGCCTGACCGCATAGACTGAACAGACTTTTCTGTTTAGTCTTATCTTTTTTGTCTAAGGTTTTCGCGATTTTGCATAATTAATCACATTATTTACCGGATTCAAACTTAGGATAAGATAACTCAGACACCTTCTAGGTAGAATATAGCCGGAGAACTATACACTTAACATCTAATGTAAATTTGTAAACAACCTATATTCCTGAATAAATGATTATGATTATGATTTTGATGATTGATTTTTTTCGCGTTTTATTAAATAACGGCATTATTACAAAAGTGCCAAGCTTTCGCTAAATTTACAGTTAGCTTTTTCAAGGTTGAAAAAGCTAACTGAAAAAGCTAATTGTCTGATCTGTTTTTATTTCTTCGTATGGGGATTAACTTGTCTCACCACGGTCCAAACGCATGTGTCAATCGCGAGTAGTCTTCAGTGGCATTTTACTTCCTGGAGTGCCTTTGAGGAAGTCCTTGCCTTATAATGGGACAAAATAGCGGGCTAACATTATTAAATTAATTCTTAGGTGTGTAAATAACAGCTAAACATAAAGTTGGGTTAACACGCCCATAAGTTTAAATTTACGATTTAAAGATCATTTGGTTCGTATTAGTAAAGGTGTAAAACAACAATTACAATAGTAATAACAGTAAAATATATTTATTACCAATAATAACACGTTATACCATCATTTTAACCTTTTTCTTTTTGTAGCTTGACTGAGATCGTGCGTTTAAATAGTTGCAAATGTGCACCTATTTCAACGCAAATGTGCAGCTGTCACGGATTTATATTTGAACTTGCTAGCAATAGTACTTCGCAAATATCTCTATTCTGTTTATTAAAAACTTGCTCTTCAGATTACACGTTAATTTTGATGAAGACAACCGGCTTAGTGCAAGCGAAGCTTGCACAAGAAGGGTTCTGTACGATTGTCACAAAAACCCACCCCCTTAAACCCGCAACCTTCATGGTTGCAACCGGAGGTTCAACCATCGGGCCATAGAGATCGTCCTACTTTTGCTCTACCTTTTTCCGAGTAGTACTTGCCTACACTCTAAAGACCACTTAAAATTAATACATTACAGTATCACAAATCTATCATCACACTACTACAACAAAGAACTATTTTTATCAATTAAAAAGCAATAAATCGCTGCGCCCGCGCGGCGTACGCCGAGATTAGATTTTAAGGTGAAGCATTGAAAAACTAAAAACTCTTACAAGTTTAGACTAGGTTGCTAGCTCGAGTTGCGACGTCTAGTATTTTTCGTTTAATATGATATAAATATATTGCTAATTAGGCCTAAATTGTAGTATTGATTTGAAGTGCAAACTACTTTCAATCAATACAGGAAAACTTATAATCAAATATATCTCATTTCGTTAAATTAAAATTAAAATTGTTAAAACTATGTGGTTGTAAACAGTTGTTTTAAAAATTGATTTTTGTGTAGTAAAGTTAATTAATTGTTTAAAAAAAACTACAAAATTAAAAATTATGGATAAATTGAATACAAAAATATAGTTATCAAATGTTTTGTAATTACTGAGATTTTAAATATCCCAATCTACAAATTCGAATCATCCTCTTAAGCATTAATGGTTCTAATTACCGTCGGCAATATTAATAAAACTATTTCAAGACTTCAATGCAAATGGCAAAAATCAAAAGTCATCGACCTTTTCACTTATATGTTTATGTTCGAATTGTAAGCTCATAGTCTATGAGCTTACGTTGAAGTTTTATTTATATGAATAAGGTTTGTTAAAATCATCTAGGATTTAAAAAGTTTATAGAGATCTAATTTAAACGAATTTAAAGTTTCATCAAAACTACAAAATTATATTGCTATTATTTTACGCAAGCTCTTACACAATTGACTACAAACGAAAAAGTTAATAAAAAAATAAGTTAAAAGTTAATTTTGACATAAAAAACACAAATAGATTATGAAGTTTTATAGTCTTTCTCCTGCTTAATATGGTACAATATTAATTCGGCATTCTCATTCTTACATGAAATGAGATATTATGTACCTACTAGAGGTGAATTGATAATTTTTGAGTTAAGATGGGGCTAAGATGACGTTAAAATGCTAAAAGCGTCATTGAAATACACCCAGCATCTCTACTGGATACTTATCTGTTAAAATTTAAGCACGTAGGTCTAGTTTATATGGACTCACAGTTCAAACCGTATAGGCACAAGCTAGGTACAAGTGATAAATCGTGATGGATTTTTATTTTTACTTTAGCTGATCGTAAAAATATTAATAGTACCAACTAATTTAGTTGCATTACCGACGCAGATTAAAGTTTTAGTTTTAGTACTACGGCTTAAGAAGTCGACGTACGTTTTACAACGTCGTTATTTCTGAAAGTATTTTTGAAGTTTTATGTAAGTTATGTAACAGGTACTAGCTGCGCCGAGCCTAAGTCCGAATCCCGCGGGTTTATCGCCACCAAAGTATATAACGTATTAAACTAGGTTTCCAGTAATCTGCATACTAAAACTCATCTTCGGTTCAGCCAAAAACTAGGTATACAGTTTTTGGCTGCAGGAATGATATTTACTTTTTTACTACTTAAACATGAACTTATACGTTCATAACATTAGTAAGAGAGTATAGACAACCTGTGTAGTATAGCACTTTGGCTATTTTGACATCCCACAATTATGTATAATGTATATCGATTTTGCAAAAACCTGAACGTAGTCATGAACATTTAAAAATAGTCTACTCTTGACCGGGACCAAGTTAAGTAAATCTGAGAAATATAAAAAAAAAGAAACCAAGTTCAAATCGCAAAAACCTAAGAAAATAAATTGTATCGAAGATTACTTGTAATGATGGAGTGTCAGTAAGCCATAATAAGTATCAATTAAAATTAATTAATTTAAAATTAAAGGCCATTGAAGATCACCGATAAAAAGCAAACACGAACACTTTCGAGAGATTGCATACCGCTGATAACTAACACCTGAAATTCCTTGGCATAATATCAAAACTTACAAAACCCAAGCTTACCTACTAAACGTTAGTTTTCAGACGAATCAGGATGATGTTGATTTGAGATGATTTAACTTGATTAAACCTTAACTGTAACATTCCATTGGCGCCATCAATATTAAGGTATGTTTGTATACTCTTGGGAAATTACAGCTCCTTAGAACTACAAAATGCGTCTCAGGGTTAGGTCGTGAACAAAACGGATGGATACTGGACAGACGGACATGAAGAAACTATAATGGTTTCTTGTTGACCCTTGTCTCTTTTGCAAATAGAAAGAAAACGGGAAACATCTCTGTCTTTTTTAATTTTAATTTTAATATTCTTAGACTGTTTTGTTAACGTACAGAAGATCTGAGAATTATTTTTGTTAAAAATTAAATTGGATCTACAAATTCGGTCAATTAGAAGTTTTATTTCTTCCTTAATAATATGGATAACACATTTAAGAACAAAGTCGAATTATTTTTTTTCAGATAAAAAAACTAGGAAACTGCGACGCTACAAACAAACAGACTCAGATGCATAAACAAGTCGAACATCCCTAGAGTTCAGGTTAAAACAAAGAAAACAAGATTAAATAAATGAACGACATAAACCAGCTTTAACCAATAAACAATTATTTCATTCGTTTTCAATTGGTTTAATTTTCCATTTAAGTCCGTTTTAAGTCAAATGAATCGACTATTATCCGAGTGAAACAAAACAATAAGAAAATTTGTAATTTAAACTTTGTACAAACAATCACAAAGCCATCTGAAAAGGTTCAACACTCGAGATAGTCCGAGAGGCAGTAGTCAATAAAATGAAACATAACCAATATCACTTAGTCTGATTGTTCGAACTCCCCCTACAATAGATCTTTTGTTTAAAGTCGTAGAAGCCCTTAGTCCATTACGTGCAACATTTTCAAAGTTCCCAACTCACTGAATAGGGTTTCCAGTTAATTTCACTGCAAATAGAGTTCGCTCGAATTATCTTGGATTCCAAGTTTGTTGTTACAATTTGCATAATAATGTGATTGCAATTTGATTTAACGACCTACAATTATTTTGTTTATTACAAATTTTATTTCATTATTCAAATATGAACACGTTTTATGGTGAGTTGGGATGACAATAAAGGCGATTTTATTGTAAAAAATAATATTTTAAGTTAGTTGAAAACATAGGTATGCACTTTATGAAATGTAAATGGAATGCTTTTACCGTCAAACTGTACAATTCTATAGTTCTGTATTTTTTAATTAATTACTCAGCTGCAAATAAAAAGCGTTTTATTTGTGTTATGTATTTCTACCCGGCATAATATGATCTAAATATCACAGTTGGTATATTCGTAGCGCAGTTAGTTTAGTTGTGGCGCAATCGTAGGTAGGTATATACGTTGACTAGTACCCATAGTATAAGCTTAGGTCCTTCGGTTGCTGTGTGTAACGTTCTACAATATTTATACAGGTATTGAAATAATAAAAACTAGAATTAAGGTAATAAATTTTCATTGCAAATTTCTGATTGTGATTTCGTAACGGTAATGTAATTTATTTTTACAAAAACTTATTGTAAAATCGCGTTCAGACTGTAATATTTTAAAATCAATTAACAGACATACAAAAAAGAGAACTCGAAACTTTCGTGACAATTAAAAACTCATTTACAATAACCAAAAGCAATTGCTTAAAACTTTTTGCTAACAAACAATTTACTTGAAGGTAGAAGGTATTCCTTACGAAGCGAGATTATGCAACTTTTTTTTAAGTTTACGCTTGAGCTAAGTTTTTTTAATTTAAGAAATTAAAATTGAATTATCATTAGGGATTTAACGAGAACTCTTGGCAACATGACTAATTACAGTCGAATGATATTTAAGTTCGTATGAATTTGGTCATACGAACTACAAGAGTGGCTATGACCGGTGTTGGTCTAGTGGTAGATACCTCGACTTTCATTCCGACCGCATACCAATGTCTTTTTCTTCAAGAAAAAGTTATGTGTAATAACATCGCTCTTACGGCAAAGGAAAACATCGTGAGGAATCCGACACGCCTAGAACTCACCACGGTCTAAAGACATGGGACATTAGCCAATCCAAAGTAGGCTCCCGTGGCGTCTTACTGCCTAACCCCTCTAAGAGGAGGCCCTTGCCCTGCAGTGGGACCAACGGGCTGATATGTGATGGGTGTGATGACTTTGGTGATTTAGCTTATAATTTTTATTCACACATGACCCTAACTAGGCTATTATGACAGCACGAAAAACATTTTGTCGAATCGACAAAATGGTTCCGTCTGTATTTCTCGCCGTTTGTGAGATCGTATTAGAGCAGTGAAGGCTTTGACCACGCCTAGACACCAGCTACCTGACTATCTTTTCCCAAAGGGCAATCGTTCTTCTAGTGCAGCCGTATAGATGATGGGTGCAGTCCAGTTATACTAAAGATGAAACTCATGCTATTACGGTCTGTACCTTCTTTCATCATGACATGGCACATTCTTCTGCGAAACTCCAATAATGTGCTTGCAATTAATGGCCTTACATACAACACGGGAAGCCAAAGATCGTGCAAAGTGGAGACACAAAAGTAATTGTTTTCTTAAATATTTACTACCAAAAGTCGTACTTCGTGGATGGGTACTACTGAAACGCTTAGGGGGTTAGTGCCCCTAAGGTTCAGAAGGATAGAGCTAGGCTTAGGTGGCCTACCTGGGGAGGTCAGAACCTACCTATCGTTAGCTAAGTAAAAACACGTTATGACAATTACAAGGATTTATTTATGAAAATTGACTCTTACAATGCAACAGACTAGGTTGATAAAATGATTCTAAATGGAGATAGTGATACTAAATTAACAACAAGGACTCAAATTTAACAATGACTAAATTGACGTTAAATGACGTTAAATTTTAATTGCAATGTGGGTTCGATATGCGACCTGTGGTTCTTGCACTTAAATTCCCAAATCTACTTAGCTTCGAATCGGAGCATGCGCCGCTGCCGGACGTTGCCGGAAGAGCGGTGCCGAGGCCGGAACGCTGCGCCGCCGGAAGGACGCCGTGCGTACCGGAAGGTGAGGTCGGAGGTGCGGAGAACGTGCAGGTGAAGTGCCGGGGAAGGTGTGCAAGCCGGGGAAGGAAAAGTGCCATTTGACGTGGATCCAAATACGTAGAAATCCAGCTTAAAAATACGTTAAAATAAAATTGAACAGGAACACTAGGTACACATAAATGAAGAGAAAACTCACCGCTAGGTCACGCGGGCACTTTTCAAGAATAAATAACTTAAAGAAACTACATTTTCGTTCTTGTCAGAAGCTCAGATGTAAAAAGGAAGAAAAATGGCCGGACAGGCCCTTTTATCTCAATTTTCGAGTTGAAAAAAACCCAGTAAGACAGGTGGGGACCACACCTACCTAATGATTACGGTAATTCATAGACAAATATAAAATTTTCCAGCAAGTTTAGCAAGAAAGGATAATAAATTTTAGCTAATCCAGCCTATAAAAAAAATACTAAAGCTGGCAATAACCGAAATGTGAACTGAATGAACTGATTGGTAGTTTGTAAAGGAAAAAACGAAACGTCAAACTGACAATGTAAACAAAACTACGTATTTAATTAAATTGATCGTTTTATAATGAATTTATCTAGTAATTATGGTTAAAGTATGCCTACCGCGACAAAATAAATGTGAAGACTTGCCCGGTACAAGCAGCTGGCCAGAAGGAATGATAAAACAAAACAAAAAACCGTACAAAAGTTGTAGGTTATAATTGGGAATTTATGAAGGTTTTATTAGGAATTAAACGCTAGATCAATAAGCAATAGGTAAGGAACAAAAAGCAATTGTTACCCAAATAAAGGGACAAACCGTCAGTGACAACAATTAGCTCGAAATCATCTGTTTGTTAAAGTGTTTTTAGGTTAAAAAAAGTGAAGTTTAACAGTATTATTTTGAGAAAACAAATACTAAAAACGACCAAAATCGAGGGTCGTTACATACCCCCCTTTGTTGGGTACGATTTTACCTAAGGAAAATCGTAGTAAAAGACCTAACCTCATTCTAATCATTAACTAATCTACATCTATTCTACATTCATCATCTTTCAATACCCCTTTCACTGTCTTTCATAGACCTAACATACAGCCGATAAAGTTATAATAGAACTTGAATCCGCAACCTTACAAATTGAGTGTCTTGTTTAATATCCAAGTTACACTCGAGACATAGAAAAGCAAAATGATCAAATGTTACTGATAAGTGAAAGCTCATACAATCAACCAATGTTCCAGTTGTTTGATAAGACCTAATAAGGGAGGTGTTATCAAAATAAGAACAGGCGTCTTCATTAGTTCACGAGACTAATCAACCGGAACAAGATTAAAGCTAAGAACGTTGCCTTGCTTTAAAAAAAAGATTGACATAAGGCACGAGTACAATAACAGCAACTTAACTAAACAGTTTAAAGGTTAGTTGAGTATACTAAGTAGTGGTATACAAGGTATGCATTAGAGGTTAATAGTTAAATGAAGTTTATATGTTTCAAGTATATAGAAAGTAAATAAGAGTAAAATGGTAGATGCTCTTTTCTACCTTTTTTTTTTAAAAGTAAGTATAGCAGTATATTTTTTCATGTGTAGTAATAATATAAGTAGTTTTTTTTTTTTTTTTTATATTCTTTTTTATCTAAATATTTTCTCTTATTTTTTTTTTGTATATGAGTATTAAAATAAAGGTAGCAGCTGCTCTTTTCTGCTTTTTGTTTTTATTTAAATAGAGCTGGTTTTTTTTTTTTTTTTTTTTTTGAAAGGTAAGTAAAGGTTAAATTAACAACTTGTGTTAAATATGGAAATAAACTTTGAACTTTAAATTAAAAGTAAACCAGAATATAAGTATGTTGTTTTAACCTTAAAAGTATAACAACCATAGTAAGGTACCAGTTTCCCAATTAAGTAATCCCATCCGTAACACAACAGTTGCTTTAACGTTACCCTTTGCTCATAGGTGAGGGAAATGTGTTAAGCCAATCACCATTTCACTTAGATCCCTCTTAGGAGACTTTAGAGGTCCCTATTGTTAAAAACAGATAGCTATGAGTACTTGTCCAAAGCAGAGGTGCTCAATAGCGAGACTTGGTGATCTCTTGGTTGCAACATAGGCTAACCAGCAGGGCTTTAGTTTCACGAGAACCAAATGAAACGTACAACAGTGCATCAGATGATGGATCAAGTTATGTAGGTACTTGTTAAAAAAAATTAAAGTTGAATTTTAAATATGAAGTTATTTTTTAAAGTTCAAGGTTTTACAGAAAAAAAAATAGTTAAACCCTTTAGTAGGAAAATGTAAAAAGTTTCTGTTCACCTTTATAGGTGCAGTTAAAAATTAGTTACAAGTTATAAGAATTATGAGATTAATATCAGATTTATAGTCCAATTATTAATTAAAATTGAAACAAAAGGTTAGTAAAAGATTTTTTAAATATTAAGTTTTTGTAAGATATTTTTAAAATATAAATTGTAGGTAAAAATTTTAAAAATATAAATTTATTTTTGCCAAAAGACAATAGTTAACGGATGCGGTAATTAAAAATTTCATTTACAATAAGCAAAAGTATAACAAGTATGGTAGTAAGTTTACAAGATGTAGGTACAAATAGCACTGTGAGATACACTCATGCTAGAGAAGTTAAAACATTAATTGGTTGAAACAGCTTAGTTCAATCAATATAAAAATAGTTACATACAAGTAAAATTGAGCAGTCACTTCATCATTGATTTGATTCAAATGTATAATTTTCAGTTATAAGATATAAAATTGCGTTCAAGTTTGGTACCAAAAAAAATCACCTACCCCCAATGTAGTAAAAAAAAATCGTTTTTTGTAGGTAGTAAAAATTGTACAGTTTGTCAATTATAGAAGGTAGAACCTATCAGAATCGGTTAAGTTAAAAGCAAATAAAATATAATTACGTTAAGGCCCTAAGTGAGTTCTCTCTCTATTATGTAGTACAACCTGCAGCAGTAACAAATTTGGAGCAAAAAAAAAAATGCTGTAAAAAAAACACAAAAGAGAAAAAAAATTTGTGCAAGAACCACTAGTTAAATTTCCCGTTAGGCGCCACTGAAACGCTTAGGGGGTTAGTGCCCCTAAGGTTCAGAAGGATAGAGCTAGGCTTAGGTGGCCTACCTGGGGAGGTCAGAACCTACCTATCGTTAGCTAAGTAAAAACACGTTATGACAATTACAAGGATTTATTTATGAAAATTGACTCTTACAATGCAACAGACTAGGTTGATAAAATGATTCTAAATGGAGATAGTGATACTAAATTAACAACAAGGACTCAAATTTAACAATGACTAAATTGACGTTAAATGACGTTAAATTTTAATTGCAATGTGGGTTCGATATGCGACCTGTGGTTCTTGCACTTAAATTCCCAAATCTACTTAGCTTCGAATCGGAGCATGCGCCGCTGCCGGACGTTGCCGGAAGAGCGGTGCCGAGGCCGGAACGCTGCGCCGCCGGAAGGACGCCGTGCGTACCGGAAGGTGAGGTCGGAGGTGCGGAGAACGTGCAGGTGAAGTGCCGGGGAAGGTGTGCAAGCCGGGGAAGGAAAAGTGCCATTTGACGTGGATCCAAATACGTAGAAATCCAGCTTAAAAATACGTTAAAATAAAATTGAACAGGAACACTAGGTACACATAAATGAAGAGAAAACTCACCGCTAGGTCACGCGGGCACTTTTCAAGAATAAATAACTTAAAGAAACTACATTTTCGTTCTTGTCAGAAGCTCAGATGTAAAAAGGAAGAAAAATGGCCGGACAGGCCCTTTTATCTCAATTTTCGAGTTGAAAAAAACCCAGTAAGACAGGTGGGGACCACACCTACCTAATGATTACGGTAATTCATAGACAAATATAAAATTTTCCAGCAAGTTTAGCAAGAAAGGATAATAAATTTTAGCTAATCCAGCCTATAAAAAAAATACTAAAGCTGGCAATAACCGAAATGTGAACTGAATGAACTGATTGGTAGTTTGTAAAGGAAAAAACGAAACGTCAAACTGACAATGTAAACAAAACTACGTATTTAATTAAATTGATCGTTTTATAATGAATTTATCTAGTAATTATGGTTAAAGTATGCCTACCGCGACAAAATAAATGTGAAGACTTGCCCGGTACAAGCAGCTGGCCAGAAGGAATGATAAAACAAAACAAAAAACCGTACAAAAGTTGTAGGTTATAATTGGGAATTTATGAAGGTTTTATTAGGAATTAAACGCTAGATCAATAAGCAATAGGTAAGGAACAAAAAGCAATTGTTACCCAAATAAAGGGACAAACCGTCAGTGACAACAATTAGCTCGAAATCATCTGTTTGTTAAAGTGTTTTTAGGTTAAAAAAAGTGAAGTTTAACAGTATTATTTTGAGAAAACAAATACTAAAAACGACCAAAATCGAGGGTCGTTACACTACAATTCGTGAAGTACAAAATTTATCGGTAAATTTGTGTGCTAGTTACAGGCATGTATGCCATTGTTCGCGACGCGACGTTGTATTTACTCAGTCAGTGAAATGAAGCGAATACATCTGGGCTTGCGAACATTTCGGTATCATTTCTACAAACAAAATTTTATAGATGTCTAATTATACCGAGAGGGAATTATATGATTTTAAATTCACATGGTTGTTTTAACTTGTTTTTTCGAAGCTCAATATTTCGCCAGTAATTTTTTGCAAGTGACTTATTAAAAAAACTAGAGATCAGGGTAGGTAACATCTACAAAATCAAACACATTTTAACATAAAACTTTTACTACAAATATTTTTAAATAAACTTCAACCATGAAACTATGATGTACATTGCTATCCCGCCGTGTTCCTTTTTTAAATCAGTACGACACGCTATTACGCCGCGCGGTTAGGCAGTCAGTGTGAATTTAAAAAAAAGCATATTTTATACACCGGGGTGATAGTGTTATCACTAGGCTGTATGAGATTTATGTTCTTTGCCACTCAATATGTATTAAGATGTTATAAAACATATTTCAAACTGTACACCTATGACAACCCTCTGCTGATTAAAATAAAGCAAAATAATGCGGTTATAGTGTGGATTATGGATTATAACTTCACGATTTGCGGTTATAACTCACACATGTTCTATGAGCTGCTTTATAAATCTAAAAACCGGTGAAATTAGACCCACTTTACGAGCAAGTGTGTTGTTAAAACTTTTGATAACTGACCAGAAGGTTGTTTTATAGAATGCAAATCACTCAATGAAAAACAATATCGCAATAGTTTTAGAAACGGAAAGTCATAATGCGGGACGAAAATAAAGGAAAACATACTGAGGTAATAGTGAAAATGGAAGTAGGCTCAAATAGTCGTAGGCTTTAACGACTATTGTTGTTTCTTGCGACCTTCTAAAGTACGTCTTGGAAATCACAACACAACCAAAGAAACTGTAATGTTTTTGGAATGTAAATGCTTTGAGGAGAAAGTCAACAAAAGAATGTAATGTGACAGAAACCGATCGTCAACCCTTGAATAAAATTTCATTGTTCTTAGGTATAATGTACCATTTACACAGCGTCGATTTTCGATCTATTATACTAAGACGAATGGGGAAATATTAGATTTGCAGTCATTTTGCAAGTAAGTCAGTAAAAAATGGTATCTTGTGAACGTTAGACAGCACATCTAGCTCCATGATAACAATAGTTACCACAATTTCTTTGCAATTTCAAAGAGGCTTTTGACGTTGTAATCGTTATTCATCGACTTCATATTATCGTCCGCAGCAATACTCATTTGAATTTTACGATAGACGTGATAATATTGTCATCGCTGTAGCGACTTTTTATATTTATTTTGCATAATAGGATTATTATATAGATATAGTACTAGTAGGTATCTACATAATGATCTGCGTCATATCTAAAAGGCGGCTAAGTCAAAAAAGCAATTTTCAAGCTAGAGTAAAAAAAGAGATTTTTTAAATCATGCTAGTGATTTTCTATTTTTTTATGATACATTAAAATATATAAAATACAAAATGTATTTTATCACAATGCGCGCTGTCGATTTTAAGCGCCTCATTTTGCTAGTCGACCAAACTAACACAAGAGCGTTTAAATCCATAATACACCAATAATAATAATTCAGTATTCAAATACGCTGTAAACGTCCCCATAATTTTGCATAATACGTGTCGTAATGTCAAATACCATGTTTAACATTAACCATAGTGGTTCACTTAAGCAACAACTTCATAAATTTTAGTAAAGTTACATTCGCTCACGAATTGTACTTATGATTACATTCCTTAGGAACTTACTGTACAGGGGCATAACCATCTGAGTCACTAAGTTGCCCCAAACTAAAGACTAGGCTTGTACTATGGGTACTAGACAACGGGTATACTACATAGTATATTTATTTTTGTAAATACATACACATTATGATACATAGAAAGACACCCAGACCAGTTACAAATGTTTATTTTTAAGCATAAATATTTGCAGCCGGCGGAAATCGAGCCCGCAACCTTCCGCATTGCAGTCGGGCATTCGCCCAACGTGCCACAGAGGTCGGCAGAATGATAAATAGGTGAGCGATAATGGCAAGTGGTTACTTAATTTAATATCCTTTGACTATACAAAAACACTAAAGGGAAGGGCCCTTAACCGTCGACTTTCTAACTCATTTGTTGCAAATTTTTGAATTATCTACAGATTTGTCAATCAAAAGTGAGCCGTAAACAGTTAACATAAAGTATAATAGGATTTGCAATCATTATATGGCTAGAGGAGGTAGGTACATATTATTAAAATCACATCGCCTCTGACGAGAAACAGATAAATAGATTAAAAACGAAACAATATAAACAAATTAAGTCCAGGTGGCTTAATGGACGATTTTATCGTTTAAAGCGACCTCTTCCAGGCAACCTTGGACAAGAAGTGAAGCAAGATAAATGGTAAGGTGTTTAGACATGAAAACAGGTACTTGAATAATATCGTGTCACGTTGTCATCGTATACCTATGAATCGTTTAAATAAGATAACTTTCCTTGTTTGGATTTGCTGTTAAAATCATTGAATAGGTGAACCTATTCTATACATACCGTTCTCAAAGCAACTTATTACCCAGTCAGAATACCCGTACATGCTACGTCAATTACTACTGAAATGTCACCTACAAAAGCTACCTAGCGTTCTATTAATTAAACGAACCCGTATGAGGACCTCTATTCAGATTCATTTCGAACAACGCAGCAACAAATAAGGTTCTACTACAACCACTTAAGACATTTACTGAGATTTATACCCTTAATAAATAGTATTTAGTTACCGGTGTCATTTTTAACTCTTGTCCTTTGTTTTAAAGTGCAAAATTGCATGATTTGTTTTGGTTAATAGTAAAGTTAGGTTAGTTTTAATAGCCCACCTGTCGGACAGCCTCCACGCGGCGTGGGTGGAAACAGCGCTGATCAATTGAAGGGATTTCTCCCCTCTATTGATCGGCGCTGGCAGATGGTTCGGCACAGTAGGAACACTTCACAACACACGCGCTAAACTCCCTGTCAGTGATACTTCACTGACTCGGTCGCACACATTTTCACTAACTCTCACACTCGCACACGGTTCGTCCTCGTTGATGGGCATTTCTACCATCAACCTCGTCGAACCACACACCCACATACAGTCACACATGCACCATACACACACACACATATACGATACAAAGAAGCTTAGGTACACACGAAGCTGTGGATCAGCCTAAAAATAACAAAAACATGAAGGCGACTTGTGAAGCTATTACCCAGGTGGGTCCCAACTGCAACGCGGTTGGGGAATCCCACCCCGCTCCGGCGGGCAGCCCCCATCGTATTCTGGGGGGGGCAACAAATCGCGAGATTGTTGGGGGGGAAGAGAGGGAGGTTGGGGGGGAAGAAAGGGAGTTTGGTGGAGACGGTGGAAGTAGAGGGGGAGAGAGGAGCTTAGGTAAGGAGAAGAGGAGCCCTATAAGAACAAGAAGTCGGGGGATGACAAGTGGACGAAGTGAGAGCAGAGAGAAGAGCTCGGAAAGGGAGTGGTCTGTGAGTGGTGCCGAAGGTCTTGAGTGGGATGATGTTGGTGGTCTTTGGATCCGTCCCTCATCGGCGGATTGCAGCTCGAGAAATCTGTCACCAGCTCCAAATCTGACTAGAAACCAGTATCTTAAAGGTATTGATACAGAGATGAGTCCCACACAAAGTAGAAAGAAGGTCAAGGGAAAGGGGAGAGGAAAAGGGAGATCAAAGCAACAAAATGCTTTTCCCTTAGAGAAGGAAGACTTGCTAGCCAGATACTTTGGCGGCATTACTACCCCTAGGGTAGTGCTTAATGAGTATCTGACTGAGGGGGATGCGGATGCTCTGCGGGATCCTGAGCCGGAGGTAGCTACTGCGTCGTCCGCAAATTGTGACAAGAGCCCGCCAAATGTCGGAGAACAGCCGTTTGCATCTGTGGACGGGGACAAACGCACAACTAAAAGGCCATGCCTTCCAGAAGTGTTTACTGCACCGGAGGATAGAGCGTCAGCCCCGAAAATAACAACGGCGAGGCGAGGTCGTGCTTCAGGTAAAAGTCGCGGCGCCTTTGTGTTCGGGCTGCCTGATAGAAGCTGCAGTGGTGAGGGTATGACTGCCGCCAGCTTCATCAGACTAAGTAGGTCCTCGCGCAGGGATGATTTAAAGCGCTTAGCTGATATAGCGGGAGACGCCTTCACAGCCACTGAGGATGATCAACTGCCGGCTGAAGACAAGCCTGTTGCTGCTCTCGACAGACAGGCGACGATCTGTCTCGCGGCTATAAAAGAGGTAGCGACTCGGTCGAAAAATTTAAATGGTGCATGGCAGAGAGGTCTCCAGGACGCAGTCCTCTATATATCGGAGGTTGTGGATCAGCTGGGTCGACGCTCCGTTAACGATGAGATGCGCAAGCTTCAAGGTGAAAATGCTCGGCTCCAATCTCAAGTGATGGCCCTGAGAAGAGAGGTGGAACAACTCAGAACAGAGCCTCATTCGTCGGTGCAAGCCTCTACGTCCATGGACGTAGAAGAGCTCCTCGCTGTAAAAGTCGGTGGCCGAAGAAAAGGATCCTCACAAGAAGAGACCAACAGGTCCATTCTGAGCCAGCTGGCTATGATGAATGCGCGTCTAGTTGCTCTGGAACCGAAGAGTACGCGGCCACCCTTGGCAGCAGATCGAAGAAGAGAAGAAGTGAGTATGGGTTCACAATCTCAACCCGCTACCGTGGAGGCTGTTGAGCGCAAAAAGAAGAATAGAGGAAAGAAGAAATCGCTTTCAGCTCAAGAGGCATCTCGAGGAGCTGAGACCTCCTCCTCTGTACAACCTACTGCTGCTGTAGGTTCGGGTATTGCTTGGTCGACTGTGGCAGCGAGAGCTTCCAACGTGTCCCGCTCCCGAGCACCAGCACAGCAGGCAGTGACAGTAAGAGCAGTGGCACCACCGAGGTCCTCGGCGGTTAATGCCCCAAGGCCCAAACTTCAGCTACCAAAATCAGCTGCAGTGGTGATCACACTGAGTCAAGGCTCTGAAGAGCGTGGGATCACTTATGGCAAGATAGTTGCCGAGGTGAAAGCCAAAATATCATTGGCGAGCCTGAACATACCGGGGGGTGTCAATTTTCGGAGGGCCCAGACAGGAGCGACCATCTTAGAGGTTACCTGTGAGGAAAATGTAACTAAGGCGGACGCTCTTGCACAGCGGATACGTGAAGTTCTCGCCTCTTATGGAAATGACGTATTAGTCACCAGGCCGACAAAATGTGTAGAACTGCGTGTGTCCGGCTTAGATGACTCTGTTACCTCGGCGGAAGTAGCAGCGGCATTAGCTAGAGTGGGAGAAGTGCCACTTGATTCCATCAGGACTGGAGAAGTCCGCCGTGGCTTGTCTGGCGTCGGGGTGATCTGGGCACGCTGTCCTGTTTTGGCAGCCAAAAAGATAGCTCAAACTGGGAAACTATTGGTAGGCTGGGTGGCGGCTCACGTGAAAGTTCTCGATCATAGACCGATGCGTTGCTTCCGGTGTATGGAACGGGGACACGTAGGGCGCTGCTGCTCTTCAGATGTGGATCGGAGCACGCTATGTTTTCGCTGCAGTGGGCCTGGACACAGAGCTGCTGCATGTTCAGCCGAGCCTCATTGTGCAGGATGTGCAGCTGCAGGAAAACCAGCTGCTCACATCGTGGGAGGCAGCTCCTGTAAGCTAGGCAACGAGAAGAGAGGCCGAGGCCGTGGCCAGAGAGGTCAAGGCATGAGGAACACCACACAAAACCACAATAATGGATAGAACCATTAAGGTGCTCCAGGTGAACATCAACCACTGCGCTGCTGCTCAAGATCTTTTGATTGCGACTGCAGCGCAGTGGTCGATATCAGTGGTGGCTGTAGCGGAGCCTTATTCAGTCCAGCGGCTGCCAGACTGGATTGCGGACTCCACGGGTGTTGTGGCTATAACTTCCCGAGGTGCTGCTGGTTCTCCACCATTTAGTGTAGTTACTAGGGGTCGGGGATGTGTTTCTGGGCTACTGGGGGGTATACTCTTTGTGGGAGTGTATTTTTCTCCTAGCCGAACACTTGGGGAGTTCGAGCAATTCCTGCGAGAATTAGAGGCTTTGATTGGACTCAACCGATCTTATCCTGTGGTCGTCCTGGGGGACTTCAATGCTAAGTCAACAGTATGGGGGTCTCCCAGAACTGATCCATGGGGTCATGAGCTGGAAATTTGGGCGGCGGCTGTTGGTGTCATGGTGATGAATCGCGGGTCGGTGCAAACGTGTTGGCGGCAGCAAGGTGGCTCGATTGTCGACTTGACATTCGCAAGCCCTGGCGTCGCACCACGTTTCCGAGGCTGGAGAGTCCTTGCGGGGGTTGAAACTTTATCAGACCACCGATATATTCGATTTGATATCTCAGCCCAGACCTCGGCTTCGGAAACCTCTATGCCATCGTCCTGCGATATAGGCCCTCGATGGGCCCTTACGCGCCTGGACCGTAGTACGATGGAGGAGGCGTCTTTAGTTGAGGCCTGGAACTCAGTCCCAGAAGGACCTGTGAATGTGGAGACGGAAGCGACATGGTTCCGGGAGGCTTTGACACGTATTTGTGACGAGTCAATGCCTAGATTTGGACCTAGACCACGTAAACGCCAAGTATATTGGTGGGACGCGAACATTGCGCTGCTGCGCACGACATGCGTGGCAGCGAGGCGCCAATATACAAGGCATCGGAGGAGGCGTCGCCGAATCCCCTATGACACGGAGCGGGAGGCAGTGCTCTATGAAGCCTATAGGGAATCCAAAAGGGTACTAAAAGTGGCCATCAGAGAAGCTAAAACACGAGCAAGGGAGGAAATGCTGCGTTCTCTAAACAACGACCCGTGGGGACGACCTTTCCGCATGGCTCGGGGAAAATTACGCCCGTACGCCCCCCCGCTGACAGAGACCTTGCAGCCTGACCTTGTTGAGAGGGTGGTGGGAACCCTATTCCCTACCGTTCAAGCTTTTGAACCGCCAGCAATGTCGGGAGAGCTGGAGTATGCCGGAGACACAAACACTGAGGTCACCGAGGTCGAGTTGAGATTGGCGGTGCTTCGAATGCGGGCTAAAAAGACTGCTCCTGGCCCTGACGGGATTCCGGGTAGCGCTTTGGCACTCGCTCTTAAAGCTTTAGGCCCTCGTTTCCTTCGGCTCCTCAGTGCGTGTATGGAAAACGGCCAATTTCCCAGTGAGTGGAAAACGGGGAAACTCGTTCTCCTAAGGAAGGAGGGGCGTTCAGCCGACTCGCCGTCTGCATACCGCCCAATTGTGCTGCTTAACGAGACGTGCAAGCTCTTCGAGCGAATTGTAGCTGCACGTCTCGTTGTACATTTGCGGAACGAAGGACCAGACCTTGCTGAAAATCAGTTTGGCTTCCGTAGAGATCGTTCCACGGTTCATGCGATCTTGAAGGTCAAGACTATGGTGGAGGAGGCGGTTGCCCAGGGAGAGGTAGTGTTAGCGGTGTCTTTAGACATAGCTAACGCATTTAACTCCATACCCTGGAGTGTCGTTAGGGAAGCGCTCAACTACCATCGAGTGCCACTCTATCTCCGTCGTGTCATCGAAGCGTACCTTAACGATCGCTGCGTCGTGTACCCGAATCGTGGAAGGATCGGAAGCCGGAGGATGTCGTGCGGCGTTCCACAGGGGTCAGTCCTTGGGCCGCTCCTGTGGAATATCGGCTACGACTGGGCCTTGAGGGAGCACAACCTCTGGGGTGTGTGTGTCGTTTGCTATGCAGACGACACTCTAGTCACAGCTCGAGGAAAATCCTTCCAGGAAGCTTCGACTCTTGCTTCAAACGGAGCATCAAGGGTGGTGGCTCGCATTAGGAGGCTCGGTCTGCGTGTGGCCTTGAGTAAGTCGGAGGCTCTCCTGTTTCGAGGGCCTCGCAGGACTCTCCCACGTGGCGCTTATATTGTGGTGGAGGGTGAGCGCATCGAAGTTGGAACGACCATGAAATATCTCGGACTCGTTCTAGACGGTCGATTAAATTTCGATGCTCATTTTGAGCGATTGGCCCCAAGGCTCAAGCAAGCTGCCTCCGCTTTGAGTGGGCTATTACCTAATATAGGTGGCCCCTCTGCCTCTTGTCGCAAGCTGTATCTTGGGATCGTAAGATCCATGGCCCTATATGGGGCCCCAGTATGGGCGGATACCCTAACAAGCCGTAGTAGTGTCCTCTTACGGCAGTCGCAGAGGATACTAGCTGTTAGGGTGATACGAGGTTACCGCACGGTATCGGCAGAAGCGGCTTGTGTCTTGGCAGGCAGTGTGCCATGGGATTTGGAAGCGCGAGCCCTCTCGACGATGTTTCTTTGGCGAGAGGAGGCGCATCAACGGGGCGACCGACCGGCGCTACGAGAGATGGAAGCGCGTCGGCTGGAGTTCCGCCAGGTCTCATTAGCGAGATGGACCGAACGGCTTGGGAGGGCTGAGTACGGTCTCTTTACGATAGAGGCTGTGCGTCCTGTGCTTGTAGAGTGGACGGAGGGGAATCACGGTCCCTTAACGTTCCATCTGACACAGATACTTACTGGGCACGGCTGTTTTGGTAAGTATCTGTGTCAAATCGCGAGAAGAGAGCCAGACGCTCGGTGTCACCACTGCGCCTGCGGTGAGGATACTGCGAGTCACACACTACAGGAGTGCCCTGCTTGGAATGGCCCGCGTGAGGCTCTCAAGGCTACTGTGGGAAGGGACTTGTCGCTGTCACAAGTTGTGAGCGGCATGGTAGATAGTGATAGCGCCTGGAAGGCCGTCCTTCGCTTCTGCGAGACGGTTATGGGTGCCAAAGAGGCGGCCGAGAGGGATAGAGAGGTAACTACCACTCTCCCGTCTCGCGCTAGAAGGGTAGGGCGCAGAAGGCCTCGTCGCATAGGCGATGACCTGATGCCTCCATAACAGGGTCCCTAGGTGGCAAGCTCGGGGGGGCTTGTCACCGTATAAGGACCCGAGTGGGGCGCACAGTGGTTCCAGTGCGCCAGCTCAGGAGGCTAAAGGTCTTTAACCCTGCCAGAGGGCTAGCGCTGTTGGGAAACGCAGAAGATTGTTAGCGTGCGCCTGCGTTCCCAACGCGAAAGCGCGAGTGGAATCCGTGAGGTTTTAGTGGGTAAATCCCTGGTCGTCCACCATCTCAGGCCAGGGGGAGCCCCACATACCCTCGTTGCTCCCCCCGGGGTGACGAGAAGTGCATAAGGCTGCATCTCCTCACGAAAAAAAAAAAAAAAAAAAAAAAAAAAAGGTTAGTTTTAATACTTGGTCGACTGCCGACATCGGTTGCATTGTCAACGCGAGATATATGTGAGACAGACGTTTGTATAAAGCGACAACTTTGTCACGATTGGCACGAATTAATTGCTGACAAGGGAGCAACGATTGTAATGTACAAGTGATGGTCTATTGTTTATTATACCGTCTCCATTTAGTAAGGATCACAACATTATTATTATGAACTAGGGCTTTATTTCGAAATAAAGTCTAACCAAATTAGTGATTTATTTTCGAGCAAGTTTTAACCTTCCGGTAGACAAAATAATGTACCTATCTACCTTTAAAAACATATATTTTATATGTTTTTAAAGTCTTCCAAAATTGGCTTCCGCTTAATAAACAGCGATTTACGCTTAGATTTTGATACCCAATATTTTTTAATTTTTTGAGATGCTTTAGGACATTTTGTTTATAGTTTACTCGAAAATCAGCTGTTTCTTAGACTAAGAGGTAATTTACATTAACCTGACCTTTTACCGAGTTTGTTATCAACTACTATTACTTTGGAGTTCATTTAACAATCAAACGTAAACCTAAACGTTTCGGAAGAAAGGTTACTCACACTAAACACACTGCAAACAAATTGGTCAAATCATATAGACTATTGAATCCTAAAGCCCATTCACACAACAATGTTCCACAACTGAAGTGACAATACCATATATACTAAGCCGACTAACAATACCTAATAATTCATTAAGAATTTTGATTGATGACTTTGACTACCTACTAACTGGTTAACTGGCTACTGTAATTGAGTTGATCGAAGTAAGAAGCTTACAAACGATGTCTACAATACAAAAAGAACAGTTTATCTTTGATTATGGAACTTTACTGCCGTCAAACACAATGGTGCGACGACACGAATAGTTTAACGACGAAATAAAAGTCGTTAATACTTGAACTAGTGATTTATAGTACATATCTATAGTCGAGTGATATCTGGTGACATTGTGTGGTTACAAAGTGGAGTTTTTTATGCCGCGATGCAGAATACCTAAAAGTCAATAAAGGCATAATTTCTTCTATGGTTTTCGCGATTTTGCATAATAAACCCCTTTATTTACCGGGTTTAGTCGCGCTTTATTCATGATTTTTAAACGACCGAGCTTGAAAGACAGCTGACAGTTGGCGAAATATTTCAATAAAGTAATAAAGTGTTAATAAAGTGTTCATTAAAGGCACTAGGCCGATTCATACAGTGGCACTATGAGGTTTCAAACTGTACCACTATAATGCGAAACTAGCCTTTGTCAAACAATATCTTAAATTTTCATTAATTTTCATTGAATTAGTATTACGGTACATGTTGTAACACTAAGATCTGAATTTCTAATACCTTTTTTGTCCAACATTAAACTTAGATAGGTTCAATCAAATCATATTTTTTGGAGTCGACAGGTAAAAAGGCCGTTTAAACTTTTAGAAGATAGATTATTTTTCGCGATCGCTCTACTCTATTGTGAACAGGAAAAACTGGAAATCTATTAGAAACAATTTGTCAGTAAAGAGAAAGCTCGTAAAGTGCGCTTTTTAATTTGAGCGTAGGTGCGAAGTGGTGTTATTTGTGTTTTTGGAGTTATTAGGGCAAAATACTGTTACAAAAGTGCAATTGAATCTAATTGTTTACGCCCACAGTGCCTAATTCCAACAATTAAGTGTGCACAATAGTTTGTAAGAAAATTCTATAACTATATTATGATTATGGCCTCTGTGGCGCGGTGGGCGAAGCTCGGAATGCAACGTAGATGGTTGCGGGATCGATTCCCGCCGGGAACAAATATTTCTGCTGACCATGATTTTGGTGTTTGTTTCTGGTTCTGTGTATCATTAAGTCTTTGCAAAAACAAAGTATTATCTCTAGTATATCCGTTGTCTAGTACCCATACTATAAGCTTTAGGGCTTAATTTGGGGCTAGATTGCGCTGTGTGTAATGTCGAGAAATATTTTTATTTATTTACCTACTTATAGAAAAAGTACAGTCCACGGATATAGTCTTGAGGTAGCAGGGTAAGCATCTATATTTACTTCCAAAGCATCATTATCCTGTCAATATAAACTTCGATCGTCGGGTGGTCTCACCAACTAGTTAGGTAGTTCTAGTTACTACCTATTCAAAGTAATTTTACCACTTATGAACTATTTTTGCTTGAAACCTCAAAGATTACCAGGAAGTCTATGAATACTCGTTATTACTGTTTGCTTTAGTCGTGAGTGATGGTTAATATTGATTCATATGGCCTATACCCGTGCTGCAAAAATAACTGTTTTGATTCTGTACAAACTTTAGATATAGAGTGAAGTGAAGAGTTTTTAAAATAACATTTTTGTTATTAATTGTATTACACTACCTATAACGACTTTGTAAGTAAAATAAACGATTGCAATAAGACATATGATTTTAAACAATTTTATATAAAAATAAATAAATAATATTGCACTACATTACATAGTATACTTATTTTTGTAAATACATACATATTATACATAGAAATACACCCAGACCAGATACAAATATTTAATTTTAAGCATAAATATTTGCATTAAAACACTGAGACATTTTTTGACCCTGTTTGTGAAGATAGCGCATGGCGAATACTGTACAACCACGAAATCTACGATCTGTACAAGGACCCAAACATCATTCAAGTCATAAAAACTAATAGATTGTCTTGGCTTGGCCATGCACACCGAATGGCTCCAGACAGGGTACCTAAACATCTGCTTGAGTCCAATCCAGATGGAAAACGCAGGATCGGGAGACCCAAGCTAAGGTGGATGAATGGAGTCAACCAAGATTTAAAAACCCTCGGCTTCACAAATTGGAAGAGAGCGGCGTTAAATAGAGAAGGATGGAAAAAGGCGTTGGCGGAGGCTCGGGCCCATAAAGGGCTGTTCAGCCATTGATGATGATAAATATTTGCACCAGACGGGAATCAAACCCGTAGTCTTCTGCATTGCAGCCGAGCGGGACTTACGCGTGTGAATAATATATTTCTTAACCTTTGACCTTTAACAAAGAATGAATTATTTAGCAATTAGACTTGAAAAATAAGTATTTTAACTTCCCGGTGCTCGAATATCTATGACCCGATAAACCAGCAAACATATATAACATAATGAAATTTACAAAATTAACTTGAGATTTTACTGATAAAGCAATAATAATAAATAAATAAAAAGCTTCGTGCTTGTTCCACGTGTTCTGGAATCGTTTTAAAATTTATTTATTGCCCATTACAGTCCAAACTTATACTAAAAAATTATATGTAAAACGTGTTGGATCTCCCGTCTTTGAATGACTTTCTTTTATCAATGAAAACACTTGGATTACCTATATTTTGTTTTATGAGACAAGCGGTACGTACTTTTATTTTTAACCGACTTCAAAAAAAGGAGGAGGTTCTCAATTCGTCGCGAATGCTTATTTTTTTTATGTTTGTTCACAGATTTCTCGAAGGTGGCTTGACCGATTGAGATGTTTTTTTTTTGATATTATTATTTAGCGTTAGCCGTTGATCTCCACTTAACACTGTACCAAAAGGATGACAGTTGGTGCAAGGCAAGTAAATCCCGTTACATCAAATTCATTGATTACATTGACGTCATTCATCGACTTAATCTTAGCATTGTTAACTCAATTCTACGATAGACGTAGCAATATTGTCAGCGCTGCAGCGGCTTATTTACACTGAGAATAAAGGAATAATCGTGTTCATATTCCATATTGTTTCTGTTTCAAGTTTGGTATGCTTTCGTCTGTCAGTATATATGTTGGTCTTCCTCTACAGATCGTATTTCTCTACAGATAAATGTATGTATATATGTGTATGTGCATACACGCTTACAATTTATGCTAAAATTAATATAAGATTAGATTAGATACATATTAATTGCACCAAAAAAATAAAAAACAAATTACATAAACAAAACTTACAGCTAATTATAATAAAGGTACAATGGGCGGCGTTATCGCTAAAAGCTATCTCTTCCAGGCAACTTTTAAGATTTCGTGTTTTTATAATCTATCGGTGTACCCCCGCTGACCCATAATAATTAGGCACGAATCTTACATTATGTCCCAATCAGTGACCAACTTCATTTACCAAAAATTTATTACACTCACCTATATTATTATCTTGGTTTCGTATAGAATATTCATTTTCTCTGAGTATTAAATGTCGAAGAAATTAAGATTTTAATCAAAATTACCTGAAACAAACAAGAAGAGGCGTATTGAGTATCATGTATCGTCATAATAACAGTAAAACAACTTGTTTTTATTTAAATGGCTTAATGTGTAGGCAGATAAATAAATAAGTAATTAATATACTTTTAGAATTACTTAAACTTGTCATAAAATTGTTGATAAATTAGCTTAGGTAATTTAAAACCAGCGATCTTGAATACCCGCACCTAACAGTTATCTTCTTAACTTAGATTTTGGTTAAAGTATTTTTAACTGAACCGATTGCTATGAAACTTGGAAAGTAAACAGTTCCAGTTGCGGAATAGGCAATAGGTAATAATCGAAATTGAAATCGTATATTTTTCAAATTATCACTATACCGGAACTTACACGAGTGAAACTGCGGGGCACAGCTAGTGCCTATGCTACAAATAACACAAATGTAGTATACAAAAGAAAGTCGATGAGAATGTTCAAAATAATCGTAAAAGTGTATCCGGTTGTAGCTACAATAATAGTTTTAACGTTAAATTTGTTGCGACTAAATTCGGCTATTCAGATTTTATGTGGTTTTTATTCCAAACTGATGAAAGACTATTGATTTGTTAAGAGCTAGTAATTTGAACTATGTATTTGTGATATTTAATTGATACCTACTAGTTGACTTAGCGTTACGGCGTATTGCCATAAAATAACACTAGCAGCACTACAGTGCCCTTGTTACATAACGATTCCTAAACATGTTGAAGCCGAACGTTATTTAAACTTTGTTAAAATATCACGATCTACATTTGAAAAAATGCTTTCCAAAAATTTGCACTCAACAGGACTTAAACCTGCATCTTTGGGGAGTCCGGCCAGAAGGCCTTAATCCATTTAAGCCACACGGGTGCTTGTCTAGTCGAGTTGAAATTAAGATCTAAAAATTAAGATTAAGACGTCGAGTTGAATATTAAAACCTGTCAAAGTATGACGACAAACTAGCAATCTTCTACACATGAAAATATAGTCCAATGTTCAAGTTTCCTTAAATTATTGTTATTTGATTTGATTCAAGTAACTACTAGACTCGTCTATAGATACGACAGTAAGAAATAACGCCTAAATAATACAATCAATTATCTTAGAAATGACATGTAGGTAGGTATATTTTAAGACCATTAACTAAAACTTAACACAAATAATCGAAACTTTGTAGACACACTACTAATGCTTCAATAATTGGTAGGTACGTTGAAATCCCGAATAATTTGGCCTCATCATCGCGAGCACAGGTCCGTTGTGATTCGATACATGAATTAACAACCAAACCACGCTGGCGTATCGGTAATGTAATATGTGTGCATACGGTCTGAAAAAAAGATATGTACATTTAAACTTTATTCTGCTTTGAAATAATTGAAATATTTTACATATGAAATAATTTACAAGGAGATAATAATATGTCAGGAACCCTGTCACGAAAGAATATCTGATGATACAATATCAAATATTCTTTCTTGACAGGGTTCGAACTCGTGTTCCTCGCATGGCAGGAGAGTTGTGTGGTCCCGTGTGTGTATTCAATGCCTCTCGCTTACCCACTTGGGTTCGAACCCCGTCACAGGAGGATTTTTGATAATGCATTTCTCTTTGTAAAATATTAATTTCTAATACATTGCACATTACCTACATTCATTTCACATGCTTTGTTATTTTTTTACCATCTGAACTTTACATTATAAACTTAGATACGCTTTTCTTGCTGACTGTACTAGTGTGTCTGTGAGACTTGCAGAAGTTGGTTATAGTTTGGTTGCGCTTATACAAGAGAGTTTAGTATATTAATTATGAACAGTCAGTGGTTCGTGTGGACCATTCGTAGATTCGGTACCTCTATATGGGTTAAATTATTTAGCATTTGCTGGTGTTACATTTAGTTCTGATGCTACAGAAATATAAAGTACATGTCTAATGATTAAGTCTAAAGATGATCTAAAGAAATGATTCTCATAAGAACAGCGCGAGTCCAGGCCGGAGAGGCAACGGACTACTTTTGTTTGCAAGAACGCGGAAGAAGCAAGGACGCGGCACGGACAGTATGCAAAACAAAAACTGAGTACATACAAAATACCTAATTTTTAGATCTATATATTTTATTTGTATTTTAGTCTGTAAGGTATATATTAACAATTTGAATTATTATCAAATGTTTTATACATTATTATATTAGAATCTCAGTTCCTGCAATACAAGCTTGTGCTTAGTGTAGAGCCGATTTCTAATGTAATTTGATAAATGTTTGGTAAGATTCATATAAGTAAATAAATTCATTCATTCATTCAAAAAGGTGACCTTTCCACGTCTCGGTCTAATGTGACAAGACCTGATATATTCATCAATCTGAAGTAGGCTCCCAAGGTGTCTTACTGCCTAACTTCTCTAAAGAAGAAGCATAGTTTAAGTACCTGTAGGCAAACTGTAGTATCGCATTTGACCCAAAGAAAGCAATAATTCCCAAGCCTAAAATTAATGGTGTCTAATTTCATGTGGTCATCATAATGATAATGATTAACGGTTAAAGAAATTAATTTCTCTAAACTAATTTCTATTACTAATCATCACAATAGAGTAATTTACATTAACGAGTCTATAATCTAACCTTTAATTGTCTTTTAACGTTGACAAATTTTAAAAACTAATAGATTAATAACCATATTGTGTCATGTATGACAATAATTACCGGATACCACGCAATGTGTGGTCACCCCAAATATTAATTGACAACTTAAAACAACAAGTTTGTGACTGTACAATAATTATTCAATTTTGATTTTAGTTTAGCTTTTGGGGTTCCGTATCTAAAGGGGAAAAACCACACCCCCTTACTTCACTGTCTGTGTATATCTGTATATCACCAGATTGTAATTCATGAATCGTGATAGCTAGACAATGAAGAATTTTAAAAGGTTTTCCAAATCGGTTAAAAGTTTGTTACAGTTTAGCTTTTTTGCATACAAATACGGTAACTAAGCATCGACGTCCATAAAATAATTCGTTTAAACTTGCGATTCATATTGAGTCACGCTAATGATCCCGTGACGTCATTTACAATGCTTCTCTCAGTCTAATCAAAACGTTAGACGACATGTATTTTGACGACACATAGAGCGCGAGCGGACTGTGCTGTGTGAGGTGACGTCACACGCGAATACGAGTCCCTAACGCACGTTTACTTCTATACCTAAATCGGAAATAAATTTACCTATCGAAGTAATTCTTTCACTTGTATTTTTTATATTTTTGACTGAGAATATGGACAGTTATGTTCACAGAACACAATATGTTATTGGATACTTAATTAAAAAAAAAGTTTTCATTAAGTTAAGGCAAGAAATGGCTGAACACGAAAACGTTTTAACAGGTTGCCTAAAACAAAAATAGGTAGGTTGCAGTCAGCGATTTCTAAAAAAAAGGCTATAAAATGAATGCAATTTGCTTCGACTTAATAAATAGACGTCAAAGAATTTCAAACACTTAAAAGAAATTCAATCCATTCGGTTGTGACACTATTTCATAAATTATTCCATTGTAAAATATTTGAATGTGAATTGGTTTTTATTGTTATTTAAATAGTAGTATTTTCCCATACATTATGAATGAACAACGTCACCTGTCCACTGTTCTTTATAAAGGAACATAAAAATTCATTGACAAATAATTTTACAAATCCATTTTTCTTATCTATATCAAATATTAGCTATAAGGGCATAAAAATAAACGATCGGGTCCATTAACATAACAATCGGCGCCCACGCCTTTCTTGGCTTAAATCGAAAATTAAATCGATACTTTTCACATCGAAATCGGAGTGAGAGTCAGACTAAAAATTGTCCGTCTGTCGATAGATCGTCAACTAATCAAGTTGAATAAATGACGTGAAAAAATAACTGCAAATCCGAATGACTCTAAGATAAGTATAATTTTCTCCGTTTTAAAATTGATAAGAGTTATATGATAGCTATAACTGCGCCATACAGTTTCACATTCCTTCGATAAATATGGAAGTTTGTGGGTAAGTAATTAAGTAAACGAGTATGATTTTACTCCTTAACCGCTACAACGATTGCAATCAAAACTAGGTATGTAGATATCTGAATACTTGCAAAAACAGATTGGCTAAATTTTATCCCGGTATTCCTTAGGTCTTACGTTGGTGGAACACCTCGGAGTACATCTAGTACACAATAAAATAAAATAAAATGGTATGCGTGCTATCCGCCGATTAAAAAAATGCAGTCTGCGCCTTTGTATTTAATCGAAACGTTTTCCATACTCATCTACATTATCAGTACACGATTCTAGTATAGATTAATCAAATAAATCTATTCGCATTTGAATAATCTATGAAGACAGAACTTTGATTCACCGTCCTCGGTTTTTATTAGAAACTAATGATCGATAAATTGAGAGATTGGAAACGATGTGAAGTACCTAATCGATGTTGCAATATCAGTTATTATGGATTCTTTTAATAACAGATAGTAACTTTTAAAGTTCTGTTATCTTAAAAAATAATACGAACACATAGAAGTAGTGGAGTCGGCGATAAAATTATAACTATTTATAGTCTTTATTCGAAACTAGAAAGAAAAAGGGCTCCTGATAGTGATTCATTTCAAACTCGTCTCTGACGGATGAGTTTCATCAGTTCCAAAGCCAAATTACTCGAAAAATTTTGCTTACACACTTTTATAAAGTTGGATAAAAATTCGAACGTCGTTGTTGGTATACCCACCATTTAGGTAATCCAAGTACCTCCTGGTGTTTGATCCCCGGACTAACTCGCTATCAAATTATAACACTTGCAAAGCCATGATATTTACCCATTTTGACTGCAATTTATTATCATTAGCACTAGGTGCGCCCCTCGGGAATATCGAGATAAAAGTGCTTTCATCGTAATCGGTTTAGTAGTTTTTGAGTGAAAAAAGTAACAAACTTACTCGATTACTTATTTAACCTGATACACCACACATAAATTTAAATTCATTACCGTCCTACAGCTGCAGTTAATGGAATAATGTAATGTTTTTTTGCGATTTGGGATCGCAAAAAACATTAAATTAAATTAATCTAAACTTTTTCGTAGTTAAAACATGCGTTAAAATAAGATATTCAATTTCATATAGCTATTCCAAAATCACGAGCGGCTTATCTTTGTGACAGCCAGCTAACAAATGTGATAAAATCAGTTGACTGCTAAGAAGTATTCCCCCTTACGAAAATTGTGCGTTTTAGTAGCACACTCTCGTGCAAGAATGGCCAATCTCAAAAAGTCTAGGTATAGATTGGTAGCTCATCGGCCAATCACAAAGAGTCTAAGTATAGACAGGTAACGAAATGGCCAACAACAAATTTTGATTTTTACCTTACCCACCGCCCGCAACGGTAAGTTGTATTATGTAGAAAAATCTTGGTATGAACAGTCAATAGGCTTTATTGGCTTTGCCAGCTAACAAGCTTGAGCACAGTTTACGACTTCATATTTCATTATATCAATATAACAGCTACGAACGTTGCATCACGCCGTTTTGCTACACAGAGCAATAAAATATTAACGCAATATTTCATTCAAGAAGGCTTTTATACCATTAAGTACACTAAATAATTTAAAGTTTGACGTAAACTGTTAATGGTATAGCTATCATGTAGTGCTCCGATAGACATTTTAGCTCTATTATTACTTTACAACATTTTTTATTCCCATACAACACTTACTTGGTCGCTGCAAGATAAACCTGGGAAGATGACATAATATAATTAATCTAAGCCGGACTCAGTGTGACTGTGAAGCTCCCGAGTAAACTATGCAGCAGCTCCTTGTATGCGTCTCCAGCTCTACTAGCAATGAAAACGCCCAAGACCTATGAACATACTGGAGAGGGCAGGTTTAACCCCATTCTCCTGACAACTAATGTGCCATCGACACGAAGAAGGAGACAACAATTACGACTACCTACGAGTAGGTATGTTACAAATAGCTAACTATTTTCTAATTGTCATATAAGTTGCTACTAGTTATTCAGAGTAAGACGAGATCCACAAATTATTAATTTGTTTTTTTTTGTAGTAGGTAATTTATCATATTCAATTTGCCAAGAAATGTATGGTCTGTAGGCGCTCTTTGAATCTTTCTACGTAAGTATTTACTTTCTTCCATAAAGTTGCCGAAAATCGCACTAACATCCCCAACCCGGAAAGAGAAAAATTCAAGACAAAACAAATATTAGAAAACGATTCACTCGAGAAGGAAAAATATAAAAATAATAGACATTTTTGAATTTCCCTTACTTACGTTCGGAATCGACTTCGCAAACTCCAATAAGAGAAGACAGAAAATGTTTGCAAAACGAACGATTCGGCATTTCCCTAGAGTTTTGCGGTAAATGCAAAGGAACAAATTCAGAAGTGTTTTGTTTTGAATAAATAAATAATATCTACAATAATAAATATTATACGACAAGGTATACACCGCTCTCTATATACCTACATAAAAAGCCGCAGAAATTAGTCGCAGGTACAGCAACCATTAAACTCGCATCGAACCGTTCCACTAAAGCATTCCAGTAGGCCAGTTCATCTTCTTTTTTCGTATAGTGGCGTGGCTCACCTAGTGTTAAGAGTTGTCAGGTTGTCATAAGGCCAGTAACTTGATCTAACGATTGCTATCAGAGATAACAACCGAAACCAACAGCTTGACACGCCTTCTGAAGCAGTAGGCCAGTAAAGAAATGCACCGTGTTCACTGAATTTGCCTGTCTCAGCCTCATGGACTAGCAATTATTATACACAAGCTTACTGTACTTGCTCGGTGGAATAACCCAATAAACAGAAATCGAAAATCCTATCCTGTTATTACCTATATCCTACGATTATTAAAAAGGTGAGTTTGTGAGTGTCTTTTTTACTATTTCAGTGATACCATTTGGTTGCTATTTATCTAGATATTTCCGCGGGATCGGTTCTTACGTAAGTGAAACAGCAGGATACTGCTAACGATTTGTAAGACCAGTGGTAGATGACGCACCTAAGCAACTAACCAAGTTCAATAATTTATTCATATTAGGAATATGTAGGTTTTGGTGTACAAGTGGTAAGTTGGGGTCCTAAATCGGATGGCAAAAAACCTGAAAATTGGATTTCAGGCCTGAATTCCAAGCCTCAGTTGTTTTACCATAAGTCCTAAGCAATCTAAAAGTCTTATGCCTTCTTATGTATCAATAGTCAATTTATTTTCTATAGGTCTTTGAAATTTTTAAGTGTTACCGGGGCTGTGTAAAGTGAGAATAAATATTTGGTTTACGTAAGCGTTTGCATTTTGTTGCGCAGTACTCTTGGAATTGTAGGCTTTTACGGGCTGCGCTCGTAACTTTAACTTGAACTTTACTTCTACCTACTTACCAATCATTTAACAGGGACATTTAAAACCGCTCAAAAAGCGCTAGGTCTAATTTTTATAGTATACTAGCTGCGCCTCGCGGTTTCACCCGCGTGAGTATTTATCCCGCGGGAATATCAGGTTGTGTTATACATATAAACCTTCATATTGAATCATTCTATCAACTAAATAAAAATTAAAAAACCGACTTCAAAAAGAAACAAAAAATAAATTTAAAAAACAACCGACTAATTAATCTGTTTTATCATCTGAAGTCGGGCAGCCAAACTAAGTACAATATGGAACCAACCAGTAAAACTGCCCGATTTCAGATGATAAAAAGTTTTACTGGTTGGTTCCATATTGTACTTAGTTTGGCTGCCCGACTTCAGATGATAAAACAGATTAATTATTAGTCGGTTGTTGTTTAAATTATTTATTGTTTCTTTTTGAAGTCGGTTTTTTAATTTTTAAATTATTTTTTTATTTTACCCTTTTTAGTATACCTACTTACCTAAAATTCAATAATATTGTTACCGTAATTTTAATTATTGAGGAGTTTGCTGATGAGAAGGTGGTTTTAGGTGCCCCATTAATCTGTACTTAGTTCTTTAGGGGTCTATTCTTTTTGGTAGAAGTCCAAAGATGAGTAATTTATTGAATTCTGGGATGCTCTTTTGTCCATCATTCCGAAGATACTCATCAGATCCTTACCAAACTTTCATGGGACTACCTCGCAACTTCCACCTTTCCATTAAAAAAAGAACTATATTAATCAGTCAAGCCATTTTCGTGTAATCGATGAACAATTGAATTGAATACAGCGTTTTGGGGAGCATTCCCGCGCGGTCCTCACTACGAAGATCCTCATGAGATCCACATCAAACTTTTATGGGACCATCTTGGAGCTCCCACCTATCTATTAAAAAAAGAATCATCTTAATCGGTCATGCCGTCTTCGAGTAATCTGTGAACATACAAAAAAAAATAACATACAGACGAATTGATAACCTCCTCCTTTTTTTTGAAGTCGGTTAAAAACTGCATCAAAATGCGTCCCGATTCCGGAGGAATATCGCGATATTCTATGTGTTAATTCAGATTTCCAGTATTATCGAGTAATTCGATATGTATTAAGTAAAGAGTGTGTTTTGCCTATATAAGAGCTCTTGGTGTAAACTATGTAGTGAATAATGGATTATCTTCAACTATACGGTGAAAAAGAGATTTCTCGTCATCTTGTAATGAATTAAAGCCCTATACGCCCTGAACTATAAATCATATATGCACTAAAACTACGCTAAAATGCAGGAAACAATGTCACCTACAATCCATACATAACGAGATAGATTTTCAACATTATTACGTAACAAAACAATTAACAATTTTCGATGATGATATTTTGAATTTAGCTTGAGGTGGGCCCTAAACTGTTAAGTCATTGTACCTACTCTTAATTTTATCTAAAAACTATTAAATTCAAACACAGTCTTTTCGACTATCCTTTCAAACGTCAGACTATTAAACTTTAAGAGATTGCATTAAAAATCTCCTCATACCAATATATTTGTAGATTCAATTCGCTGACCTCACTTCAATAGCTCTAAGGAAGGCTGCTCTAGATCACAACTCCTGACCGTTCATCCGGCTTGAAAATTCTTGATAGCTTTTAAAAGCGTTCAAGGAAATAGGAGTAACCTACACGGTGAACCAGGTTTAGAAGACTGCTATAATTTTTGTTAACAGTTTCCTGAATGTTGTACCTACAAGTTTAAGAATACTTTGGTGGGTTATTTTCATTTATTTATTGTGCTTTATGAAACTTTGCTATTGTTGCTTGGTTGCTTTTTTGTTGTCTCGCAGTAGATGTGTAAAGTAAAGTATTCACCTCGGTACTAAAGCCTGTCTGTATCTTGGGCGCTTGAATCCCACGCTTCACTCAGGACTCTAGGTACATAACTCCTTCGCTTCGCTCAGAAGTTAAATTCGGTAGGTACAAAACCGTCAATCGTTAACATAAATGAGTTAGGTTGTCCATGTATGCAACACTTTCAAGTACTTATGGTTTTATGTGAGCTTTTGATTGTAACTATTTACTTGTCAAGATATGGTAAGTGGTAGCGTACAGTCAATTGTCAGTTTCCTATCGTTACCAGTAAGTTACGAGTGTAACCAAGGTGTAAGCCTAAGCGAGTGTTGACTGTCAAAATGAAATCGACGCTGAACCATGCTGAACACTGAAACGCCATTTCAAATTTGGGAGCTAACTTAAGAGTTGAGTTGCTTTTAAATTCAAAATTAGAATGGGAATTTTTGAGTGTAGGGAATGTTTAATTTGTTACCAGCTGCATATAGAAATGCCAATTAAAATTTGAGAGATACTTGAATAATTGAGCAATTTCAAAATTACGTATGGAAATTTTTGAGTTTAAGATCTGCTTAATTGTTTAAGTAGAACTCAAATTTTGAGAAGTTTTTCTTTAAATTTTGAGAAAAAGAAACAGAAGTTTCTGTTCTTGGCCATTTGTAGCTGCGAAGTTTTAAGTATAATAATATGATATTCGGATATTATTTATTTAAGCTTTTGATATTCGGCTGTAAGTCGGTAAATATTGTAAGTAAATAATAAAACTCGAAATTAGGTATAAACAAGTTAAAAACTATTATCTATTCTTTTTTGGAAATATATTTCTATGTTTTAAATGCCTTGAGCAATAAAAACTAAAAGAAATTTTAAATTGGAGAGAAAGCGCATCTCATGTTGGGTATGTTTACTGTAAAGTAAACCACCTGAGCCAGTCAATAAAAAGCTGCAAAGCTTGACCGGTAGATGGCGCCGAAACCAAGCCTTAGTTGGTGAAACAATTAGCGAGGAAAGATATGGCCGAAAAATTATACCATGTCACGTGATTCCTGTGTAGCTCAGTGGTTAGAGCATTCGCCTGGTTAGCGAAAGGACGCAGGTTCGAATCCTGTCATGGGGATTTTTTGGAAATATATTTCCTTGCTAAAAATATTTCTATGTTTAAAATGCCTTGAGCAATAAAAACAAAAAGAAATATTATCTCCTGTACAAATTCTATTCGAAACGATGTGAACAACCAATTTTCTTGTTGGTTTTAGTATCGTTATTGTAGAACATACTCGTTAAACTTTCTCGCGTAGACTCTCAAGAACACAACAAAACAAAGAATTGCAACTGCACGTTTCTAGCGCAGTTTCACAAACCTTACGGTCGGACATGTTTGTGATCCTTTTATGGTGTCACTTCAAAGGCATCGATTTAATTTCTTCTTATTTAAAGTTAATGATATGAATTATGAATCAGTAGAAAGTTTTCTTAGAAAATGATTTATTATTGTAGCAAATATACCGAGATGCTATTTCGGTAACTCTATGTACCCGCAGTGCTCATGGATACCTACTATGCCTACATAAAACATATGATTATAAGTATGTATAGTGATAAAATAGACAAACGTTATATTTCTTTTTTTTTAAATTTTATTATGTTAGTAGTAATTTCAAGGAGTTTCACTAGATATGGATGTTCTAATTTCTTTGTATATTAAAATTTAGTAGTATATATATATTTTCAATAAAAAATACAAAACAAATAGACTATAAATAAAAACGTTTCGGTCCTTTAATGGAAATTTTATTAATACACGGACAGACCATATCCTGTAGTCGGAAGAGGAAAATATTTCTCTATCAATAAGATAAGCGAAGCAATCTCCTGAATGTCACGAAAAGTGTGGACACTATTTTAGTGTAACTTCTGTAAAAGATTTTCTGCTGTGGACATATTTTGTAAACTATTCAACGTTTCCGCCTGGAAGAGATGCTTTTAATATTCAATATGTGGTAAATTTTATTTTCGTAGCAGACTCTTTTGGATTTTATTAAAACAACAGATTTAAATATCAATAATCTATTTTGACTTACACAAACATAATTAAAAAAAAATCATCTTCAAAAAATCATTCGTCCGCAAGTTCGCGGTAACATTCGTTAAGATACTGGGGTACTGACCGAGAGCGCGAGTTCGAGCCTCGCAACCAGTAAATTACTGAAGATGTATTTATAATTAAAAATATTTCCAGGGAATAAGCCTCGAGCATTAAAAAATCAAATTACGCAATATCGTCAAAGTTACATAAAAAGTAGTAAATATCCTCAATTTACCTATTATCTTTTTTATCGTGACATTCAACTCTTATAGCTTGTAATTAAACTTTTACTATTTATCTAAAGCTTACTAAAGAAACTTGACACTGAATTCTAAAGCGAAACATTCCTTCATTTTATTAGTGTTTTCCTAAGATTTTGTAATATAAGACTAAACAGTTTAGCTCCACCAGCAGTTACAAAAGGTATTTTTTTATTGTCTGTTATGATCTCAAACACCCGTCGCGTTGTCGGCACCTTTATCCCAACAACGAGCTACGTTGAGATGAGATAACCCGAATAACTTCGCTAAACAATAACTAACTATTAGTTAATCTGTGTGGGAGATAGACAGCTGAGAATTTGTATCTCAGTATTAAAGTACTTGCTTACTGCAAACTGTTGTACTTGGTTTGTTTGGTATGTTTTAATGCAGAATTTAACTAAAATATCCTCCTTTGGGTAATGCAGTCGGTAAGAAACATAATATTATGCCACTGTCATATAAGATTATGTAGTTTTCATAATGTTGATTTATAAAAACGAAGCAAGATGTCAAAGCTAAAGTTTTGGTGACGTTCTTTCTTATGAGATTTATTTCACTATGAGATTTATATGGTAAACAAAAAAATATATTAACTAACAAAGTTGCAAAATTTAACCTTTAAAATCTAGGACATGAAAAAAGTAGGCAATTAGCACAAAAACTAAAGATTTATAAAATAAATGTTATGGTAATGCGTACTTCGAGGGTATTAATTTTTACTTACCAATATTTCTTAAGAAAGGTATCTGCTTCTAAAATATTCAAAATGTAGACAAATTAAACAAAAAAATATATGAAAACAATATCAAAATATCTCTCTTAGTTAAAATAATGTCATCAAAATAGTAAATTAAAGCTTGTTTTCTAGAAATCGTAGGCGCGACCTACAAAGTTTATAACATCACAAGTAATTAACCATGACGAAATATTTACAAGCAAAAGTGGTTACGATGTTTCAAAGGGACGACTAGCGGCTGGTGAACTGGTCGATTCAATCTAAAAGAAGTTATCTATGATTAGATTTATTATAGTACGGAACATGTAAGTTGATGTAGCTAAAGAAATTTTGGATAACTAAAACATCGTGAACAGATAAAAGCTTTTATATTTTAAAAGTGTTTCATATTTTTAACCGACGAAACAACGGAAAGCCAAACTACAATCTTGACCCACTGGCCACTCAGTACAACTGCCCGATACAGATAAGTTAGTGGCACTGTATGTAAGTGAGGTTATTTGTACTATTTAATGTTGGTTAAAATTTAAAAAAAAAATGATTTTTACTTATAAAAATAGCAATAATCGAGTTGAGAGTCTCCTCCTTTTTTAGAAGTCAGTAAAAATTATAAAGAGCACAAAATACAAAATAAATAAAACAATATTATGTAGGTACGTACAAGTCGAATTGAGAACTTCCTCCTTTTTTTTGAAGTTGGTTAAAACACTAATCTAGCTATACCTATATCATAAAAATAAGCCAAGGAAAACTCAGTAGGTCTGTTTATCTATTTGTCTGCTATATGTTACTAAACTACTTAAGGATTGGCAAAACATATTGTAAAATTATAATATATTTATTGACTGCTTAAGCGGCTTCCTATAATTTTGTAATTAATTAGTTATTGTTTTGTATCTGTTGTAATTTTATGTTTAATTGATTTTGTAATTTTATGTTTAATTAAATTATAATAATATAGCTGGGTTTCACCCACGTAAGTCCCATTCCCGTGGCAATATACGGATAAAAACTTTTACACATTAAAAAAAAGTTAAATTCCGTTAAGTAATTTAGGAGTAAATCGCGGAAAAACAACGTAACACGTAATTCATACATTATATTAAGATAAAGAATTCTTAAAAACAAATTGAAGCCCGCAACTAAAGCGTAAGTAGTAGGTAGGTACATGTCTATTTATTTAAAATTTCGTATTCAAGAGTAAAAATATTTCAATATTTGTATCAAACTTTTGGCTCCTCAATATTGACTCTTGAACAAAGTTGTTTACCGTATTTGCAAACGTGGAAAGTGAATTCAAAGGTTGAGAAAAGGGCATCTCGCTTCGGTTCAAGTAGTCCCCGGCACGTGGTAAACGAAGCAAATATTTGTTTAGAACAAACCGATTGGAGGTAGGTATTCGTGGTATTGGGTGCCTTCGTGATTGCAACTTACTTAACGTAGGAAGATTGTTGATTTTACAAACACTTCAGTTATATATTAGGTACTTTCCATTTCCGTTATAGGTACGTTTCTTTTTTTTGGAGTATTTCTCAAACTACAGGTTTGCTTTCACTTTTTTTTTAAATAGTTTTAAAAAAGTTTTTGTTACATGGCACAGTGAGATATTATATAATTTTAAAGTTGCCTGGAAGAGATCTCAAGGCTGCCTTTGTACTTTTCTTATGATAAGCTGTAAGTTTTTGTTCACGTAATGTGTTTTGTAAGTTTTAGTTATAATAAGGTGATTATCTAATCTAATCTAAAACTATCCTATATTATACTATATATAGTTAGTCTACTATTTATTTGTCTAGTAATATCATGATAAGAAAATTTTTATTTGTTTGTTAGTTTGTTTGGCTTAGAAACTGAAGGACAAATTTCAAAAATTATTTCGCCAATAATAAGCTACATTATCATAGGCTGTTGATCCCGATAATCCCACGGGATCGGGACTTATGCGGGTGAAACCGCGGGGCGCAGCTAGCTCTATATAAGAAAGTATCTAATGAACGAAATATCTAGTCATATCTAATCCTCGAGAAACCGACCGCAATAGTTACTATAAACTTGTCATACATGTTCGTTTAATCTCCAAAAAAAATACATATTTTAATGTCATATTTGGGCTAATTTCTCCTGAAAAACATCCACACAAAATGTAATTACAAACAGGGTTTGTATTACAAAGGTTTCTGGGTTTCGAGAAATGATTTAACACACCAGAAAAGTCTGTTTAATAATATCATTAAACCCATTTATTTTCATTTAACGAGCCATAAAGAAAACAAAATGGTACTTGCTCACCCTTCTATTTGCCGCGTTGCTTAGAACTGAGAAAAAAGGTATATTTACATTTAAGTTTAATTTTATTGTTGTTTTTTGTTTGTCTTTATTGATGGCTATTTCATTGCTGAGACGTTTTTTTATTTCTTTCTTTGTTAAAGTTTTCTTTACTAAAGGAAAAGTCTCCGAATTAAAGTGGTGAATGAAAAATTCTTTTTTGTCGTAGTCGGCAAAAAAGAATTTTTCATTCACAAAAATAGTTTTGGTGTGCATTATGTGAGCATTTTATATGTATGAAAGTAACAAAAGACATAAATAAATAAAATAAATAAACATTGCACACAGCGCAATCTAGCTCCAAACTAAGCACTAGGCTTGTACTATGGGTACTAGACAACGGATATACTACATAATAATGCTTTTGTTTTGTAAATACGTACATATTTTACATAGAAAGACACCCAGCCCAGATATAAATATTTGTTTATAAGCATAAATATTTGCACCGGACGGGAATCGAACACCCAGCCCTCTGCATCCTTTAATCCTACTAAAAAAGAAAGTATGTACCTATCTACTATTTAATTGCCACACACAACTCTATAATTATAAATTTATTGGTAGAGGGAGGTATTCTACTTTGCAACATTGTAACTCTATAGACGAGTTCCAATGAATTGATTGGTTTTCTAAATTTTAAGTTTTTAATTCTTTCTACGTTTTGTACTTTTTTATGTGCTGTGTACAATACAAAAATTCTAGAGATTATTTTTGTAATGTACACAGCTAAAATTTATTTAAAATTTAATATAAAACATTTACAATTAAAATAAAACTGAATTTCCGGTTTAATCGTGTTGTTTTAATTATTTTACTCATAACGGAGGTGACTCCCGCTCCGGCTTGTTTCTCGGCAAAGGTTAACCATCGTCATACAGCGCGGCAATGCTGCAAGTGTGATAGGAACCTTAGCACCAGGAACAATAAGCGGCGGGTTATTTGATTAATAAGTTTTTTGTTTTTATTATTTAAAACAAAAATACCTATTAAATTGAATATTTAGTTAGTTTATTAAATGCTTAGTTAGTTAATTAAATGATGAATTCTATCGTAATTTTATTGTTGCATTGTTGCAATGCCGGTTCTACGTTACAGACTTCATCGTCAGAGTCTAGTAGACAAAATCGAAATGCAAGGCCTTAGGGCGATTAAAACCGGAAACGAGTTTTATTTCAATACAACATCGCGAAAACAGGAGAAATAGTTTGTATTTAAAATCAATTTAGTTACACATTTACACTTCAAGATCTGAATACACTTTCCTAGATAAAATTAGGTACTTAGTTTTTAATTTATTTACATTAATTACTTAGGTACCCAATTTATATTATAAATATTCTTAGTTTTAAATATATTATAACTAAAAAAATAAAAATAAAAAAACTAATATACCAAAAAAAATTACTTAAAACACAAATAAACAACACTCAAACCTAATTTAATTACTACGGCTCTCAGTGACATAATATCTTACTTCTTACTAATTTTACTAATATTATAAACGCGAAAGTTTGTATGTATGTGAGGTTGTTACTCTTTTACGCAAAAACTACTAAACCGATTGCGATGAAACTTGAAATATAGGTAGCTGGGGACCTAGATTAACACATAGACTACTTTTTATCCCGATATTCCCGCGGGAACGGGACTTAGCGGGTGAAACTGCGGGACGCAGCTAGTATATCATAATATCTAGTTCAGCATAAATACTAACTAAAATTAGGTAGAATTCGGCACATGTATCATCGTAATGGCAATTAGGATTTCATGCGTTCCCGCTCCATGCTCGTGTAGGTATCGTAATAAATAATTTCGAGTGCTAACTTTGCGATGGGCAGAAAATGGTTGGGTAGTTCAATAATTCAACGCGGATTTCATGTTTACTTCGTACCAGAAGTATTTTCTTATCTTAAACCAACTGCGCCCTGCGGTTTCACCCACAGAAGTGAAAACGCGTAATCGCGGGCGCAGGCGGCCGAGCGGCTCTCGAGCGGTGGCACTTTTTCGTTCATTACTCGGGTTCTACTAAATGGAATTCGATGCAAAGTATACCGCGACCTTGATCGAAAATAGAACTATCAAATATTGAAAACCAGATTTCAATCGGATAAGTAGTTCTTAATTGTATAAGGAACCGACAGATAAACAGACAAAGAGACATGAATTTAAAAAATATATATATGATTTTTTCTACTACTTTTTCTAAGCTCTCTAGACAATTTTTCTTTTATTTTACTTCCAAGTACAGACTTTTTGTCCTATCTTCCTTAATTATAAGTATAGAAGATAGAAGATATACATAAGACTTGAACGCTTGATCACTGTCACTCTGTTTCAGAATCTTAGATCAATATTTTAAAACAAAAACTCATACCTACATTTATTTGTAAAGCTCTTTGTTTACTTTTCCTGCGATAATTGACAGCTCTATAATTATATTTTTATAAACGATTTGTAATAATCGCCAATAGTAAATTAGTCTAAGATATAGCACGTTTACCTAAAAGATTGATTTCGCAACTTGAAGCTCGAATATCTGTATTCGCTATACGTCAACAAGACGGCAGTTGTTGCAAACCTCGCCGCTCGACGCTCGTCAGTGTTATTGAAGCAAACAACAAGATAGGTAGGTATATAAATGCTGTTTAGTGCCAAAACACATTACACCGGGCGGCCCGAGAAGAACGAGGTTGAATTTTGAACCTATAAAAACAATTTATAAAATTTGAATTTCCTACCATTATTAGTGGGTTAGACGTCCTACGCTTCGTTTTCCGGTCCGTGGTCTCCACTCGAGAATTTTTCGGCTCCATCGGCTATCCGTTCTCCACGCTATAAAATATAACCTGCCCATTGCCAATTAAACCCGCTAATCCATTCGACTATGCCATTGACCCTTGTTTGTTTCTTGATGAGGTATCTCCTCATTTTTGATTCGATCCCGTATGATAAATACCAAGCATAGCCGTCTTCAAAGCACGTTGAGCGACTATGAGCCTGTACATAAGGCCTATGGTGAAACACCACGTCTACCTACGCGAGGGACGGATGATCTGGTTAAGACTGTGGGCCAGTGCGACCGATGGATGCAGGTTGCTTCCAATCGCCTTGGGTTCCACCACCCAATGGTGAGGTATGAGGGAGGCCTATGTTCAACAGCGGACGTTCTACGGCTGATATGATGATGATAATGATGCTGATTAGTGGATTAGTATTAATCTAAGTTTCAACATGTACCTACTTACCTACTTTCAGAAGATTCAAGGTACACGGAAGACTATGCGAGTGAGATTTTTAGCTGTGATTAATGCACCTACTAACTACTAAAATGTTTTCGTACAAAGGCAAGCATTGTTTTCGTTAACTCTATCATGAACTACGGCTTTTGTTCTCGGTAAAAACTGACAGCCAGCCGGTGGAAATTAAACTGTCAGTCGACTTTGAACATTACTACGTTGCCGCGCAAAGTGAGAAACTTTGGTGTTTTAAATGTTTACTAGACGGGTTATTAAATTAAAAAAGAAATTTAAGAGGCAGATAAAATACATAAAAAAATTAATTTAGTTAGTGAACAACACACAGCGCCATAGACTATAATACTGATATTTATTTTAATTCTGTAAATACATACATGGAATGACACCCAGACCAGATTCAAATATTTATTTTTAAGCATAAATATTTCCACCTGGCGGTAATCAAACCTGCAACCTTCTGTATTGCCGTCGGGCTTTGACACGACGCGCTATAGAGGTACCGACGCATTTGCATTTGATCACTTCTTCTCCAGATGGAAAGTGACAATGCGACCGTCTAAGATGTATACATCTGAAGATTTCTGTTTATTTGTAAGTCACGAGGTGACGGTAAATATAGCATTGATTTTTCTTTCTTTAGGCGATTTCATAGACCAACAAATAGTCTATGAAATCGTGTATTCTATTCATTACATTCTACTAATACGAGTATAATAAAGTTGAAAGTTTGTATGTTTATGTGTTTGTGACTCAATCACGCAAAAACTACTGAACCGATGCCGATGAAACTTGGAATATAAGTAGCTTGAGACTTGGAATAACACTTCTGCTACGTTTTATCCCTATATTTACACGGGATCGGAACTTGTGCGGGTATTACCATAATTTTAAAAACGTTAAACAAAAATATATTTTAAGAAATCAGGTCAACTGGTGTTATCGAGTGAAATCGTTTAGCAACAGTCATAAAATTCATCAAAAGTCGGAAAAAATAATATCGACAAATAGCAAAACACACACGACACGTACCTATCTATATGAAGCGGGAATTATGTGCTAAGATCGAAAGTAATTGGATGTTTCCTGGATATAATTGTCTGCTTGTAAACGTAGAGGATGTTGTTCTGATGGATTCAGCGAAAAGTCTGCTTTGTATGAAGCAAGTAACTGGGACTGACGGACGGGACGGGGCGCCAATTTAATAAATAAATTTTTATATAAAAATAAGTCTTGATACATTTACCAAGTATTTCAGTAAAGCTTTTAATGTATAAATAGGTGTCTTCGTCATTTCCATCTGATGAGATAGTGGTTGTTAAATGCTCACCTAATCTACGAACAGTAGTGAAACAATATAGTTCCATTTTAGTGCTTAGTTAGGGGGTTAAATTGCGCTGTGTGTAATGTCGTGCAATACTTATTAATTTTATTTTTATTTAATATGAAGTCGTGTACGATTTCGTTTTGAACATTGGCTACCCGAAAACAAATTCTGTAGATGCAATTATTATTAGATATTTTATATTATTTTCATCTGAAGATTTTTAAGTGCCTAATCGGGGATTTAATGCAAGTTCGTGTTTTATTTATTATGATATTTATTTATTTCATATCTGGTCAAATTATATTTAATACTTAGGTAGACGAATTTCGTACTAGAAATACAACAGTTAGTGTTAATTAGACAGTGTCAAGTATCAAAATAAGTATAATAGCGATTCACCCACTCACATCTTATGAAAGGTGTTTATTAAACTATATTTTCTTAAGTATGCCTTTTTATATACGATTTTAAATTTAAGTACCTAGTTGTTTTCGCTACAAATATTATTATATAACGCAGATCATATCAAGCTCCGTAACACCTCATTATTTAATAATTTACCTTTTTAAGATATTGAGATGTAGGGAACTGACTCTAAATGCCAACTCGATGGAGTCTTTAAGACCTTGAATTCTGAAGACTTTAAAGTGCCCCTTTTAAAAGGCTTTTTAAATATATGTATACTATACAGGTAAACACTTTCTGGTACTTGTGGTTTGGCCTTCATTTTGTGTTGTCAAATTTTATTTTATATTAAGCATTTTTTAATAAAATTACTTCATCTTATATGCAGTTCTTGAACTTTATACTGTTTTAATAACATTTGCCCGGCAGTAGGACAGTTCAAGACTAATTAAAAAAAATGTTATTATAGATTCTGTTAATAGAATAGAGTTGGTTTTTGTCTTGATATTATAGCACGCACGGGGTACTTCTTTGACGATTCGTAAAAAAACACGATACCTACCATACGTCATGACAAATAAACGTTCACATCGTGATGTCTAAAATAATAATGTATCCGTCTTTTTTCACGATTCGTGAGTGAACAAAAGTAATTTAAAATGGCAACCGTCAAAAAAATATCGAATCGCGTAAAACTAACCTTCGTCTTTGTGTAAACAAGCTGTTACACCAAAATTTAGAAATCAATGTTACCTACAATCCATCCAAATTAATAAATAATAATATTCCGTCTTGAAATAATCAACAATTTTCTACGCATTTATTTTCAATACAAAAATTTCGACCCATTTATTTTCTTGTAACTGTAAATTTAACTAAAAGAAAACTATAAAGTTTTACCACCAAATAAAACGTCTACCTGATTAAACGTCTCATATGTCATTCCAAAATTAATTTATGGAGAACGACATAATTGACAAAAATAGATATCTTTGGAATATTATGACAGGAAACGATAGTAAATTGTCTTTGGTTTATAAATCATTTTGCTGTTGCACTAATTGACTCAAAGAGCATAGGTTACATATATTTGGAAACAAAATAATTAATTGAAACTATAACTTTGCTAATAAAAGTTGTTTTATGCGTTATATAGAAGATAGCTGTGCCCCGCGGTTTCATCCGCATAAATTCCTATCCCGTAACGTATGTGACGCATCACGTATGTCATACCAAGCGTTGCTCAACCCGTATGATTATTCAAAGTACCCTATATCTTATTTCAACCAGTAAACTATCCCTGTACCAAATTTCATTCAAATCAGTTCAAATCAATCAAAAGTAGCCTATAACCTTCCTCGATAAATGAACTATCAAACACAAAAATATTTTTTCAAATCGGACCTAAAATTAGCCTTTCAAACAAACAATCAAACTTTTCAGATTTATAATATTAGTATAAATTAGGATCAAAAATGACATTAAAAGTAAAAACAAACTATTAAATTTATGTGTGGCAAAATAGGCCAAAAGCGGTCTCTTTCAGGAAATCTTACGCAGGATTAAGGGTAAAAGGGATATTTAAGGTAATCAAGATTACTAAACGATGATTAACATATGACCAAGTTATGTGACGTTTGACTCTATGTTTCAACTTTGAAACGTCATGTCACAGCAAAAGACACACGATACATTATAGTTATGCAGCTGTTAACCAGCGTCCATAAGTAAGGAGGTATAGTGCTTAAAAACTTTGTTACTTAATAGGTATGCAGGTAGGTTAGGTCGACATTTTGTACAGCTTTTTATATTTAAGCTTTCTGTGTATTTGTTTTACTTTTAATGTAAACTGATTGTAATTGTTGTTAGTTATGCACATAAAGTATTAGTATATCTATTTATCTATAAAACAAGGTAACGTTTACTTTTGGCTACTTCCTATTTGTCCCATTTCATTATAGTAGAAATAATCCACGATACAAATAAACAAAAGTCGATTTGAACTATAACAAAAGACGATCGAAACAAAAACAAAAGAAGAGCGATATTAAAACAAGAAGATCGGACCAGGAACGAAAGAGTTTTCATTTCCGATTTTAGTGCCAAAATACAATTCTTTATGCAAAAACATCGCCAACCTGGGTAGAACACAACTAACAAAGACAAAGTTACATTTTACATTTTTAAAGATAAATTCTGGATAAACATGAATACGACGTACAAACTCGATTTATCAGAGTATGTAAAACGAATCGCGATGTCTGTCGGTGCGTCGTTTACAATTAACGCACCTAACAAGTCCATTTCGATAATAAAATCAAATGTAAAACAGAAAGCTTATTCGTGTTATCTTCGTATTGATAAACTTCAGATTAAACTCTATCTAGGTATAATACACACAAAATATTTTTATACATATTTTATACACACCGGCATGATTTGACAAGGCGAGCTCCTCCGTGCTTAGAAAGGCATGTTAAGCAGTTAGTCTCGGTTGATATCTCAGATAGCAGTAGTTAGGTCAAGTTAGAGGCCTTAGTGTGGCCGACAACGTCATGTGGCAACCACCTAAAAACTCGTAACACTAGGTAAACCGATGAGGCTTCTTGAAGAAAAGAAAAAGAATCTAATTTTAAATCAGTCAAATGAGGTGAGAAGGTAGAACTAGAACCTTTCACAGTCAAAATTAAGTGCATTCCTGTACCTGAATAAGCCGTAATGTTTCCCTATTCAGTGTGTCTGGGTTTATCGACCGCGGAGCTCGGTTTGAATAATTTATGTCAACTCTATCGGTTGCAACTGAATAAAGCGAACCACTATGTATTTATTTGTAAAACTGTACCGAATATAGATGTCGATTTTGATAAATGGACATTTTATGTCGGCCTATAGGACGTTTCAATTTATAGAAAACTGGCAGTATCCCGCGCGATATTTCATCTGCCGTAAGTCCCGATCCCGTGGGAATATCGGGATCAAAAGTAGCTTAAATTACTTCTCGATAATCTGGCTTTCTAGTTTCTTTCTGTTACAAAGAAACAAATTTTTTCACTTTATAATTTTTGTATAGACTAGCAGTATCCCACGGTTTTATCCGCGTAACTACCGATCCCGCTGAAAATTGTTAAATTTTTTCTCAGTTTTTTACCTGTTTGGGCTATGTGTTGCATTCTGTGTAGATTATTAAGTAAATCACTCAGAACTTGCAGCTTTATGGGAAGGTATACATACATATTAGGATGTGCAAATAGTTTTTTTTTTTATTACTGTAATATAGTTTTAGTTATTAGATTCATAGTTTTAGTGTGTGTTGAAAGGGAGACACTTTATTTCAAACGTATAAATATTTTTGAAGATGAATTTTTCCTTTAAAAATATTTCTAGTATAAATATTTGTTAAATGTTCATCAATTTATTGAAAATTTGTAAGTTTTTAATAAATTGTAAGCTTTAAAGAAGGTGTAAAAACTCGAGAGCATAGATAGAAACCTACAACAATAATATATAGCCAAATATTTTTCTCATTATCTAAATAGAGAATAAAACGTTTCTGAATCAACAATTCTTCCAAAAAGTATCCCAATATTTAAAAAAATGCATTTTCGCAAGTAAAACCACTCAAAGCAGCTATACTACAAAGAAATTAGTTATAAGATTTACTTAGAACTCTCAGCTTTCCTTTCGCTTTACCTTGTTAAAGTCTCCTTCAAGAAAACGTTACAATTCATGCAAATGAAGGGAACTAAGTATTCATTAAAAAGAGATTCACTTCTACTCAAGTCGTTGAGCGATAAACAATAGAAGAGTTGGTAAGAACTAGGATGAGGGCTGTTTAATAGGTATGGAAACTCCTCGAACTTCTAGAGGTAGTTTATACTAATTTTTAGTGCTAGCTGCGCCCCGCGGTTTCACCCGCGTAAGTCCCGTTCCCGTGGAAAAAGAAGCCTTCTTCAAGCTATGTCCTTCTCCAAAGTCCTATCTATCTCTATACCAAAAATTGTTAAATTCATTCGCGATTAAGCGTAAACGTTTAACAGACAGAAACACAGACAGAGTTACTTTCGCATTTGTATTAGTAGTAGGGACTAATAGTTAGACAAGATTTATTTGTTATACTAAATTACCTACTAGAAATTACTAGACTGATATCAAAAATCTTGAGTAACATTACCTACTTTTGATAATAATAATTATGGAATAAGAAAGGCGTGCTTGTAACCACTTAGCGAATTTAGTTAGATAGTCGGTGCTGAAGTTACCAGTGCACACGCAGCAGAGTTGCCCACTTGAACTTTTAAGCGCTTGTACATAAGGCTATATTGCGAGTACCTGTACTTAATCATTATATAAAAAATGATTCAAAATCGATTGTACTTTATTTTGCTTCACTATTCTGTGTGTTCAAATTAAATAGAGATTTAATCGGCCTTTGAATATAAACGTAGGTGTTATTAATTTCTTTAAAAACTTAAAAACATAGGTACATTATAATGTTTCATTTAAAACGCCGCTTAATTTGTACCTTAAATTATAATTATGCATTAGCCAATTTTAATTATGTAAAGGTTTCAAAGAATCATAAACTACATTAAATAGTTTACTATTAAATCTAGCTAAAACGAATCAAAACAAACAAACTGCGCCTAATGGTTTCAAACCCGCATTTTTTCAGAATATCACATTAACATTTATAAGCTAAATTGACACATAAAAAGAATAAACAGTAACTACCTACATAAAAAAATATAAAGATATAAATAAATACATGAATTTAATTGTACTTTATTCAACCCCGTTGTATGTAAATTAGGATGGTGAGCCTGTATCCGTAACGCTTGAAGAGACTTCAGCGAACAAAGCCTTTGTGAAGGCTTTATGGGCTAAGTACGGTATAATGAAAATGTGAGGTTCGACGTAAGGTAGAAAAGAACTAATTTCAATAATGTTCAGTAAGCCTTCTTTTTTTGTCTGCAATGTCTAGTCTTCAAATTTTACATTTATTGACATCAGGTACGGACGCTGAGTTGCAAGAAATACTTGTTTCGAGTTTGAATGAAATGAAATGATTTATTATTTGTGGATCTTGGTTAAAACATAATAAAACTACATACCTCCCAACACTTGATGGCTTAAAGAAGTAATAAGGATTACGTGGTGGAAAGAAAAAATACGTGAGCCAACCATAATTTCGGACCGTAATATTTTTATTTCACACGGTAGATGACAGTTTGACAAATATCTCATCTAATGGTTAACGATAATAAAATTTAAAATGTAACACAGTCATCTAGAAGAAGAAAGACGGCAGTGGACCAAGATCCGACCCGTCCTCCTTAGTAGCTGCACTGGTCATTGAATCGGAACACGGAAGAGTCGGCTCGGCCCTACGACTTAGATCAGTGGGTGGTAAAACTCCGCAGCCGGACTAGAGTGGGATGACCTCTGTTTTTACCTAAAACGAAAGAAAACATACCAATTTAATTATTTCTGACGTCACTCTATTTATAATAAAGTCATTTGAATCCAAAAAGGTCTATAATTTTAAATAAGCTGCTATTAGACTTATCTTAGCAATATTTTCTACCCATTAGCGGTCACTATTAACACTTAAGATATCCATTTTGAATTCTAATGTAAACTTAGCAAATCAACCGCGTAGGCAGTTTCATAATATAGGAACCATTTTGTATTCGTGACTATAAGGTATTTTAGGCACTGTACAGATAGAGCTACTTAAATCTCCATATAATTGTAGAAACCGACGACTCGCAACTAGCTGTTTAAGTATAAATCTATATATATAAAATACCTTTATACATCTACTGCTATACAAAGTTACTTCATTTTACCAAAAAGGTCAAAAAGGAAGTGCTGATTTAATTCATGAAGACTAGTCAAAGAGAATCCTATCAAGTACGCATATTACTAAGCCTCTAGTAGCAAAGCGGCAATTTCGAACTGGCTATTTAGACAAAACACAAAAAAAGAAAAAAAAATGATTATTTTTCTTTTAATATTTCTTTTTGTTTTTATTGCATTTTAAACTTAGAAATATTTTTCCTTGCTAAAAATATTTCCCAAATAAAGTTATATTTTTATTTTGACGGAAGGGTAAGGCAAATTTTTTTAGTTGATATATAATAAAGTCCCAATGATAGACATAAATGCGGCCGGGTTTTGCCATAATCACCACGCCTAGGACAGTTCCATTTCCTTCCGTGGATGTCGTAAAAGGCGACTAAGGGTTATTACCAGAAGAAAAACAGCAGCTTCCTACTGTCTAGCTAGATAAACATCAACACTGAGATCACCAACCACTGATAGTAAAGACCTGAAATCTGGAGAATGTGTTCTTTTATGATTTGTATTCATCCACTAAGAAATATTTTTTGAAAATTCGGGACTTATGCGCGTGAAACCGCGGGCTACAGCTAGTTAATGATAAAACTACGCAGTCATAGCAACTCCTTCGATATTGACTATCGGCAAAATACCATATGAAGAATACCTACTATATGAATAACTATTTATTTTGAAGTTGCTTTGTCTAAATAGCATCTTAGATAGTATTTCGAGGTAAAGTCTTATAAATTAAAAAGCTTGCGTGTGGTCAATTTGTGATTAGGTATACTAAATGGTGTGTTATGTTTAATATGTTAATATTATTCTCTCGCTGAATATAAACAGTGTTAAAAGGGTTTTATAGCTTTCTAAATGTCGATACAGTTGAGTTATAGGTGTCGTTTATGGATTCAAAAGGTATAGATTGGCTATAAATAATACGTGCTAACCTAATTTTCAGCACTAAAGACCGATTGTCAATATTTATTACTGAATGTCGCATCGCATAGGCCATGGGACTAATCATGTCAGATTTCTGCAATTTATTGCGAGGCACAAATATTGCGTTAAACAACAAGTACATGAAGTTTTTAATTCCTATTGTATGTAAAGTTGTTTCTGTTAACAAATAGCTTAATTTGAAGTGCTCCGCGGTACGTAAATGTTTGTCATACAAACGTTACCGAAATATATATACAAATGAGATAATATTACCAAAATTTCATATTAACATGTTATATCTAATGACATCTTAATTTAAAAATAAGATAAACACTATAAATACCGAAATAATCCCATAATGTTGTTATTGATTTAAATCTATTTTCGATCTCAACGGTAAATATGCACCACTATGGCCAACTGTACTTACAGTCAATAAAAAAGCAACATCACTTAAAGTCTTGTCATGTAATAAAAATTTCACACACAAACCCATAAAATAAATACAATAATTGCAGCACTATAAAAGGAAAGACGGGGCTACAAAAACTACTTCCTTAACGTCTACAGCCGCAGACCTGGCGGGATTCCAACGGGTTCTTTCTACGAATTGCGACGACTTGAATTTATATATGTAGGTTACTTCACTGACATATAAAACGATTCACCTGTGATAGTGCAAGAATTGCTTTATTCCGTTTCGTATTTTTAGTACATAGGTTCATAGTGCTATTCACTGTTTGGTAATTTATATTCGTGTCTCGATCGAAAAACGTCGATCTTTATTTCAAGGGATGAAAACCGTTTTTATTGGTTAGTTATCTGAGGTAGGTTCTGTAACTGTAAAAGTTGACTCCGGTGTATGCTGACGATGGGATAGGTTAGGTTTCGCTTTCTGTGTAATCCATTTTCATTTCAACTAAACGAAACTAAAAATGGAACTAGTTTCTATTTATCATTAGATACGATTGATCTGGAAAGTATTTATCTAGATCCGTGACCGTAAATCGTTAACTAAAGAACCGTTTATGAGTACCTCATTAGGTACTTTACCAGTACTTTCTGTATGTCAATGAAGATAATTGAAGTCATCCGTCTATCATCAATAGGTTAACCATATACGTCAGCAACGGACCTTATTTCCAATAGTTTCAAGTTCTAGGAAAGATGTACTATTAGTTCTATGACTCAGTTTAAAATTGAGACTACCAATGATCTTAGGACTTGTGAGTTCCCGCGAGCTATTGGTCTAGTTGTTGGTCTCAGCGAGTAAGTATTAATTTGAGGTAAGGGAATGCCTCTAGTACCTTGAGGACCATGTCTCGTGGAGGAATCTATAAGAATGGATTTCTCTAATTTTTTTTGTTATATGAATCATACCGACCGACAAGTTTGGAAAGAAATGAGGGAGATCTTTGCTCTGCAGTATTACATGATGAACCAATTTGAATCCATAAAATTGGATGTTTTAGTTTTGTTGTTTTTTGTGTTCTTAAACTTTATCATCATTTTATTTAAAATCTATATCCACTTAAAAGTCAACATTTTTAAGAAAAAAAAACGAAATATTGTAATTTATTCATTTCATAGGATTTAAAGAACGAATTCGAATATCGTCAAGACTGCGATTTTCCTTAAGAGTATGAATTTCAAAAGTTGAAGAAAAAAGTTTTTCAAAGTCCCCATTGATTTAAAACTCAGATTCAATTTCGATTTTGATTCATTCTAACCATTGTTAGGACCGAAGAAATATATACAGAAATATTATCTTAGGCATAACATTCAAATGAGTCCCTATAACTTATTCTATTTTATAATTCAAAGCCGCAAATCAGTGACAAAGTCTTTGATCTCTTAGAGAAGTTACGTCTCAATATTGTAACGTTACAATCAAAATACGGGAAAAGTTTGGAGTTTGTTTCTCGTTTGTTCTAGTTTGTTTTTCCAAAGTTACTTCAATCGCATCGATCTTTAAAACTGCTTAATTGTTTTCCGCTTTTGTATTTCGGAGTTTTATTACATTTAACGATAACACTTTAATTAATAGGTCCGTTGTAGTTAGAAGTTAACCAACTTAGCTTCTTTGAGTATTAGCGCTGCGTTAATTAAAGGTAGACTCTATTGTTACAACACCGAGGGAAAGTTCCGAAATATTTATTTAGTCCTGTCCAAAAATGTCTAAGTCTGAAATAGCGTACTTAGAATTTGCTCAAACTTAGCTTAGCACAAACTTGGTATTCAACTATTCATAGAATTCATAGTCGAAATTGTCTAAGAAACTTTTTGTAAAACGAATAAAATAAAAAAAAAAATATAGGTACGCGACGAATTGAGAACCTCCTTTTTTTTGAAGTCGGTTAAAAAAATCTTTATAGTCAGAGAAGCAAAGTTTAGGTCGTTATTTTTTATTGCTTTGCATTCTAAATTTGAAAAACTCAGACTTGCTAAGCAAAAATTTGAATAATTGCAAAAATCTTTTTTTAAAAATACCAAAATTTTCTTCAAGTCAAAGTTTAGTTTTAGCAAAGTCTAAGCACGCTCTATAGATTTCACCCTTAGGCTGAATACGGCGGTATTTATAAAGCTCTCTTCGTAACTATCCAAAGTTTTTGCTTAGCAAAGTCTTACTTTTTCAAATTTAGAATGCATATTATGTCTATGCCAATACTTACAAAGTATAGAATAAAAGTTTTTGTATTGTTGTAGTTTTTTAAATTAATTGAAAAGTCTGCGTGTGTAACTAAGATCGTTTTGATACTAATATTAGATTCGCCGGTATTTTATAGTAACGTTGGAGTACAAATGAATGACTATTTACATCTTTGTCTACCTTAAGAAAGGAATCTGAAAAGGATACGCAACATCGGATCGGCAATGCTGATAATAAAAACAACGCGATCAAAATGGTAAAATTAGTTTTATTTTCACACAAAGTTGCAAAAACATAAGAGTTATCTAAGCATAGTATCTATAATTTATTTTCTATTAAAAGAAGGTGACATTGAACTTTGTTTGTTTATTTTGTTAGGCTTGGATTTATCAAGAAACCTCAGGATCACGCGCTAAAGCCATTGTGGGAGATTTAATGTTAACACGTTTATACTTGCTAGCTGCGTTCTTTGGCTTTACCCGTGTCCTTAATTCCGGAGCTATCCTACTAATAATCCTTAGCTGTGTAATATTAGTAGAATAAGAATCCTACTAATATTATTCAGCTAAAAGTTTGTGAATCTGTATATAGGTATTTAAGTGATTCAATTACGCAAAAGCTACTGATCCGATTGCGATGAAAATCGGAATGCAGATAGCTGGATTTTTTTATTCCGACATCTTCGCGGGATCTAGATTTACGCGGGTGACACAAAAAATACCCATTCAAGTCATGACCGCGCTAATAGTTGCTTAACCCGCACGACCATTCAATGTCGTCATGTGAAGCTAGACCAATAATATCCTCGGTAGGCGTTAGGTATTAGGTAGGCTAGCTGCCGGTGGGCGTTATCTATACATCAATACATTTATTCAAAAACTGTCAAAAACTGACTGCTAGTTTGTCACACCTACACACTCCCTTTTTACCAATAATCTCTGATCGACGATGATCTGTCCAACGTAACGTCTGTACAAAAATAACATCGGCAACTCGAACTAAAATAGATATAAATCCTAATGACACACTTCAGTGGCACTCGTGTTTGTTTATCGAAACTTTTTAAACCGAAGACTTTTAATCGGTCGATAATTTGTTTTAAATTATGTGGAATGTGGAGATTCAGGAACTCAGTATCATTAAAAAACTAAGTAGTACCTACATACTGCTATCATACTAGTATACACTAGTATAGTAGATATATTAGATACCTACTTTTTTTTCCGATATTCTCACGGGATTAGGCCTTATGCGGGTGATACAGCGAGGCGCAGCTAGTAACATCATAAAAGCTAAAGTTTCTGTGTATGTTGCTGCTTTTCACGTAAAAATTAATGAGCCGATTGTGATTAAACTGCGACATTAACCCCCTTATTTATAAACGCTAATTAATGCGTTGCATGCATCGTTTGTCTTTCACTGTCACATACATGAAATTTTAAAGTTAGCAGACAGAGACAAACGTCGCATAACTAAGTCATGTATAAATAATATTTAATAAATAAGGGAGTATATATATAGTATTTAGATAACATCTAAGGACCTAAAATATAGCACGTGGCTACTTTTTATCCCGATACCCCCGCGGGACTAATGCGGATGAAACCGTGGGGGTGCTGCTAGTAGACTGTAAATGTTAAATCGCTTGGAGAAAAACATGAGAAAATAGAAATAGTTAAGTAAACTATTTACATACGTATAAGCGAACTATGGGCCAACTATCAGCCGATAGGAAATCCGTAGCCTGTAGAATCATATTGAAACTTCGTAGAAGACGCTTGGGTGGTCTGTTTTATGTCGCATAGATAGTTGTCATTTACCTATTTAGATAGTGTGGTAAACTGCGTGTGACAATTTTGTCTGTCGTTTTTGACCTATAAAGGTTTTGCAATTAATCCGATATTTTATGTAGTGTATTTGATAACGACATTTTAATTACGGACGTTTTTTTTTGTCTTTTTTTCAGTTGTGAATTGAATCAGATATTTTCACGTAATACCGAAAACCTTATGGAAACTCCTGTAGAAAACAGTCGATTTCGTTTTGCTATAGTTAAAACATGGAAAATATCAACTAATATAATAATATGCCATTCTAAAAGTTTCAGTGGTCAATTTATTATCATTGTTATCAAAACAAACGCATAGGTATTTATCGTAGAACTTTGTAGAGCCAAGAAACCCACTTACTTTTTTACGAAACATCACGATCGAATTATAGGTAAATTTGTACATTTATATTCAAGGTTTACCTCAAATTTACATAGCCCAAAATTATGTAAATCTTTAGGTAAATCAATCGAAACGTAAAGTTTAAATTATTCATAGGTTCCGTATCAAAACAATAGCTTTGGTTCGCTGATCACAGGCAGCTATATTATATATACCAATCTATATCCCACTTATAACTCATCGTGATATCGCTCAAAGGGTAACCACCCTTCCCACATGTTTTAGATACATACAAATTTAACAATATGTTCCAAAATCAGATTTTTTTATTAGGTTAGATACAAAATAGGATTGTGTCTTTCCTTCAAGTCATTTCCTTAAAAAGATGACTTAAAGGAAAGACACAATCCTAATAATATTTAAATACATGTTTATTTAGCCTTTAGTAATAAAAAATATTGTTCGGAACTTCTTCTCATCCAAGCGATGCAGCGATGTTCTCGGTTGCATCCAGTAAACGGAAACAAGGTAGCATCCCTTTTGGAAGAACGGGGTTCGCTGAAACACCAAATGACTTGGAGTCGGCACAGATCATCCCTTCTACTTGACAATTTATGTTATAGCGTTTACACTGACAGCCAATATGCAGTCATTACGTGCAGGGTCCGCTATAGGTACCCGAGCGAACAACCCGAAGGGCGGCGTCGTGGATCAAGTTGAAAACTGATCTAGTCCCCAATGCTAGACTGGTTCTCATAAAGGACAGTAGCCTTGTACCCAAGGAAACTACCAAGGACTTGGAGTCGGCACAATTATCCTTAACTCGAAACTACTTATATATTAGTTAGCGTCCCCACCGACCCACCTTTCGGTATAGCAGCAGGGGTACCCGCTGTACCCGAACTAACAGTCTAGCATTGGGGACTAGATCCGTCTTACTCGATCCCTGACGTCGTCCTTAGGGGTGTACGCTCGGGTACAGTGGCCCCTGCTGATATACCGAAAGGTGGGACGGTGGGGACGCTATAACATATATAAATAGATTCGAGAAGGACGAGTGTGTACCCGAACTAACACCCCGAAGGGCGACGTCGAGGATCGAGTTTAAGGCTGATCTAGTCCCCAATGCTAGACTGGTCGGCTCATTAGGTAAGTTATCATGACCATACCTACTGCATATAGATTGGCCTGCCTGACCAATAGGCTCCCGGACCAAGAACTCCGGACCAAGAACCTATTGCCAGGCAATAGGTTCTTGGTCCCCTCTAGGGACCAAGAAGTTTATCCGCCACCGCGCGGAGAGAATTGAAGGTTTGCTAGTCTCCCCTAGATTCCTTGGTCGCCTTTTACGACACCAACGAGAAGAAATGGGGTACTTAACCCTATTCGTATGTAGGACTTTGGAACTCTAAAAGGTACCTTTCTAAACTTACCTACTTAATCTAAAAAGTTCTACAATTTAATTCTACACATTTATGAGCTAGGTACAATTTGCAAGAAGTCAGCTTAACAAGACTTTGTTAATAATGTCGAAGAGTCAAAGACCTTTGCTCGTCAATATGCGATCGATGGTTGATTGGCAGAAGTCGTATCGCAATTGTTTTATTTTTAGAACCCTCTAAAGAATGAATGGAGATCATGTTGGCTATTGTTATTTGCTTTGAGTGTGTAATACAGTTTATAGTTAAGTAGTAGATATCTAATTCCGTTTCATACGCGTAAATCACGTACCTTGGAAAATGTCAAAAATACTTTTATTTGGACGTACACTCTCTATAAATTTGAAGCCTCTGCTACCAGCAGTTTAGGCTATGCATTGATTTATCAGTCAGGCAGGACACATCATGTTATAGACATGTATTTCGTAATTTGTTTTTTGTTGCTCGAGGCTACTAGAAATATTTAAAAAAAAACCTCTTCAAAATTCACTCGCGGCGAAATTTGGACTCGCGTCTTTTGGTCAGTACCTAAGCGTCCTAATAAACTAGACCACAAGAGATCCCACCTCGAAAGGCGAATTTAAGAATATGTTCGTTTTTCTGTCTACTATATTCGACATACTTACGTTCTGTCTACATAGTTGTATGTTTGTTAATTTCTTTTTTATTGTTTGAGTTAATAAAACAGTACGTACAATCATCCAATTATGTGTAATTATAATTTAAGCTTTGTTTGAACTTCAAATTAGCGACAAAGAGCAAAGAACCAAACTTTGTTACGCATCAGATCTTCTTTTGTTATTACAATGTGTATGATTCATTATGCTGATGAACTCGCGAAAGCGTTCATCAACATAATCTATTTCTGCATGTGAGAATATCGTCTAACATTAGACGAAGTTTGATGCAGAGTATACATAGAGGAGACAAGTGGAATGACGTGGCAGTGGTAGACAAATTGAAATCAATACGAACTAACGTAAATGACAAAAACCGGGTAAGCACAAGTCACACTTGCACACGGTTGGCTTCTACCCATTATTACAAAATAACAAGTTTGTTGTATGAAAGCTGCACCACACTTCAATATTTATTTAATTGTTTTTATTTGTTGTTATATCGGCAACATATATATACACTAGCTGTGCCCCGCGGTTTCACCCGCGCTAGTCGCGAACCCGCGTCGCCCATTGAAGCACTGTTGAAGCCAGGCGCTACCGCGCCTGGCATCATCAGTACTTCCCTGGTCGTCCGTTTAAGTGTGGATTTTTGCACTGCAGTAGATAGGTGAAGTAAGGTAAAGATTGTATTTCATCAGTAAGTAACGATGACGATGGATGACGATCAATGACGATGGATGACGATGACGATGATGATTATGCCACTCTACATCACTTACCCTACCCCTGTGTCGATTTTCATTCATGAAAAGTTATCACCCGCGTAAGTCCCGATCCCGCGGGATTTTCGGGTTCAAAAGTATCCTATGTTACTCTTCATTATTTAAACTATCCCTATGCAAATTTTCATTCAATAAATAGTTATCACCCGCGTAAGTCCCGATCCCGCGGAATTTTCGGGATCAAAAGTATCCTATGTTACTCTCCATCATTTAAACTATCCATATGCAAATGTTCATCTAATAAATAGTTATCACCCGCGAAGTCCCGATCCCGCGGGATTTTCGGGTTCAAAAGTATCCTATGTTACTCTTCATCATTTAAACTATCCCTATGCATATGTTCATCTAATAAATAGTTATCACCCGCGTAAGTCCCGATCCCGCGGGATTTTCGGGATCAAAGGTATCCTAAGTTACTCTCCATCATTTAAACTATCCCTATGCAAATATTCATCTAATAAATAGTTATCACCCGCGTAAGTCCCAATCCCGCGGGATTTTCGGGATCAAAAGTATCCTATGTTACTCTCCATTATTTAAACTATCCCTATTCAAATTTTCATCTAATAAATAGTTATCACCCGCGTAAGTCCCGATCCCGCGGGATTTTCGGGATCAAAAGTATCCTATGTTACTCTCCATCATATAAACTATCCCTATGCAAATTTTCATCTAAATCGGTCGAGCCGTTTGACCGTGAAGAGGGAACAAACAAACAAATAAACAAACAAACAAACAGACTTTCGGATTTATAATATTAGTAGGATATTAGTAGGATAGTAGGATGTGTGAAACTTTCAACTGTTTAGCTACCCGATTCATAAGATGGAGTCTTATGAATCGTGACATACAAACGGATGTGGAGGTGACATACAAACTGATGGACAGTGGACAGTGGTTTATGACTCCAGAGGCAACTCAATGTCCTTAAATATATAAGTACTTAATAGAACATAAAGACTGAACGGGCCTTTAACTATGTTATATTTAACCACCCAGCTTACTTTAATCGAAAAAGACTACAATAAATTAGCATTTTTACCACGGAGTCGCCGCCACGTCCGTGCCTCACGCCATTTCAACCAACCTCGACGGCCACACATCACTTCGCGTTGCTTTTGGTTCTTTATTACCAATTTTATGTTTTTTTAACTAGCTGTGAAAAGAAAACTTCCTTATTTCGTATTGGAAGCAAGATATAGAGCGTTCTTAGAAGAAAGAGAAGCTTTGTTTCCTAATCTGCTTACTGAGACGATAAAATGTTACAAAACAAGGTTGGGAAAGCATTGTGTCATCCATCACAATATAAGATAGAGAGAAAAGAGACACCTTTAGTTGTCAGATGTAGCATTTTAATGTTATTTTTTTAATATAAGTTACTAGCAGCACGATATGGTTTAAATGGTGTAAGTCCCGATCCTTAGAGAATATCGGAATAAAAAGAAGTATCTGTACATACTTACATCGAGTCTTATCGTAATCGTCTCAGTAGTTTCTACGTAGATAGGTACGATAGGAAAAGCCGCTCTGACCTTACCATGATTTAAGGATCGTTGAGGAAGCAGTGAAAAATTTGACTGTAGATTAAATGCAGAAGTGATAGAGTTCTTCGAAATCTACAATTTCAATGACGATCTTCACCAACGAAAGACGATCGAAACGGAAACGAAAGCCAATCGAAATATAAATTAATAAAAACAAAGACGATGTGGTGATTTGCCTGTTTTATTCACGTCACCAACCCAAGAGATGAGCACCTAAAAATGTAATTACTTCGACTATCGAATTACTCTTACCTGTTCCGAAAACTAACAATGTCCTTTAAAGCAATTCAGTAATACAAAACGTGTCTGGAATCCAAACCGACAGCGAAATTTCATTTGTTAGCATCACTTTTGGCAGTAGACGATTTGTCTTGTCATCTAAACAGTAATCGTCTATAGAACTAATTTGAATTTGTAATAAAACCACTAAAACATTATCTATACAAACCTGAAAACAAATATCTACTTTATTGGCTAGCTATGTAGACCTTTTAGCTGTAATAGACGATCAAACCGCACCATCGCACCACTGACATTAGTATTATTACTACATTATTACATTATTATTAATGTGAGACTATTATAACGTATTCAATGATGTTCAGTCACAGAATATAAACCTACCTAAAACTCGGTACTTCATTTTAAAGTACTTTACGACGCAAGTTCGGTCGTTTGGTATACGGTTATTTTCTACGTTATTTATAATAGACAAAAAAGAAATATTAGTTAAAATATGTTTTTGGCCATTTGGGAATTAGCCAGTGTCAAGTTTTTTTATAATATTGAAAGCAAGTTATATGCAGATAACAAAAAGCAGTAACAAAAGTAGTTTTAAGTCAAGTTGTGAGAGTCGTAAAAAAGTAAAACGCGGATGATAGTCCCCGTTAAGCTTTGCTGCAACTTTTTACAAGACTTGGAAACAACGAGGATTGCCCAATTTTGGCACGGACCTGCGAAGTTACCGTGCATATTCCTTCAAAATTGGCATCGAAATCCTACTGCGCAAAGTAATAACCTGCGCGGCAAAACAACAGCGTTGATTTACATGCATTTCAAGCCGGCACCGTCGAGTTGATCTGTCATTGAATGCGAGGTCTCTTGAGCTGCCGGTTTCAATGCCAGTTGAACTCGACGGCGTCGCTTTCAAATGCGTGCAAACGAACGCTATGGTATGAACCGCGCAGGTTATTCCTTTGCGTAGTGGGATTTCGATGCCGATTACGACGGAAGATGCGCGGTCGGGCCCCTAACGCGGATGAAACCGCGGAAAGAAGCTAAATAGTTTAGTTTCTTATATTCCTGTTATAATCTTTACAATAAAATCCATTAGAGAAAATCACAAGATGCTACTCTGACACGCTACACGCTACGTATTCTAGAGGTGTTGAAATGCGCCCACTGTTCAAAGATCAAAACCTATGTAACCTCATTTAGCGTCACTAATTAATATAAAAAGCTTAACATGTGATTTGTCTAATCCATTAATGATTAATTTGATATTAATGAGCCGCCAGAACCGGGTGATAGTTAACACACACATAGAAAAAGATAAGCAGGGCTTCTCATAGTAGGCTGACTGCATAAACCCGCGCGGAATGCAAATCTCAGCACACTCCGCATGTGTATTAGACGCGTCAAGGATTATTAAGTAATCAATCAACATCACACAGCGCCATCTAGGCCCATGGTGTGCTAGTAAAGAGGTGCTTCCCACTAATTTGATTTTGTTTTTGGTTGGTGCTGCACAAGACGCAAAAATATAGGTACACTTTTTGTGCCAGACAAAATTACAACAAAACATAGTCACCGCGTCATAGCGCGATAAACCGGATAAATAAAGTGTTTTATTAAAACATAGTCACTTTACTGTGTCTGGTGGCTGCGATCGGCGTGCGTGGCTTACGCGACTGATTGTAAATCTTCAATTAAGTTCATAATCCTGGTTATTGAAATCAATATAGTCATTGGTAGCTACAACCCGCCACAAAGCACAAAAGTGTCTAAATTGCCTATCAATTCTAAAATAATAGTCAAGTCAGCCTACTACTTTTATTTGTACATTGTGTACTTCTGTATTACCTACTATAAATAGTAAACCAGCCAACAGACAATTTGGCGCGCTGACAAAGGAGTGTTGTTCTGACATTTCGCTTTTTGGTCCTATTATTATTTTGATATAATCGGTTCAATTATCGAGTTAATTACAGCCAAAGTAGGTCAAACGATATAATATTTTCAAGTGACTAATTCTCATCTATGTAATTCTACTAATGTAAATACACTATTATATTCCAGTGTTAAAATATTTCAATTTACTTAGAATTTTCACGTTATTTAGGGTTTTGTACCAAAATGGTTAAAAACCTGACCCTATTACTAAGACTCCGCTATCCATCTGATGTCTTTATATCCGTGATATCTAGACAGTTGAAATTTTCACAAATGTTGAACCTAGGTATTTATGTGACCGCTATAGCAAATACTAAAAACAGAAATACTAAATATTTAACTTGGGCTTCTAAAAAAACAAACGTGTTTTTGTACAGAACCCTTCGTACACGAGTCCGACTCCCATTTTAACGGTTTTTAAAATAAAGTTCATTGTATTTGTAAGATTCGTTTGAAAGTTACGAAAGCTCCATTAAAAAGTTAGTCCAATTAGTTAATTATTACCATGTCAACTAATAAACTCTGGTTTAGAGCCCACGCTCCCTTGAACTCTGGTTCAACTGGTCTCCAATTAATCACAAGAAAAAAAAGATAAATCTTATCATCGGCACGGTTTATAATTTATACCCTTTCTCAATTAAAATATTGGTCAATTAATTTGTTAATTGTTGCAAGTTTTATTTATAATTGTTACAAACTTTTTTATTGATGACATGAAAATGTAGGTATCTCTTCGTATTTTTACCTGACATACAAGTTAATTACTAAAAGGTGTTACGAATAAAAATATAAAAGTTGTGTTATTGTATTTTTGGAAATTCGGAGTACTTTTTTCGATTAGTTTTAAACTGCACATCGAAATCAGCTGTTTCTGAGAGTTAAAGGTGATTGGCTATAAATTGTCCTCTTGGGTTGAACTCATCATCATCATATCAAGGACGACTACTCAACTTAGGTCTCCCTTATCGATGCTTATAGATTACAGTTATAGGCGGCCTTTTTTTTTTTTTTTTTTTTTTTCCTAGATCTGCATTCACCGTGTTTAGTTTGATAGTGTGAACTACTACAATCTCAAACTTAAAATAGCCTTTACTTTCAAAAACTGTTTTTTTTGGAGAAACAACCTCAACATTAAAAAAAAAATCGAATTTCCAAATTTGATTGCCTATACTTCTGAAACCCTTTCGCCCTAAATTAGCGTCCCAGAAACACAGTGTATAATGTAAAGATTGAAATGAAATGAGTACAAAATACAAATTAATTTAAAATGCACTGTAAAGTAATTGTCACTGGGAAATTTCTATCTTAAATGTCAAAACAAAATAATACATCAATACTCTAAATTCTTGCTCTCTTAACACTAGCTATCTAATTAGGGTAGCCATTACTTCGAGATACCGTGTCACCTGGGTTGCATTCGTCGCAGTAAACTCTGTTATCTCAAACACTTTCCTTAGCCAGACGATAATTAAGATAGTAAGCATACTGCGTGCTTTACTTTACTGGAGAGATTTGCTGCTTTGTTTAATTAAGTTAGGTAGCTAGCAATGGTTTGATGTGTATTATTGTATTCTTTTTTAAAGCAACCAGTAATATTAGAGGGCATCAAGATTTTGAAAAATTTGAAGTTTCTCTTTATAGAGGATGGTCCAAATTGAGTTTCCTATGTTAGGTACACCATAAAAAAAGTTGTCAAGAATCTAATCTATCTGATTGAATCTAATGAAAAACACCAAATATTTTATCTTACTAATATTATAAATCCGAAAGTCAATTTGTATGTTTGTTTGTTCCCTCTTCACGGTCAAACGGCTCGACCGATTTGGATGAAAATTTGCATAGGAATAGTTTGAATGATGGAGAGTAACATAGTATACTTTTCATCCCGAAAATCCCTCGGGAACGGGACTTACGCGGGTGATAACTATTTATTGGATGAAAATTTGCAGAGGGATAGTTTAAATGACAGAGAGTAACATAGGATACTTTTAATCCCAAAAACCCCGCGGGATCGGGACTTACGCGGGTGATACCTATTTATTGGATGAAAATTTGCATAGAGATACTTTAAATGATGGAGGGTAGGTTACTTTTGATCCCTAAAATCCCGCAGGATACTGACATACAATCTTTACCTTACTTCACCTGATGATCTAATATCTAATAAATCTAATAATCTAATAAATAAATCTAATAAAGGCATGTGAAAGATAGGAAACTTAAAAGGGATAACCTTATATTTGTATAGATTATCAGTGCACGTAACACGTTACTTCCCACTGTGCACAATTCCACACTTATAGATGTGTACTATAGTGTAAGAATGTCTGTCTAAATTCTGTATGATGTTACTTTTGTGTTTGGAATGTAGCAAAAAGCGAATGTTTGATCATTTCGTATCAGTTCTTTTCATTTATACAGAGATGTTTCACACCACTTAAAGTTTGTAGTTCGCTCTAAGGCTTAGCTTGATTTAACAACTGCTATCAGAGATAACAACCAGAACCAACTGCTTAAGGTGCAGCGCTAAAGCACGGAGAACCTCGAAATATTGTTTTTATGCCATTTACACTATCGGTCATCCATCCAGGACTATACAAGATCGGTCGGCATAGCTACGGCAATGAGCTCTTCATTCTTCATCAAATCTTCATTCATTCATTATCACAGCCTCTTAACTGTTTATCACTGAAATAAGCAGTTCAGAGGTCGAATAATAGCCCACATTGCTTGCATTTGGGTCGCAAATTCAAGTTTAAAGTTATTTCTACAAGATTTAGAAAAAACGGACGGTAATATAGTCCTGAAAACCTATCAAAATTTTAATTAATATTGTAATTTACTTTAACAAGGTTTCCGTTAACTAGATATTATAAGTGATTATTTTAAAGAGAATTCATTAAACGTTACGGTTTTTCTTTACATCTAATAACATGTCTAAGCAAATTGCTTTCGTATGGTTTGTTTATTAATTTTGAACGTGAATTGACCATTTTATGAGCAGTTTTCACTTTTGTATAGCTCGTTCATAACAAAAATTGCAAGTTGTTGAATCGCTCACAAACTAAAATGGATATTTTGACGGGCTACGTTAGTTGTTTGCTTAGGCTGACTCTACCCTATTAGCAAGTTCGGGTTTGATTGGTTTGTAGGTAAGGTCGTGGTAACTCAGTGCCCTTATTTTGGCTTTGCATATTTGTATTATATTTCGTCATGTATATTAAAACAAGTACAATTTGATAATCATATTGAAAAAAAAACTTAAATCGATGGCTTTACCACCAACTAAACTAAGCTTAACCACCATAGAATAAGGGTTTAGGAAAGCATTCATAGAACTCTGGACTGATCTCTATTAGAGAGTAGAAACAGCAAGCTTGCCTTCAAACTCATATTTGACGGACAAGTTTCAAAAGTTCCAAAGTTGAACTGTTCGGGAGATTACTTGCACACCTGATAAACAGATTAATCACAATTCAAAAACCATTGTTAGAATACCCACCTTCTAGGTAATCTATGGACAGTCTTAATCTACTATACCGGGGTTACACCGTTCTAAGAAGACCTATCCCGCAGTACCTGATAGAAAAAGTTTGAAATTCAATACAATATTCAATACATCTGACAGACTTATTTAAAAGCAAACATTTTATATTTGATACGAAGCCAATCCAATTTCCATATGATCTCTTCCTTAAAAAGACAACAGAACTAAAGAAAGGAATACACAAAACACTATGTTTTATATCAAATTACAAATACACCATTAGTACATAGGTAAATGTTATTCCGAGAAAGTATCGTATTATGATCGAACTTCAAAGGATAGAACGTTAGTTAGGAGAACAAGCTTGTCACAAGTCAAAAGCCTCAAGCCTCAGCCTTCAGTATTTTCAATTGTGGCTTTAAATCTACAAAGGTGTTTGACGATAGATGTCCCCTGTGGCGCGTTGCAACACAGAAGGTCGCGGGTTTGATCCCAGTCGGGGATAAGTATTTATGCTGACCATAAATGTTTAATTCTGGTTCTGGGAACACCCAGTATTTCTATAAATATACTTATCATATTTATATTGTAGTAACGAAAATCAGTGAAGTATTATGCAGTTCTTAGCATATCCGTTGTCTAGTAAAAGCCTATAATATAGTTGCTTAGTTTGGGTCTAGATTGAGCTATTTCTTAATTTTTTTTAAATATTTATAGTTTAAAACATGAATAATTCGCTCAAAAGATTATTTCAATAGAAGTAATACTTTTTTACATTTAAATAAAATTATGGTTTATTTGGCGATAATTTAAGATATTTACATTTTACCGGGTCTTAATCGCGTACGTACTTTAAAAATGTCTTTACCTACCCACCACTGGACAGTAAACAACGACGGTTATAGAGGACGACACCCGCCGCAGCTCCAGTCCCCTCGAGACCAAGATCATTGTAACATGATCGAAACGTCGAGGTAAGAAAATAAAAATAGTACGCGATTATGACCCGGTAAAATGTAAATATGTTAACAAATCGTGTGAATTTAAAAAGTTGATAATTTAAGATATCTGCCCAATAAAATGTAACATGACCGAAACAAAACTTACTTAATTTTTGAAAAGAAATTGAAGTTTCCAAGGTTTTTAAATTTGGTAGCGTTTGATTTTGACAACTAGATATATTTTATTAGTAGTTAAAAAAAAATACCCTTAGTAGGTACGAATCTTTTGCATAAGAACCAATAGAGGTCTTTAAAAATATAATAAATAAGTTCTTTTTCGATCGTCGAGTTAATTTATTATTTCCGACATCATATTTTGACATCGCGAGAAAATGCGTGGGATGGTCAATAATTTGTTACTTCATCATGATTTAGGTAACGATTGATGAAAGCTCATGTTCAATAACTCATTTATTTCAATTTAAGAGATTTATTATTCATTTTATTACCAACTAAGACTATTGTAACTTAGTCGAAACGTCGAAGTCAGAAAATTAAATAATAGGACCTGGTAAAATGTAACTATGTTAATATATTGTGTGAATTTAAATAGTTCATCGATAACTCATTTATGGGTAATTTCAGCGAAATCATTACTAAAATTAAACTCTTTGTTAATTAGTTTAGTATATTCTTAAATTTCTTTTAAGGGCTGACTGACGTGGTTAAACCAAAGAATTTTCATAGTACCTAGAAATCGCACTTCGTCGAAAAAACGTGCCCGTTTGATGGATTATGTCCGTCTTTTTTTCGTCGCTCCTCTGTCGTCCTTTTGCACTTTAGTGGTTAGACAAGGATAAAAGAGTCACATCACCTTCTGTGTTCCTGCTTTAGACAGGCTCGTTTTGATATTTCAAAGCAAAAACTACCTTAATTTTAGGGAACATGGTTGAAATTTCTATTTCGAAACCGTTGAGTGTTTTATCTTATTAGGAGCGAAGGCGTCGTCATATGTCTTTGGGTTAAACAGAACTCAAGAAGTAAGTAAATGAAAGGAGGTTGCGTGTTTGGAAATGACATTTGTTACGTAAAACAAACCTTCGCTACTGTAAGCTTCGAAGGTATTTCGATGGATAGTGTTTGGAAGTAGCGTAGGGAACCCTCCTATTCACGGGTAAATGCATGTCTTCCCGTGTACAGAAGGCACTGTTAAATTCCACGAAACTCATAATGGACACCTTTCCAACCCATTCATAATCCATTTTAACGTCATTTAACTGTTGTATCTATATAGATAATAATCGATATTTTATTATCAACACCCACACATTAACGAGTAATCGAACATTGTCTAACCTTATCTTCAATCAAAATCTTAATACGCATTGTTTAGTTACTTTGAAAAACTTTCGCCTAAATCAATTAATCATCATTCCAACCACGATTAGTCTATCGACATATTTACCGTATACTTCTTTAAAATCTTTGATCTATATGTGTAAAGTAATAGTTTATTTACGTTAAAAACCTTTATCAAAATATTAACTAACTACTTTAAACTTTCAAGCAAAAATAGATTTTACAGCAGCACGATTAAAGCAACAGACTAGCATCGCCCAGCGGTTTCACCAACATTTGCCCAATCCTGGGAAAAATTCATAATCAAAATTTATCCACATTATTCTCAAAGATTCAATCGATCAATGTTTTTAAGTTTCATCAAAATCGGTTCATTCTTTCCGAAGACTACATTCAACAAACATTTATCTCAACATACCTATATAATAACATTAACCATATATTTATACCGGGAGGGTAAACTAAACGAGTAATTCTGTTCAGTCCATCAGGTCAGGCAGATATGATTGAAGTGATCTGTATGCACGACACGGAAATTTGTCTAACAATCATATTATGTGACGGCTATAAACCAAATAAATTTTTCGCTACCGCCACTATTTTTTTACACTAGAGAATTTGCCTTTTGAAGTCATTTGTGATTCCGTGAAAAATTTGGTGATTTCATAGTTCATTACACGGAGTTAATGTGCGAATTGAACTTCGCAGGAGCATTGACCTGTTTGTAATTAAAAAATAGACACATAAAACTTTAGCCAGGTGTTATTCGATGTTTTGATGATCATCATTAAACTAATTTTGCACTGAAAAGTAAATGTTTACAAACAGTTTCTGTGAAATATAAGGTAAGTACATAGATTCGTGAGTTTATCTTAAAACACATTAAAAATAGACAAAATTAAAAACATGTAAAGCAAATACAAAAAAAGTAAGTTTGATTCCCGTCGTGAATCTATAATGTACCTAGTCATATTTGAGTCTGGTCTAAAAGTATGTAAATTTAAAAGAATAAGGTAGGTACAGTATAACTTATTTTTTGACAAAACCAAAATTATAAGTATATTTCCATACATTATCTGGCCACCATGATACGAGCCTAGTAACTAATCTTGCTGTGAGCAATGTTCACAATATTCATAAGGACTTGCTAATCGAAGCTTGTAAATTGGACCTCTTTTCAAATGGTCCACGTCGGAAACAGAATATTATACTCCTAATCGCCAACATCGCAAACGATATAAAATCCTATCGCATTTGCATAAAACCCTTTTCACAAATATGCCACCTCACAAATAGGTACTTAAAATATGAAAAACAAAACTATGAGTATACGTTATCCGGCCACCATATGAAAGTCAAGTTATTTATCTCACTTTGACTGTCCAACAAAAATCATTTATAAGTGGCTCTGGCAAAGGAAGTTAATTAAATCAAAACTTGTGAAATGAAACACTATATTCTCACTTCTTGATTTAGCTCAACTCATTCTTACCCTATTTCACTAAACTAAACTATATCTGAATACTAGGAACTTCAATTTAGTTAACTACACCCGTAGTCACAGTTATAAATACATCTCAATTTATTCAAGCGACTGAATAAAGTGTTTTCTTGGCGCCTTCACTCCTTAATCCTATTTAGTTTCATTTTCTTTGAGTCATTTCGATGATTTGTGTTTTAGTTTCTGCGTAAGATTAAGTTGGAAGATAAAGGTTCTCTTTTTTTGATTTAATCGTATACTTGGCTTGAATACTTGTATCACCTATTGAGCAAGAAATGGATGTGTGCTACAGGTACCTAAGTAGTTTTATTTTATAATTAATCTAATCTGCTCTATTAAGATTTTGTACAGTTAGACGAGGAAATGGTCCACTTTTCAATGGTCAACTAAAAAAATCGCGTAATGGTGGAAACCCAACTTTTTTTTGTATTCAATCAGGTATTCACGTGGTCTTTTTAAATCGTCTTATAGCCACAATTTTTTTATGAGTCATTTTCATAAACTTCATGACAAATTATTTTATATTAGGATCAGTCACATACCTGTTATATTACAAACCCTACACAACTTATACACATATTTGGAAAGCATTTCTTTGAAATTTAGTCATTCAATTAAAGAAAACACTTAAAACCATTTAGAAAAGTACACAGTTATTAAAAATCTCGATTCTTAGTACATATTTATTATCTTCCTATCTGTAAAAACAATTCTAAGAACAATCAAGTACATTGGCTACTTTTTAAGTAGTATTTACCAACCAAAGATACAAATGGAAGTTAAAACACTCGATCGAACAACAGCGTTCAAATTAGAATGGTATCTGCTAATGACGATGAGTGTTCGACCAGATGCAACATTATCTATAAGTGCTTACTGCTAATTTACTATTCAATAATAATTAATCATTGGCTGTAGAGAAAATATCGTCGAATAAATAAAAAGTGTTGAAGAATCAAAATATTTATGATTCGTTAAAAATATTTTCAAAATTTAGGATCCTGTCAGTGTGCCTGTCAGGAACAGTTTCTGAAAAGCAATTAAAAAAAAATATAAGTGTGGGAATATTATAAAATGAAATTTTGACGAAATATTTTTAGTACAAATATTTATAAGGAAAAATACTCTAAAAATTTACCCGTGGCGAGGTTTGAACTCGCGTCTCGGCTTAAAATATTTGTAGTGAATTTGTTTTTTTTTAGATAGTGGTTAGGGTATGTAGATAGGTACATTAATTTTTCCCACGTATTTATACACTCACTATTCTTGTTTGTTTGTTTGTTTGATCACTTTTTAAGTAAATCACGACTCACCATGCTCACCTACTTATTTAAGGCGAGGTTTCAGTTGAAATTTAAGAAATCGACCTTTGTTATTAAATATTCATAAAACCCTAATGAGAAAACATTCGGTTAAAAACTCGATACGAGTATAAGCAGCTTCGCTCGATAAAAAAATCTCAGTAAACTAACCCATTTTTTGTAGATTTTCGTCTGTATTTAGAGAATGTTGGACTATTATTTAAAAAAAAGTAAATTCGTAGGTATTAACATTTTTTAAGGATGTGTTTGGTAAACAATTCTATAATATAAAATATGTTTAACAATTTGATAATAATTACAAATATTCTCCCATTCTGCTCTCTGGCGTCGTCAAAGGCAAAGGAATATCACTCAGTACTGCAAGAAGGCCTTAAATAATAATTTAATTTTACACACCTACTGCTCTACAAAGTTACTTTATTTGACCAAAAAGGTCAACGTAAAGCGACTCTTTATTCCCTTAAGTTAGAGTTAAGTTTTTAACACCCTCGCTGCGCTCGGGAGTTAACCCTCTAGAGTCCTTCGTACGCTTTGGATTCAAAATGACGCCCGCTATATAAGACAGGACTTTAGTACCTCGGTGCATAAACTATTATCACTTCCAACGTGCGCTTTTACACAAAATACATAAAGTACGAAATATGACAATATTTACTTAGCATAAAGTACCTAAATTTACACCATTACCATGTCAAGAGTGTCTTAATCCCTTTGATTAATCTACTTATTTCCTATTAAGAAAGGTATAGGCACACGTTGACGCGATCATCCGCACCGTTAACTCCGCTTGTTATAACTTTATGCGTCTCAAGGGCGCACAGAATTTATATTAACTCAAATAGAATTACTAAGGGATGAATACTTGATATGAATATCAAAGTGTTACAAGAGATTGAGGGGGCCGCTTGGGTTAAATGGTGTACCGGGTATGATAAAGTGTCTCATTTTATTCTATAACTTGGAAAGTGGTGTTAAATTTTGACTGTAGGTACCTATATGTCTGAGTGATGATTGCTTAGTGTAAGGCGTAACGTGCATTGGATAAGTAAATCCCTTTTGTGATAGTCGCCTATTCTGTGGTTATGTACCGTGCTTCTACCGTGATAAATTATCAGTACTTGTTGGGCCTAAGTTGCATCTATCTTTATACCTATTAGGACATGGAGTAGATTACCAATGTGATCAAATTTTCTTACAATCGCCCTTTTTTGCATCACTGCATTTATCGGGAAGACGGCAAATATGTATTTAAATTCTTTTAGCCTGGGGATGGTTGTCAGAGATGCAGCACGCTTACACATTCCTAGGACATAAACGGAGTACCTACTCGTGATTTGAAGCGGTTAATGGGAAGCATTGAGTTTGTTTACAATCATATTTTACATATTATTATAGGTATTCCTAATTTCCTATACGTATTGAATATAGTTGGGTGCTTATGTAAGTACTTTTGTGAAACATCTACGTTTAATCCCCACCAAATTGCCAGTGTGAATCAAAATTACTTTTCAAGTACTTTAGTCGTTAAATGGGTTTTGAACTCGAAGTTTAAAGTTGAGGACTTGCGCCGATTAGTCATAGGAAATGTGCGAAGTGTTAAATAGTCGAGGGAGATGAAGTTTTACTCGTATGTAAGAAACTATCGTTTGTCTTCTTTGTCTTACGTGTTGAGGTGCATTGTTCCAAAATAGAATTCCAATAAACTGAATAGTTTGTTTCCTCACAACAGTTTCTATTTAGTTCTACTTGACAATAAATACTCACTTGTCTTGGGATTCATTAAAATTGTCCTTAGAAACGCTCTCGGAATTTAATTTAAAACAAAATAAATTTTGTAAAATTTATCTTTGTTTTTCCCCTAATTTGGAAAATGGGTGCCATAAACAGGATAGCAACACAATCATTGACGGCAATGCTTCACGCGACCGAGGGGATCTGAGAGTTACACACCTAAGACGGTGTACGACTTTTTGTCCAAGGGATTTTTATATTAATTAAAAAATGTTCTTATGCTCTTATTAGACAGACAAATACAAATATTATATTAATTGAAATATTTATCAAAACATCGAACTTCAAACTCTACTAAATAAATTGAACTAGGTACTTTCAATAGCTGACTCTAATACACAATAATTAGTAGTGAGATTAAATTATCAAGGTAAATGATTTTTGCAATAGATTCCCGGGCATATCTTCAGCCTGTAGCAAGATAGTTCAGTTGTGAATATTTCCTTCTTTCGGACTCAAAGTCTACCGTGTGTAAAATCTGAAGGAAAACAAATTCGCATCACGTAACCGGCATACTGTCTGACTCATCTTAGGCCCAACGTACGATAAATTTGAATTCTTATGGCGACATTTTCGCGAAAATGAAGTAGTATACGCTGCCTTCATTACTATTTAGCAAGCGTTTGGCCAATCATGGCTAAATAAAAATGTGGAGCTTGGATTCTACTGTTAAGACGCGAACCAGAAGCGGTAAGGGGAGAACTTAGTAGATTCCACCACGTATTGTGACACGTTTGACGTTGAATAACCAAATCTACGCTTGGGTACCAGTAAACGGGCCAAAGAAGAACTATAACCGACGTTTTTTTTATTCCTGTAATTTTCATACATTTTACATGGACTCGCCTCACACTATTGACGATGCGCCGGCACCACCGCATCCCGTTCGTCGCCACACTACAATTCTTTGTGCTCTTTATTCTCACAGCCATGCACAAATTAAAGAGGTGAGAATAAATTGTTTCTAGGTTCTAGCTCCAGTTGATGGTGTTCGTTACTTCTTGTGTGGCCAAATACGTATGTATTATTTCGTTTAGAAAAATAAGTACCTATAATGTATTTAAAAAAAAAGGAAAAAGAAACACTTATAAATAAAGTAATTAAAAATAAATAAACACACATTAAGTTTTTAGTTGAAAAGGTAGCGGCTAGAAGGTACAAAAATTTTAATAAGATAATATTGGTTTTCCAACATGAAAATATTTTATATATTTTAAAAATTCATAACCGAAGTTAATACTTAACCATTTTGCATGAAACGCGAAGGGGCCTAACTTGTAAATACGTTGTCGCTTTTGACGTCTGAAACTGAATATTACGATGTTGTTTCCGTAAGCATAGATGAAAATATGTTACGGAAACAACTGAATAAATCAGTGAAGATGAAAACGTATGATGTTGCTCCGATGTTTTCAGAACATTCGTTATACTTTAACATTCTCACGGGAATATACAAAAACAAAGTAGTTCGTTTTGTGTTACAACATTTTAAACAAGATATCATAAATCTTTTTCTATATAAAGCCCTTGTGGCAGTTTGTCCACAATAATTCCGACTTCAAATCGTGTTCTACAATTTATGTTTCACGTATAAAACCGGGATAAAAGTATACTATGTCCTACTCTAAAGTTCTATCTTATATCTAAAGCAAAATTCATCGAAATTGGTCTTGCGGACTTGATGTTATAACGAAACAAACACGCACTACGTGCGTGCGACTGTCAAAGTAGCTGTGTTCTGTTACTACTAGGCTGGTTTTATTTTATTTTCAGTTTATATTTTATTTTAAGTTTTTATTTAGTTTTTTAAATTAGGTATTGTATTTAGAGTAGACACCGGTCTAAGTACTTATTAATCATACTTATTACTACTATAAACATGAGCAGAGTTTGGGTAGTTTGCATTGATTCTTGTAATGCTTACGCCCAGAACTTGCAAAACGTTTTCGTTGTCAGTGGTAGTAGTAGGCTTCAATCAGGCAACTAGAAAACTCTAACACTGGGTGAGCCACACTACTAGATAAAAAATAAATAATAATATGGCACTACATTGCACACAGCGCAATCTAGCCCCGAACTAAGCACTAGGCTTGTACTATGGGTATTAGACAACGGATATACTACATATTATACTTTTTTTTGTAAATACATACATATTATACATAGAAAGACACCCAGACCAGATAGATCAGATTATTTTTAAGCATAAATATTTGCACCCGACGGGAATCGAACCCTTTTGCATTGCGGTCGAGCGTCCACCTAACGCGCCACAGAGGCCTTTAGATAAAAAGGAGAAAGAAGACAGGAAAAAGGAAGTAAATGAAATAATAACGTTAATATATATTTAGTTTCATAGTCTGTCCTAGTTCGCCGATGACTTTAGTTATCTTTTTTAGTGAAATCTTCAACAGCCGTATTGACATCTATCAACTCAGAACGAGACCGTCGTTAAATACAGCATGGTATCAAATCTAGTTGAACCGAAAGCTCAATTTCGTTTGGCCAAAATGAAAGTTTAATGCGCAAGTAATTATTGTTGCTAATGTTGCATAAACTGTACGCGACAACTGCACATGGGTGCACGAGATTAGAACACTGACCTCGTTTGTTGATAGTAGGGGGAAATTGGAAGTGGCTTTTCAGTAGGGAAATTTGTTTCAGTACTTAATAATGTATTGAAATTGTGTCAATAATGAAGACAGCTGAACGGTATAGTTTATAAATTATAAATTGTAGGAAGAAATGAGAAAAGTTTTAACGACAAAAATGATGTCTGGAGTATTTTTTAAAGCAGATGATGCTTATAGGCTACATAAATATCGGTACCTAATCAAAGTAGATGACGCATGTTGATTATCGTTATATTCAGCCTTAACTAACTACGTTTATATGCAGGTGATGGTAAGATATAACACAGAATAGACAATAGTCACAAAGAACATTCGCGCTGCGTCTCTGCACAACTTTCTCAACTTACTGATTGTGTAGGTAATTTTTTAAGCTACCGTATAAAGAAAAAAAATAACATTTTTTTCTTCTTTTTTTTGTATTTTTTAACCGACTTCAAATAAAAAGGAGGAGGTTATCAATTCGTCTTTAAGTATAATATTTTTTTTGTATGTTCTTCGATTACTCGAAGACGCTTGACCGATTAAGATGATTCTTTTTTTAATGGATAAACGAGAGCTCCAAGATGGTCCCATAATGAAATATTTATTTATTACACGAAGATGGCTTGACCGATTGATATAGTTATTTTTTTAATGGAAAGGTGGAAGCTCCAAGGTGGTACCATAAAAGTTTGATAAGGATCTGATGAGTATCTTCAGAATGATGGACAGGGTAGCATCCCAGAATTCAATAAATTACTCATTTTTGGACTTTTACCAAAAAGAATAGGCCCCTAAAGAACTAAGTACAGATTGATTGGGCACCTGAAACCACCTTCTCATCAGCAAACTCCTCAATAATTAAAATTACGGTAACAATATTATTAATTTTTAGGTAGGTAGGTATACTAAAATGGTAAAATAAAAAAAATATTTAAAAATTAAAAAACCGACTTCAAAAAAGATACAAAAATAATTTAAAAAACAACCAAAAAAAAAGAATTGATAAAAAAGACCAAAATAACCTCTACATAGGTACAGTGCCACCGACTAATTAATCTCTTTTATCATCTGAAGTCAATTCTTTTTAAATAATTTAGTACATTAACGCACCACAGTAAGACAACAATACCCGTATACAAATACTCAATGCTTTGTACGAAACTGGTACTAAATGCTTTCGAATACGAGTATGTTATTTAAATAAATATCATATTATTACGTTTTGCTCACAATTTTATCAGCATAACAAAAGTCTAACTAAACTTTCGTCTTTATAAATATTTTTGTGATAAAAAAAGCTAACGTCTCTTTGTGTTGGCGTCACGTCGGAACTGTTTGTGTGAATTTATTTTATACGCGACGTTCGGATAAGAATAGATATTGAATAGTGATAGGGTCACGAACTTTTCTTGTATTGACGATGTTTATCTTCTAGCGTGGATTTAGTAAATAGCCAATATTTCATTCGCTTTTCAGCGTTTTCGCAATGTATGGTAGTCGCCTCTGAAAAAGTGAAAAAGCTCTACCTATGAAAAACGAGAAAGTTGTCGGTGTATATTTATAATGTACTCCCCGTATAGGAATATTATACATATGAAGGTACAAAACTAAAAAAATATTATTTATTCAATAAGATTTTCACACATTGCTTTGGAACACTACAATAAATTAGAAAGTCTTTCTTTGAAACGCGACCTCCGATAAGAAAAAATCACCGGAAAATTGTACTGATTTTGTTGTGATTTGCATTGTCGTGTTTAGCACATTTTACTGGGACTTAATCACATAATATATTCTATGTCTTTCCCACGACCCGATATACCTACCAGGGTAAAATGTAACTACCTATGTTAGATACATCGAATCTTTAATATTTAAAACTTGCCACATCTCCTTTGCTGACTGTACACGCACTATCTTTATGACGAGACGCCATCGTGCACGTTATTGTCAAACAATGTAACCTTACATATTATACAAATGATAAAGACGCAGTTTCTAGTTAAAACTTTCAACTTTTTGACGGCTCTGCATTCTAATAACCGTTTTGGTATCGACGATCTGGCACCCTCTCGTCACAAATGCATTATTGCACAAATATGATAAAAATAATGTGTTTAGTAATTTGTTTTTTTATTGCTTAAGGCAATTAAAAATAATTTAAAGGTATATTTTTAGTTGCCTTAGCGATTTTCGAAGATGTATTTTTTCTTTAAAATATTTCTTGTAAAAATATTTACTATCTACAAGTTTTGTTTGTAAACTTGTTACTCTGGTATGGCAAACTGTCTTTAAGAGCCACTATTTTTGCAGGTAGGTATTTAAAAAAAAATGTATTCAATTTCGAATTCTTCGAACCTTATTATGACTCCAAACCTGGAGTAAACCGTTAAGCCATGACAGACTTTAAAATAAATTAAATACTTCAACTAAATGCGTAAACGAAATATCATGTCTGTGCTGTTGACCGTTAATAAGACCTCCTGTATGGAATCTTGAGTCTACCATAACGTAGTAATACTCCAATTCTCACACGAAATTAAAAGCGAGATCGTTAAACCGATATGACAGATTTGTGAGTCTGATATACAAAGGGCAGACAACAATAAAGATGACAAATTGAATGCTAAAACGTCGCAGACGCAGTTAAAGGGGTGCCAGTGTTAATAAATGCAAAACATGACAATAGTCAATTGTGAATGCAAGTGCATGCTTAACGTTAAGTTGCATAGATGTACTTATGTAACCATAATTATGCAAGAATGTATTGGGAAAGTTAGGTGCCTGCTTGAACTATTTTGACCTAATGACTATTTCGTTTCTATTCAAAAATGTGTATTGTTTTGTAGTGTATCCTTACCTTATTGAACTACTAGTTGTGCCCCGGGATTTCACCCAAGTCCCCATCTCGCGGGAATATCGAAATTAAAAGTAGCTTAAGGGTTATTCTAAGCCTCCAGCTACCTATATTCCAAGTTTCATCGCAATCGGTTCAGCAGTTTTTGCGTGATTGGGTAAAAATACGATAATAAAACATAAATATTACTTTGTGTCAAACTAACTGACCACATCAGAAACACAAAGCTGTGCTCCCAAACAAAAATAAAGGAGGCAGGCCACACTGCTGCTGAGCTCAAGTGGAAATAGGCTGGCTTCATCTGCCGCATATCGGAAATATAATATATTTTTATGGGTTTATTAGGCGTCTATCTACATTGCATTATATTGGTTCCTCGGTTACTGCGATACAAGCTTGTGCTTAGTGTAGAATCGATGTCTGATATCTGTAATTTGAGAAATGTCTAATAAGTGTCATAGTTAATTAATAGATATTATTTATTTTATTTATTTATTTTTATTTTATCCGACGAAATGTGAGCAAAGACCACGTCGGACTGAATCCCGAACAGCAGGCGACCTCGCCTCTGGTAGGCCCAGAAAGAGAAGGCGGGACGAGCTGGACTCGTACCATAGTGACTGGACTCAGCTGGCTCTAGATAGGGACCAGTGGAAAGAAAGGAAGGAGGCCTTTGCCCTGCAGTGGGACGGTATTGGTTAGAAATAAATACTAATAATTAGTAGCTATCCTACTAATTATTAGACTAATAAATATTTTAAGATTTTAATTAATTTTAGGAAAAAAATAATAATATTGGTTTTTCAATATCAATATAATTAAATAATTGATTAGGAAGCTATTTAACTTTTTCTTGGCACTTTGCTTCCAATGATCTATTTCGATACCTACCTACATTTTTGATAGACATGAAAGCAGGTGGAGCTACTAAGAATGACAACACAACCGAGTCATCAATAAACAGGCTTATGGCGAATGTGTAAACAATAGTCTTGCTACATCTATACTTATATTAAAGGAAGAGAGGACAAAAAGTCTGTACTTGGAAGTAAATTTAAAAAAAAGTTGTCTAGAGGACTTAGGAAAAGTAGTAGAACAAAATTATATAATTTTTAAAATTCATGTCTGTCTGTCTGTTTATCTGTTCCTTATACTATTCAAAACTTCTAATCCGATTGAAATCTGGTCTTTTAATATTATATAGGTATATTTTCGAGGAACGTTGTTGTATACTTTGCATCGAAATCCAATTGGTCAAGCCCGAGTTATAAACGAAAAAGTGCAACCGCTCGAGAACCGCTCGGCCGCCCGCGCCCGTGATTACGCGTTTTTCATTTCCGCGGGTGAAACCGCGAGGCACAGCTAGTCTTCGAATAAGTCAGCAAAGAAATATTATGTAGATAACAAAGCGTATTTCACAAGTTTATAAAAACTGTTAAAGAACTTCTAAAACTGTTCTTTCATTTTGTTATTTTGCAAGAAAGTACTATGTAAAACTTCGAAAAGTTTAATGTTTTGGTTTTCATCACAATTTGTAAAAAATCTAAAACCAAGTTCGTTTAGGTGCCTGGGTACAAACAATCCCATTTTAGATTAGGGACTGTATTACCCTCGTCACACTGTACAATCTAAAGGGCCTTATAAAGGTAAACACTCATGTAGGTAGGCACGTTAACTAACAAAACTAGTCTAGTACCTAACTAACTAGTTAACTACTAACCGAGCTTCTGCTCATATCAAAGATCTTCAAACGACCTTAAGTAAAAGTTGGGTCACACTAAAAGCGTGGCCTGCTGCGTTTGCGTGGCGTGATGTAGGTACCTTCTTACATTATTCGTATGCAAGAGCAGATCAGCACACATAACGCACCACACAACGCACGTAGGTTTGTTTATCATGACTTATGTAGCGCTCGCACATTTGAGAGTCTATCTTCTTCTTTAGTGGTGTGTCTCATCTTGTATTACAGTTTTTAGGTCGCCCTAAGACTTCTAACTTGGCCTAACGACTGATCGTCTGATGTGTCGTGATGACGTATGATGACGTGTGTTGCATGATATGCGCGTACGTTACAAGTCATGTGTTTGTGAAAGCAATTTCCTCAACAAACAGTTTTGTCAGTTTCATACAATTTAAAAGAAAAAAAAACACTTACACAGGGTGTATAGTCATGGTACCTGACTGTGACGCGACTGCTGCCCACTAGGAAGAATAAGAATCAGACTGAGAAAGTGAGAGAGGCAAGCACATACGTACGCCACGTCACGCTTTTAGTGTGACCCAGCTTTAAAGTATGGGAACCCTTCTCATTACGCAATGTACACAACAGGGATTTACTCGAGTTACATGGCAAATTAAGCGTGGGCTACGCAACATTAATTTTCGCTAAATGTGTTTGTGATTATGTATGGTAGGTGACCGACATAAATTTTGTTTAAAGGATTAAATTAGATTTTTTTGCGACATTGTAAGAAACAAAGGTTTAATTGGGTTAAAAAGGCTTCCGGAATAAGTAATGTTAAGTTAACTAGAAAAAGTTAACATAACATTACAAAAAGTTACAGCTGAAACTAAATTATAATACTACTGAGATTAGTAAAACCCCACAACAGAAGTGGATATTTACATAGAAGAGTTGAAAAATCTTAATAAAATTATTTGTATAATCAGACTGTACTTACTGCTGTTTTACTCACTGCAGCTGAATTTCTAAATAAATAAAATAAAACGATTACCTAATTTTTACCAACCAAAAAAATTAATACTTAAATGGATGGTAAATATCAAATTGTTTGTCGGTATTGTTTAAACGCAAACAAATGACAGTAAAATGTTAACACCTGTAAACAAAAGCATATATATTTTAAAATTAAAAGTAAAACAATATTTTCCCGTCCAATAAAGAAATATTTCACCTTCATAAAACGCGCTCCACACCTAATAACTAAACTAAACGGAATTAGGTGATTATCACCTCGTTCATAACAAATGATTATCAACCTTGACACTTTGTGTTAGAGATTTAAATAGAACGAACTATTTAGTGCAGGGAACATTTAAACATTGCATCACTAGGCTAGGAAGCGAGACACACATTTCATGGTGTAACACGACCGATTAGTTAAGGTAGTTAATATAACATCCATGCGTTGATGAACAAGATATAAAGCTACTCAGAATCTTATACGCGTCCAATTGAGAACCAACTCTTATTCTAGAAGACGGCTAACATATTTAATCTTCTTTTAAATCGAAAAGATCAATTTAACTAGTTTGAACTAGAAATATTTTAAAGGAAAAATTCATCTTCAAAAATTCAACTTGCGTGGCCGAGCGGTTTAGGCACTGGAGTATTGATTCAGGGACGCGAGTTCAAATCAAGTGAATATTTGATGATGAATTTTTCCTTTAAAATATTTCTAGTAAATATGCCTTGAGCAATAAAAGCAAATTTACAAAATAGTTTGAACTAGTTTAATTAAAATGGATAATTATAGTAGTTTGTCGTTTCACTTAATTATCTAAAGAACTTTAAGAAAGAATGAAATTTCTATCCATCGAAATAACATTTGAAATCAAGCAATGAATCCGGATATAGTGCTATAGGGATGATTTATATTAGACCGTCACGGGTCCAAGCTTCGTTGTCCATTGCTCGGTGAGCAGTCGATCGGTCTGTTGCAACCGAGTGTTAGCCGAGCAATGGACACCGAAGCTCGGGCGCGGCGGGCGCTCGTAACGGTCTAATATAAATCATCTTTTAATTGTAAATTAAAATAATTTTTTTTATATTGATATAAAATTCGAACGAAGCGTTTGCGACCACCTTGTTCACGGAACCCTTTATAAAGATAATTGTAAAGGTTACCCTACTTTTAGACTTCTAATCTTATTGCTTTCTTCAATTCGATTTTCAGAATCTAGAATTCGGATCAGGGACAACGATAAAAGAATTCGTCTAAATCTTTACGCAATCCGCAATCATATTTTCATGTTATATAAAAGATTTGAATCGTCAGTTATAGTTCAGTGGTAAATAATTCTGTCTATAAATTGAAATGCGTGGGTTCAATTGACTTTAAAGATTTATTGCACGTTATCATTAGTGTTTCGAATGAATCTAGTAGTTTATATCATTGTCGATTTGTTAATAGACAGAAGAACAGATCGTTTAACTATGTACTATATATTTTAGTGTCACTTAACTGCTTAAGCAGTTAAGGTTGTAGATGGTAACCAGAGAAGCTCCCACGAGCTTTTTTTTCTTCATAATTTATAGGTGAGTGTTTAATTGTGTTCAACTATCTTGACAGATTGATAACATTTATCTAATAAAACACTTTATTTACCGGGTTTAATCGCGTTTTATTCATGATTTTTAAACGACCGAGCTTTCGCAAACTTTTTAGTTGGCTATTTCAAGGTTCACTGATCTCATAAAAATGACATAAATATAACATGAATATAACGCGATTAAACCCGGTAAATAAAGTGTTTTATTATGCAAAATCGCGAAAACCATAGAAGAAATTAACATTAATCTACTTTACGCAAGTATAATAAATAAGGATAGATTCTCCCAAGGAGATTCAAGTCGTTGTCAAAGGGCAGCCGACTGTAAATATATTTCTAAATCTATTTGCGGTAGGCGTGGTCAGTGATACTATTACCTATAGTGCCAATCTCAAATTATTTGACGTTTTAGTAGAATCTGGACTCCCGAGAGACATACAACCAGGAACATCGCTCAGATGAGAAGTTAGGTAAGATTAAATTAGATTTATTTAACAGTTCATAATGTAAAACTAGTGTAAATCCGATAAAAAACCTCGTAATTGAAATCGGTACTAAAAGTTAATCTTTTTAGGGTTCGCTACTCATTCAAAGAGTAAAACGAGAGCTTCTTACTAAGTCTCCGTTGTCTGTCCGTAGGTATGTCAGTCTGTCACCGTGAACGCTACAAGAAACCTTGGATGGTGCTATAAGAAAAATACTAATACTTATTAAAGTAAATATTAAACTAAGGCTCCCATACAACAAACGTGCTTTTTTAGAAGTTAAATGCAGCGTTAACGCGATTTATTCGTACTATTGGCGCCATCTAGTGATAAACTGGCGTCGTCGTTACGTTCACGAATTGCGTTTATTGTTTGGTGATTATTTAAGAGTTCCTTACTTAATTGTGATAATGTTAAGTACGCCCCTGTGCGCGAATTCTGTTTAACTTTAAAAACTATGCACATTTAAACTCAAAACTCTCAATTCAAAGTTTTTATAATAAACAACTTATCTTTCTATTGACTTAAAAACCTACCGTAACTACTTCAATTTACTTCTCAATCGCTATCAAAAAGAGTAAATCAAGATTAAATTTCAATCGTATAATCGATTCTATTAACAAAGAGACGTTAAGGTGAAGCTTTGTAAATTAAAAACTTTTGTATTGTAAAGTAACTAATTGTGTAGATAAAGAATGACATAAGAAGGGTAAATGAAAAACCAATACTTATAATATGATTACTTATTAACGGGGTACTTACCATGTTTAATAATTTATTCGCGGAGCTCGATATTGGTAAATACCCCGTTAATAAGTAATTTAAGTTGTGAAAATAACCAAGTAAGTTTAAAATCGTATACTTATAATAAAAATATGGTTCTGTATGTTTTGCAATTACTTAGTTATATTGACGTCCAATTTTTCAATTCGTCATCTTAACGAAGAGACGTTAAAGAATGTAAAACAATCTCAAATCTTTCTTTAACAATGAATGATATCTAACAGTTCATATGCATTAGTTGTACTTAACCTTACAATGGACTATAATTTGATATAGGATGGGCTGATTGTGTTCGAAGTATAGCTAGAAGATACTATTATTTATTCTGTGGTACGACGGGCTATATCGATTGCTGTTTGTTTATCAATAACCGTAGAAGATACATTAAATTTATTTTGTAAAGTAGTTGGACAAGTTTATGTAAGGGTGCGCTATCAACGCGACCCTTCACTTGTAATGTAACATTACATATTCGAATTTGAGCGTTAGAGGCTGATTTACATTGGTCAGTGACAGAAGTAGTGCCATTTAATTTCGACCAATGACCGGGCACGAAGATTCTAAAGCACTGATTTCTATGACTGAACTAATGTAAGCCTGAAGTAAAAGCTGATTTACATTAGATCAGTGATAGAAGTCAGTACCTTAGAATTTTTGTGGTCAGTCACTGACTTAGTCGAAATTGTATGGATCTGACTTCTGTCACTGACCCAATGTAAATCAGCTCTTACTTTACAATACTAGCCGCATGACGAGCAGTTACCTACGTGTAACATTTTATTACAAGTGAAGCGCATTGATGTTACAAGTTGCATTAAAGACATTGTGTCATTACAAGGTGCGCGCTATATGTAAACAATTCTCGAATCTGTAACGTTACATTATACGTAAATGGTCACGGTGAGAGAGCATCTTAAAAAAGTGAAAATTAGATATTGACAGTATGTATTGTGTAAATGTAATCATAAGTTACGTTAGAGGTGCTGTTGATTCTATAATCTATACTAATATTAAAGAGGAAACATTTATTCGTATGTTTGTTAGTGTGTTTGTGGATTGACTTCAAAATTATTTTACCAATTAGGAAGCTACATTATCGAGAAGTAACATAGGCTACTTTTGATTCCGCGGATGATCCGATTCCCGTAGTCCCGACATTAGGGCGAGTGAGGAACCGGTGGAGTTTTAGTGGGTAACCTCACATAACCTCGCTGCTCCTCCCCCGAGGAGCGGCGGGATGATGGATAAGGCACATATCTCCACCTACAAAAAAAAGGCTACTTTTCATTCCGATATTCCATCAGGCTCGGGACTTACGAGGGTGAAACTTTACACATCGGTTAACTTTAACTAAAGCTGGCACGTTTATAGAACCCATATTAAAGCGGTTCTACTAAAATTTTAAGACACACATAATGTGTGAAAATGATGTTGCGTACGCGCACCGAGTTTATTCACAGACACTTCTCAAGCGCAACTTGAAGTGAACTTGAATGTGTGTTTATTTAGCCAGTTTTATTTAACCAACTGGACCGGGCAAAAGTATAAAATAAGAAACAATATTTGTTATTACTTTGCTATGCAAAATTTTAAGATTCGTCCCAAAATTTGTACAGCAAAGTTTTGTTAAGTCTTATGTGCGCGTGAGTAATGGTAATAAATAATAAACACAGCCGAATCAAAAACTTTCTCCATTTTTAAAGTCGGTTTAGTTTTAAAGAAGCTCTTTGCATTTTTTATAAATATAATTCGAAGATATAGATATAATAAATGTGTTTAATAAAGAACATAAGTAGGTCGACACGTTGCCGACGTGATAGTTTAGGAAAATAAAGTAGGTATGAAATAAATTATTTAGTTAAAAGAAAAAATGAGATATAAAAATATTTAACCGGGGCATCCATACAATAAACGCGAATTTTTGTAATAATGGTTCGAAACCCTTCATTCTTGGAGTCTGACTCGCACTTGGCCATTGCGTATTTAACCATCGCTCTGCCTCTCCGACTAACGGTCTTAATTCTACCTTAGTTCGTCCCTTAGGGTGAAATCTGTAGTCCGTACTTTGACTTTGCAAAGCAACAACTTTGACTTAAGACAATTTTTGATATTTACAAACATATAAAATGATCTTTGCAACTATCCTAAGTTTTTGCTTAGTAAAGTCGGAGTTTTTCAAGTTTAGAATGTAAATCAATCAAATCTAATGACCTCCTCTGTTGTGCTTATGACTATGAAGTTCTATATTGTCTTCGTATATTACAAAATGAATTTCGACTATAAATTCCAATTAAAAGTTTATGGGCTTAGTTTTTGCTAAGCTCAGTCTGAATAAAATCAAAGTATGCACAATAGATTATTATGGATAGTAGGTATTCTAACAAAAACGATCGAATTTTGTTCCGACTTTTTTAAAGGTGTGTCAGTAATATTTCTAACAATTTTACTTTGGGATTGATAAAGCTTGTCCGTCAGAGCCGAGTTTGAAATGCGTCACTGTCAAGCGACTCTAACCTTCTAGAGTCTAGAGAATCTTATAAGAAACCTGTCTAAATTCTCTAGTCAGTCTATTATGTCCTACCTATTCTACATAATCCGGCCCTACCAAAATCGTTTTCGTTGTTTTGCCGTCCATCTTAGGGATAACTTATAAAAGATCATGGTAGGGCGGAGTAACTAAATTTGCAATTTTAACTCAGGCTTACCGCAAATAAAATGAGCTTACTCTGCAATCTTTACATTCTTCTATTTTTATAGCCGAGCGATTGGATCGTCTCGGGATTCCTTTAAAACCTGTCCTTTAATTTATTATTGCGATGCGGTGTAGCTTGAAAATAGTAAGATAATCAAGCTGCTTCTTCGAATAAAAGAGTACGCTTGGGCTCTATTTTTGAATTGCCAACTAAGACCATATCGAGCGATTTAAATATTTCGTTTTTTACTGATTAAATGAATTAATAAAAATACATACTAATATTTTTTTGCCATATGTAATTTTTCTATGTAAATCGAACAACGGCAACGAGTGTTATTTTCCTGTATTGATTAGTAGTCATCTGCACTTCAAATTGGTAGGTAATACAGTTTTACCTAATTAGAACGAGAAATACTGTTTGGGCGCTTACGATACGTCGCCACTCGAGCTTTACCTATAATGAATTAGCATGAGTTTTTAGTTTATTAAATCAATCTTTCGCTTTAACCACTCGCCGAATCGAACGAAAATCAGCAGAAATCGTTTTTTTTAATAGCCTGAAGTGAAACGAGCGATTCGAAAATAATTCGCTCTCTAGCCGCTGTAAATAAATGCAAAATGATGCATAACACATCTTAGAGTTTAGACGAAGAAGAAAATTTATTCGTCATTGATCCATTTCAATGACGAATAACTGACGAGTAGGAACATAATACCTCCATAGGTATTATGTTCCTACTAATACTAGAGGCGTGTCTCATAAATATTCGATGTTCTTTTTACGCGAAATAAATATAAAAATCCGCTGCAGCGCTGTTAATTTGTTATGTTATCGTAAAAATGAAATGAGCACCGCTGAAGGCCATAAGGGCGGTGAGGGATTTAAATGAGCCATACATTTTTGCCACGGGCCTGTAGTCTATCATCTCTGTTAGTTAACGCTGGGTCAAGTTAGAAGCGACCTTTAACCTCTAACACAAGGTGAGCTACACAGAAGATCACCCAGAAACTCTATGTGATGAACCACAGGGCCCTACCATGATGTATTATAAGTCGTCGCGAAGTGTCGCGTTGTCGTTCAGCTAAATAAAAAAATTTAAAACCCATTAAATAATAAAAAAAAGACCAACATAGTTTTTAATCTAATTTAATTAATTTATTTATAATATGTATATGTATGTACTTATGTGTTGATTTAATTTTGTAATAGGACATTTAGTAAATTTTAAATATGGATTTGTAATTAATTATCCGAAATAAATGATTGATTGATTGATTGATAGTTTAAAAATAAGAAAGTTTTTTTAAAATTCTGTGGTTTTTTAAAGGAGTAGTCAGGTTAAAATTTACTTTATTTTTTTGAACGACAAAAGGACGACATAGCAACGACAAACGATCATGGTGGCGCGGACAATGTAATGAACCAGCAACCTTTTTTTTTGTTTGCATCGGAAACAAAAAGAAAATTAACCCCTTTAATAATTTCTTACCGACCGGCATAATGACACGAATAAATTGCAAACGTGAGAACACACAGGTGTGAAACTACTAATGATTCTCGAAAGAAACTCACTTAGCACTCACTTTATGAAGTAACAATCGAATTTTTGAGGTCGAAAATCTGAGTACTTGCACAGTAAGAAATAAAATCGACATAGAATCTGCTAATCATAGCACACAATACGTGAAAAAATGTGTACTGTGAAAAAACCTCTTGAAATAACAAGCTCATAATACGTTATTCACAAGGGTCTTGTTAATTAGTAAATACTTTTGTAAACAAAGCATTGCGTTTACATAAAATTAAAACGGGAATTATGAAATTCTTTGTTGTTTGAGAAGAAATATTTAACACATTGAATGCGTTCAATTTTTCGTATCTGAAAGAATCTTACGTAAAAATTTAATGTTTTTATTTTATGATCTAAGTTCGAAGACCCTAAATATTCTAGTAAAAATAAAAGTGATATAATAGGTAAAACCAAGTCTTCGTCATATTGGCTTGTTGGAATCTAAAATGAATCACACTGTCGTAAATGATAGCTGTTTATCTATTGAGATATTAGCGAAATTCAACACCGAAATAAATAACTTGACTTGTAATATGATGGTTGCCAAACATAATTATTATACAGATAACGTACTACTCTACATTATCATTTAAAAAGCTCTTGTTTAAGGAAACCCCGGGAACTGACATTAAACCTTAATGTCAATTATGTACCTATGATAACTATATGTGTGTCGCATACCCTTTGTTATGATTGTAGACGTGAATACCTAAGCTTAACCTACGGTACGGTAGGTAGCATCGTGTAACTTCCGCGATCACAAGCGAAGATAGGGATAAAAAGCTGTCAATGTGTTAATCCGCATTTCCAGGTATCTGCCTATCAATATTCGTCCCCCCTAATCATTCGTGTGATTCTCTCCATATTGAGCTTACCTGGACGAGACCACTCTCAGTGGCAAGGCCGCCTATTGTGCCATTCTAGGTTAGTTTTTTTTAATTGTATCTTATTTATATTATATCCAATATTTTAAACCAGATTTCAATCGGATAAGTAGTTTTTAATTGTATAAAGAACAGACAGAGAAACAGAGAAACACAAACAGACAGACAGACATGAGTTTTAAAAATTATATAATTTTGTTCTACTACTTATTTTAAGTCCCCTAGACAACTTTTTTTTTAAGTTACTTCAAAGTACAGACTTTTTGTTCTCTCTTCCTTTATTATAGATAGTATAGATAGAAGTATAGATATAGATAGATAGATAAAATGAGTTTTCGGTTTAAATCGCGTGGTTTTGATTATTTTTAGCATTGTTTGAATGATCAACGTTTTAAAACCTGTACAGGTATTTCCTTCAGGTTAAAGAAGAATGTGTAGGAGATTCTTAGGATATAGTATATGTTAAAGATTCTGTAAAATTTCTTTTTTGGTGAGTACTATCTTTTATAGCAATCTTTTCGGTAGTTTGTGCGAGATCGATACACGAACAAACATCTGAACTTTTGCACTTATAATGTCAATGGGACTCACTTAAAAGAAAAGCAAACTCCATTGTCAATAAAGTCATTGCATTACAAAAGCTGTTGCGGATGTAACTACTCCCGCAGTGGTTTCCGTTTCCGATGCTCTAGAATTCGTAAAGCGAGTGGGTTAGAGTGTAGTCGAAATGTTTTGTTAATTGGCACACATCGCATCGTATCAAACTTTTCGATTGTTAGTTTTTTGAGGTGTTTGATAGTTTGAATACTTTTGTGGCGTGTTTTATTAGTATGATGAAATTGGTTGTACCCTCGTGTTACAAAATTTAATTTAACTTTAATTCAAACAATAATTAGATTGAAAGTTTTTGACGGTTTTACTGGTGTTACTTTTATCCGAACCGCGCTCTTGGAATAATTTCATATCAATATCGCAAAAATATAAAAACTAAAGGTCTATAGTCATTTAGTTTAGAGTTTAGGCAATACTTATTGTGAATAGAAACAAAAAACGATCGAAATAAGTCAATAAATAAAGTAAATAAATATTGCACGACATTACACACAGCGCTATCTAGCCCCAAAATAAGCACTAGGCTTGTGCTATGGGTACTAGACAACGTATAGAAAATTAAAGACGATCGAAACGAAAACAGAATAGGTACGATTAAAATAGAAGACGATCAAAATAATCCGAAATAAAAGCATAATTTAAATTTTAAAAATTCAATTGAAACTAGACATAATAATTTTCTCCGTTTTGAATTTATTAGCGAATCATTAATTACTTTCCAACAAATAGGTATCGTTCATTGTTTTATAGTTTCATTGAACTATTATTCCGGGCTCGACAGATCCATTAAAATTCATACATACCCACACATACGCACAATACATAACACACCTACATATTTACGAACGAAGTTTGTTGACATAGCAACGAGCATGCGCAAAACACACCTCTATACATAAACAATGAATTTAGATAATAAATGTCGGCAGAAACGATGGGGCCTTATTTAAAAATTAAAGAAGGAAACATACAAGGGGTAGAATACTTGAGAAGAAAAATATAATACCTCTTGACATAAAATCGATGTCAGTATGTATGTCATAAATTGGGTTGATGACAGATATACTTACTTAGGTGACATAATAATTATTATGACTGTTTTAATGAAGTGTCAATAAATAATGGTAGATATTATATCAGTGTCGTGGTGATTTGAATTAACATACCTACATAATTTATTTCATGTTGATAAAACGAGTCAATCAACTCTATTTTAATACCGCACATGAGATAACAGTATCGCTATTTTTGAGCTAAAAAAGTTACTAGATGATAGTCATATTCTAGACTAAAAATCTAAATAAACATTTACCTACGTACCTGATATATTTCATTGTCAGCTGATCTCCACAAAAGATCTCCATTTTCATCCTCCTAAAAGCTCCCTTTTCTATTATAACATCGCAAAAATCCGTCCCAACTCAAATCCGAAAACTTATCGCAATAAAAACACTTTCTCTGTCACTTTAGGCTTCGCACAACACCACAAAAAAACAAGCCGGCTTTTCTACCGCGTACGACTGTCAAAATCACGTGGAGTTCACTCACTCACACAAACGTCACTGGGCGTAAGCGACAGACGCTTTTTCGCGGACGTTCATAGCGCATGACATTGAAGTAACATTATATTCATGTAGCGGACTAACCTCCCACACAGTTCGTGAAGAACTAAGCGTAAGTTCTCGAGGTGCACGTGGTCCGTAGCTTACTCGACGGCCGCCCTTCCTAAGCGACGTTCACACACTACGAATATCGACTTTCGCCCTAACGCTCGACGACACCATTTCGCCCAAAACCATAGAGATGTGCCAGAATATGGGACGATACGGAGTATTTCCGTACTGTCGCTACCAATCGCTCGATGCGCACATTGGTTATCAAAAGTGCATTTTGCTATCATTTTTATATCGCATATCTCGCCAGGTGGTGGTTCTAATGCGTATAATTTGATTTAAAGAATAGATAAAGCGTTACGGGTATTCAAGGAAGAATTTGATACGGGATTTATTTTGCTATGCGTGGGTATAAAAAAAAACCGCCAGTCTATTGTTATTGAGGATATTGAAAAAGTTCCCGAGTTACGACTTTGGTATACATTTTTTACTTTGTTTTCAAAGGATTATTCGAAGCTTAGTTAGTTGAGGAGTGAATCTTTCTTTTGTTAAAGAATGACTTGTTAGAATCTTGTTTTTGTTGAGATTATTTTCGCTTTCATATGAATGCTGCTTGGTTAAATAAATATTGACGTTCCGAGTCAACGTGTGAATGGAAAACGTAAGTCATTTTGACGCTTACGACGACCCATAGGTTAGTGAGTCAAGTAATAATAGGTTTACTGATAAGGAAATACGTAGGTATACTTACCTGACAATAAGTGTGTTAGTTACCTATCGGAAAATCGGAGACAAAAAATTACGAGCTAATTTATGAAATACACGATAATATGGCAAATTACTTACAGGTAGGAGTAATTTTATAGGTAGGAGGAAACATTCGATTACGTGACTTCGTTTGTGTGGAGAACGAGTAGGCATCCTACCTTCTTAAGAAAAGACGCATAGCTCGGCCATAGCATCACAGTTTCGAGCAGTAAATAGATACTTACTTAAGAAGTCGAAAAAGTAGAGCATTTTGAAGTTTTAGCTCTGCTAATCTGAAATCAAAAACAGAAAAATTGCGGACTAGACAACATCGTCTAGCAGTAGAACTTTCACATCGGATCTTCCGATTCTTTCGCAGCGGATCTTCCGATTTTTTCACAGCGGATCTTCCGATAGGTGAGTTTACACACTAAAGGTCAACTTGAAGTGACGATAACAATATAATTTTTAATCAATTCACTTCAGTAATAATCTTTCTCAATATTCGTAAAGGTACATTGTCACTTCATTTACATTTCAAAACATGAAATGTTGGTCGGCAATGGAAATGTAAATATTGCTTGTCTGCTTACGGTATTATCCGTGAACGTTTGATCGATGGGGTTTTTATAAAAAAAATTAAGTAATCATATTTTAATTTCAATTTTAGAACAGAAATTCGAGTTCGTTTTTAGCAATTAGTACCCAAATGCTTTTGTACCGGACACAGTAACCGGAATTCCATTACTAAGATTTTACTGTCCGTTTGTTTGTTATTAGGCTGACAGTTGACATTTTGACAGATTTTTTCTTTATTGATAATAGTACGGAAGAGATGGAGTTTTGGCGGGAATGCGTTGAGGAGATGTGTTGCTAAATTTTCATTTTTGTAAAACATAGTTCAAATGCGTGTAAATTGTTTAATTTCGGGGGCATATATAATCAATTTAGTTTTGTGAAGGTGTACAAGTGAAAATTAAAGTAAAAATCGGTGCAAATCATGGACTTAGTGTTCTCTCCAAAGCTCCGTGAACAAACATTGTAAAAAATGGCCTCCTTTTTACAATGATTCCCTTGACTTGACTTTAACTATGACGACTTGACTGTTTCGTTCGATGCAAATAACCTGCAAATATTGATAATACTTGACACTGGCAAATGTCCGAAAGGAAAAGCCATTTTAAAGAAGAAGAAGAATAGTACGGAACCTTTCATGCACTCACACTCTCATAGGTACACTTATTTCCTTACTTATTTATTAATACTGGGATAGTATAACATAAGCATTGATAAGCTGAAGGCCTAAGAACGCCCATCTTGTACTAGTCGTGCGAGTAACGCCTTTACGGCTGCCTGCCATCAACCTCTCTGGGACGAAGCAGTTTACCCGCCACCGCGCTGGGAGAGCTCCTGTGTTGCCAGTCTTTCCCAGATCACTAAGTCGCTTTTTGCGACACGCACGGGAAGAGATAGGTTATTTCTATTCTATTCCAGGACAAAAACCTTTACAAAAAAGAAATGTCACAGTTTATTTGGTAGATAATCATTTGACCTAATTTTTTACATGGCGTTCTTGTTTAAGATAGAGCAGGGTTGTCTAGACCTAGAGGTACTTATAAGACATAATATGTATGTTGTTGTATCATACATTTATATTGTTTCAATAATATGGTACTTAAACATAATAATTATAAATATCTAAATAGGTAGATGAATATACTAAAATAAATTAAGTAAACAAGGAAAAAGATAACTAAGTACCTACTAAGTAAATAATCACTATGACCAATTAAATTCCATGCTAAATATTTTTATAAACATTAATGTTCCCAGATAGACCGTTTTATACCATACCGTTTAAACTGTACTTTTTACACTTGATGGGAAACAACAACTTCAACCTTCACGCTTCAACCCCCTTTCGGCTTATATTGTGTGTCGTTCACAGTTTTAAATAAAAGTAAAGCTCCTTGAAACACATTCAAACTAATTATAAATCCGAAAGTTTATTTGTTTGTTCCCGCTTTACGGTCACACGGATTTAGATGAAAATTAGCATGTTGATAGTTTACGTGATGGAGAGTAACTTAGTATTGTTGTGATTTTAATAATCCCACGTGATTGAGATTTACGCGGGTAAAACCGCAGTGTGCAACTAATAATGTTACAAACTCATAGGGCTTATTTTACATCAAATACGATGAAAACATAAATTGCTAAATTATTACTACACTAACTAACAGCTACTCACTAACAAATTACATTCGATCTTCCAACCCAATTAATCGGTGGGTATCATAAATAACCGGTATCCGTAATAAAGTTAGCATTCTACTCACCTAGTTTTACTGTACAACTGTCAGTTTCACAATTTATCATTTTAACAGATATATGTTTTCAACAAGTACTTTTATCAACAGTCTTAAAAATTAATTGTTTTGAGTTTTCAAGTTAAGAATCAATAGGTTTCTTCTAGGCAAGCATTTACACCGTCGAACTCATTGTTGTTTCCCATCAAGTGAGATGAGGTCTTAGGTTGGCCTATCCGCAAAAAAGAGCAAAGAAACAGAATGTTAAGAAAACATGACATTATGAGATTTTTTAAATTAAAATTAATTTATAAAAACTAGTTAATCTTCAGAACTTGAGATGGTAAAATTACCATCCCAAGTTCTCAAGACTGTATACTGTACTCTCTTTCTCTTCTATTTATACGTTACGTATTTCTACTACCCGTTAATTAAAGTATCGCTTACTTCCTTTCCTCCCATATACACATAACACACATATCAATGTAATAAAGTAAATTACATGCAAAAAATAAACAGAGTTTCTTGTGTCTTCTTCTCATGGGAAAACACACTAAATTGTTAGTTAAACGATTCAAAACGATATATTAAATAAAACGGATAAAATTGGATAAAACCGATTGACTTTGAATTATATTAGCCCCCCCCCCCCCATTTGTATTCCTTTCACATTATTTAACCGTTTATTTCTAAGCTCTGTGCTTTCTGACATGAATACACACTCCTCTTAATGTTGCCTGTAATAGCTACTTCAGCCACCTTTCCTAAGCTTCTAGACTCTCTTGTTACATCACACCATTGATACTAGCAATCCCATCTCCGCTACAGCAGTTTGCTTCCGTCTTCTTGTCAACACCTCCCTTAGGTCTATAAGGACTATAATCATTTATTCGTCCGTAGTAGGACGCGGTAATTTCTGGTCCAGATTATTGCTGGTACTGACACTTTCGTTTAATAACATAATTGTACCTTAGCCTTAGGATAAACATTACTCAAATTATCTCCTTCATAATGTTTTGCATTGAATTTAATATTTTATGAAAGGTAGCTGGTAAGACTTGGATCGCAACAGTACTCATATAGTGCAGAAAAACAATAATATGTACATATGTATCTACTTAATTATTTTACTCAACAATTATTCAGTTTAGGAATGACACGACTTAACTATAACTTTTTTAAATAGGGTTTCTATCCCCCCTGTGGACTCTGCACTTCTGCGATTATAAAGCTCTGCCGAATCTTCATAATCGAATTGGAATAATTTATTTCGAAACCGAAGCCTTTTACCTAGACCAAAATTGTTAATGCATTCTATTACACAATGGAAGCAAAAATGCAAATTGCAACCACAATTAACCAGCATAGCTGTAATTAAACAACTAATTTATCAATCTGAAGCGTAGTAATTACACTAAACGTCGAAAATGACCGCCGTCCAATCCATGATCGGTACCCAATCTACTGTGAAATTACCGACCACGGAACAAAACTCAAAACCAATACCTGTTACTATAGTGTGACATGAAATGGGAATCTAATTCCGAATATCGGTTCCGTACAGAATTGCCTCTCGACCGCACTACGCAAACCAAATGCGGTATCAAAAGCTATAGCAATCGTGCTCAAATAAGGGTTTGTCCTACGTGAATAATCACAATGAATACAGTCTCTGTTTACCGCATATCCTTAGAACGTATATATCACGTGTGTGTATAAGCTATATAAAATACATTTCACGATCATCATCATCATTGGCCTATTTTTGTCACATACAGAATAACACGCGCTAAACATAGGCCTATGTAGTGTGAGCGCTTTTGATCTTTCTTTTGCTTGCTTACCCCGCATTAGTTAAAAGACAATCGATTTTAAAGTCATAAAATTGAACCGAGAAAATAACCCTAATACCTGCAAGGACCTTGCTGGGTTTTTATAGGAAACGTTACTACTCGTTTTCGTAAAAAGCATAATTGTATGGCTAATTATAAAGCACCCCTAAACGTACATTCTAATATAGAAATTGTCCACTAACGAAAGTATTTCAAATGTTTTTGTATTCATTTCCGCAATTGATTACTTCGACATTGTTTGTAGTTATAGGCTATGTTCAAGATAAACATCATTAATTTGCGAATTCGTGAATATTTAACAACAATTTCTTATAAAATATGTAGTTAAAAACATGAAATATTAAGTAAATATACCTTTATCCGGTAGCGTTCCGTCCGTAAAGGACTTTTAATTTGCTGTTTCACTAGTTGTTAATTACAACTTTGATTACCTCCCGTTGGTGACGTTGGTCGATTTATGCGAAGTGGATTGGAAGATGGAACTATGGTTGGTCTTTTGTGAATATCATGGGAAGTAGGTCTAAATTTTAGCACATTTGGTTAGTCCAAAAGTCTTAATAATAAGTCAGTAGCACTGTAGTTACTGAATTTTTTGTTCTAATAAAATGGTAAAACTTATGTAGTGTATGAGGTAAACCTCATATTAAGACAATGTTTCAAGTACTAGATTATTAAATTGATTTTGTCATTTGAGAAGTTTCCTGATGAAAAAATTGTTCCAGGTAATCAATCAATCTCTCTACCTAATGTTTAGAGAGTCGGATTTATTGGTAGCAGTCAAAAAGTAAGTAAAAGAACCTTCTTATTTGAAAATAGAAAGTAAATTTTTCTTAAAAAAAAACTAAACAAATAATCAGTATTGAAAAAATAAAAATGAGTACCAACTTACCTACTTGATATGGACTAACATACTTATATATACTTATTCACTTGTTGACACTACAAGCAATAGTGTCATTGATTTTGAAGTATTAGAAGTAATCTTCAAGAGTCCATTTCTTCAAGATTGAATATTTGATAACTAGTACTCATCAAATATTCAATCTTGAATATTTGACCGTTTTAGTGTCAACAAGAAAAAGTGTAAGCTATTTTAAAAACTCTGTGTTTTACCGATTTAAATACGATTCAGATTTCACGATGAGTTCTAAATTACTTTCTTCTCTTTGTTTAATACTAAACCTTATTCGTGTTACAAAAGAACAGTGAAGTCCTTAATTTTTTTTAATAAAACTTCTCTTAGATTTCAACGATCAAAAAACGAGTCGAGTTACTAAGATTGTCGAAAGTGATATCCGAGTTTAAGGGTCCTATTCTGATTCATTCTATTTGTTAAAAATAAATTTAATCTATACTTTTTAGTTAACATTTTTTTTATTCACTATTGTTAAAAATATGTTTTGAAGCTCTATTTTGAATCGCTTGTGCCGATTTAATTTTTTAATGTCGGTATTTTTTCTATTTGATCACACGACTGCGACGAGTGGTCGCAACAATTAGCCGCAGAAGTCCGACATCGAATGCAAATAACTACAAACAAACATATTTAAACCGCCTTAACTGGTACGAGTGATTAAAAAATGAAGTTCTTGGGCCTTGTAACAGGATCCTGGGCTCTTATAACAGGACTTAGTTTACTATAAGTTAGCACCTCGGCGATTCTACTATCATCATCATCTCAGTCTTCATCCGTCCACTGTTGAACAAAGACCTCCCCCATACGACGCCACAAATAGCGATCGCGAGTCAACTCCATCCAACGACTACCCGCGATCGCGACCTCTCACGAGATGCTGTGTTAAAAAAATGTCCTGTAGATACTATTTAAAACATTTAACAATGCAAATAATTCAAAGCCAAGCCTGCATAACTGCATATGAACTGTGCTAAATTTCGAAAAGTGTTTTCTACTGGTTTACTTTTAAAATCTCAATCTGTACTGATATTATAACGAGGAAAGATGAATTTGTTTTTTTTTGTTGGTTTGTTTGTAATAAATAGGGTCCGCGAAACTACTGAACCGATATTAAATCTCGGGTTGAAAGCTACGATATCGAGAAGTAACATAAGACTACTTTGATCCCAATATTCCCAAGGGATTGGGACGCAATTCGTATTAAATATGACCATACTATTTAATATTGCCCATATTGCTCTTATGAAATTAAACTCATTTCTCGGTTTTCATCGCGTTGCGTTGGATATAGGAAAAATATATAGTGCACTTTATGCCACTTTTAGATTAATAGCTGATTTTAATTTAATTACAAGGTTTAGGTTGGTTTACATAGGTTTAAAATTTGTATTTGACTTGTTGTCGAATCGTTTTTTACTTTTACGTACCTATCTCGGTCTCTATTCGTTTTAGAATCGATCGATTTAGTAATCGAACCCGAACAAAATGAAATTTTTCAGCAACTACGTTTCAAATGGTACAAATGAATTAGAGACTAGCTTTTAATAGGGTCAAGAATGCTGTAACTTTTAATTGTTTTTATTTAACAGGACTGTTGGGAACCCGAATTTAATACATACTAATGTTTTTGGCAGTTAAATTCTGTTTGAGTTTGAAGTTAATTATTTGTTTTAATTACTAGCTGTCCAGCCGGGTTCTCCTTTCATCAATGTGGGTTTCGCCCATTTCCCGATCTGGAATTGATAAAATCGTAAATACTAAACCTACTTTTCTACAAAAATACCTACCATGACCTTACCAGGACGAGCTATATTACGCTATTCGTTAGTTTAAATTTTATGTGCATTTAAAGTAATTGGTATAAAATACTATAATTCCGTTTTGATAAAATATTGTAAAATACTTACAATGAAAGACCGAGTACAAAATTTATGTGGGTACAAACAAATTTTAATTCCCTCAATAACTTGACAGATTATTGGCTGGGGCATTTCTTAATCTATAGGTACATATAAATTCAATGTTCTGACTGACTAATTAAGTAATTGACTGATTGACAGACTTACAGGATAATCAAACTATAATGGACGCAGAGCCTAAAGCGCTGGTCCAAGAGACATGAAATTTGGAGAGCGTGTTCTTTGTGGTGTGCAGTGGGTATCCACTAACAAAACGTTTTTGAAAATTCCCACAGGATTGAAACCTACGCGGGTGAAACCAAGGGACCCTGCTAGTCCTACTACTAAATGTCGAAACAGACAGAAGTTTCTATAGTGCCTACCTTCTTTTTATAAAACACTAGCTGCGCCCCGCGGTTCCACCCAAGTCTTGTTCCCGCGGGAATATCGGGATAAAAAGTAGCCTATATGTTATTCCAGTTCTCCAACTATTTTTTAAGGTTTATCGCAATCGGTTCAGTAGTTTTTCAAAGAGTAACAAAGTTACAAATACAGACATACAACCTTTCGCGTTTATGATATTAGTAAAAATAAACATCTGAAATATGCAAAATATTTTTAGCAAGCCGTTGTTTGTCAAACACGAGTCACGTGTTAAAATTAAGGCTATTTAAATAGCAGTTAATTTCTATGTAAAATTTGTGTGCACGAACTAAACAAGCATACCAAAACACCGAGCGAAACTTTATGCTTCATTGACATAGGAACTTTGCACGTTATTAGTAGACCGAACAAGCGAGGGCGCATTTTCTGTATTTTCTATTCTAAAATAATTCCGTGTTTCTAAAAAAATTGCAAAAAGACTCTATAGCGACAACAGATAATTTTATTACATCATATCTATGAATATTTTATCAGTATAGCCTATCACGGTTTTTACTAGACTATGGCGAATCCAAAAGGAAGGGTAATGTTTTTGGCAGTATATGTATGTGTGTATGTGTGCACTACAAAATATGGTTTGTTTACGGAATCCTAACAAAATCTGCCTTTTTGGTTTTTTATTAATAAAACCCCGACCTAAGAATTAGATCGGAGCTTATGTCAAATGTTCAGAAACCAGGCATTATTGCTTTACCCATAAGTTAGCTAAACTTAGGTCTAAGTTAAGGCTTAGACGAATCAATAAAACTGAATTATTTAACTGGGAATATTATTTAATAGCCATGACGGTAATGATTGCGACTAATGCGAATTATTACTGAAAGTGCCCGGGGTCGGGTAATTTATTTTATAGTCACAACAAGCTTACGAGGCTTGAGACACACGTGCATAAAAATCATTCAATTAATTTAGATACGTCTCTTATAAGATATTAGAAAGTTAATGGACGATTGACAGTGAAGCTAACCTGGCTCTGACGGACGAGTTTCATCCATTTCAAAGTCTAATTGTTCGAAAAATTACTCACACCTTTAAAAAGGCTGAACAAAAATCGAACACGTTGTTGTTAAAATACCAACTATCTATACCAATCTAAGAAATCATATTATTCGATTAACTCTTTGACTGTTGGACGATTACCGATTGGAACTGCGGAGTGTTGGGAGTTCGATTCCTACCAAAAAAAGTAGTATTGCTTAAGAATACTCTCGTGTCTCTCTTTGTATAATTACCACTGGATTTATTTACGAAAGAAAAATAAATACCATATCCACTGTCACCGAAAAAAAAAAAGTGCAACGCACTTACATCGAAAAAAAAACCGTATTATTTTAAACGTAGAAATATTTTTAGCAAAGAAAATATATAAGTATTATTTTAGTCTTAATATACGTCTATAAATAAATAAATAGGTATATTACAAAACTAATGTGTAAAAAAATGACTAAAAGAAAATGTTATTTGCATTTACGAATCCAATAATATTACGATTACATTTACGAATCCAAAAATATTATGATATCTACCTTATAGCGTAACTACTAGCTGTGTCCCGTGGTTCAACCGCGTCAGTACCAGTCTATCGGCTGTACTAGGGGTACACCTACATGTCGATGCTCCTGATCATTCGGAGAGGCAGTGAGTAACAATTTAATTCCATACTTTACGCAGCTCCTATTGTAATCGGCGTTGACTATCGTTTTCTTTTAGTCTATTTTTATGCCGTTAACATTACACCGAAAATAACTTCAATAACCAGATTTTGTTTTATTTCATAACAAAACATATTAAAGGAGCATGTTGTACTCGTCTGGAGTATAATTGAAGTTTCTTAGCTTCTGCTTTGTTATGGTCAGTTAAAGCACCGTCATCTCTTTACACTAATGCCAAGGAAGAGTTAATTTTTTCGCGCGTATCTTGTCGGTATGAATGTGAGTATATTTCCTTATTGGCCAAATAAATATTGCACGACATTACACACAGTGCAATTCAGCCCCAAACTAAGCCTAGTTGTATCGTACTTAATATTATAAAGCTGAAAGTTTGTATGTATGGATGTATGTGTGTTTGTTACTCAATCACGCAAAAATTACTAAACCGATTGCGATGAAACTTGGAATATAGGTAGCGGGGACCTGGATTAACACATTGGCTTTTTTTTAATTATAACTTCTACTTTTTATCCCAATATTCCCGCGGGAACGGGACTTACGCAGGTGAAACCGCGGGGCGCAGCTATAGTTCCGCATACTTAAGATACAAGAAATAAATAAATATTTATTCAAAAAAAAGTATAATATGTAGTATATCCGTTGTCTAGTACCCATAGTACAAGCCTAGAGCTTAATTTTGGGCTAGATTGCGCTGTGTGTAATGTCGTGCAATATTTATTTATTTATTTTATTTATTTTATTCAGATCAAAAATAAGATTTTTTTTCCAGATCAACAATAAATATTTTTTAAGCATAAATACTAGCATTGCACAGAGGCCAACATACACAGAAGTCACAGGTGCTGTTTAGTTGTTATAGATTGTTAAATTTGTCTATAAAACCCAAGTGTTTTATAGACAAATTTAACAAATCCCGATCTAATTCTTAGATCGGGGTTCTCACTACCTATTGATTCAATAAAGGTATATCCTTGAGATAAACTCCAGTTATCTGTCTCCGTTTTTCTATGCATGTGACAAGCCGTCACTGTCACTCCGCTGTTCGGAAACGCATTGACGCTAGTTATCGAACCAATAGCGATATCGAATAGATAAATCACCGAAAAACAGACTTCAGAAACCGGGCATAAGTTATTCAGAAGTTAATCGCTGACTAAAATGTTTGTGATTAAAGTCGTTGAAAACCAGGATTTGTAGATAATGTAATAAGTATTATCTACGTCTCGTTTTAATCAAGGTACTTTCTTTTTAGGGTTCCGTACTTTAAGGGTAAAAACGTAATAACGCTATTTAAACAAAATGAAATAACAGAAGTGGTTTTTTTAATTTGATATTGGCTGAATGAAAAAAAGTTACGTTTTGGTTTTAAGGGCCTATACGGCCTAATAGCGTGACAGGGATAAAGCTAGCAAATTTCACATGTGTAAGTGAAGGTAAGATGCGACTATTCAAAATTTATTGCGTAAAATCAAACGATTGCTAGTTTCAAGATAACTAAACGTTAATCTTGAAATTCAAAACATTCACTGCCTGTATTTAGTTAAGTTCAGTTCTTAAACAAAGTTCTATTAGTTTTCGTACAATATTGACTGGGTAATATCACTTATTTGTACAATTTAGGGGGAAGTTTGGAATTTTTTTCTATCGAGAAAATTTTCAGGAATCGTGTTTTCACGACATTCACGTGTTAATAAATATCCTCGACTTTAATAAATATTATATGGTTTTGAAAACTTTTATTTCAAATAACTTTTGTAGTAATTCACCCTAGAAACATCAGTTCTGGCCTACTACGACCCCTTAATCGCGTTGTTCCTTAGAAACCCTTCCTCAAGGCAGACAAAGAGTCCTCGAGGAGTTTGTAATGGCTCTAAAAACCAAAAACAGTCAGGTGGTGCAGTCAACAATGCTGTAAAATAACAACCGGAAAACGGAAAATGAGTTTCACTTCAATTGGACATCGCGAAAACAAAAGAAAACGATGTCTATAAAGTGTTAATAAAAATCCTAACCTATTTTCATTGTCTCTATAAGCAACTTGTTCTACTATAGGTCTAATAAACATTTCTAAAATGAGTCACAGTGATGACAAATAGCGTCTTCACAAAAGAGGTATTTATTTTTATATAGACTATGTTGAAGTGCTTTGTACATTGTATAGTAGAAAGCTAAAGAACTTAGTAGGTACAAGTCTAAAACTTTGAGCTTTTGTATACGATTTTTAACTAACATGGTTGTTTCAATACTTTATATAATTAAGTTAAGCCATACTGTTATATTACTAACTATCATCACCAACCCGCATTCTAAAGTCTCGTGGATAAGCCAGTTGAAATTACTGGCGAAATATTGAGCTCCGTAAATAACAAATTTAAAAATTGTAACTGCCCCATTATGTATGTTAGTCTATAAGGTATGTATCTATGGGCATTGTTGCCTGAAATAAATGAATATTATTATTATTGTTACCATTTTTGGATTCTCGGGGCTATGGAGCACCCGGACCTTTGGAAGGCGTGCGTGGGGCCGAAGCCAACACGTAGAGGCCCGTTTTAGTAACATTTAATTTCAAAATTTGAGATGGACACCAAACCGGCGATTATCCCTGTCTGCACTATAAAATGCAGCCAAGGACAACCCCCGGGTCGGATAGAACTATGAATAAACTACGAGTGAAAACTACTTGGGCTATGGAAATGAGTTGGTAGTGGATCGGGTACTGGGGGGAACTATGGGGAATATGGCGCCTGCCGTCACAATGTTCAACAAACACGTAAAAATGGCAGACGGAGACTCGCCAACTCACAAACTGGGCCACCCTAATTAAGCCGAGCAAATTACAGCCAGGGGGCAACAGGGGCGTGAGAGGCTGAAGGATGGAGAGACCTAACTGGATTTTAAACCATCCTAGGTCGAGATCCTGTGGAGCGGGCCAACTCATCACTGACGTGAAGTATCCATCCTCCGAGCATTTCTGCTCTCGCGACTCCACTCTGACCGGCCGGTGAAGGCAAGCCAAAGGCGGGGGACCACTTTCTCGTCAGTGTTCACTCCGACCAGCCAACTAAGGCAAGCCGGAGGTGAGGAACGGTGACTTCCCCCTGGAGCACTCGGGAAGCCGCGGGGTCGCTACTCCCCGACACCTCGCCTCAAGGTGCCCTGCGGGCTTATTATTATTATTTGTTGTTACCATTTTGGATTCTCGGGGCTATGGAGCACCCGGACCTTTGGAAGGCGTGCGTGGGGTCGAAGCCAACACGTAGAGGCCCGTTTTAGTAACATTTTAATTTCAAAATATGTTATGGACACCAAACCGGCAATTATCCCTGTCTGCACTATAAAATGCAGCCAAGGACAACCCCCGGGTCGGATAGAACTATGTATAAACTACGGATGAAAACTACTTGGGCTATGGAAATGGGTTGGTAGTGGATCGGGTATTGGGGGGAACTATGGGGAATATGTCGCCAGCCGTAACTATGTTCAACATACACGTAAAAAATGGCAGACGGAGACTCGCCAACTCACAAACTGGGCCACCCTAATTAAGCCGAGCAAATTACAGCCAGGGGGAAACGGGGGCGGGAGAGGCTGAAGGATGGAGGGACCTCACTGGATTTTAAACCATCCTAGGTCGAGATCCTGTGGAGCGGGCCAACTCATCACTGACGTGAGGCGTCCATCCTCCGAGCATTTCTGCTCTCGCGACTCCACTCTGACCGGCCGGTGAAGGCAAGCCAAAGGCGGGGGACCGCTTCCTCGTCAGCGTTCACTCCGACCAGCCAACTAAGGCAAGCCGGAGGTGAGGAACGGTAACTTCCCCCTGGAGCACTCGGGAACCCGCGGGGTCGCTACTCCCCGACACCTCGCCTCAAGGTGCCCTGCGGGCAACCGCAGCACCATTATTATTATTATTATTATTTATTAATTTTTTCAGCTTTCTTGACCACATTTAGATTTAAAAAGACCATAGGTACATACCATAGGACCATAGGTTTTTTAATTGTCATTATATATATCATATAGTTTGACGACCTCTGTGGCGCGTCGGGCGAACGCTTGGCTGCGATCCAGAAGGTTGCGGGTTCGATTCCCGCTGGGTGCAAATATTTATGTTTAAAATAAATATTTGTATTTGGTCTGGGCGTATTTCTATGTATAATATGTATGTATTTACAAAAGAAAAATAAATATAAGTAGTATATCCGTTGTCTAGTCACCGTAACACAAGCTTAGCAGCTTACTGTATGATTATTAATTATTATGTCTATCGATTAAGGGAATAAAAAGGTTAATACAAAATTGGATCCCGTCCCCTACAGGAAACCGGTGCCGGAACCGAAATCGAAACTAAAACTGACCCGGGAAACGTATAAAAATCGTAAAAATACAAATCGGATAAGAAAATTAAAACAGAAGCCTCAATACAAATGCTGTGTTAGGATCAGCATAGGGTCAGCACAGGATTTGCATAGGATCTGTATAGGATCAAGATATGGTCAGCATAGGTTCAGCATCGGCTCAGAATAGGATCAGCATAGGATCAGCATAGGTTCAGCATAGGTTCAACGTAGGATCAGCATAGGTTCAGCATAGGTTCAACATAGGTTCAACGTAGGATCAGCTTAGGTTTAACATAGGTTCAACTTAAGATCAGCATAGGTTCAACATAGGATCAGCATAGGTTTATAAGCGACCTTCTTCTAATGAGAAGAAGACACACAAACATGAGATCAGAATATGATCAGCATAGGATCAGCATCGACTAAGCATAGGTTCAGCATAGTGTCAACTTAGGATCAGCAAAGGTTCAGCATAGGATCAGGATAGGATCAGCATAGGTTCAGGATAGGATCAGCATAGGTTCACATAGGTTCAACGTAGGACCAGGATAGGATCAGAATAGGATCAGCATAGAATTAGGATAGGATCAACATAGGTTCAACATAGGATCAGCATAGGATGAGCATAGGTTGACCATAAGATCAGCATTGGATCAGCATAAGTTCAGCATAGGATTATAGGTTTATAGCGACCTCTAAAATCTATAGTGGAACTGGAACAATAATGTATCATAATTTTAAATACATTAAAAATGTCTACCGGTTAAAGTAAATTGTAAAAAAAAAACACAAACTCATTCACAAACACACCACCCGTCTAACAAAATCTGATCCGCCCCGGGACCCGTTTTGAAGTTTAGTATGTTTGAAAGAGTCGAAAAGGTCATTCTTCTTTCGGGATGGGAATGCGGCTAAGTCTTTTTTTTTCCTTTTCTCATTCTTAACTTGCACCCTACAAGCAAAGACTACAGCACCCCGTACCTACATAGGTTTTCTCCGCGAAACAACGCAATTTTGCGTCACTTTTTATGTAACACATCGTTTTTATCATAGAGCGCTTGTGTAATGAAAAAATATTAAAGTTGTCGATAGAAAGTAATGATAGGTGAACATTTGATCTAAGTAGATGATAAGTGACGATGTGGTGGTAAAGGTAACTGGATAGGTATACAGTAGTCTAAGTGGAAGCTGTCGTTTGTAACCAAAATTCGACCTGTTTTAACAAATATCCTTTGCTTGTCTTTATAAGAACTTTTACTATTTAATTTAATCTATTATTAAATAAATGACTGGTATAGCCTAAACCACGTGTGGAGTAGAGTGCACAGTAGAGTAAGAAAGCTGAAATTTATTTTTACGAGGGTATTATTGCAGACATTCGAAAAATAACAATAAATTGAAGAATCCCACGGAATCAGGACTTGTGATTGACGGTGCTGTTCATAAAGCTGTGCTATTTATTATATTATTTATTATACCTACGTCTATGTACCTACGCCTTTTAAGATGCTCCCTTACGGCGAGCTTTCACTTGTAATTTAATATTATAGATTTTATTTTGAACATTGCACTACTTTAAGCATTGCACCTGCCACTTACATTACAAGTGAATGCTACACGAGCATTCACGTGTAATGTAACATTTCATTAAAAGTGAAGCGAATTAATGATACAAGTTGTTTCAAGCTAGTACACATTGTACCGATCGTTATAAGGTGCTGTATTATTATGCTCGAATCTGTAACGTTATGTTACACGCACGGCGAGGGAGCACCTCTAGAAACTGAAAAGTAAAAAAAAATTATCAACCCAAACTTTTGTCGCTACACAAGCTCCCAAGCAGTAGACGAGTGGGTTCCCCTTTTTATGAGATATTTCTTCCTGTTAAACTTCTTTGTGAGATCTAGGTTAGGATTTTTGCTCTTTCGAGAGTTGATTAACGCGACTTTGTTTCGTCGGGCGGATATGGAAGGTTACGGTTTTTTTACTGAAGAAAGTCGTATTCTATTAAAATTGGAACCAAAATGAACCTTTTTTGTAATAAAGAACTGTTATAGGTCAGCGTTTGATCTCGTTTAATGATAATATTGTGAATATGAGTTAATAAGAGCACAAAATATCTGTCAGCGCTGCAAATTTTTTTCACAAACGGTTCAGCACCAAGTATCGAATCGTAGAAACATCAAGATAAAGAGTTGCCTATTCATTCAGATCTACAACTTACATAGTTGTGCTTACAAACTTTCATCGCAATCGATTCAGAAGTGTTTGCTTCAACGACTAATAAACATACCTAATTAGTTAATACAAATATTCCTTAAAAAACGGGGTATGTATATTTCATGTCTTAATTTGTTTCAGTCTTGTGAAAAAGCTATTTGCAATCACTGGCGAAATATAGAGCTCTGTTCAAACAAAGCAAAACTTGGTAAATACCCATTTTTAATGTTTTGTAGTGAAAACAAACATTTTAGTTTAAAATCGTTTTACTTACTCACACACAAACTTTTACCTTTATAGCGTTGGTTTATAAAATTATAACGCAAAAAGGGGTATCTCAAGCTTTTAATTATCATTCCTCCCGTATCGTTTTCTTCGGTTGTAAAACCGACATCAAAATTTTGACAGGGCTCTAGATCGGCTTAGCTAAACCCGGTCTTATCCGCACCGGTTAAAGAAACTGATCCAGTTTACGTTTACAAGATTAAAGTGGGTTTAAGCCTTTGCAATAAATAGATTTAAGATGGCTTTTGTTGGTTGTATATTTAGTGTACATATGTGAATGTAATTAGCTAATCCAGTGGAAATATCGAAAAACAAAATATGTTGTGAAATTTTCCTTCGTGGCTGTACCGGTTTATGTGTTGGAATACGACCGAGTCTGCTTGGCGCCACGGTTTGCCCGTGAAGAGGAAACAAACAAACAAAAAAACAATATAGGATCTAAAACATCAAAATCGTTTTATTTATTTACTAGTTGTTACCTGCGACTTCGTCTGCGTAGAAATAGTGCATAGCCGACTTTTGAATTGGATTGGATTTCAATGTAAAGTTTACCACGAGGTTCCTCGAACATATAACTATCCGATATTGAAAACCAGATTTCAATCGGATTAGTAGTTTTTAATTGTATAAGGAACAAACAGACCAGACAGACTTGAATTTTAAAAATTATATTATTTTGTTCTACTACTTTTCCTAAGTCCTCTAGACTTTCTTTATTCAACTTTCTTACTTTCAAATACAGACTTTTTATCCTCTCTTCCTTTTATTATAAGTATACTAGTTGCGCCCCGCGGTTTCACCCGCATAAACCCCGTTCCCGCGGGAATATCGGGATAAAAAGTAGCCTATGTGTTAATCCAGATCCCCAGCTACCTTTATTCCAAGTTTCACACATACATACATACACACATACTTTCAGCTTTATACTATTCGTAGGATATGTAGATAAGCAAAAACTTTAAGGCTTAGACATACTAAACTAGCTATGTCCGGCGAACACATTCTTTTCTATCAGCTATTTAGGCTGTGCGTTAATATATCTATCAATCAGTCAGTCAAGACAAAACCTTTTATAGATATATGGAAGATATTTAATATTAGAAGATTGTTTTCCACAACATTAAATATGCCCTTAGTACTATTAGGGCTAATAAATTCTGTCAAAGCCGCAAACAAGCAAGCCTCAAGCTCGTTGCACTAAAACCTAGCAGATGTCGTCTTGTTAAACTAAAAGCATTTATCGGTCACACTATCCACACAACAGCACTTTAAAATTCCATACCCCCCAACACCCTACAGAAGATATTTAACACCAAATACCACGTACCTTAGTTATCATAGTTTATTTCGCATGCTGTTACCAAACGTTACAAGCCGCTTGTCCAGTATAAATTGAGCTCCTTTGTCTTTCGTTGCCTTTTGGAGTTGTATAGGGGATAGCGCAATCTGTTGCAAACAAGGTGTCCCTAGTTGTTGGGCGTTTTATGGACTGTAGAGTTTGGTGAGGGTACCGAAACCGAATTTGGGCCGAAACTGAAACTTCTTTAAGACACTTTAAAATAAGTAAAACTAAAATTGCTTCGATAAACTGTTACTTCTTGTTCATTACGCTTTTATGCCTATCTGAACTAATTTAACTTTAATAGAGTTATTGTGTCTCTGAACCAGGTACTCAGATTTCAAGTTATGATATCTAGCTCAATTGTCTCTGAACTCCCCTATTTTTAAACGCTAATTAATGCGCTGCATAAATATGCATCGTTTGTCTTTTACTGTCACATGAAGTTTCAAAGTTGACAGACAGAGACAAACGTCACATAACTTAGTCATGTGTAAATAATATTTTATAACTAAGGGTGGAAATGTTAATGGTGACTTGCTTGTATGTAATTCAATGGAAAAAATCAAGTTAAGTGCGAGTCGAGCCCGCGCACGAAATGTTCTATGAAATGTCTATATCTATCACGGTACATACATAAGATGCGGTCTGGTGACAGACAGAAAGATGGACCATTTACCCCCTTACTTATAAATGCTAATTATTGCGCTGCATAACCATGCATCGTTTGTCTTTTACTGTCGCTTAAATTAGTTTTAAAGTTGACAGTGTGACAGATAGAGACAAACGTCACATAACTTAGTCATGTGTAAAAAATATTTTAAAAGTAAGGGACTACTTAGTAAATGGGTGCCTAGAAACGAATAGATAGTCCCTTTTCCAATAAAGATCTTATGTCAAATTCCATTTCACTGCTATAGGTTTTAACTAGTAAACAGTTGCTCCATATTTTATACGGCCGAAATCAGTTTTTAACCGAAACTAGCCGAATTCAAAACAGCAGCTAGTCACTAACAGTAGGTAGATACCGTGTTAAGGAAGCGTAGCTTTATGGCCGTCCGTGGCGACCGCATTGAACGCGACTGCTGTTGCTCGATTTTACGTTCCATACAACTTCCCTCTAATTTATGGGGAGATGGGTAATCATTTGTTTACTAGAGAGCAGTAATGGTTTCAGTTTTGTGTAAATTGAATGTTAAAATATTCTTTTGTATCTTTATTTCTACATAGGTATTTCGTTTTTAAGACGATTTAAAACTATCTTGAATTTGTATACACGTTCTAAATTAATATGACTGTTGATTACTTCCAACTTTCTTTTAGGAACAAAAATTACTACAAACAATTTCAGCTGCATTCACAAACGACCCCATGCGTAGCTCGTGGATTATTGTTTTATCTTGCTCTTGTGAGTGATAAAATCAGCGTCAAGGAAACTGTGACAGAAGCTGTGTCCACGAATAGGGACATTTGAATGAGTGGCCACTCAAGCGCTAGATATTTGTAGTACTTTATATTCCCATATATATATATATAAATATATACATAAGAAGTAGGTACTTGATTACTTTGCTACAAAAGTCCAAATACAAAAAACACGGACACACCCAAGTAACATTCTAATTCCATTGCGTATAAACCATCTGACCTCGTACAGAAAATGTTGGGAAAAACTTTTTCTTTGTTTACTCGTCTCACAACAAAAAGGTGGATTATTTCACTACCCGCGTTGATGTTTGTATTCTCTGCAAAATTCACACGCAAAATGTAGACAAGAAATATGCTTTACTTAATTATGTTTATATGTTTGTGTCTGTAGTGACTTATTACGGCAAATGTTGGGTGCGAAGATATATGAGAGTTTGTGGGGTAAAAAGTTGAAGATTTTTTGTCTTCTTACTACATAATAATAATCTAGATGCTTAGAGAGGAGTATGTAAACGTAAGGTAAGTATGTCGGAGCTTGACTTTTCGAAATTTCAAACAACTACCTACCAAAATATGCCATATCCTTTGGCTGCTTTTCCACCAGAGATGTGCTATGCTACAATGCTATTAATGCGTTTGATATCCACCAATCACATTCATTGGTGCACATAGCTTAACGTAGATTTCACATCTTCGCTCATAGCTGCATAGCACATCTCTGGTGGAAAAGAAGCCTTAGACGACCGCATAGGCAGAAGGCTAGATTAGCGCCTGAAGGCTAGCGAATCAATTAGCACGTGACATAAAACCAACCTGTTTTTTTACTTTGATGCAACTTAAGGCGATGCTAGACGACTCATTAGCTTCCAGGCGCTAGGCATGCCTTCTTCCTATCCGGCAACCTAAAAGTTTCCAAGTCAAAAGTAAAAAGTTTTTTTTTAGACATGCATAGCATATTATTATGTTATGCCGTCGACCTCATTGTCGCTACCCATCAGATGAGGATAAGATGTTTTTAAGATTTGAATAATAATTATTCTTGGCTTTTACAAAAAATTGTAACATCAAACCAAATTGCGACTGGTTGTATTAAAATGAATCGAAACTAAATAAGTTTTATTAATAATAAAAGAGACCACGCTGTGGTCAAAAAAGATCTCATGGCCATTGGTTTGCGCTTTGGCTAGATACATAGCTAGGCGTCAAGCTCTCAGTGCAACTGGTCACGAACTTTCCAGACAATTTGTATTACTTGTGACTTGCTAGCCTCTTAAGCAAGGCTGGTTAAAAAAATCAGTTTTTTAAATACAACAATATACATTTATAACAATTTTAAAACTACCAATATTGCAGTATTTTACGGTCAACTTGTTATAACAGGGAATAATGAGTGAAAACTGTGAAAACTGTCAGTAAACCGAATATCAGCGATATTGCTTCGCTCTCAAAAATGTAAATGGCAGCGTCAATTTTATAACGTGACAGAATAAGGAACGGTTAATGTTTTTATTTTTAAAAAATCCAACAAATAAATTTGTGAAAAAATTGCAAACGTGTTTAATAATGCAAAGTAGAAATTAATGGCAAATACTCCTTTTGCTTTACTAATAACTGGATTTATTCAGTGTCAAATGATTTAATTTTGGAATTGGCACAGTGTTACGTACAATTACGTACTTTGGCCACATCTCACCTGATGCTGAATATGCTTGCCTTCAAGAAACCTATATTTACCTAATTTATTAAAGAAATCTCCTAACAAGAAAATTTGTGGTATATGTTCATTTATAATCCTATTAGGTACTTTTGATAAAGTCGCGTTTATATTGTTTGAATTAAATTATCATAAAATGTGTTGTGATGTCATTATGTAGTGCCTAACTAGTAGCTTAGAAACGTAATAGTAACACAGTTAGAGTGAATTGTGTTTTAAAATCGGTTTTAAACATTGAAACTGTACCATGGGTGCCATAACAGAGGACATGCTGCCGTTCATGGCGAGCGTCTTGATAAATCCTTTGACAAAAAACAAAATCCTCTTTGTCATACATCTAAGCCCTTAACCGTCTACTGCTGAACATAGGCCTCCTCCAAATGACGCCACATACAGCAATCGCGAACTATCACTATGCAACGACTCCCCGTGACCGCTACAATGTCCACCGAGTGGTGGTCTTCCAACACTACATTGTGGTCGCCACTCGAGGACTTTTACTCCCCAGTGGTTATCTGTCCATCGAGCTATATGGCATGTCCATTGCCACTTTAGTCTCCTAATTTTGAGAGTGTGACTTTGGTTCTCCTACTGATTTCCGTATTTCAGATTCTATCACGCAGGAAAACTCCAAGCATAGATTTCTCCATAGCCCGCTGAATGACTTTAAGTCTTTTCACTAGACCCATTGTTAGCGACCACGTTTCGGATCCGTAAGTCATCACTGGCAACACACACTGATTAAAAACTTTCATCTTAAGGCTCTGTGGTATCTGTGATGAAAAGACTTTTCGAAGCTTCCTGAAAGCCGCCTATCTGAATTGGATTCGTCGTTTGACCTAGGTAATCATAGTGGTCAACAACTTCGATAACATCGCTTCCCACTTGGACTTACACAAAATTAAATTCTTATAAAATTCCATTCAAATTGATATAGGCCACATTTCAGTTGAGGAATTGCTGTTTCACTCACACGCAGACGGCATTCGTAGTCTATATAGTCTCCTCTACGATCTCAATAAAAATATTTTGAAAATGTCTCAACTTTGTCTCGACTCAGTTTGTTTTTTTTTTCGTAAATGGTTCATCGATAAAATTATCTCAGTTCTGTTAAATTGTTGATAATTTTGCAAGAAATCATTACAAAAACTTTAGCGAAACCGAAACAGAATTACCTATATTTTCGAAAAATAATTAAACTTTTATCGAAAAACAAGAATCAATCAATCGAATAAACTTTTATCGAATAAAAATTTGCTAGACAATTTAATTTTTTACAGATAAAGTATTGCTGTTACCTCTTTAACAACAAATACTAAAAACAGAATAAAATATTAGATATTTAAGTGTGGCTACCATACCACCAACGTGATTTCTTATGATGGCGGTTTAATGGGTAAGTACCTACAGAACCCTCGACGCGCGGGTTCAACTCGCAGTAGACTTGCTTTATTTATTTTGTTAATGAGACATAATAGAAAATTATTTGCCAACAAAATTAATTAAAAGAAAGCGCTCACATGGCGCAGCGCCAAAATTCTCCATAAATTTTCTCGTTGTTTTGCAATGCAGAAGCTTTGTAGGTACCTATCTACTTCGCAGAATGAACACGCTTTGTTATTATCTATGAAGACAACGGAACTAAATTTTCCTTTGAGGAATTTTCAAACGACACTTCACTTTTAAAGTTCATCACTTCTGTTCAGTGAACAGTAGATTTTATTTGTTAAAATGGTGACTACATTTTAAGAGCTTGAGCTTGCTCTGAATTGAATTCCCGTTTTGACTAATTCAGAAAGGTAGCTCGCATTTATATTTGTTTTCTATTCTACGTTGTGTGGTAACTTTGAAAAATAAAAAAATCTAACTTGCTAATTTTTTTATAGTGTCAACCACGTGAACCTATTTTTGTAAAAAAAATATCATTTGATAATAGATTTGCAGCGTATAAATAAGCAACTATCTATAGTTGCTTCCAAAATTCTGAGTTTGGCTTATTTATTTGAGAAAATGGTTTAGCAATGGTTTGTATTTCAAGAAATGACTAGCACTTCAAAAACTTTTGCGAAATTTCTGTCTTGTCTTGAAAATTTGCAAAAAGCCTTTAAAAATAAAGGCAATTTCTTCTACAGGTAGGTTTTGGATGGAGAATTAAGTAAAGTTCCCATGATAGATGGAGAGGAGATTAGATTTACAAAAATAAAACAAAAAGTCAATAAATAAACGCTCATCAAAATACTGTTTACAAGATTAAAGTTAAGCCTTCGCCTAGGTCTAAATCCGTCACGTAGATTTCAAGAGACAAAATAGCTTACAGTCGATCCTTAATAAAACCCTCGAATTATTGCCTATAAACTTCACCTAATATGTATTTACCGTTACTTAGTAAAGCTCACTACTCATTGTCACTGTTTTATAGTTGCTTTACGATTTCCTGCTGATACGCAGTCATTATTTTATGACCGTCAACGATACGACGATCTTTGACAACATTGTAGTGGTTGGAGAGTTTGGACTAGAAACTTTTAATCGGGTGTAATGGGTTAAAATAACCCTATTTATAATGGTAAAGAAATGATAAAAATTCTGGACTTGTACGAAAGTAAAAATTTGAACTTTTGGTGGCAATGATTCGGTCTCATACACTTTGAAGTATTTTTTTGTGATTTAAATTCACGATAAAGCTAAAGTTTTTGCTTAAAAGTTAAAAATAAGTTAAGTTCCATTTTATTATTAAAATAATATTGTCCGCAGACTAATTAGTATTGTGTGAGTTACTTTTGAGTTATACACCAATTTAAAAGTTTCTCATTATCTGAGCAATATTCCCTGAGCAAATAACCACAATTATTTCAAGTGGTCTTTGGCCACAGCTACTGCAAATGATACATAATGAATGCAAAGATTTAGCAATATATGTTGCTAAATCTTTACGACCCACTGATCTTCCTTCATTGAGACCATGTAGTTAGCATGCGAAAACGCGGGGAGAACTCCAGGTTAACTATGTGTCCCTCAGGTAGGATTCCAAAGTTTCTAGTCTACCTAAACACTTTTTTACTATTCGAAAAGCATTTACCTACGCAAATCTGAGTTAAAGAACATGAGACGCGATTTGAATACCGATTTTAACAATGGATGATAATTTAGTAAGAAATGTCAAATGGGAATATCTGCTTCAAAAAAGATTTCTGAATAAATTTGTAGCATTTTTTTTAATTAAAATGTTTATAAAAATGAATACATTTAGGTACATCAAATAAAGATGCCAATAGACTTTTAACCATTCATCACAGCGTCGTAGCTTTAAAATAACTATTGTAATTAAAACGAATACATTGACAACCGATCATTATCTCAGCATCTTTTGACGACCTCTGTGGCGCGCGGGCGAACGCTTGGCTGCAATACAGAAGGTTGCGGGTTCGATTCCCGCTGGGTGCAAAATATTTATGTTTAAAATAAATATTTGTATCTGGTCTGGGCGTATTTCTATGTATAATATGTATGTATTTACAAAAGAAAAATAAACATAAGTAGTATATCCGTTGTCTAGTCACCGTAACACGAGCTTAGCAGCTTACCATGGGGCTAGATGGCGCTGTGTGTTCGTCACAGGATTTATTTATTTATTTATCTTGAAGACAATGCTCCGAGAGAGTTTCCCTGATGTAATTCTCCTTATGCCTCATGATCAGCCCTCAGATTATCTATCTAGTGGATGTCTGACAACCGTGGAAAATGACGGCAGTTTGCAGTACATTGCTGCTTTGAGGTAATTACCGGTAATAACCACGTTACGTCAAAGCAGCAATGTACTGCATAGTGGCTGTTATTTTCCACTGTTGTCAGACATCCAAAGGATAGATGATCTGGGGGTAGGTCGACTAAAACGTAAAATGCCTAAGTAGCGCAATTTTCGGGAACGTATAATTTATAAACAAATATCCCTAAAACGCAAAAATTTTAGGATTGCTTAGGCTTTTTTTTTCTTTTTAAATATGAAGATATACACGCAGGAACATTAAAATTAAACAGATTCCAATTCCAATAAAGTTTATTAAAATTACAATTGTATAAATTACAAAAACAAATCTATCGTTAATTGACGGCCTCTGTGGCGCGGCGGGCGAAGCTCGGATTGCAACGTAGAAGGTTGCGGGTTCGATTCCCGCCGGGAACAAATATTTCTGCTGATCATAAATGTTTGTTTCTGGTTCTGGGTATTTTCTATGTATAATAATGTATGATTTACAAAAAGAAATACTATAATATGTAGTATATCCGTTGTCTAGTACCCATAGTACAAGCCCAGTGCTCAGTTTGGGGCGCTGTAGGTAATGTCGTACAATATTTATTTATTTAATTTTCTCTAAGGTTTTACATAATGAAACACAATATTTACCGGGTTTTACTCTCGTTTTATTTAATAACGGCATTATTACTAAGGACCGAACTTTCGCTAACTTTACGATTAGCTTTTTCAAGGTTTACTGAGATGTAATTCGTCTATTTTAATATTCTAAAAAGTTACTGCAAGTTGCCACAAATATCGTTGCTACGCTGCACAGCAATCGACATCCTCTGCATCTGGAAGGCCCCGAAACGAACATCTATCGCCCTAACAAATTGCATTTTATTTATAGTAATACTAATTAGATCACTATTGTTTATAAAATAACTGTGTTTTATTTAATTACTTTATTTGTTGCGACCTATAAAACGATAATAACATCGCTCTTACGGTGAAAGAAAACATCGTGAGGAAACAGACACGTCCTATGACTCACCACGGTCCGGACAAGGGACATTCGCCAATCCGGGGTGGCTTCTTAATGCCTAACCCCTCTACGAGGAGCCTTGCCCTCGTAAGTGGGAAAAAATAACGGGCTGATGTTATGTTATGTGACCTCCAAAACGTATCTACTTCAAGCAACAACTTAACTTTAAGTATCCATCCATAAAAAGACATCTGATACCCACGAAACAAACAATATCTACTAAGTAACACCTTTCACCTCCATGACAAGGCCACATATCAAAATCATATACCACACACTCCAACAAACTTAGAACAAAACGTCCCCAAAACTTACTCAGATAAAATTGAAACGGTAAAAGCTTATCAAACTGATATGAGAAGCTCTCAAGAACGAAGGCAATATCCTGAATCATTTATAACCTTGATATGACGGTGTACGGAACTTACGTGCTATCCATATTACAGGTGATTTATTTTCAGATGTCTTGAGCTTTGGAATTGTATAAATGGTGGTACGGACAGAGTTTTAGTGGGGCATTAATTTAAAATGATGAACGCGAATTGAAACGCAAAGAATTTTCTGTGAAATATTTTGTTATTAATTTTTGTTTCAAACATTTTGTATGGATTTATTGTGCTTAGAATGAATGAATGAATGAAATTCTTTATTGCATGTTGAATTTTGGAGACGAATTGTAGCAGTTGTTTTTGCTTATTATTATGGTTAACCATCCAAATTCTACCTATTCAGGAGAACATACGTAAGACTAATGTTGCCATTGTCTAATTACGATTATGAGAGACTAAAAATATTGCGAAGTAAATGAGTTAAAGTGTTTTGTTATGTGTGAGTGTAACTTGTGAAGCCTAATGTGCCTATTTGAGTGAAAAACGAACACTTACAAAGGTCAAAATGTTGCGGAAACGTAAACATATATTTTAAGCATATATTTTGAATCTATTACAAGTAGGTATTATTTATTATACTAATATTTTTTATTATGAGTACAAAAAATGAGAAAGTTAATTTTTAAATAAATTATTGTCAACTTATTTTCAGTCTATTTTTTTATTTGCGTTAAAATATTTGGTAAGAAATATGTAGCCAAGCTGCAATTTTCCTAAAATAAAATATGCAACTTGGCTTGTATTATGAGTACGTACTTACGAAACAACGTATATACATACTGCTTAATATGCTTATGATACTTAACTTAAACAGTGATGAATAATATTAGACCTATACCCGGCCGTGCCGGGTCCGAGCTTCGTTGTTCATTTCTCGGCCACCATGCACTCGGTTGCAACAGACCGATCGACTGGACAACGAAGCTCAGACCCGGCACGGCCGGGTGACGATCTAATATGATTCATCCCAAAAAACTAAAAATTTACCTAGTTAAATCACATGTTATAAAAACTAGCTAAATTCTAAAAACAGATTACCTACTACTGCCAAAAGTCGACTTGAAGGCGTGCGCAGTGCCATGCTTGATACTCGTACGTGATCGAGCTTTGAAATCCTTGTAACAAGTCGAAAGTGCAGTCTTCAAGTGCACAAACCATCCCTCCACCACGTTAATGTAATTCCATTCTAAAATGCAAGCCCACGTAAGCTTAACGATTTTTTAATGTGAAAACTTATTCAAACGAAATGTTAACTCCGTATTTTGGACGGTAATATTTTATTACCGCCAGAGTGGCTAGATTTATTAAAAACGGAAATGGAATTAGACTGTTCCATTTATAAAATTATTATCACTACTGAAAAACACTTTTAGACACTGTTTTTTCTTATGAAATTAAAACTGTGAAATGAGTAACGTATCGTAAAATTGTCTCAAAGAAAAAGCCGGATTAAGGACCTATTAGCTTCATTAATAAACTTGGAGTTTCAAATAGTTTTAAATCTTTGACGATGTGAATGACATGATCATTGCAACAACAAATAAAAAACTCATAAGATTCTAGTTTCTTTTTCATATAGGAGGTCGTGTTTCGAAGATAGGCTAGTTTGTTGACGTTTCTAAACGATACAATAAACAATAGAATTTTAAAAGGTCACTAGCTGCGCCCCGCGGTTTCACCCGCGTAAGTCCCGTTTCCGCGGGAATATCGGGATAAAAAGTCTATATATTATTCCAGGTATCCAGCTACCTATATTCCAAGTTTCATCGCAATCGGTTCAGTAGTTTTTGCATGATTGAGTAACAAACCTACAAACTCACAAACTTTCAGTTTTATAATATTGGTAGGATTTGACCACTTTTTTTTTCTGTCTTTCCGAAATTTGAAAGTTCTTGTCACGGAAAAGGACAAAGCGTGTTTTTACCCGACTGCGCGACGCAAAGGAGGGTAATGTGTTTACCGGTCTATGTAGTTTAGAGGTATGACGTGGTGACCTCTAATGGGAAGATCTTCCACCGGGCAGGTGGTTTTGCCCAGTAGGCCGCGGCCCGACGATGTCTCGTCGGTAGTTGTATATGAGCTTATCTTGGAAAGAATGTTGATATCGCGATCCAGGATTTCATACTAGTAACGCCATCTAGTAGGTGCTGTGGGCGACCGCCACACCACTCCCCCTCGGAGACCGGAGGTCGATGCAGATTCTTTTTGCCAGTGAGCCAGTTGACGTGCGTCTCATTGAGTCGAAACGGATATCCCAGTGAGTCGGGATGCTTGCTGCTCCAGTGAGTCGGAGTCTTGAGTTTTTTCCACGGTGAGTCGGGAACGATGCTGTTCCGGTGAGTCGGAACAGTGATGTCCACGGTGAGTCGGGACGTGTGAAGGGGCGTAGCACGTGAAGATCCAGTGTGTCGATGACCAGTCGATGAGGTACCGGATGTACTCAGCATGCTGTAGGTGCCCAATTGCGATGCGGTGTAGCCGTTGGAGGGTGAACCAATGCTTGTGTCTACTATACAGGCGTCGTGGTCCAACCGATGTGGCTAGAAGTGGTTGTCGGCTTCTGCTGGCAGGATGCATTTGCGGGGGGTAGGTGAGGGTGGTGCGGGGTTGAAAGCTCATGTCGGCGAAGGTTGCGCTCGTTGTCCATGTGCGGGGTCACCAGTTTAGAGGTATGACGTGGTGACCTCTAATGGGAAGATCTTCCACCGGGCAGGTGGTTTTGCCCAGTAGGCCGCGGCCCGACGATGTCTCGTCGGTAGTTGTATATGAGCTTATCTTGGAAAGAATGTTGATATCGCGATCCAGGATTTCATACTAGTAACGCCATCTAGTAGGTGCTGTGGGCGACCGCCACATGTATGTATGTATGGATGTTTCTATGTGGCGTTCTAGAGGCCAAACGCATGGACCGATTTTGATGATTCTTACGTCAATCGATTGGTCTTAATCTGGCGAGTGTGACTAAAGACATGACAGTAATACCAAGTAACTTATGTCACCACCAGACGCCATATTGTCAAAATTTAAAAATCCAAAATCAAGATGGGTATCGTTAAATAGGTTTTTAAAAATAAATATTAGGTTTCTTTCACCATTTTTCGTTTTAAAGAACCGTTTAGGAAATATAACGGTTTAAAGTTAATTTACAATTAGGTATTCTTGCTTTTTATTACTAACGAACAAGTTTTTATTTTTGTTACGTAGTTACGCTTGGAACTATCGAAGTATAAGCCGTGGTATAAGCCGTGATGGTAAAGGTGACAGGAATTCATTGATATAAACTAAAAAAATATTTACATAAATTGTACCTACCTACTGAATAAAAGCCTAATAACACTTAGGTACCTAAAAACGTTAAAAGATTAATAAATTTAAACAATAAATAACTAAACCCTAACTGAAATAGAATCTTGCTAATATTATAAACGCGAAAGTTTGTATGTAAGTATGTATGTATAAGAGTAACCACCTCACATACGTATGTATGTGAGGTTGTTACTCTTTCACGCAAAAACTACTGAACCGATTGCGATCAAACTTGGAATATAGGTAGCTGGGGAACCTGGATTAACACATAAACTACTTTTTATTCCAGCGGGAACGGAAATTACGCAGGTGAAACCGCGGGGCGCAGCTAGTACATTATAACCCCCTAATGAAATGAATAGATTACGAGACTTACCTACCATCAATAAATGAAAATAACTAAAAAGCGTAAAATAAAAAAAATAATTTATAAAAAAACAAAAAACCCGACTGCGTAAAAAACTCGATTAAAAAATGCGCATAGAAACAACAAAAAAACCAAAAAGAAAAAAACAAGCCCAGTAATTTGAAATTACGCTAAGTAATAATAGTTTTGTAATCGATACACACAGAACACATAATAAATGAGTAAAAAATTACTCACAGTCGGGACCCATTGGAAAAATTAGATTGGTAAAATGAATGGATCCCGACTGTGAGTAATTTTTTACTCATTTATTATGTGTTCTGTGTGTATCGATTACAAAACTATTATTACTTAGCGTAATTTCAAATTACTGGGCTTGTTTTTTTCTATTTGGTTTTTTTGTTGTTTCTATGCGTATTTTTTAATCGAGTTTTTTACGCAGTCGGGTTTTTTGTTTTTTTATTATCAAAGATATTAAATAATACTTCGTATGGTTTTACTTCTCCGACCCATATTTCACATATATTTTTAAGGCTATCAATGCTAATTGTCAGAAAGTAATCATTTAGGTTATTAAGTACACGTCACATAAATCAAATTAATCTACTTTACAAAAAAATATTTTAGTTCTTAAATATAATATTAACCGCAAAATATGGCTCCGGACAACAATTGCAACCATACCATAAAGGAAAATTAATAAATTTCATGTCACTTAATGTCGTTTAAATAATCCAATTATCTGAGCTCAGTAATACTGTCACAAATCATCGGTTAATACATGACGGTGCAATACATTCTCTGCATTACGATGAGGGAGTATCGATTTTTATGTACTTAGTTGTTTTTAACCGTTTGGTAGATGGCGCTAGTAGTATGTTAATTTTTTTGGTTAGACTACGAGTTTAGATCGCATTGTAGTTCTAATTATATCAATAGACAGAAATCTCGTAAGTTTAAAAAGTCTTTTTTTATGTCTTTCGGGGGGGGAACTACGGGTCCCCCCCTGTGACTAGGCTACCACGGGGTTGGACTTGCCCGGCGTCCCAGAACGGCTGCATCTATCGGTGGCTTAGTAGGGGACGCCGTCCAACATTGAGGTCGGACTCGTGGGGGTTGTGGTTGCAGTCGCAGAGGGTGGCAATGTTAGCGTCTCCCCGGTATGCTTGTCACCGGGGGCTGCCCTCATACGCGACGAGCGCTTTGCACGTCGTGGACGAGTGCGCGAGGCCATGGGGTGGCCTTTAGCTGTGTCCTTCGGACCTTCGAAAGTCGGACCGTTGGGACCGCATCCCCGGCTGCGCTATGCCTTAATGCGTAGGACACTAGGCTAGATGTGTCCGGTCCTTACCAGGATGTAGGTCACTTTTGGTAGGCACACGGATGTGTGCTGGGAAGTGAGCGTGCCTCAACAGCTCCGGTACCACACTGGAGATGTGGGAGGTGGCTTCTCTGCCGGCCCCAGCGAGGTTGTCGTTAGCTCCTCTTTGAGGCGCGGGTGGTGAGCGGCCTTATTGCTCCGGTACCTGTCTGGACAACCAGGTAGTGTCCTAGGGCACGAGGCTACTCTCCTTTATGAGAACCAGTCTAGCATTGGGGACTGGATCCGTCTTAAACTCGATCCCTGACGTCGCCCTTAGGGGTGTGCGCTCGGGTATAGCGGCCCCTGCTGGTATACCGAAAGGTGGGAACGGTGGGGACGCTATAACATATATAAATAGTGTTCGAGAACGGGTTGACCAAATAATCGCATTATTAAAAAGCCATTAGGTAACAGGTAGAGTTCTCTAGTTTTAAACCTCATCCCAAGATAATGAATTCAAAGATATCATGTGAGTAAGTTATATCGGTACCAAGCTTAAAATGTCACTTCCAAATTAACATACTTTTAATTGGTATACATAGCATACACGCCTACTTTATGTCCAAGTTTCAGTACGCTTCCTTAATAACAATTTTGTTCTGATAGTATGTACATTACCACATCAATTATCCGACAAAATTCGTTCACAAACCCAATAAAAGTCAACCATAGTTAAAACGATTAAAACGATCCATCATAATTTGTGCCCTGTAATATTTAGTCACGCCTTTTACTATATTGGTAATAAATAATAGATAGCTGTGACTTTTTATTGTTAACTATTAACGTACATTACATGAGCGTAGAATTGAATTTGATCCAGATTTAATGACACTGCTTTTGTTGTTGAAGCCATTTTAATGGTTTATTTTTATTTGTTTAACTTCTTAATGGGAATTTAAATTAGAAACTTTTTAAACTATTAAACAGTTACGGACATGTTGTATTTTAGGTACTAGAGAATAGGTTTTTGGTCGTTATTCTATATATACTATCTATCTTTACAAACATTAGAAAGAGGAAAGATTTATTTGTTCGTTTGTAACGAATGGGTTCCGAAACTACTGGACCGATTTGGAAAGTCTTCCACCAAACTAAAGCCACATTGTCGAGAAGTAACAAAGGCAAACAAAACAAATTTTTATCCCGTCATTAGTCATTAGAGCCCGGGGAGGCAATACGAGATATTAAATAAACATTTTTTTAACTTTTTTTTTACGTCTTTACGTCTAAATGTTAGAAACATTTCTCAATTTTTTCTTTAAGGGTAAAATCGTACCTGTTGGACTAAACACGATAGCTAAAGAAATCAAATTTTAATTTAAAACATTCATCTTCATTAAACGTCACCTTATAGTATCCACAACAAACTGGCATTATTACCTATAGTTTTATTTGTTTAATATAAGAACTAGTTAAACTCTTTCAAACTTATACTTCTGAGGTGTTTCGATTTTTTTGATGGGAAGTGTATTTAACAAAAAAATAAAACTAAAGTAACCGTTTCTTAATCTAACCAAACAATATTGTAAGTAATTTTCTCAATGCACGTAATTAAAGCTTCCCACAAACATCATTAGCGAAGGGAAAGGTATTCAACAGACGTGATCCTCAAACACACTGTGATCACAAGTGGTAGGTATAATTAAAGTGCATCCGTTCTTGAATAATAGAAGGTGTGTCACAGAATGCATTAGGCTCTCTGTAATGTAGCGTCCTGTTTGCGATGCAATTGGAACATACGCGACATTAGGACTGTGACACATCATATACCGATCAAGATGATTGACCAATAAACTTGACTTATTGATACGCCATGAGATGCCATATGATACGCCATGAGACTTTCGTTTTGTCACGTTTGATAAGTCCGTGTCGTGGTCAGTCATAGGTTTATAAGGCTTGACGCGGAGTGATAAGTCGCTTCGAATGTCGACCTATTAGGATGTTATAATCTAGAGTTATTATCCCCCGTTCTTTTAGGGTGTGGTGTGCCACTAGATGAGTCATGTTTGAATTTTCAGTTCGCCCTAAAGCCTCTTACTTAAAATAACGACTGCTTATCAGATCGGGGGAAGTGGGGGCAATTGGTTATCGTACCGATCTCCAGAAGCACGGAGGAACTCGAGATAATGTTTCTATCTATAAAATATTTAGAGTTGAGTCAGTGGGAAGTATGACGCGACTTATCAGTTCTCATCAAGCCTAAGGCGTCAGACCCGTGATTAAAACACGCACGTGTGAACTACGCTCGGTTTAATTCATTGAATATGTAAACACTTGCTGTAGCTATCAATCGAATGGAGGAAGGAACACTAAATTAAGTATTCAACTAATTAAATAAACAGTCACTTACGTGAAAATTACTTTAAATAATTATGTAGGTAAATGGCTTCACGTCGTTTGCTAATGAATCTTGAATAATATATGCTATTTTTATGGTCCGTACCTCGAAGGTAAGAATAGACCTAGGAATTCGAAAAAACCGTCTGTCGCCTAAGAATTATATAAAATTAAATAAAGCAATGATAGGTTTTATCATTATTTTAATCAGCTTGTTGCAGTCCCTACTGGACATAGGCCTCTTTCAATTGCATGCCACCTAGACCTATTTTCGGCTCCTCGCATCCAGTTTGTTGCGCAAATCGTCACTCCAACATGCCTGAAGATGGAAATTTCCGATTAAAACCTAAAATGATTTTAATTTCATATGGTTTAGTTCCTTTTCAAATTCTCTTTCCTATTTTCAAAGTCCAATTTTATTTCAAAACCTAAGCCTCGAAAATTTTCATTCTAAAACCTGAAACCAACAAAAAGTTTGACGGGTAATAAATCGAGTAGAGATTAGATATACAGTGAATAATTATTTAAATAAATATTTATTTTGCTCACCGCCTGGCCACACCGTTGACGGTATGACATTGCAATGGACGGAAAAATGATGGATGTTGGGGAAAACATTTTAAAAGTATGTTTTATAGTAATAAATTCTAAAAGCATAAATCCAAAGGTTGTCTGGAAGAGATCGCTTTTAGCGATAAGGCCGCCTATTGTACCTAATTGTTTTTTTTATATAGTGTTAAGTATATTAATAATAAAAATTAGTTTATAGTTTATATGTCACTTAAATGGTTATATTGTAATTTTTAATGTATTTGTCATTTTTATTTTGTTTGTTTTAATTTGGTACAATAAAGAGTTAATCTAATCTAATCTAAGGAACAGAATTCACATAACATTAAATAAGATATTAGCATCTACGAAATCTATGAAATTTTAGCGCACATAAGTATACGCACGCCGGAAGTTTTAGCTCTGTGTGTTTGATACAATTTTAAATAAAAAAACGCATTGTTTGTAGTTAATTCCTTGTTTAGGAACTAATTAGTTCCCATAGTACATGGCTTGTTGCTTGATTTGGGACTATATTGTGCTGTGTGCAGCATCCTGCATTGTTTATTTATATCTTTTAATTGACATACAATTCACATGATGTATAGATAAAGTTGTTTTCTATGTAGCTAGGTACATACTGAGTTAAAGTTCAGCTAAAAGAAAAAAACGCCGTACTAAAATAAATTTTGGATCTGAGAACAGTCGAAATAAATTATATCGAATCTTTGCCATCCTACGCATTAGCTAATTTGGCTAAAATAAACACGAGGCACTTATTCTTTCACGTCCCCTATAAAAAGCTTCATTGATTATAATTATGATGTATTGCTGTTTATTACTAGGCGCCCTTAATACGTTCATTTTGTACGTAGTTAAGGGCAATAAAATGATATTTTTAAAGAACTGCCGGCTAAAAATGCGGAACATCAATTTCACGACTTCCGTTGCGAGTGAGTATGGTGGGTCACTCACTATGTTTGAATGGTGGTAGAACCAGAGATATATTGTTAAGTAGACTCATTGGGTAGAACAAATTTTTATTTATACTCATCCTAACTTTTATCCGGGGCCTTATTAACCAATAATAGTAGTCAAAATGTTGAGGTAAGATAATTTAAAAAACAATACGCGAATAAGACTCAAAAAAATTTAATATGGTGGAAGGATCATAAACTGAATCATCGTTAGAATAGGTTTCCTGTTTTTGGTATACGAACGAACGAATTAAAATTTTAGATGACCGATTTTATTGTAATTCTTTTTCGGATCGCACTCCGAACCCGTATGCATTATTCAAATCTTCTGACACTTGAGAGACTTTCACGCCATACAATTTACATCAAAACTAAGTAGGCGATCACGAATTATTATTGGCGTCAAATATGCTGCTACTTAATCGCTTCTAGCAAGAAGCGATTGCAAAATGTTGCAATTACCACCGTCAACCTTGTGCGGCGAGTCTATATAGAATATTTGGAAACAACAGCATAAAGTGGCTTTTTTACGTCTTCATAAGCTGACCTAACATTTGTACCCATAAATTATTGTTTTAACTGCTTAATATGTAACTGCCACATTCTGTGTTTCCGTATTTTGCCTGTATTTTTCTTACATTGAAACAAATGTTTTAGATGTCTGTGATTAAAAAAAAAAAATAGCCTCACTCTAATCACTAACCCCAAATAATATACCTAGAATTTGTTGGGCGAAAACGACCTCGAAATAATTGGGTCAACGACGACATGAATTCATAAATCACGTCAAATTACTCTGTCAATACTTGCTTATATAACGAATAAAGTTATATTTAAGTATATTGATTTGTATTTAAACTAGGTTGGGTTTGAGACAGATTTGTGCGTTTTAAACTATGTCGAACTGTACGTGTACGGTGAATTAATTTTAATTTCATTATTTTATTAGTTGCTATTGGGTTACTTATACATAAGGAACTTTTAACCATAAGGTAACATACTACAAAATCCGAAATAAAATCAACCCCTTTAGTAGTTGTTATCTAGTCTATTTTTAGTAGAAAACGATAGGTAATTGAAGTATGAAAGTATGTAGGTATGAAGTATGAATGAAATTTGAAAGTATCTTTTAAACTTTATCAATCAACTTAGTTACGTTTGCTATAGGGATACTAAAAAACAAAAATCAATTTTGCAAGCATGCCAGCTTATATCTGATTAAATATCAGCTCAAAGACGTTGTGGAAGACGATTTGCAAAACTATGTATTTGTAATTTTCCAAAATTCAATATCCCAAGTAAGATTTGAACCCAAAACCTCTATCCCGAACGAGAACAATCCGGATGTCTTGGGTTGAAATTCTTCCGAACTATTGAGTATTGGAAAAGCTATATAGTATTGTTTTCAATAACTAGATACTAGGATTCTCTAAGGCACATTACTAAATCGTAAATTCACCTAGCACAGTATATTCAAGTAAAAGTTAATATAGCCATAACTATCTGACTTTATGTTAATTTATATTTCGACTCTAGAGTAGATCCACTCTAAAACTAAAACCATAGAAATAGTACAGTAATTGAAGACGACGATGTAACATGTCTCTGACTCAAACATAGTAAACGACAAGTGTCATTCGAACTGAAGTTTACCAACCTTATTGTTAAGAAAAAGCATAAATAAACAACACAATAATATGACAAAATGCTAGAAATAACAACTGTTATTTATTTAGTACAACGTCTTATGTAAGTAATAATTACAAAGTAAGAAAAGTAATTATTACAAGTGATTGATAGATTTTACCGATGTTAAGCTGGTACCTTGAAGAAAACTCGTTCTTACTAAGTACCAAACTAGTATACCTAGTATTTACTTATGACTTAAATAATTATGTACTAACACGAACTGAAACCTTCAGAAACAACTCAATAGCAATCATTTATCATTCATCTTAAACTAATAACACAGCAGTTACCACGGGCGGGGTCTGATGAACAGCTTGGGTGAGAACTTTTACACTATACGATACGATTCCGATGAAAATGACTAAAAATTTCCAAAAATCGTAGTAAAATAGTTCTTTGCGACTAGACGTCTAATACGGGCTGTACTAGACATTGTAATGTAAACATTGTAGACTAAGATCTGAGAAAGGTCATCCTCCGGTCTACTCGTGACGTAGCCTCATAAAAATTTATTTCATTGATTGCATAATTACATATAATGGAGAACGCACAACGCCTGTCCACCACCTGTCTACAGCAGAGGATCGTGACAGACGAGTCACGATCCTATGCAATAAGGGTACGATGGAGAATTAAGCAAGAGAAGAGAGATTGCATATAATTTTAAGACGCGGGTGATTTTAAGCTAATAATAGCAATGATTTTACTAAATAATTTACATCAAATAAAATGTCTTGTCCTAACACATAAAATAGCAATGATTTCCTTCACCGTAACATGATGATAGTAACACATAACTATTTGATGAGACTGACAGAGCATTTGTCAATATTTTGACAATGTCATCTCACTCAACTTGAGATGATATTTGACAACTCTTTTTATTTAGAAAAATGTTTCTATGAAAGAAAAGTAGTTTAAAAACATCTAACAAGCATTTAATGTGATCAATGAGAAATATATTTTATTATAAAAAAGTCTACACAAAGAAAATCGTGTCGGAACATATAAAACGGTTTGTCCATCCGAATTTCATTCAAGGCAACCCAAGGTTGGCTTGGCTTGTGAGCTGCAAGGGACCGATTAAGTTGCGTCCGATGATGTTACGATGTTATCATTTGATTAAGGCTCTGTAATAACACAGACCGCTTATTTATGGCGCTCAAATGAAATTGCTCGCAAATCACTTGCGTTACTTTACTGAGGCCTACGTACCTATATCTACTGTTTATTTTGTATTAGGTACGTGTTATTCTTGTTCGATGTTGGGTTGAGAGAAATGCTTTGATTTTTGACGTAATTATTACGTATCCGAAGGCTAAAAGTGACACAGAGATCCATAAAACGGAAAATGTTTGGATAATCCCTACAAGACTAAGTGCGCAATACTACCAATACTATTAGATGTAGAGTACCGCATCGCAAAATTTAAGTGGGCGTGGGCTGGTCATGTGCGTCGAAGGAGAAACGGCCGGTCTTCAGTGGAGATCTATAGTCGGAAAGCGAAGTGTGGGCAGACCACCTACTAGATGATCCGATGACATAAAATTACATGCTGGGGCGATTTGGCATTGGAAAACCAGTGACAGAGCTGTGTGGAAGGAGATCGGAGAGGTATATGCCTCTCCGATCTTCTCTCTTAGCACCATGTATTTGCCCTGCAGTGTGCAAATACATGGTGCTAAGGAAGACAGAACAGAAGAAACGTAACTATTACATGGTGAAAGAAAACATTGTGAGAAAACCGACATATCCTGGAACTCACCACGGTCCGAAGACATAGGACATTCGCCAATCCGGAGTAGGCTCCCGCGGAGTCTTAGTACCTAAGCCCTTACTCTACAGTAGGACAAAGTAACGGGCTGTTTTTTAACGTAAATAAGCGGGATTAGCATTACGAAAAGGCTTTAAAGGTAACACTGTCAAGTCATATATTTAATTTTCATGGAATAAAACCATCCTCCTAATACTGTAAATAAAGGTGGAAAGTTTGTGCGTAAGTAAATAATTGGGTAAGTTTGTTACTCCTCCACGCAAAACTACTGAATCGATTGTGATGAAACTCGGTATGCAGGTAGCTTGAGCTTAGCACATTTTTTTCCGAATATTCCCGCGCAGTTGGGTCATACACGGATGTAACTGTAAGGCGCAAATAGTTAAATTATATAAAAAAATGTGCCCTGTAGCCCGGGTCTTAAAAATTATGCGGCTGCGGTATCCTCTGCTGCCGATGCCAAGAATTTTCTTAAGGCTAAGGAACAAGTTTCCAACTGCAGGGCATAACATGGGCAGAGCTATGTCCCTCCACTATCAAATTCTTTTAGTTTATTTAAGATGCCTCATAGACCCGTGTAGGTTTATAGGAAGCCCTTATAGTTCATAACTGATTCTCTTTTAGCCTTTATAAAAAACTAGCTGCGCCCCGCGGTTTCACTCGGGTATCTCCCGTTCCCGCAGGAAAAAAAAGTATCCTATGTCCTTCTCTTGGCTCTAAGCTACCTCCCCACCAATTTTCAGCTAAATCGGATCGGCCGTTTTTGAGTTATAAATGGCGTAACTAACACGACTTTCTTTTATATAGATAGACGTAGTAGTGGATCTTTTTGTTTCTTTCTATCAACTTTGAAAGTTCTTGTCACGAAAAAAGACAAAACATATTCTCACTACTCCAACCTTATTCCACGCCCACGTAAGGTTATATGAGTTCAGAAACTTCCAGATTATTTAGGCTGTAACGTAAATATTTCCTCGCTTACTATTCTTAGTATAGTAAGCGTAAATATTTAATAATTATCTAGTTCACTTATTGGGGTACACATATTGCCTTTGTATCCCAACGTACGATCAATTATTAAATCCGCCTAAAATCATAAGCTGTATTAATTAATAGGCGTTACTATAGGAACCTAGCTTTTGGACATTTTGTATGGATAAATATAGGTAGGTATGTTTTAGTAATCCTATTAAATTGTTTACGTAGATTATTACCAAAGACGATAAAACCAGTTGACTGCTCATAATTACCCTTCTCACGAAAATAGTACGTCTTTTTTAGCAGCACAAGAACTGCCAATCACAAAAGTTTCATTTAAAGATAGGTAACGCAATGACCAATCACGAAGTTTCATAGTTACCTCACCACCTGCCCGCAAAGATGAGTTGTGTTTTGTAGAAAAATCACGCTATGAGCAGTCAATTGGCTTTTTGTCTTTAATTATTACCGATATAATACATTTAGAACGTATCTAATGAAATAGGATATTGGTAATGAAGCAAATTTATTTTAAGGTTAATAATTCACAGGCAGTGGGTGTTCCGTACAAATCTTTACAAATTATTATTTTAGTTTGAATGTATACAATTATTTTCGTGCACAGAACATTAAAAAACTACTGGGTAGGTACGTATATCGAAGGGCTGCCCTATGTCTGAGCGGGTGCCGTAAAAGGTTACTGAAAGCTATCGAATTCAGAATCCCCACGCGCTTTACAAACTGAAGAAACAAAAACTATTCTTAGAACTCTATTAAAGTTACTTGTAGTCTACGGCTCGTCGAGGCGTCAGCATACTTTTGACAAATGCTGGTTAATCGTTTAAAATATTTTACCCCAAAAAGGGAAAGTTGTCCCGATTTTGCAACACTGCGCAGGCGGGAAGTGGGGTTAGGCGCGGGCCGTACGCGTAGTATTTGGATACACTGCAGTGCATTAAAAAAAATCGGGCCGCGGCTTCTGGTTTGTTCTAAGTTCGATGCTAAAAGCCTGTAGCGGGTGTTGCTTGGACCCAAAGAGTCAAATGTCAGTCAGGCGGCTAGTTGTAAAAATATTGTCAAATTCAGTTGCAATAGGTACGGTTAATAGGGTTTATCAAGATGTGAGCAAACCCCGAACAATTTGAGTTTTTGACGGATCCTGCAGTCCCCCGAGAGGGCTGCATTTGGGAACATCGCTCAGATTATTAATATTTCCATGCTTGTATAATTCAAATGTACATGAACACTTGGATACGTCTTAAATCTAAAGATTATAGTGTGGCTTCGGAACGCGGCCTCCGATGAAGAAGCCACAAGAAACTCTTAAACTGATCATTAAAGCAGATGGTCCCAGACTTACAGCACATGCCAAAACTCCTGAGGGGCTAGAAACATTATAATCATTTTAATACAATACTTTTAATGAAATGAAAATGCAATAAGTATACTTAATTGTTTACATTTTTATTTTAATGTCTATTTAATTGTTTTAGATAATAGTTTCTCAAGAATATGAGCTTTTTTATTTAAAATTCCTAAGAATATGAATATTTCAAATTCATAGTAGTATTTTTTAATGGAAACACACGACCTAAGGATCTCACATTAAAGTAAAGAGCCAATTTAAAACAAAATCGTCAACCAGAAATTCTAATTCGAAGTTAATTAAGTTTTAGATACGAACAAAGTGCTTTGAGAAGCTACTTCCCTAACAATTTTATGCTTAGAGACATCGTATGATAACCTTGATTCTCAAGATTTAATTTTTAAATACTGTTACAGTAATTACTAACTAGATATAGTAATAGTAACTTATGCTTTATAAAAAATAAAAAACATAAGATTAACGGTACCCTACTCTAAAAAAAGACCTGTAAAGGTCTCAAACATCGAGCGTTAAAATAATAAAAATAAGTTATAATAAGGGAGAAACCCATATTTCAAAAAAATACTTTTTTTCTAAACTAGATGCGTCTTGCGGTTTCACCCGCGTAAGTCCCGTTCCCGAGGGAATATCGGGATAAAAATAGCCTATGTGCCTTCCTGGTATTCAGCTACCTATATTCTAAGTTTCATCGCAATCGGTTCAATAGTTTTTGCGTGAAAGAGTAACAAACTCACATACATACATACAAACTTTTGCATTTATAATATTAGTAAGATATGAAGTAAGAAGTAAGATTATTGTAATGCTTTTATTTCTTAACGTTACATTTTAATGGAAAGATTATCTTTAGGTAATCTAAAGATTTGAATATTTAGGTATTTATAAACTACCCTAGTACCGTGCAAATGTGTGTAAAACTTGGACACCTGGTAATTTGGAATTGTTTTGTGATAGTATGCTTAACTTTGTGTTAGCCAACTTTTTGACGATAACATGCTGTATCACAAAAGCTTTTTAGTTTCAACGCAACTAATAATTCTTAAAAAAAATATTTATATCGATATAACTTGAGAAAAAATATTTCCGACAACTCTTGAAAAAACTATTTATTATTTACGATATAACTTAAGATTTTTTTTTCTAAAAGTCTTATCTTTAAGAAGTATTTTGTATTTTAAATATTACCGGCTACGACTCTTGAAGGCACATCTGTTTTTTTACACCACTGCCAAGGAAGGGTTTTGACTTTGCTTTTAGTGTGTGTATATTTTAAATATAAAACCTCGGATTTCTACGACATATTGTTATACTTACTTTACATATTCAATGACCATTCTTATTATTTAATACAAGGTACCTACTAAGACTTCAGTATATGGCACGTGTAATACACATTTTACATAGAAGCCCATCTAACCTGCGCGATTAAATATGATTTATCGAGCACGACGTTACGACCCTTAACTTTACCGCCTAAGGGGTTACTCTGAAACAATCCACAATTAAATTGAGCGATCTATAAAATTTATTACATTTGCAAAATTAACCTGTACTAAAATGGAATGAAAAATAACTTGTAGCTACTGTAATTTAGATTAGTTTTTGACGTGGTAGAAAACACCTTTTTACGGCCGTGAAAGTTAAAGATTCGATTCGTTAAAATTATACGGCCAAATTGAGAAGCTCGTCTTTTTCTGAAAGTTAGTCAAATAATAGTATGATTATTGATTAGATCTACCATAAACTTTTAAATTTACATGAATTGTTAACGTTCGATCTTGACGTTTCGATCATGTTACAATGATCTTGGTCGCGAGGGGACCCCCTCGCTAAATAAATATGCGATTAAGACCCAGTAAAATGTAAATAGATCTACAATATTTCACAAGTAGTAATATTTACTCTTCTACGAAATATCTGTTGCAGATTTTCGATATTTTTGATTAGTAGGTATTCATTATTTTGCTATCAAACATACCTTGAATAACTACAATTAAAACTAATCGATTCCATAGTACCTACCTATTGGTAATTTATTAAAATAGCAAAGCAAAAAGGTTTCATATTACTAATGACATTTCGTTATAGAGCCTTAATTTCTTATACTTATAAGAAACTAATAACATCTGTCTACTCAATAACTTGTTGTGTTTACTTAGTAAGTATTAATATCAAATTAATTTTGTTAACAAAACACAAACTGCAAACAAATTCAACGAAGTTGTTCAATAAATTGCTTTTAATAAATTAAATAAAAACAAATGTACTGAAACTTTAAGATAAGTTTTTGGAACTATTTGATTAAATTAGACCATTAACTTATTCTTAGAAATCGTATTTAAATACGAATTTTATTTTGTATTACATGTTCGAACATTTTTTACCACTTGTTAATTTGTAGTCTAGCTTTCGGCTTTAAAAACTGATTATTTAATTCTGTTGATAGTAAATCTCGATGGAAACAATTGAAATTATTATTTTTTGCAATTGCGCGTTCCATTTGATAGCGACAATACCTAGTTTTAAGTGCAATGGTAATTTGTATGCTACTGAACGACGTAATAATAGACGAGAATACATCAATTGCAATTGTTTTAATATCGAAATTTGTTACCATCATTCGAGTTACGTTATCAGGCCGCAGTTATATTTTATTCAACAAAAAAATACAAGAAAAAATAAAATACTTTATCTGTGTTTGTTATTTTTATCTCGCTTTTTTGGTTTCATTAATTTAATCATCCTCATTTGGAACGTTTCGATCGCGGCTTATTCCATCCACCAGGCTTTGTAGCCAAGATAGAAGTCATGTCGGAACTCATTCTACTACCGTATTCATAATGACTATATTTTTTGAAAATATAAACAAATCTTAGGCCATACAATTTCTCACTTAGTTTCACAGTAGCACCTCTGAGCCCGTTTAAGTCCCGCCCAGGGGTGTAACAAAGACCGTGAAATTAGTAATTAAAAGTCACGTGTGACAGAACCATGCTTTTACTTTGAATATCTCGGTACCTCGGAGAGTAATTCTGAAGAAAAATGTTTATCTCCCAAGACGCTTGGTTCAACTGGAAGTAATTGAGTTTTAGAAGAAAATTTTGGTAGGTAAGTACAGTTCGTAAATTTTTAAGTTTGATTCTCGTTGTAAATTTAAGATTAGGGAAATTAATTGGGTGAGTAATTAGAAAATATAAAGGTGGGTACCTACTGTACGACGTTACGGCGTGTAATGTCACGTATTAGGCATGATTTATACTAGACCGTCACGAGCGCGTGCCGTCGTTTTTTTTGTATGAAGAAAACGCGACGGACGTGCCGCGTCCGTCCTTTCCTCATACAAAAAAGCGACGGCTCGCACTCGTGTCGGTCTAATATAATTCATCCCTTATACAACGAGCGTTCGTGCAGTCAGGACGGGGAAATAAAGAGCTCGCAGCGCTGCTCACAACAGTATCATGACGTTGCGAATGGTATATTACGCGCTGTAACTCCGGTCAGTATTTTTACCTTATTAAAGTTTTACCGGTAAATGGCGCTACACACCTGAGTCGTATATAAAAAATAAATTATTTTCTCGACTTAAACGTTACATTGGTAACAAGACATACTAGTAATTCGTAAGTTACGGGTTCAAATTTTGCCGAAAGAAAATCGTAAAACAATATCCCAGGGTGAATGTATTGCAAAATAGAATTACATTTTGTAGTTCAACTTGGTTATTTTCGGGGAAAACTAGAAATTTGCAAACCGGAAGTTTCCAAGCCCCCAAAGTAAACGGATTTTACCGGTACCTACTCGCGTTTTGAAGCAACTAATTTCTTAAGAGGCTCCCTCACCGTGAGCTTTTGCGTGTAATATAACGTTACTGATTCGAGCATTACTTACAGCGCGTACTTTGAGAGTTGAATATATAATATACGATTTTAAACTTACATGGTTATTTTCACTACTAAAATTATTAATATCGAGCTCCGCAAATAAATTATTAAACATGGTAAATACCCCGTTAATAAGTAATTTTTGAATCTATAATGTTACATTACAAGTGAATTGTCGCGGTGAAGGAGTACCGTTAAAGGGGTGATATAGACTTGCGAGTCCATTTAAGGACTTTTACCCTATATACGTGTGCTATAAAAATGCCACGCAAGTTCGGCGGCAATCCAACCGGTTTGAAATCTTTAAAAAATTTAGAAAATTAGATCTCTTTTATCATCCACGTTGAGCCGAGTATGTTTGCGATCTTATAGGTAGTATACGTACGTAGGTAGGCATGCTGTTATAGAGTTTACATTTGTTTTTTTTTAATCTCGTCAAACATATGGCCCACTCAGTTTCAATTTCAGTTACGCACCCGTGTGGTCACCCTTTGCTGTTGGTTTCTGTGTTCCCGATCTTACAAGAGATGCATCATTTATATCTTTTTTTATTCTTTTCGACCAGAAGTTATTAATAACGTGCAAAGTACAGGATAAACCGAAACAAGCCGGATTTCGCCAAGGATTTCATGATCACTGTAACAAATCATGATTAATGAAGATGAGAAAAGCCCCGTCTGAGCTTTCGGAAAATATGTATTTTATTTTATTTTTATGAAGCAAGGTTTTTTCAATGGGTATTAGACATGGGGTTTCACCTAAATTAAACTAATCTTGTATTATCATCTAAATCTTATCTCATCATCATCTGAAGTAAGTTAGTTTGGTTAGCTAGGTTTCATCCTACAATCTAGCAGGCACAGTTTAAAATGAACATTATACTTACTAGCTGCTCCCCGCGGTTACACCTGCATAAGTCCCGTTTCCGTGGAAATATCGGGATAAAAAGTAGCCAATGTGTTAATCCAGGTCAATAGCTACCTATATTCCAAGTTTCAGAGCAATCGGTTTAGTAGTTTTTGCGTGATTGAGTAACAAACACACATCCACCCATACTCAAAAACTTTCAGCTTTATAATATTAGTAGGAAGGATGGACGCAAATGATGATGAAAATATTTTTTATTATTTCTATCTCATTCTATTCTATTCAAATGTATGGAAAACTGGTTTAACTATGCCAAGCTAAGCTAAACTTAGTTAACAAGAACTAGACTAGCAAGAAGCTTACGCGGATGACATTGTAAGTTACAGTTAGACAAATCAAAGTACTTGCTAATACAAAATAAATTAGGTTGGTAAATTAGGTTATAGTCGTACCAGTCGATCAAACTCGCACCGGCCGTACTGTCAAATTATTTACGACTATTACGTATGTATCATACGTCATAATATATTAATAATAAATAAATCCTGTGACGAACACACAGCGCCATCTAGCCCCGTGGTAAGCTGCTAAGCTTGTGTTACGGTGACTAGACAACGGATAGACTACTTATATTTACTTTTCTTTTGTAAATACATACATATTAGGTATACATAGAAATACGCCCAGACCAAACACAAATATTTATTTTTAAGCATAAATATTTGCACCCAGCGGGAATCTGTCTGTCAGTCTGTTAGTTATCGTCATATTAGTGACACATTATTATAATATTACTAAAATGTGCGTGGTGCGCGTAATGGTGATGCGACGGTGGGGTTCGATCGTTTGGTAAGTTAATTATGGCACTCCGTACCAAAAAAAAATGGACATTGATCCACGATCCATTCCTACTATCTCCCAACACCAAAGTGCACCGACACCCACACTGTGAACAGATTTTCTTCCAATTAATCAACGACTATTTTGTCCCGTCATTCTCCATTGCATAACTAATTTATTACCAACTGCGGAGAGTCTTATCCACCTACGTTTAGTTCATTAGACTATACATTGTTCACAAATGGACAACTTTTTGTCGTTCGATAAAAAGTTGTTATATAAATAGTAACCTATGGTCTAATATGTTAGTTACGAGTAATACAACTAATAAGTTATGGATGTATAGGCGCTCACAGATTTTTAAATGAATTATTTGTGTAGGAAGATATTATGAATGGCGTTTCATATGTGACTATTGTAGAAGTTTAGCATACGTAGAAAAATCAGGAAAACACCTGGAATCAAATGTTTTAAATAGGAGTTTTCAGTATCCATGTGTGAGTACCACATTTTTGTGCAAATAGTGATTGTTACTGATGCATTCCAAAGTTTCTAGTCTACGCTATCACTATACCAACACGATCGTATCTCTCTAAATTCTCAAACACACGTCAAGACTCCAAAGATTAATAAAGCTTTGATATAAGACGAAGTGTTAAACCACGAACATAGAACCTTTTGCTAAAAGCCTTAGAAGCAATTAATTTTACTTTATCTCTGCTTAATCTTCAAACTTGGACGATTAGCAGTCAATTCAGAATACAGCGTCGTCTACATTGAATATTTGAATGGATATTCACTTCAGTAGACACGTTGATCTGATTAATTAACGGTTTATTAACGGATTAAAAAAGGTTTTTGGGTATTTTTGTGAAAAAAAAAGAAAAGTGTAAATCTACTTCCTGCTCGTACTTGTTTTACTAAGAGAAATGTATCATTAAAAAATCTTCCCGCGACGAGAAACGAACCCGTGCCTCTTGTTTGCCGGGCAAGTGTACTATTACGCCATATGTGAACCCATGTGATACGGTGAATTATTGATTATGCATCTCACCTAGTTTATCGACTAATATTTCTATAAATCAAAATTTTCTTATATGAAAAAACTGGTAAACTATATTTAATACGAATATCTTCAGCAGCAATATATATATTTTTAAATAATAGCAATTTACATGATCCGAAATCATATCCCATATACGCGTTGTTTAAATGTTTATGTTCCAATCATACAAGAATTACTGAACCAATTGCTATGGGGATCTGGATTGACACAATAACATAGGCTACGATGCAGTAATTGGGGCCAGAGTAGGTATGTTCATCTTTCTTCGGCTTAGAGATAAAAGTTAGACAGACACTCTACAAAACCCACCAAATTTCTGAAACTGAGGCCACCTAAAGGACTGTTCCATTGTCATGCTCACAGACTAAAATGACAATAATTTGTGTTACATAAATTTCCATTTACGTTACAGTTTCTTCATATTTACAAAACTTCTTATATCTTTCCAACAATAAGAAGAAAAATGTTTATTTATGTAAATTTGAGTCACAAAACGTCACTTACGCGTAACATTGCAGATGTAGCAAAGTCGGGGAGACGTAGACAAGAAATTAAGGCGAAAGATTGTTAAACTAAAAACTCATACTAGTTTACTAGGTATGGTTAACTAGCTCGAGTTGCGACGTCTTGTAACCCTCAAAACAGTACCTATTTCTTGTTTAATATTCATTTTATTGGAAATAAGTTACCAATTTGCAGTGCAGATTACTAATAATCAATACTGGAAAAACCAATGTTCAATATATCGCGTTTCGTTTGTAAAATGGAAAACTCTATTTTTTAAGGTTGTTTTATATTTTTTGTGTTTTAAAGTTGATTTCTAATCGTGTAAACAAAACCACTACTAAAATGAGGGATAAATTAAATGCTAAAGTATAGTTTCCGTATGTTTTGTAGTTACTGAGATTATATTGACAAATTAAATCTATAAATTCTTCGATTCGTTCGCGATGGGAACCTAGCCTAAGCGCAGGTCGCATAGTATAGAATTTCTTATGTTACCTCAAACTAATTCTTAATATTTAGCAAAGACTGGTGCTGGCTAGTAAAATGGCTGAATTATAAAAAGGAGATTTTTACTAGCCAGTGATTGATAAGCCAATTAAATTTGTGTATTAGCTTACTTGCTTATTATATTAAATTTGTTTTGGTATTGCGGACACAAACAAATAGCTTGAAAAGAATATATTTTTGGCTTTACAGCAACGCAAAACAAGAGAAACGTCTTAATATAATGAATTTAAAGATGAAATGATGCCAATTAGGTAGTAGCATTATCATTTACAATCGTCAGATAATAAAATCTGCCGATTATAAGTAAGCTGTCTGCATTTCCCTCTCACGATGTTTGCACGAAAATTATGTTTACTCTCATATGAATTTGTAAACATAATGTTAACAAAACAACTTTCATTGTAACACCATTGGGGAAAGTGAAGTGTCAGAAACAAGCATTTTTCTCACACGTGTATGTTGAAGTGGCTTAGTACAAGGAAAAAACAACTCAGCAGTTAATATTTGTAAGTAAGAAGTTTATTCACCTACCTAAATGTTATTACAACCTTAGGGGTGAATTTTCATGAAATTGTTCTTGGAACTGTACTTACTTTGTCATGTTCTTAACTTCTTAAGTAAGGCATAAGTTAGAGATTCTTTGAAGGCGTGGGATATCTAAACGATATTCAATAACATCAAAATGGAATATCGTTTGGGTCTTCGCCTTCTAGTTGGCCAAAATACACAACGCCAAAATGCTATTTGTGTGACTATTGATCTGTGAGTGATGGAAAACGGTTGAGCATGTTTTGCTTTACCCCCTAATAATTTAATTCTTTCATTCTTCCAGTTTAGTAATACGGACGTTTTCTCAAAAAATATTGGTCAAAGAACCAATTTTTTTTTTGGATTTGCCGATGCGGTTTGGACCAGAGATACTCATTAACAAAAAAATTAACCCATAGACATTTTCATTGTCAATGATGTCCCCTATCCAACAACATTTTTTGCAGATAATCAACCAAAACTTTGACAGATGTTACTATAAAGTTCTGCAAGTTAGCATGGTTATTTTGTGGGGCTTAAATATCAACTTTAGATGCCCCGAACGTCAAGCTAAAGGGGAACACTCATGACCATTTACCTAATGGTGAAAATTTACGACACCGTATTACTGCGCTTACCCCAAAGCAGAAGCTTAACAAATAAGTGTTTTTAACTTATTTACCTAAAAAATATTATTTTCTACTCGCAATGGGCGAGCCCATTTGAATCGTAACAAACGTTATTATCAATGTAGACGTTTTGTAAACAAAGAAGTTTGCTAATGTTAATACAAAGTTTTTCAATTAACCCATCTCACCGAGCCTACGGCTCGTAAGTAGCCCATTCATTGACAATATCGCTAAATGACAAGAAATATTTCGCCAAGAATTTGTGGCGTCCCGACGATCGATCGTAATGAAGTTGCCTTAGAGTGAAATCAGATTTGTGATTATTCTATCGATCGATCGAGAGATGGCGTGCTCAAGTTTTTGCTGCATGAATAAAAACATAATATACCACAGCCTTCTTTAACTCCTTAAATGAATATTGTTTATAAAACAATTTTGAAAAAATATTTTTTGGCCTTTGTGAAAGTAACTGCATTAGCCACTTCCATATCGGCTTTATTTGCCGATCACACCGTGAATTACCTTTAATGAATCTCTAGATCTTATACAAATTGATGAGCAGAAGACTACGTAAATAAGTGCACCATGCTGTGTAAAGCGAAACCGACCATTTTATGCATATTTTATATGCATGTCTTTTTTATCATTTTATGGTGTAAAAATCGTCAAACACCAGATGTTATACGCGTATACATATTTTGTATTTTATTTCAGACGATCAAAAATACCTAGTCTGCTTCCCGAAGTTTAAGTTGCCGAAATTTTAATAAACTTTTGCCATGAAAATTTATGCCGATGTCCACGGTTTCAATAGCTGTATGGAATGGTACCTTAATTAATTCATTAGAAAAGTTGGTCCGTTCAATTAAAATGGGATGGGCTTGTCGTAAATAATTATTTATTGAACTCATTACTTTGTTATTAACGTTTTTTTTTCTTTTAAATATTTTTTTTTAGAAAAATGTAGGTTTAAGTATGTCAAGTATAATAAAGGTTTAAGCCGACTAGGTTTATTTAATTTTACCTACCACGTATAGGATTTTAAATAATTAACTGGTAAAAATGCAGTTTTCGGTAAATCCTTTGCTCCTTCAAACATTCTCATTTATCTAGTAGAAATCGAAATACCTACCTATATCAATTCTAAGTTTTTACGAGGAAGTGCTATTTTTCTATGCTAATCAGTTCTCCGGCTACATACTAAAAAAATAAAGAAGTAATTATTTTACCTACTATTTTTATACAGTTTTCTTTGGCTGAGGTTTTCGCAATGCTGAAATTAAGTTTAGCACATTTTCGGTTTTTATCGCGTTGTTTTATTTCAGCATTTAAAAATGCTCGAGGTTTTCAGGTATTTCCGGGTATGGGACGAATGAAAGGAAGTCTAAAAAGACCTTTAAAAATAAAACAACTTAATTAAAATAAATTTATAGCAAACGACATAGTTTGGTGTTTTTGACAAAGCTACGACGATAAAGACTTCAGAGCCTTTTGTCACCCTTGACACATTTGTTGCAAAATAAAAGTAACCTACATCATCGATGAAAGTCTAAATTCACTTGCTAAACTCACGCTGAAGGTTGAAAACTTTATATTTTCTAGTACAGGAAACGTAACAAATTGTCGAGGTGAAAACCCTGCGGTATCGTAAAGATCCACGCTTAGAGCTTCCGTTTCGGAAACTTTGGATGCTCCAGAGTGTTGCTTCTTTTCAAGTTAAGGAAATTTTACAATTTCTTGTTTTAATGTTTTCCATGTTTATTGTGAATTTTACGCTAGCTGCTCTATCTATAGATTGCAATTGAACTTACGACTGATGTATTAGGTATCCTTTTAGGAATTCGTAACGTATAAAATATAGCCTTTGTGTTATTGCTCGTCTCTGGCTACCTAGGTATATCCCAAGTTTCATCGGAATCGGTTCAGTATTTTTTGCGTGATTGAGTAACAAACACACATACTCACATACAAACTTTCAGCTTTGTAATATTAGTAGGATTGGTGATTTTAGGATCCATACTTATATAACATCCCTATCCATCCTTATCCTTTCTGAAGAATCTTCCGACTCGGTAGTTTACCAGTAACTTACCTACTTCAATATTAAGGTTCAAGGAGGTTTCAAAACATTATTAACAAACAAATAAGCTATAGACCATAGGTCTCTCATAAAAATAGCTGGTTTACTTACCACTTTAAATTTAATGAAATCTCATAAATTCAGTGTAAATAAACTTAATAAATTCTTAGATAAACAATGGCTAGAGCTTGTAGACTTTCGGATTATAGGCTATCAAACAAAGCTTATTAAAACACCTTCTGTGCAATTTCAGCTTTTGAACTTGACAATAGGTTTAACGAAAAATATTTTTTTTCTTTGTTATTTGTAGATTCTTTTACCTATTCTGTAGAGACAAAGGATACAGGTCCGGACCATTGGAAGGAGTGCGTGGAGCCGAAGTAAAACAAGTAGAGGCTTACCTATTACAATAACAATTTTACTCACAATCAATGAAGTGGACACCAATGTACACTTATTATAATTATCCTTAGTCAGGGTCAATTTAAGTTAGAACTAAGTTTAAAGAAAAGAAATATCCACAAAAACACAGCGCACAGTGTACCTACGTCTGGCGGGATTCGAACTAACGCATCTCAATCCAATCCGGGGAATGCGACTTAGGCCTCTTAGTCTACCGACGCGGTGACTCATACGCCGAATTATCGCTTCAATATCTTTTCCATTGACTACATCTTAGGCATGTTAACGGCTAAGTTTTTGTGGATATATCTTTTCTTTAAAAATAGGTCTATGTTCGCCCAGTGCGGGCTTAAGCACTTTAAATAAAAATATAATTCAATTTAAGTTTATAATATTTCCAGATATTATAAACTTAATAACTGTATTATATAATTAAATTCTGTGAACAACACACAGCGCCTTTTAGCCCCTTGGCAAGCTACGAAGCTTGTGTTACGGTGACTAGACAACGGATATAAAACTAATTATACTTATTTTTTGTTAATACATGTATAATATACATAAAGACACCCAGACCATTTTGAAGTTCGTAATAAGGATAAACTGAAATATTGCTTAAATATTCACTTTTTGAAGAGAAAGAAGAATTTTCGAAAATTATTAGAGTGAACGATTTGTTAAAATAGTTACATTTTACCGGGTCTTAATCGCGTACTATTATAATAATATATTTTCTTGCCTCGACGTTTCGATCATGTTACAATCATCTTGGTCGCAAGGGGACATAAATAATAATCCGCGATTAAGACCCGGTAAAATTTTACTATTATTAGAGTGCTCTGTAGTGTATGTATTTCCTATTTTAACTAGATTCGTACCATGTTGAACGAAATGTAAGTCGCTTCAATATACTTTGCTCTTAAGTTTTATGACGGCACTTTCCTACCAACACCTATAATTAAATCATCACTACAGCACTGTTGTTAGCTCCAAAATAGCAAACTAGGCTTGTATGTGGTGGCCAGATTATATACAAAAATATAATAAAAAATGCTCACAGCAGATCAGAAATTGAAAAAGAAATATTTAAGGTGCCTACCGAGTTTAAGGAGCTTTCTGTGTATTTGATAATAATAATATTTTACGACATCTTACACAGCGCTATTTAATCCCAAACTAAGCACTAGGCCTATAATATTGGTACTAGACAACGGATATACTACATAATATTAAACATGAGATACATAAACACACCCAGAGCCAGAAACTAAACATTTATGGTCAGGAGTAATATTTGTACCCGGCGGAAATCGAGCCCGCAACCTTCTGCGTTGCAGTCCGAGCTATGTCCACTGCGTTACAAAGGCAGTTTTAACTTTTGATGAGGATATATTCATTGTAATTCTTTGTAATTGTGCAAATAGTTTAGAGACAATTTGACTTTTTAAACTCACACGATTTCTGTTCATTATAAATTTATAAAAAAGTGTACAAACGCGATCTAGACCCCAAGTTCTAATTGTTACTACCTATGTTGTTACTTACTTATTCTAATTAACTTATAATCAATTTTCATTATTTAATGACTAAAGGTGTTTTAATTTAATTTATTGTCAACTAGCTGTTACCCGCGACTTCATCTGCGTAGAAATAGTGCATAGCCGACTATTTCGTTGATTACTCGGGTTCTACTACTTGTTTTCGATATAAAGTAAACCACGACGTTCCTCAAAAACAGAACTATCTAATATTGAAAACTAATTTCAATCGAATTAGTAGTTTTTAATTGTACAAGAAACCAACACAGAAACACACAGACAGACATTAATTTTAAAAATTATATAATTTTGTACTACTACCTTTCCGAAGTCCCCTAGAAAACTTTTTTTTAAATTAACTTCCAAGTACAGACTTTTAGTTTTATTATAAGCATATAGATAGAGTATAGAAGATAGATATAATTTTAGTGTTATAAATTTTCTACAAATTTATAACAGACTGTCGGTTTTGTAAGTACGTATGTTTAATAAAGATATTTTAAATCAAGTCAACTTAAACCAACTATGGTTTAATATAACATTATTTATCCGGTTAAATCGCGCGAATCAAATCAAGGTGAAAAAAAAGCCAACTGTAACGTTGGCGAAAGCTCGGTTCGTTTAAAACCATGAATAAAAGCGCGATTCAACCTGATAAATAAAGTGTTTTAGATCGCGAAAACCATAGAAGAAACTATGGTTTAAGTATAACTTAACTGCTCTAGTGTAACTTGTAAATCAATAAAAAGTTACAGCACAACAAATCACCTATTAAGCTAGTAAGTTTACACTCACCATTAAATTTACTTAGTTAAAACAGAGTGTCACCCAAACCGCGATTCAACAACAACAACAGCGAGTAATATAATAAACATACTAATTACGTTAAGCATAATGCACATTTGGCTCAAAACTGTGTTGTTTTAGCGAACACCCAGCTTTTGGCAAATAGACTAATGAGGCACCACTGAATTATGTGATGTTAACCCCAATCAGCTAGGGAATTTACTGCCAATATATATACTGTTTATTACATTTGAAACGTGTGATATTAAAGTTTATTAATCTTAGTCCCTGCGCCCGAGCTAAACTAATTTAAACTGGAACTAAGCTCGCCACATCAAGTCCGATGAAAAGTTGGAAAAAACCACGTCGAACTGGGCCCCGGACACGCGCGACCCCGCGGTAGGACCAGAAGATGGCGGGACGAGGTATTGACTGATTAGAGAATCAATTAGAGAATTAGAATTAGTCTGCAAGGTCTCTATCTTGTACAACTCAACAAAATGACGCTCAACAAAATATTTGCTTGTAAACAGAATACAAAATTGAGTTTTAACAGCAGATATTGCGTCATTTTATGTGTTGCTTGTTGTTTTCAAGATAGAGAATCGGGCAGTTGGTTTTGTATTTTAGGGACTGAACACAGTTGGCATTAGATAGGGACCCGTGGAAAAAAAGGAGGGCCCTTTGCCCTGCAGTGAGAGGTACAGACTAAAATAATAATCAAATAATAAAAAGCTAGACAAATAATCAGACAATATTTCGCAAAATAAGTTATAAATGGAGAATAAAGCGTGGCCTGTCAATACGTTATCATGGTTTTGAATAATAGACTTAGCATCATGTACTACCAACGAAATCTCGTTTTAAATGATATTGCTTTAAAATTGAATATTATCAAGTTGCCTATTTAAAATTTCGATGCAATTATTGTAACTAAAATCAATAGAAATTAATATTTCAACCCTCAAATATCAGATTGGCTAGTAGCTATTGATTCTCAAAATGGTATATTATTTTGTATTATGTTTTTAAATTATTAACTTCAATTTTATGCAGGCAGCTATTTACATGCACGAATTACTAAGTTTAGACTTTTACGTTAGGTTTTTAACTATTATTTATACTGTAAGCCTAACGTACATTACAAAACTAGTGTCATGCATTATAGAGTTCATTATTGAGTCTATAATGCATAAAACTGATAGATGGCATAAAAATATTTTACAAAAACAATCTCGTAGCTGTTATTTTATTAAATACTTAGTTACCTAGATAAATAGACCTGCTGTGTTAATTACCTACTTTTTTGTGCAAATGACTATAAACTTGCATGTATGTCATGTGAAATAAGTTTAGCTTTAGCAGGACCGTCATCCTCGTCATTCACCGTCAATCACCGCCATTCACAAAATTGTGAAACTTTTAAACTAAGATAAGTATGAAGTAAGATTTTAATCAACATTTCAGGTATTTTTTATTTAGACAAAAAACATGCTTTTTATTCTTAAATTCAATGCTTTCTTCGAGATTTAAACTCACGACCTTCTACACAATTCGAATACAGTTCTGATAATATTTATTTTTTATGAAAATACGTATTCTGTTATAGAAACCTAATATCGCTGTTAGAAGCGAAACTTTTCACTGCACCAGTTTTCAAATGCTATTACTAGACAAGTATCAGAAACTATCATACGCAAAGCCCTAACTCCAGACATGAGTATCGAATACCCAGCAACTTGGCTCGAACTAACGAGAAAACTTTTCTTATAAAATCTTCGTATTGAATATTAACATGTTCTTTATTGGTCATAAAAAGGTATTATGCTTGTAATGATTGAGTTTTCAACCTGTTATCGCTTTCGAGTAACCGTTGTACTTAATTAGGTGCTGCGAGTTAAGGTGAAAACCGACTGAGGATTTTTTATGGGACGACACCTCGTTGCCCAACTAAAATTCTATTTTTTTTTTATCTAAACTACATAAATTATACATCTGTCTACTCTTAGGACTAAGTTTCTAAAGGCGCCAAAACGTATATAGAACCGACGTAACTACAATGCTGAAAATAAAATTATAATAACGTTATTAAAACCGGAAAATAGAATGAATTTCAATTTAATCATGTGTTATTACTTATTATTATATCGAGTCATAGCAAAAAAATGCTCGTTTTATTTGCTTATGAGCTACAATACTACAGACAGACAAACATTCAAATTCCCATACCGACAACCAAACTTAAACTTATAACGGAAACAGCAACGGCAACTTCAAACTTATAAAACATCTCGTTTTTCTTTGGGGGTTAAAAATATATAAATAAATAGACAATTTCTAGGTAGTTTAAAAGATGTCGGCCGATTGCAGCTTTACAGTCCAATGATTGTCCCTCTTATGTAAATTTGATGCTAGTTCCCAGTTTGTGGAGTTTAGTGGACATTGGTTGGTGTTAATAGTCTCAAGTCTTTAGTTCTAATCGTTACTTTTTAATTTTATGGCTTGAAGTACTTTGTATTCCTCTGGATACCCACAGAAATAGAATTAAACACAGTTATGCTGTTAAAATTCCCTATAAGCAGCTACCAACCTAAATAAAAGATCTATGACGTATGAAATAAGTAATGGGCAATCTGTGAATGGTTTAATAAGGAATATCTCGGTTGGGAATTTAAATATGTTCACTTCACTAGAGCGGTGTTGGTCCAGTGGTAGTTACACCGACTTTCATTCCTAAGGTCATGATTTCAAATCCCGGCCGGGCACCAATGTCTTTTTCTTTAATAAAAATTTTTGTGCGCTATTAACATCGCTCTTATGATGAAGGAAAACATCGTTAGAAAACCCACGGTTTAAAATCACGCACAAAGGCCCAATAGTAGGGCTAATTGCGAAAACGTAGTTATAACTTGAACTTTATGTTCATTTCACTTTTGGGGTAAAGCAAAGCTTGGCGCGGTCATTACTTGGATAGGTGGCTGAAAATTGAAAGCGTACATCCTCTCGAAACATTGCAGACTTGAAAAATTTAATACGGGGTGAGCCAGACCACTATACAAAAAGAAGGGGACTACACTTCTTCTATAAACATAGGATTCTCGTCAAACCTAAGGCAACCAAGCAGTTTATATGATGCAGTGGTAGTTTTTGGTTAAATTTTACTGCGTTGTTTTAACAAATTAATGAATTAGCCCGCATCGGTATTTATGAATAGATAGCAAATGAACCAAAATTGGCAAAATTGGAAAAAAAATACACCGATCGATCACGTTAGCAATGAATGGTATATGGGTTGGTTTGTTACTAATTGTGCTGAATCATAAAGATTTTATGTTACAAATTTCTCCTAAAATTAGGTGGTTTAATTGCTAGTGCCACAGGTTACTCAGGTTGATTTCTTAAGGTACGTGTCCAAAGAGAACGTAAAGGTAGGTATTTTTACGACTACCATGGCTGTAAAACTGCCTTAAGACATATATTTTGTATTGCAACAATTAGGAAACCGGAGGATTGCTTGAGCAGTCGTAAAAACAGAGCTATTTTATTATTTACTAGCTGCGCCCCGCGGTTTCACCCGCGCAAGTTGCGATCCCGCGTTGTTCTTACACCAACCTATCGCAATGCAAAAATCCACACTTAAACGGTCGCCCATTGAAGTACTGATGGAGCCAGGCGCTATCGCGCCTGGCATCATCAGTACTTCCCTGGTCGTCCGTTTAAGTGTGGATTTTTGCATTGCGGTAGGTAGGTGAAGTAAGGCAAAATAAATTACGCAATTTCTATTTTTTATCCGAATATCCGGACTTGATATCCGGAAAAAAGTAGCCTATATGTCAATTGAAATCTTAAGCTATCTGCATACTTAATTTCATTAAAATCGGTTTAGCCGTTTCCGAGATTAGCGCGCACAAACGCACAGACAAACGGACAAACAGACAAACTATTTTTAGTAGTAGTGTTTTTTTTAATAGTTTTTTCAAAATATCTTTTAAAAATAGACACCGCTAAGTTACGATTTTATTATAAGTATAGAAGATATAGATTGATTAATTGATTGATTGTGAGTCAACCATAAAAGATAGACATGCTGTCGCAGGATATTTTTTATTTACTTATTTATTTATTATTTTATGGCATGTTAAGCGGAACAAATCCGTCATACATGATTTCTGTGTAACTTTAAACCATTCTGGCTGCACGCACATAGCGACGGAAGCTTAAAACATGGAGTATATTTTCCCGTTTTTGTAACTTTTCTCTTTACTGCTCCGTTCCCATCTATCTTAGCATAATAAAAAGTAATCTATAACCTGCCCAGGAGTATGAAGTATAATTGTACCAAGTTACGTTAAAATCCGTCCAGTAGTTTTTGTTTCTATAACGAATATACAGACAGACAGACAGACAGACAGACAGACAGACAGAAAAATTTTTTACTGATTGCATTTTTGGCATCAGTATCGATAACTAAACACCCCCCGATAGTTATTTTGAAAATATATTCAATGTACAGAATTGACCTCTCTACAGATTTATTATAAGTATAGATTACAAGGTACAAAGAACAAGACTTTGTTATGTCTGTGAAATGTAGCCGTCCCCTACAAAATTGTAGTAGGTATAGGTATATTCTTTACGAAAGTGTACCTACCTATCTAGTAAATTTATACATCTGCGTTTGCGTTAAATCCGGTAGATCTCATTTCTGCAGACTTGTTTGTGATGTTGGCCTATTGAATAATCCAAGTTTGTGACCTCGAACGCCGAACGCAACCTTGTCAAACATCGAAAAACTATTTTTTTTTTAAATGCTCACAAACTCGAGGTAATAAAGTTGTATTATTCATTAGATCAAATTTATAAACAAGCCTGCAAAAAACCACAGCTACCGGATTTAACGCATACGATCTCATACATTCAGGCAACAATTTTACTGGACAATATAGTAAGGAAAGGAAACAAGTGGGAATAACGTTGTGCTAAATAATATGATGAAGTACCATACTAATTATAGTTATTGAATTTTAGATTATTGAAACATGATTTCATAGTCAAACAAATTTTAACCATATTGCATGTGAGATAAATAAAATTGTTTTTTTTTTTCTATACGGTATAAACCTTTAGTTGTAACGCATAGTGATAGTCCCGAGGAGTAGGCAAACCAAGGCGTTAAATCCTTTTGTGACTTTCGTCTATTTAGTGGTTGAAAGTCAAAGGAAAGACGAGACGCGCCTCCGCTCCGCCACGATCTTTCAGTGCGTGCAGCGCCTTAAAACATTACAAATACTTAACCATCAACCGCTCATTTATTATGCGTCAGAGCAAATAATTTAATTTTGAAGTGAATTCCGGAACATAACACATTAGAATGATGTTATGTTTTACAACAAATAGATGAAACATTCAACTAAGAAAAAAGATAAAATATAGGTACGAACGAAACGAACGAAATAAATGAAGCTGACTTAGATCGCTACAATTCCCTGCATTATGCGAGTCATGCATGCATGCATAAATCGAGAATTTCCCTAGTGGCCACTACTGGGTTGTAGCTAGTCATGAGTACCTTGGTATTTGACTTAATGAACCAATCTTGAACGCAAAATCTTGTGAGGTAGGCTAGGTATCACAATCATTAGTTTAAATCACATGATGGCTGCTCCTAATGCAGAAGTTACCATTAGGAGCAGCCTTCATGTCCGAGATATAGCAGATATATTGTAAGAATGTTGTTTACGCGTTGGTACGGTCATGTCTTGCGAAAACCGGGAGAACAAAATGTCTTGCCATACCTCCGTTTGGTCTCGGGAGATTGGGAAGACCGAGAAATGTTGGTTTGACGTTGTAAAGGGTGATATTCGTGCAAATGGCCAAATTGGCCGTGTGTAGAGTCCACACGGGTTGCCGATGATCACTCGTACAAAGTGGAGATATAATTGCAAAAAAGATTCTGGGCTTCCAAAAGGGCATTCCGGGAACATCTTAAAAATAATGATGAATATCCATAAGACATTTTAATTCAAAACTACTGAGGACTTTATTACTCGCCCATTTTCATACCACAGTTTACCTAGTAGTTGGCAATTCGCAACGCTTTTTTGTACTATGATAGTACTTACGTTGTAATCGATTTTGAATCACCTCACATTTTCAAAAGGCTTTCATTAATCGAAACTGAGTCCAACAATTTGTACCATACGTTCGTTGGACATGCGTAATTCGGGATTAAAATATATCGGTCCCACAAATTGGGGTTCAATTCTGTCCGCAGTACGCATAATCCATCTTTGTAATTGGTTTTGCGGTGTTATGTTAGCACCAAAATACAGTTGAGTGAATTTTGGAACTGGTTAAATATGATGTTACTTTTGAAGTTGTTACATGGAAACGTCTATTCGTTTACATTCAGGTATACATATAGATAAAAACATGACAATCTGGATAGGTTATATACGATTATTATTTTAAGCCTTTTAGGTAGCTCGCTTAGCAAGTTATTTTATAAGCTACATTTATTTATTCACACTGACATAAGGTTAAAAATAAAAGAGTTATACTTGTTAAAGCGGAAAATGAGTCTACCCACCCCGGTACTTACTAGTACTCCCCTTTGCGGAAAGGACCTCCGGATCCGCTGCCGAGGACTTACGGGTTATAGAAGCCAGAAAAACCTGGCTTCCCACCTCGTGCGCCTCTTCGCTACACTGCCCGCCTTGCAGCTACTGAGTCCACCACGACAAGGTAAACGCACATCGGAGGGAAAAGTGGGAACGATCATGTTTGCTCAGGTTTCGAACGCGGTACCTCCTATTTGGTAGCCAGAGGTCGGCCCCCTAGGCCATCCGTCCTGTATACCACTTCATTTAATGTCATCAATGTCCCTAAAACTCTACCCCTATAACAACTCGGAAAGTTTTAACGATAATTCCTATTGTTGATCAACTAATTGTTTTGAATAATTTATTTTACTTGACAAGTAATTTAGGAGTTTGTTTAGGATTTCGTTTATGTTAATTTCTTTGAAAATTATGCCGGTAAGTACTTGATCGGGCAAAAGTTTTAGATTTAATACACTAATATCCCTTTGAATATGCATGGTTCTGTGTGCGTGGACGAAAGTAATTTACCGAGGTCCTATATTTGTTTTATATGGTTTAGTATATTAAACGGAGTTTGTTCCTACGTATAAACGTATAGGTAAAGAGAATGGAAATTTACTTTGTGGGGCATAAAATTTATGTAAGCTTCATTTGCTTTGTGAAAGAGTTACGAGAATTGAGTTTCCTTTTAAATTAAATACTTCACTTGCATATGCGAAGGACGGTACGCTGTTTAACTGGTACACTAAAGTAGCTTTTAGTTTAATGTTCGGAACTATAGTTAAAAATATTTATTGCCAGATGTCCAGACAGAGTAAAATGCGACTCCGTTTTATGGTGGTGGTACCCGAACCCGCACTAAGAGACCATCTCCACGAGCGTTAGAATCATTATCGTCGACCTACTTATTTCTATACAATCTCTGAACGTGTCTCCACACGGCTATGTTAACGCGGCGGTTTTTAAAAGTAGTCGTGGTATTTTTTATTCCAAATTTACTTTATTTTTTTGAACGACAAAAGGACGACATAGCAACGACAAACGATCATGGTAGCGCGGAATATCGCCGCGATTCTAACACTCGTGGAGACGGTTCCTAGGCGTTTCGCCAGATATCAGTTTTTGAATTTGAGACTATATTTTCTGGCGAGTACAATTAGGGTGTCTTTAAATCGCGAGTCGCGTGTACACGACCTACGGCCAAAAAGCCAAGCTTATAAGCTTTTGGCCTAAGGCCAAAAGGTACCTTTTGGCTCAATGTGCTTCACCTTAGCACGCATCAACACTAACCATCAAGTGCTCAACCTCTGTCGTGCACATTGAACAAAAAGTTTTTAACTTAGTTAATAAATAATGTAGGACTCACTCACGGGTGGCGGCGTTCCCGCTCTAGATGGTCAGGCTTATCCGCTGCCACAAAATCAGTCCGGTATCACCAGACAACTCGGCAAGACGCGCTGATAATGACCTGAATATTTTTTTGTTAATGTACAAGAATTACTTCAATCACGATAAAAATATTACATGTAACTAATATAAAAAATGATCCATATACATTTTTTACCCTTTTAAATGCGTGAAGAATATGTCAATTCAATTTACGTAATTTTAATTTCGAGTTCATACAAAGCCGCCATTTCTCGTCCCAGAATAAATGAGCTTTTCATGACTTGCTTAGTTTTGATGGATTTTTCTGTGGCGTATTTTAAATGGGTGACACAAAGGGGTTTTAGGTAATTTATGAAAATTATGAATCAGCTGTTATTTTTTCACTCGTTCTATTTTTCGTGGAGAAAATTATAACCTTGTCGGCAAAACTCGAGAATTAATGGAAATACTAGTTTATTGAGTCTGTTTTTCTAAGCGTATATACAATTTGGGAGCTTTGAAAGCGTGAGTCAATTTTGTGGTTTAACTAGTAGCATCCCACGGATTAAAACTGTTATTTTCATCTAACTGTAGATGATATAAGCGCAAGCAACTTTCAATCCATGCTATTTATGGCACAATAATGCCTGGGACGTTGTTAGGTGAAGTAGGCTTTCCCAGCATTTATACCACCCAGCTTAGTTAGCCATGCCCAGATTGTCCAGAAAAGGAAGTACCTAATCAATAACTCTGAAGCTAACTAAGCCCACGGCTGCTGACGGCTGACACAAACTGGATGCGAGAAGCCGAAAATAGATCTAGGTGGCGTGCAATTGGAGAGGCCTATGTCTAGCAGTTGACTGCAACAGGCTCATGATGATGATGATGATGATAACAAAGCCCATGGTTTAACCCTCAGAGTTTAACCAATTTTATTTTAAATTAAAACCATACCTATTATCTTTTAATCAGCGACAGCATGACATTAAACTTAGGTTTACATAAAAATGTGAATAATGCAAATAAAACATTTAAAGAGTCATCATAATAAAGAAAATACTCCATGAAACATGAAAATGGAAACGATAAAAATTTGCCGTTTTCACGTTTTTATATACTGCTACGAAATTGTATTAATATTTAGAGAGGGTGCAGAAAGTCCAACCTAATATGTTATTTCGATATTGTCGTGAATAAGTAGAAATCTGGACGTGAAATGTGTTTTAACTTTTAGCCTTGGTTTATGTCCTTGATTTCTTAAATTTCAATTTTAAATCACTTTTTTGGTAAAACTAATAAACTTTTGAGAATTAATAAAAAGAAAAATAAATAAGCATTTGCATTATGTCAAATTTTAACTGTCTAGAAATCACGATTGACGTAAGACGGATGGAAAGACAAAAACCAACCCTAAAAAGGACTAAAATGTCTGGAACATAAGATGCAAGCTTTACTCGATTTTAGTTTGGTGTAACTGTAACCTTAACGACTAACGGGCGGACCACCTCAATAAAGTTTGGATACTTGGACTGAATTTGATCTACTTACATACATTTTAACGATTACCTTCTTATATATATAAAAACACGGGCTGTACCCCACGCTTTCACCCCGTAAGTCCTGTTCCCGCGGATTCCCGCGAGAATCCGCGAGAATGTTTATAGGCTACTTTTCATCTAGCTATTCATTCAATATATTATTTTTCGGTATCCAGCGACCTATATTCCAAGTTTCATCGCAATCGGTTCTATAGATTTTGCGTGAAAGAGTAACAAAGTCACATACACACAAACTTTTGCATTTATAATATTACTAAGAAGTAATATGAATCCCTTCCTGTTTCCCGAGGTCACGGCATCACGCGTGAACGGCTGAACCGATTTCGCTAATTCTTTTTTTGATGAGTTTGCTATTGTCAGGACGTTCTTATGATAGGAAAAAAATGCTGAACCAATTTTGATAAAATCGTATTTCCGCTGGATCTTTACTGTTAAACTAGTACCTACGTTACTTGGCAGTTACGTAATAGACATTCATAAAAAAATACAATTAGTCAATCAAACTATTAAAATAAACCCAGGTGTAAATATCAAAATCGATTATTTCAGAATACATTATAGAGTATCATCTATTAAGCTGTCACAAGATCAGTACCGTGACACTGCAGAAATCGGAATTGCGCGTCCATATATTATTCCCAACACTATATTTCCATGCATGCATTGAACGTCGTATTTTCAACCCGCACTGACACGAGCCTCCAGGTTTTTACCAACAAATAAAGCTTCTATTCACACAAAAATGTACCTTAACTTTTAGACAGTAAAAAGCTTTCATACTGCAAACATGAATTGGCATGTCATTATTTGACAAACGAGTTATAGGTGACACGCAAAATTTATCGAGTTTTTTTGTGCATTTACACCCCACTTGACAAAGAGTACAGCGATAAATTCAAAAGGGGTGGGCGAACGTTGACATTTTTGGCATTTCTGAGGGTGATTTGCCTGATTTTTTTATACGTTTTACTGTTTAAAAATAATGCCCATGATATTGTAATATTATAAGTATAATTTTGCCTGAAACTTTTCTTGACGATCTTAATATGCTTGCATGCACTTAGGTTTCTTTAATACGATTTATGTTAGAAATATTTTTACAAGGACATGCATTATAAAAAAATTCCCTTGACAGGATTTGAGCCTGTGCCTTCGCTATCCAGGCGAGCCGACTATCCACTGCGCCATACGGGGATCAAAATGCCATGAGCAATAAAAACATATCACTACAATATTAAAATGTATGTTCCCAAAATAAACATTATTATGTAATTATGTATTCAAAAGTATTTCAAATATCAGCTACAAAATATATTACCATTGCTTACTTAATATTTTTAACCGACTTCAAAAAAAAAGGAGGAGGTTATCAATTCGTCTGTATGTATAATATTTTTTTTTTTTTTTGTATGTTTACCGATTACTCGAAGACGGATTGACGGATTAAGATGATTCTTTTTTAAATGGATAGGTAGGAGCTCCAAGATGGTCCCATAAAAATTTGATGTGGATCTGATGAGGGTCTTCGGAGTGATGAACGGAAATGCTCCTCAAAACGCATTAATCAATCCAGTTGTTTATCGATTACTCGAAGATGGCTTGACCGATTGAGATGATTATTTTTTTAATGGAAAGATGGAAGCTCCGAGATGATCCCATAACAATTTGATAAGGATCTGATGAGGATCTTCGAAGTGAGGACCGGGAATGCTCCTCAAAACGCTGTATTCAATTCAATTGTTCATCGATTATACGAAGATGGCTTAACCGATTGATATAGTTCTTTTTTTAATGGAAACGTGGAAGCTACGAGGTGGTCCCATGAAAGTTTGGTAAGGATCTGATGAGTATCTTCGGAATGATGGACAGGATAGCATCCCAGAATTCAATAAATTACTCATTTTTAGACTTCAACCAAAAAGAATAGACCCCTAAAGAACTAAGTACAGATTGATGGGGCACCTGAAACCACCTTCTCATCAGCAAACTCCTCAATAATGAAAATTACGGTAACAATATTGTTGATTTTTAGGTAGGTAAGTATACTAAAAAGGGTAAAATAAAAAAATAATTTAACAATTAAAAAACCGACTTCAAAAAGAAACAAAAAATAATTTAAAAAACAACCAAAAAAAACAATTGATAAAAATGACCAAAATAACCTCTACATAGGTACAGAGCCACCGACTAATTAATCTGTTTTATCATCTGAAGTCGGGCAGTTTTACTGGTTGGTTCGATATTGTACTAAGGTTGGCTGCCCGACTTCAGATGATAAAACAGATTAATTAGTCGGTGGCTCTGTACCTATGTAGAGGTTATTTTGGTCATTTTTATCAATTGTTTTTTTTGGTTGTTTTTTAAATTATTTTTTGTTTCTTTTTGAAGTCGGTTTTTTAATTTTATGATGATTTTATGATTTATAAATAAATAAATTCTTTATTACTTAGCTCAGCCCCAAAGTAGGTACCTAAATTGTTTCCTACACGCTGGCTAAACGATATATGCGCTGACAAAATTAAGTTTACAAGCAAACTATCCAACGTCCTTAACTTACTAATATTTCATACATAAGATGGAAATCCTGTAATTAATGTTAAACTGAGGCACGTAATCTTGGAGGGTAGCACCTCGTACAATAGCCTTGTCCCTTCATATTAAAGGGCTGAAACTGAGGCATTATTATTAAAGATATACTCGTACAGTTTAGAGTTTCAGTAGAACAAGATGTAACCATTATTATATTACTATTATTGCGCCTTGCGTTTTAAATTAATTCATCAAAATCAGGATTAAATGCAGGCTATGTGTTATTCCACAGTTCCAGCTCCTATATTCCAAGTTTCATCGCAATCCGTTTAGTAGTTTTTGCGTGATAAAGTAACAAAGTCACATACATACATCATACAAACTTTCATGTTTATAATATTAGTAAGATTTAAGAAAAAATTGTGTATTCAAAAAATGTCGTTGGGTTTGCGTGGGTTTACATAATTTTGACGTGGCAGTTGTCGGCCGCGTTGTGAAAAAGACTAGTTGGTAAGGTCCGGAAAGCATACAGCGCGAGTTCGCCATGGCTGCAATTTTCAACAAATTTATTTTCTTATTAAATCATTTCTAAATATATAGTGCTAGAAATCTCAAAGGTTAATCCACTTTTAAATAAAAATCGTCTGAGCAGTTAATATAAAATTATTGGCTAGTAAAATATAAAAGAAATAGAATAAGTACCTATAGATCGTTGGTTCAATCTACATTCATATTAATAGGGGTTAAAGTATGAAATTGCCGTTTTATTGCAATAGGTTCTATGAATTGACATAGAATCTTCATGGTTTGAGGTTTTCGAATGAAACTTTTTTCAAATGGTTTCTGTGATGTTCTTTTTTTAAAAAAATGTGAAACATTTAAATATCGACTTTCAATTGTTTTTGTTATTCAATTTAGACAAGAAAGATGGATACTGCGAAAATTCGAGTGATTTTTGAATACGAGTTCCCACGCGGAACTAACGCGGCAGAAACAGCCCGCAATATCAATGCTGCGTTTGGAGAGGGGTCTACTAATGAACGCACCGTGCGATTTTGGTTTAAACGCTTTCGTGATGGAAATTTTGACTTAAAGAACGAGCCACGAGGAAGACCGCCCACACAGGTGAATAACGATGAATTAAGAGAGATAGTGGAAGCCGATCCTAGTCAAACTACCCAGGAATTAGCGGCATGGTTTAACGTTACCTTACCCACTTTATTGACTCACTTGCGTCAAATCAATAAAATAAAAAAATACGAAAAATGGGTGCCTCATGATTTGACTGATCTGCAGAAAGAAACGCGTGTTGAAACTTGTGTTGCCTTGTTGAACCGGTACAGAAATGAAGGAATATTGGATCGAATTGTAACATGTGATGAAAAGTGGATTCTTTATGATAACCGGAAAAGAAAAATGCAATGGCTGACCCCAGGTCAAATGCCACAACAGTGTCCTAAAGCAAAACTTACCAATAAAAAGGTAATGGTAACTGTTTGGTGGTCTCAGCATGGTGTTATTCACTATAGTTTTCTTCGATCTGGTCAAGCAATTACGGCAGATGTCTATTGTGCCGAACTCCGAACCATGTTGACAAAACTAGCAGTAAAACAGCCCCGACTCATGAATCGATCTTCACCATTATTGCTCCACGACAACGCGAGACCTCACACAGCACGAGAAACCATTTTGACCCTTCAGGAACTGCACTTAGAAACCATTCGCCATCCTCCGTATTCACCAGATCTTGCTCCAACGGACTACCATTTTTTTCGTGATTTGGACAATTATCTACGTGACAAGAAGTTTTCTTCCCAGGAGGCAGTACAAAATGCTTTCACACAGTTTGTGCAGTCTAGATCGTCGGAGTTCTATCGCAAAGGCATTAATAACCTTCCCATTAGATGGCAGCAATGTATAGATAATAATGGCAACTATTTTGATTAAATAAATTTGTTAAAAATTTAAAAAATAAACAATTAAGATTTTCAGTACAAATCGGCAATTTCATACTTTAACCCCTTATATTTAAAACATAATTATAAATAGATTTTATTGGAAAGTTTTTAATGTACTAAGTGCTCTTCATGCGTGGAGACTTAGTACATACATTTTAATCCTAATGTTCCTACTCGACCTATCACAAGGTGCTGCTTAATAAAACTGATATTTAAACTTGAATAAAACTACTTCTCCTACTGCGATTAGACGCTCGCGCTGTAACCACGATTTAACCACGAGAGCGGAGTGATGGCTTAATGTATTGATTAAATTTGTTTAATCTCATGTTTATGTAATACACAGCTAGAACTTGACATCGTGAAGTAACAATAAGTTATTTATTAAAAAGTTTGCTTTGAAGGGGTCTGTCCATGGGATGAAATTAAAATAATTAAATTATACAGTTCAAGTTTGTACTAACATATTTTTAAACCAAAATAATTATCAATCTCACCCTTAATAATAAATGCCTGTATCGTATTTAATATTTAAAATTTTTTAAACATGTAAGTAGTGTTTACACGATTCTAGTGATTTTCAAGTAGTAATATGTACCGAAATATAAAGAAAAATACTAATATTTTCCAAAAACCTTATCGTTTTCAATCTTCCTTTCGTATTTCGTTTTAGCTCTCACTAAAACGAGTTTTAACGAACACGGTCATTTGTTTTACTCATGTATAAATGATTGATGAAGCGATACTTGTTAGTACAGTCTAGTACACTATCTTAAATTTACCTTTGGTAACAAAGACTTATTAAAACAACACATAAAAAGTCACGTTATTAATGATTTACTCACTCTTGTCTGCATGACATGACGTTTAACTGCTGATCCAATTTTCATGAAATTACAATCCCGCTATTTAGGTATCTACTTTGAATTGCTTCAAAAGCGTCGCTTTTGACAGCAGTGAGATTGAAATCAGTTTCAAATACGATGGCTTTCAACATTATGTTCCTTAAAAGACAATCGAAACTGACATTTCAATTTTATAATATCCAATATTTAGATTAGCTTAGTTGTTACTTCTAAACCTTTAGGGTTTAATTCTGTGGGAATGTCAGGATAAAACCTAGACTTCGTTTAAAACTTACATAGACTATTTTCATTGCAAATTTGAACAAAATCAGATTTTTTTTTTCTGGTCGCCGGTAAAATATTTATTTATATTGCTAAATCTATTTAAAGTAGGTATCATAGGTATAGCCGGAAATATCTCTCCGATGAATTCAAAATTATAATTCAATAAAACACTACATACCTATAAGAGAAGATTTCGTAATCGATATTTCAAAAAACACAACCGTAAAAGCTTAAATGTTTTATGAAAATTTCTTCATTCATTTCAAGAACCTCCTACCGAGTCAATAAGTTTGTTTACACACGTGCCTTTCAAACGTGAGCGAGCACTCGAACAAAAATCTTCAATGGAAATAAACTCGAGAAGTTTTGTACTCGACTGTACAAAAACAACGTGAAAAAGGAAAAAGTGTATCATTACTTGCAGACTTCGTCATTAGTGACGAGTGGTCGCGGTATCTGTTACGTTGTATCATACAACTAGTAAATAGGTAGGAAAAAATCCTTGAGATTTTGCTTTGATAGCATAATTTTTCTTCGGTATTCGCGATACTGGAGGACCATTACGAAACGTACCGTTCGATCGACCGAAAATCAGTAAGCAGTTTATGTTCGTTCTAAAAAAAAAAACTCAAAACTTTCTCTGTTTTTTCGTCTTGAACGCATAGTAATTACTGGTCTACAACGAACAGAAACTACTTACTGAATTTCGGTCGGTCGAACGGTACGGTTTGTAATAGCCCTCCCGATGCGAAATGAAACTTATTTTCCTTGAATTACGTTGCTTTTATTATTTGTAGCCTTTTCAACGTCCAAAGGACTACCCTTAATCAGGAGGCAATGTAAAGTTTAAAATATTGAAATCAATGCCATTGAAACCGAAAAAAACTAGTTTAATTTGTTAGTATTTTATGATAGTAGAGCGTCTTACATAGAAAATAATATGGGTGGTACGTCTATAAGAAAGTCTATAATATTTTCTAGTAATTGTTTACTAATTGTATAATATTGTTTATCCTTATAGTTGGTGCGCCTCGCGGCCTTCTCTATTCTGCTTCATAACTAAAATAAAATAATGTGTCCCATTTTGAAACTGTACTTATCTTGCCGCATTGAAATGTACATTTTATGTATGATTTGCGGAATTTGAGTAAACATGACAGGATATAGAAAAACAGAGAAACAAAGAGTGTCACTGAGTAGGAAATAGAAAAAATGCAAATTGTCAAATACCGCCGCTTTATCAATGTTTGCAGTAAGTATTGTTGTATTGTGAACGCGCATTTTTGAGCCCGTACGTAGATTCCTCCGTTTACTCCTCGCACCCAATTTGCTTATGTAAATACCCAGCTTCCGTTCTGACCTGAATAATTCATTCTCCGTTCACGTTTGACTCCCAGTTTTGAAAATCAACAGAATTTGAAAATGGAACGTTTATCTACACAAATGTCTTAAAATTATGAAACTTTTGAATTCAAGGCGTAGGTTCTCGAATGAAAAGTTTACGTGTGGGCGAGCCGTGAGTTTTCTATGTTTATATTTTATTAAAATTTTAGGTGTTTCTAGTTGAGTTTGATTTACTTACCTTATACTTACTACCTTTATAAAGTTCATCTTTCATCATCATCATCATCTCAGTCCTTATCCATCCACTGCTGAACATAGGCCCCCATACGATCGCGAGCTACCTCCGTCCACCTAGTAGCTGGTCTCCGTTGATCTTTTCTTACCTTCAGTCGTGACTGACAAGTCACGGGTCATCGGGTGATGAGTTGAGGTGATCACAGATGAGTTACAAGATTGTAACTCATCTGTGTTGCATTTTTACAACGGTAAATGTAACGAAGTTTTCAAAAAAACGTTCCTGGGTCTGTACCTACTTTAAGTAGATCTCAAATTTTGAGTAGCGTTTCTATACTCGGCCATTACTTTACATCGTTTAAAATACTGACCATAATAATTGAACGAAAAAGAAAACTTTATCATAAACATTTGCCACACAAAATTGAAAACAGTATCTACCTACTACCCATCGTGGGCCGTAACGTTCGAACTTTCTAGAAAACGACCGTTTAAATTGGCGGCAAAACAGATTCAGAACATCATTCGTTTTGAATATTGGCATCACGTAGACTTAACCCTTAGGGGGTAGAGCAATACGAAAAGGGGGTACGAGAAAATAAAATCGTAGCTTGCGCCTCCGTAATATCCCTAGACGGCACCGATACAGGTATCTACACTAAATTGGACCCCTTAAATAAAACACTCGTATTTTATACGTTGTGTTCAAGGTACATTTTAGTAGTACAATAAAAATGCAGGCACCGCTATTTCGTGTTTGTTTTGAGACGACAGTTTTTGTTCTATCCCTTTTTTATTGGAATTTAACAGTGTTTCTATTCTGCGATTGATTTGGTTCGGTAGAGTTGTTCTGTTTATTAAAACCAAAGGCGTAAACGGGGAAAATATTTTTCAATGGTTAGTTATTATTGATTTTTATAAATGTTGAAAGATATTCAGTGAATGACTTATAGTATATTTTATTAGATTTATAAGAGACAGTTTTTATAAAATATGTTTGATTTTAATACCTTTTTTCGTCACCCAGCGACAACGGTCCTGGTAAATATGATAGCAATTGAATTTTGCACCAGTAGAGCTCCAAAGCGGGCATCGAATCCTCGTCCTCGAAGGCGATGGCTTACTTTTATTAGTATGAATTAATTGGGCAAGCTGAACCAATCCCTCACTACGCTCGGGGTTAAACTTAATAATCAGTCCCAAATAATAATCAGGTTTTTTGTAGGTTCGGTTATTGGTGGACAAAATTATTAATTACAAGCTGACAAGCTGAACCCCGAGCGTAATGAGGGACTGGTTCAGCTTGCCCAATTAATTCCTTATTTTAATAAATTTCGCCACAATAGATAGTCTAATGACTTATTGTTATTGTTTATCAAAGTATAAAAAATCATGGGACAAAGTCGCTCGCAGAATTATTTCTTGTGACCTACACAAATACAAATAATTGCAACAGGAGTATAATTAAGTACTTCTTTGGGCTTAAAGAGCCAAAGATTAAATCGATAAGAATATGCAAAGAGAATCCCAAAAATACTTCGTAGAGTAGATTTATATCGAAACAGTATCTACCTACCACCCATCGTGGTATGAATGATTCTTGATGGAAATTTTAACAATACATAAAACCGATCCAGTTTCATTACCACCTACTTATTGACACAACCATCGTTAACCTTTCAAGGGTTAGTTCAACAGCCCCTGAACAAAAGGACAGTATAAAACTTTAATTGAATTTATCAGTAACTAAAAGACAAACGTTACATCCTCTAGTTTTGTAGTCTAAGTCTGTAACAAATTGAATTAAATTGTTAATGTTTCGACCGCAATTATGTTTGTGTTCAGGATTAACAATTAACTAACATGGACCCATAAACCTCGCAAGGGGAATAGCAAATCATCCACATACTATATCCTGCACATAGAACTATTAGAGCGCATTCACACAGGAGACCTACGGCTTATTTCCGAACAGGCAAAAATACAAAATATACTAATAAATTAATGTAACACGATTGGAACACAATGATCAAAACGGTAAGAATATGACATTACAAAATCTACTGTCCTCAAAAATTTGCTTACTGTCTTTGACGAATCGTCCAAAACACTATACGTCATGGCGTATGGACGTTCACATTGAAAATGGAATCGTGTTTTATTTTTATTTTTAAAAGCGACAACGATGTAATGCAAAACGGAGTGTTGTGGCGACGACCTACTCGGTGGACCGACGACATTGTAGCGGTAGCGGGGAGTCGTTGGATGGAGGTAGCTCACGATCGCTTTTTGTGGCGTCGTATGACCGAAGGCCTAAGTTTAGCAGTGGATGGATAAGGACTGAGAGAGAGAGAGAGAGATGTGTAAAAGACGTATTCATATCCGTCATTTTTCACGATTCATGTAGAGTCTGAACATGGGCATTTAAAAGATTTGCTTATGTCAAATGAAAACCATGAAAAAACGCGATTTGTGAAAATTCACAATCCGTCTTCCTGTGAACAAGCTCTTAGGTTAGTATTATGTTTGATATCAAAATACAATACATGGATATAAGATACTATTTGCCTTTGTTTACCTTATGAATCGGAGGCTAGTTTAAACCCTTTCACTGCTTAAAACACACTCACGTGAGTTTGCGATCTTGAATCAACAATTTGCAATTTTGCGTTTGCCAGTTGATTCAAGCATCTCTATTAATATCGACGGGACGGTAGTATTCAGTATATTTTTAAAACAATGAGAATGACGAATTGCATTCCAGTCTACATGAAGCATGAAGACTTCGAAACGTTCGAAACGTTCGAAACGCTCCACCTCCACTTATGCAGAGGAAATGAAATCCGAGATAACAAAACTTAAAGGTAGCCTAGAGAGCACACAGCAAGAGTTGGACAATGTTATCTTAGAAAACAATGACTTAAAAAAACAATTACATAATATGACACAAGAATTAAATATTTTAAAGCAAATATGCTTAAGTCCCGTAACTTCTCTGCGAAAAAACGCATCTGATAGCAGCAAAAAAAGCGCTAGACGCCGCTTGACTGAAAGTTTTAAAGAAACACCGCCAGTCGAACGTATAAAATTACCTATAACAATGGACCAACATAACAAACTTAAAGAAAATAAAATGAAACCAGTAATAGTAGGAAAGGACACTAGTACTAACTCACGGAATAAACAGAACAGTACTAACACGGAAGGCCGGAAGATGCGCAGATTATGTATACTTGGCACACAGCAAAGTACGGGCCTAGCTGCAAGACTCATTAAAACACGATATAACACAAACTACGAACAATATAATATATATAGTTACACTAAGCCATATGCTTCAGCTGAAGATGTTTTACAAAATAAAGACTGTTTAACCCTAGACTGCAACGATAAATTAATATTATTTGTCGGCGAAAATGACAAGAATATACTTAAACTGTCTATAGAACTGAGCTCTTTTCTGAAAAATAAAAATGTTCCAATTATTGTTGTGAGTGTATTAAATAATCGATATCTAAATACTAATATGTTGAACCACAGGATACAGTTAATCTGTAGTAATTTCAAAAATTGTGAATATCTCGATGTAAAATTTAATTATGAACATGAATATCATTCCCACTACATAAATTTAATAAGTGAAAAATTAAATTTCAAAATAGATTCTTTAGATTATGATAGTAAATTTTTAGCTTTTAATTGTGTAAAAGAACAAAAATATAAAATATTAATCAATAGACCACACACAAACACAAAAATATGTAAACAAAAAACTATACTAGATTACTATGCTTTTAAAAAAGTTGACAACATTATTAAAAATAGGAGTAAATGTCATATAAATTCTAGCTTTCAGAAATCTTCCATATTACCAGGTTGTGAGGAGAATCATTCCTTTCGAGAATAAAGTAATAGTGTTTCATCAAAATATGCAAGGTTTACTTAAGAAAATAGAATTACTAGAGGTCTGTATTGATGAATTTGCTGAAGAAGGCACTTATTTAGATTTCATATGTCTAACTGAAATATTTGTTAAAAGGGGGGATGAAGGAAATATAAGACTTAAAAATTTCGAATTGGCTGCGTCCTACACACGAATAAATAAAAAACGCGGAGGCACTTGCATTTTATGTCGAAATTATGTGGAATTCAAGGAAATTATTGACATAAAGAATTTTGCATTACCGTTTGTATTCGAATGTTGTGCTATTGACATTCCTTCCTATAAAATGATTATTGTTAGTATCTATAGAAGACCTAAAGAGGACATTAAACTGTTTTTTAAGAAACTCGATCATCTGCTACACATGCTAAGTAAAAAAAAGAATAGGAAAATAGTTATTAGTGGTGATTTTAACATCAATGTATTAGAGGTCAATAATCACTCTGAAAAACTCATTAGAACTATTAGCAGTTACAAGTACTATTTACATATAAAAGAAAAAACCCGTTTAAATTCTTGTTTGGACTTAATTTTCAGCAATGTTGAGAAGGCTGTGGGTAAAACTCATTCTCTTGGAATTTCTGATCATGACACAGGCCAAACAGTAGCATTACCAATAAAAAATAAAATTATCCCTACTCGATCATGGTTCATTTGGAAACGAGATTTTAGTGATGATAATTTAGAAAAATTTCGGGAGTGCCTACAGAGCTTGTCATGGGTGGAGGTTTTTGAAAAGGACGATTTTAATGAAGCATTTTCTTGCTTTCATGATATGTTGGTATTATTATATAATTTGTGCTTTCCTGTTATTAAAAAAAAGATTACTACGAAGGTTAAAAAATCACGTTGGATTACTAAAGGTATTAGAAAATCATGTATCACGAAACGTAGATTAAGACTTAACTATTACAAGTCTAAAACTCACGAATCTAAAACGAAATACATAACTTATAACAAAACTTTAAAGAAAGCAATAGCACTATCTCAGAAAAATAATAATCTTAAATATATAAGCCAGTCAAAAAATAAATGTAAAGCATCATGGTTGATAATTAATAATAAGACCAATCAATCAATTCAAGCTGATATTAAAATCAATCAAAATGGCAGTATTAAATCTGATCCAGCTGAAGTAGCTGAAATTTTTAATGAATTTTATATTAACTTAGCAGAAAATAATAACACTAGTGACATAGTTAGGACAGATTCACAACCACATAGTATCTTTTTAAAACCTTGTGACCCAAAAGAAGTCATAAATATTATCAAAACATTAAATAAAACAGAAGCTGTTGGTTATGATAATATATCTACTATGATTTTAAAGCGGTGCGACTTTGAATTAGCAATAGTATTGTGTCACTTAATTAACCTATCGTTTGAAACTGGTGTATTCCCCGATAAACTCAAAATATCGATAGTTAAACCTATTTTTAAGAAAAATGATAAGCTCGATCTCAATAACTATCGGCCGATTACCTTGATACCAGTTCTGTCTAAAGTCTTTGAAAAGGCTATGCACTGTAGGTTGATGAAGTACTTAAATAAATACAATATTATTAAAGATAATCAAAATGGCTTTCAAAAGGGTAAATCTACATCATTAGCCGCATTTACGTTAGTTAAATCTATTCTAGCTAACGTGGACAGAGGTAAATTTGTTTCTGCAGTATTTTTTGACATGAGCAAGGCATTTGACTATGTCTCTCATAAAAGACTGTTAACTAAATGCGAAATCTATGGCATCCGGGGTCCAGCTCTCGACTGGATTAAAAGCTATTTAAATCTTAGACTGCAATGTGTCGAGCTGTCTAAATTAAATAGCCATAACGAAATAACTGCATACAGATCTACATTTTCAGTAAATAAGCATGGTGTCCCACAGGGTAGCGTAATGGGTCCCTTGTTATTTTTACTTTATATAAATGACCTGCCCGACGTCATATCTTATAATTGTGTCCTATTTGCAGATGACGTCTCTGTTGTCGTCAACAACGACACAGAGGAAAGACATATAGACGAGCTAAACTCAACTGTTAGCAAGTGTATACATTGGCTTAATGAAAACAATTTGAAAGTAAATGTAAACAAAACAAAATTCCTACAGTTTTATAACAGAAAGAGAAAGAGTAATAAAATTAAGATTGTTTACAATCACGAGCAGATCCATGAGAGTAATAATATCAAATTTCTAGGGATTCAACTTGACAGTAACTGTTCATGGAAGCTTCACTTACAATATGTGAATGGTAGGCTAAACAGTTTTGTATTTGCTTTGTGGAAATTGGCACGAATAACTGACCATAGGACAGCTCTCTTGGCATATCATGGCCATGTAGCGTCGCAACTGCGCTATGGTGTAGTATTATGGGGTAACGCTGTCGATGTTGATGAAATCTTTATTACACAAAAGAAATGTATACGGGCTATTTTCAATGAGCCACCTTGGGCTTCTTGTACACCATATTTTAAGAAATATAGACTCCTTACACTGCCATGCATATACATATTGGAAATTTGCAAATTTGTAAAAAATCACATGCATCTGTTTGTAAGGTTTGAGGATTATTATAAACACAGTGAAAGACATATTAATAAATTAGTAATACCAAAATATGTAAAATCGGCTTTGCAGAATCGTAATTCCTTTATAACAGCTACTAATGTTTATAACAAGTTACCAAAGACTATTAGAGATCTAAATGGTAATCTTTTCAATAAAAAACTGAATGACATGTTGGTTGACAAATGTTTTTATTCTCTCCGGGAGTTTTTAGAATATAAGTTTTGACACATCATAAATAAATGACATTATATTAAACAAACGATGACACTGTATTAAGGAATAGGAATAAGAAATAATAGACATGATTTATTTATTCTGGTAATTACAATTTTGTTTTTTATTTAAAAATTTGCATACCAATTGTTTGGTGAAATATGTGTGACCAATATTAATATTAAGACTTACCCTGTATACCATGTTTCTAAGCAAATAAATCATTTCATTTCATTTCATTTCATTTCATTTTCATTTCATTTCATTTCATTTCATTCATTGGGCGTTGAATTCGAAAACATAAGTTTTATTTCCCGATTTGAGATTTTAACTTCAGCAGTCAAAGAGGAAGGCGCATAATATTTAAAAAACTGAAATATACCAAATTGGTACTGAAATTCAAAGTTTTCTTTTGAAAGAATTCATTTATTTTATTGGTAAGTATTTTTATAGAAAATACAAGCAAAAAAACACAATAAAATTTTCTTTATAGTTTTGTCTCAGATTTTCAGGGATTTTGCATAATGAACCACAACTTTTTACCGAGTTTTACTTGCGATTTATTTATTAATGGCATTGTTACAATGAACCTAGCTTGCGCTATTAAAATAAACTAATTACATCTCAGTAAACCTTGAAAAAGCTGACGGTAAAGTTAGCGAAAGCTCGGTACATTGTAACAGTGCCATTGATAAATAAAACGCGAGTAAAACCCGGTAAATAATGTGTTTTATTATTTGCCTTTATACCTAAACTAGCTGCGCCCCGCGGTTTCACCCGCGTAAGTCCCGTTTCCGTTCCCGTTTCAGTTCCCGCGGGATTAAAAGTATTCTATGTCCTTCTCCTGGTTCTAAGCTACCTCCCCACCAATTTTCAGACAAATCAATTTAGCCGTTCTTGAGTTATAAATGGTGTAACTAACACGACTTTCTTTTATATATATAGAAGATAAGATAAGATTACAAAACAAGATTTGAAATTGTCTACCTATGAACTGTAGGTGTACACTATACATGGTGTTGTGAAATGTGTTCTATTCTCATTGCGACCAATTTGCTTATGTAAATACTACGCCATAGCACTGAATAATACAACGCAAACACCTTTGCGAAAATCAACAAGCCTTTGTGAGTCTGATTTGAATGTGCTGCGTTTTTTCGCCTCATCTTTTTGTGTTTTCTGGTAAGTATTTTTAGTGTTTTTTTTATGTAATTTTGTTGTGTTTTGAGTTGTGAGTTATGTTCTTTGATGTGGTTTAAGAATAAAACATTCAGAAATGAAAGAAGAATCAGAAAGAAGGCGAAGAAAAGAGGTTTTTTTAACTTATTAAACTCATATGTGTTATCAGAGGTTGCAGTGAAGATAATGATACCATAAATCTGACCTAGTAGGCGCCTTGCGGTAGTACAACATAGGCCGGTGGGTGGTAACGAGCCAAGAAACCCACTTTGGTTGCCTTTACCATGGGCAGGGGATAGCCATATTCTCTTAAAACCGAGATGTAGGGCACAAAACTTTACTTGATTCTTAATTTAAACGTTTTAGAAAGACTAAAGCTTATATGTACGTACCTACACTCTAAAGAGCACCCATAGTGCGGTCCACCCAATCATCCCACATTCACTTCAACCAATTGCGCAGATAAATTGGATTCGCAGTCAAAAGACTCGTTTAACTATTCAGATTTTGCAACTACAAGCGATTTGTTTCTATTCGATTTCCGTAGTAACCGTTATGAAAGAATTTTTAATCGCATCAAAACGGGAAGTTTATAAACTTCGTTCATTTCGTGGGGTTAAAATGAAATTGGAGTTTCATAGTTTTATGAACGATGAGTTTTCCATTTTCACCTTTCAGTACACGATGCCGCTTTTGAAGTCAAAACAGAAAAAAAGGAAGAAGCATCGTATGAACCGGATGAACAATGGATCTTTATTAGCATGTCAAAATTGAAAATATCCATTATAGCCGGCTAGATTGGTTACCGAGTTACCAATCAACGACTAACCGACTCTAAGAAAGGAGATGGTTCTCAATTTTTTTTTTCATTGATTACTCAAAGACGAGTTGACCGACTGAGATGATTTATTTATATGATTAAACGGTAAGAGCTTCCAAGTCACATAATTTTGGTGATGTACTGATGAGGATTGTTCTCAAAATACAGTAACTTTTCAGTTTCGGTCAAACAACAATATATTTATATTATTCTGAAGAAAAACTATTACTGTACGTCATTCTTTCAATAAATATCACGATTGAAAGTGAGTTAAATGCGGAAAAACCCTACGAAAAAACTTAAATTTATCCAAGGGCTGAACATTAAACAATTTTATCGGTGTGTGAACACTGAACAGGAAAAAGGTGGACATATTATTAAATTGTAAATCTCAGTAATAATGTTTTTTCTTGCTTTCGCGTTGTATTAAGAGTACCTACACGTCTAGACTAACTATACAGTTACAGTGATTAACTATACAGTTTACTATATACTTTCCTTTTAGTAAACCATTATATCTTAATTATGTTCCAATGATCGAATCGTCGAGTTATGAGAGTTTAAAAGTAATAGTACGCGAATAAGACCCGGGAAAAATAATTATGAGTTCAAATCGTGTGAGTTTAAAATGTTTATTAACCATTATATCACCTGATGACTTATCTTTAGGTGAGATAGTAATGAAACGCTCATATCTATCGTGTGTAAAATGGGTGTTGTAAAACTTAATTTCAAAATTTTCAAAAATAAAAACCATTGTGGAATAAAAGTTGTTCGCCTGATGTATGGCATAAGTATGGAACAATACTTATATCTTATAAGCAGTTGTTCCATTAATATTTCAAATATATTTATAGAGTTGCTGTCGAAACGTAATAGTGGATGTCGTGTCTTTGGAAGTACGGAAGAAACAGTTTCCTACAATGATAGTCAGTTACCCATCATTGTAATGACAACATCACGTGTTGCTTAACCAGCATGACCATAAAATATTTGATACTTGATTATGATTGAGTCATTGTGCTCAAAACACCATGATAGAAAGGAATAACCCACTATATGTACAACAAAGCAAATTTGACAGAATTGTTCGATCGAGAGCGCTTACCTTCTTGAAGTCCTTTTCACCCTTTTTATTTCATCGCAAGGGTTCTTGATAAAATATTTTTAAGGATCTTTATGTTTACATTATTGACATAATACTGTACGTGTTACGCGTAGGTATGCAATACTTTTTAGAGTTCCGTAAAATTAGGACTGTTTTACCTGTGAATTTTATTATAAGTTCACGGTACGTCTGTCTATCTGTGTGTCACCAGACAGTATCTCATATACCTACCGTGATAGTTTAAATTTTCACAGATTATAATATTTCGGGGTTAAATGGGCTTTGATAATAACAAAATGGACTACTTTAAATGCTTAGAGAAGCGGAGTCGAGGTTCGAAAGCACAAAAGCAGGACGACCTCGACCGCTTCGAGCCTGGTTGACTAGAAGTAGCCTAAAACCGCCACCAATGAAGGGAAATGAGGGTGACTCGTGCCCAGAAGTGGAACAGTACAGCTTAATTAAAAAATATATTATATACTAGCTGCACTCCGCGGTTTACCCACGTAAGTCCCTCCGTTCCCGTATTCAAGTACTTATATTCGAAGTTTCATCGCAATCGGTTTGGTAGTTTTTGCGTGATTGAGTAACAAACATCCAAACACACACACTTTCACATTTATAATATTTGTAGGATTCCTGTCTTCGAGAATCGAACCAGCAACTCTGTGTGCCACTTACCCCGCTGTAAAGATCGTCAAGTTACCTATCTGAAATCCAATTTGCTACGAACCCTTACAGTAGGTAGACCTACCTATGTTACGTTTACCCATCGTTTGCAGTGGTACAACTGGTCCAACTCGCTGCTAACATCAAGTTTCAACTACCGAATCAAGAGCTCGAGTATTGAAATGTATTATTCATGACTATTTATAAACTAAGCAAGATGAAGTTGTTACCTGAGAAATCTAACTTGCTTGATATTCGACTAGTACAGTTTTGGAACCAGTGTGGAAAGGCTGTGAAAATTGAATTGATAAAAAATATGTATCGTACTAAACTAAATTTCCTTCAACGGATTTAGCTAGCAAAACGAAATTCTAAGTCATTCTGCTTCTTTGACATTTGTGAACAGTAAAATATGGTCAACATATTTTTATATTTCACCATCACTGTCATCATCTCAGCCCTTATTTGTCCACTGCTGAACATAGGACATCCCCCCCCTTACATACGACGCCACAAATTGCAACTACGATACGGTACCTCCCCCACGATCGCTCTTTTAAAATCATTGTAGGTTTTCTAAAACTGTTTTTCATTTTAGGGTCCAGTTTTTGAAATATTTATCTTTTAAGTGCTAGTTTTCAGAGTCATAATATCTGTACCTTCCCTCTAACACCAAGTGATTGTACTTGGACACAATTCACGATAGTAGTACATATTTAGTAATTTAAGTTTAAAAGAAAATTATAACAGTTGACCTGTCATTTTAAATTTACGTGTAATTGAAATAAAAAACAAAATTTCGAATAAATTCCGTTGGATATTACATGCTCGTACTAGGTAGTCCGACTTTTCCGGATTGCAATCCATGTTATTTTTGGAAACTACGAAACCCTACACTGCACGTGGCCCGATAAGGCACGCAGTTGCTCAATTTTATTTTATTAATACTGGGTAAGTATAGGTATAACCGATGCCACTGGATCTCAAAACGTGTTATTGCATAAATCTTACTAATATTATAAACGCGAAATATGTATGTGACTTTGTTACTCTCTCACGCAAAAACGACTAAACCGATTGCGTTGAAACTTAGAATATAGGTAGCTGGAAACCTGGAATACCTCATAGGCAAATTTTTACCTCGATTAACCCGCGGGAACGTGACTTACGCGGGTAAAAACGAAGGGCGCAGATAGTAGTAACATATGTGCTTACCTTGCAGACTTAAAGGGATATACAATTGTACAACAAAACTAAGTACCTAAAACAACCCAACGAAAGACTTTCATGAGTCATGCCCTCTACCTACATTGCCAAAAGTTTTCGTACCCAAAACATTTTGGTATGCAAACTTAAGCCAACATAACTTGGATATCCTCAGCATTATATTATGTTTACATACGTATGTATGCCCGTATACGTTTCCCTAACTACGAATTTAGGTCTTGAATAAATACATAAAATTTAGAGGATAAGGTCAAAATATAATTTCTGTTTGAACGTGTTGGGTAACCTACTAGATTCGATATTAAAGGTCTATACAAATTGATTCAATAGTTAGGTGGCCAACACTAACAATGTACCTAACTTGCGTTACGTATCTTAGTAACATAATTTGATATTTTAGTAATTTCGGTAAGGTTCTGGGCATTCTAGAAATATTTAATGTTAAGGTCAGGTGGAGTAAATAAAACATGTGGATGTAATAAAGTTTCGATAGTAACGCAACTCATAATTGCAGCAGCCATTGGTGCAAAATACTCTCTTTGAATTATCTTACTAATTAGCGAAAGTATGTTTTTAAATGTATGGATGTGTCTTTGTTACTCTTTCACGCTATAACTACTTACCCAATTGCGATAAATCTTGGAATATAGGTAGATGGATACAGGGTACATATAGGCTACATTTATCCCGATATTCCCGCGGGAACGGGACTTACGCGGGTAAAACCGCGAGGCGCAGCTAGTAGTTTATAAACATAGACTATTTGAGCATTGAATTGAGTCCGTCATTCCTATTTTTTATCGATTTATCACCGAAGTTTACTTACCCGATAGTGTGGTTCTTGTATATTTATGGATGTTTCACTTACCCCACAACACCTTATAACATAAGTAATTTATTTTTTATTCTAACGTGCTATGTTCCACAGCTCTACCTCATTTAATTTGTTTTCCTATACTAATTTAAGTTTGTTCTTTTTCGGAGATTAGGTCTCAATATTGTCTTGACGGTTTGGTAGGAGCTTAAAAGTTTTGGATAGAATGCGAAGAAGGTTAATATAATGTAAAACAATTGAATTTAACTTTCTTAATTAAGTTTAATTTTAACTCTTAATTCACTATAGATTTGTAATTTAAGTTTAAAACTTATTATTAAATTAAGCTAGTTAGACTAGTAGTAGTTAGTTGTTAATATAACCCCGACATAGAATAGGCCCATTCCAATTTTTCCAGTAGGTGTCGTAAAATGCGACTAATGGCTCAGTGGGAGACTGACGCGTCTGGAGTTGCCCCAGCGCGGTGGCGGGTAAACTGTTTTGTATGACGACTGTTGGCCAGGCGGCGTTCGTCCGTAAAAACATTTACAAATCTATTTACAGTAGGTAGCATATGAACTTAACTTCTGTGCTTAATCTGGGCTCCCAAAAGAGATGCGACCGGAAACATCGCTTCAACGAGGATGAAGAGGAGTTAATAGTTGACTAAACTGAGTAGGTTAGTAGTTAGAGGACTAAGAATATTTACTTTAGTGTCGTTCTAGTGGTCCGGTCGTGGTCAAATGGTCTCATTACACGGGATGCTGAAGATCTAACGAAGTGGAGACGTAAAAGTAGTAAAGCGGACCCCAAACTCCCTTGAGGGATGTTATGTAATTGAAAACATCGCTCGAATGATGATGATGATTGTCGTATAGTTATAAAAGACTAGCTGCACCCGGCGTTTTCATCCACGTAAGTCCCGTTCCCGGTCCCGCGGGAATATCGAGAAAAAAAAATCTCAATGTCCTTCTCCTTGTTCTAAGCTACCTTCCCACCAATTTTCAGCCAAATTGGTTGGCCGTTCTTGAATTATAAATGGTGTAACTAACACGACTTTCCTTTATATGTAGTCTTGTATATGTAGTCTTAGTCAGTGACCCAAGGTCGTAAAATACTGGAAAAACCTTTGCATAAATATTTATAATAACGATCGCTGCGTTGCAGTATTTCATAAACATCGACACCCAAAAACATAAAACACTCCCTCCTACTCAGTAACAATACAAATTTCGCTGATCCTAATAAATAGAATGTTCAATGGACAATCAATTTGCGATCCGCATAAAATCACCATTTATTCGATGCCAACAAAATCAGCCATATTAAGGCAGAGAGCCAAAATGTAATGAATGCCGTTTCAATGTCCACTAATTGATACTTAACTGTACTGACTGTTTAGTAAACTTTTCTATGGGCCATTTTGAATGTTTTACGATTCTAATTAAAGGTGAGTAGGTAGTTTCTAGGGTTCCATACCCAAAAGGTAAAAATGAAACCCTATTACTGAGACTTTGCTCTCCGTCCGTCTATCACCAGGCTGTATCTCATGTCATGATACATGAACCGTGATAGCTGCAGTGGTATTCTCTAATGTAGCAGCCTAGAGGTCGACGCTGTTTTATCGTCGAATCTGAGCAATATGACGGACGCTCTGATTGGACGCTCAATCTGATTCGAAGCTGAAACAGCAATATTATGTTATATTAGAGAATAACACTGCTGGACAGTGGGTATTTGTCACAGATGTTATATTTATGTTGCTGATATATCAACAAATACTTAAAATAAAATTAATCAAATATTTAAGAGAGCCCCCATACACACCTACGTTTTTTACCACAGTGATCTAGTGATCAATTGAAGTAAGTTGCATGCAGTAATTTCGCTTAGTCCAGTGTTTATTTTAGGGTCCGGTACCTGATTGTAATTATGGTACGGAACTCTTCATGCGCGAATTCGACTTAAACTGCATCGGTTTTTATATGTCGGCACCGATTTAGGGCAGGCACAGGTAGCGCTCAAAGCTTAATCTGTACTAAATTAAAACAAAATAAAAAACCCGACTGCCGTTAAAACTGAAAAGTAAAAAACAAGAAGATACCTAAAGGTAAAGAAACCTTAAAAATCGTTCGACGCATCTAGGAGCCTTAAAAAATTATGGATGGACGCGGGTGGGACTTCAACAAAATTTGGTGTCATTATACTTTACCTTTAAAAGGAGTCCCACCCGACTGCATCCACAATTTTTTAAGGCTCCTAGATGCGTCGAACGATTTTTAAGGTTTCTTTACCTTTAGGTATCTTCTTGTTTTTTACTTTTCAGTTTTAACGGCAGTCGGGTTTTTTATTTTGTTTTAATATTTTTTTTATTTAACGCTTTTTAGTTATTAGATATTAGATACAATTACACCAGAGAAACTCATTAACTCTGGATGTGTATACTCCAGTAGCGAGGACTCGAAATCGGTTAAAGATAGGCTATCTAAAAGCCTTCAATATTATAATAGCTATTCTTTTTGAGTTTTGCTGAGATGGCTAATCCCCTATGAAGTAGGCAGGTATTCATCTTAAAATATAATTACCAAATCCGAAAACTTCGTCGCGACTGGTGATACAAAGGCTGGCGGTTTCTTGTCCTAGCGGATTAGCCTTGCTATCCATTATCCATAGCGCGACATTTCAAATTTTTTGTTAATTACTTATTGTAAACATAGTAATTGTTATTTATGTTATCTCATGGTTATCTCTGACAAACTGACAAATCAAACATTCAAGTTCCTTCAAAAGTTGAAACTCGGCGTCAAAGTCAAATCGAAAAGTTTCTAAGTAACGTTCCGTTGTCTTTGCTCGGTTTTTATGGTCAAGACAAATCTTGCGTTTTAAATCTTTATTTTCATTTATTTATTATTTTAATGTACCCTATGTCACTCTCACGGTCATGACGAATCTAACGACGTATCGTTTATCTAAATCGGCCCAGCCGTTTAGGCCCTACGACGGCACAAAAATAGGTCACATACATACATACATACATACACTCACGGCAAAAACATAACACTTCCTTTGGCAGTCGTGTAAAAATATATGGAAATTTCTAGGTACTCTAAAACTGGGTAAAATTAGGTAATCTTTATTTTTTTAGTTTTAATTACCAACCGAGCGAGCGAAGGGTATCTGCTTCAAGTTTAGCAAAATTTGCTTTTCATCTGTCAGTAGGTATGTTTCTAACAAAATCGCGGAAACCGAAGAATCTACTTCAAATTTATAATAGTTAAAAGAAAGAAGTATATACAGACAATTAAATAAATTAAATAAATATGGGTTTGTTCTTTGGGTGTCATGTTCGATTATAGTCATAAATTTCCTTTGTATATTTATTTATTAACACAGTTACTTATTACATTAACAGTATCACACCAAAACATGTAAAAAGTCATTGTATTGAACTTACATATCTAACATAAACATTTAAAAACTTATAGCAATAATAATAAAATTCACTCTAGTTATTACAAAAAATGTCAGTATCTTCCTGATGACTAATAAGCTCATTAAGTAGTGTCAGAGCCTGAGTGGTGGGCGCATACCGCGCCCACCACTCAGAATAGAATACTTTAATAGAATACTTAGAAGAATACTTTATTTCTTTTGGTTCGATGTTTTTTGATTTACCTTATTTGCCGGCGTTCGTCTCTACTTTGACTTAGAGGTCGTCTCTATATTGCGTGTCAGCGTTCAGCCAAATCATATAATATCCGCCCAGAATTTTGTCACAGCGATGTCAGCGGCATTAGCCTCGTTAGGGTCGTCCATCGGACATCGGTTAGGGCATCCATCGTACAGTGGGCATTGAAGGAGATGTTCCATGGATTGTATTGGGAGCTCACAACCACACTTCTCCGTTTGTTATATAGGGACTTATGTAGGCTCATGATCTCCGTATTGTAGGCCCTAAATAGCACGTCCTTCTATAATTTTTTTGGTCGGTAAAAGAACGATAAAACAGCGACAAACGATCATAGCATGGCGGATAAGCTACAATTATTTTATAACTTTACCTAATTTATTTTAAACAGAGCTCCACTATGCCTAGGTCTAGATTATCTAAATTGAAATTGAATAAATTAAATTAGTTTACAGTTTTGCCTTTCAAATTGTTCTGGTAAGATATAGGTACAACTTAATTAATTTTATCAAATGTTTATTAATCACAATTTCAGTGGATAAGCCTGAATTCTCTATACCTTTATGCAAATGTTAAAATAATTGGTTAAGGTTACTTAGTGATTCGCTTGGTAACGGTTGCTTATCAAGTAACTTTTAAACTTAAAATATTCGAAAATTATTTTCAATTTCCAAAAGTTGTAGGACAAAAGTTGTTCGCCTATACGTCTAGAACAATCCCCTTTCGGCTTGAATAGGTATCCTCGTTACACCTTGTATCCTCCGTTATTTAATAGTATTACAAGTATAATTTATTCGATAATAATAACCACAATTATGTCACTATATCATACCATAAAACAAATACACGCAAAATCACAATACACAATTATCTTAAAATTACAATAATATTAATATCTAGCTATTACCCGCGACTTCGTGCACCAGCGTGGCCCTTTGCAGGGCAACTCACCTCGGTTCTCCGAGGTCTCTTCCCGAGGTAAAAAAGAACATTAAGGGTCTTTTGGCTTTCCTTGGGGAGTTGGGTTGGCTCGATTGAGCACAAATTCCACCCGGACGCAAAATAGGCGCTCAGTCGTCGACTTGCGGAAATCAGCCCGACAAACAAATACAATACCCGCGACTTCGTCTGCGTAGAAATAGTGCATACCCCACTTTTTCGTTCATTACTCGGGTTCTACTAATTGGATTTCGATGTAAAGTTTAGCACGACGTTCCTCGAAAATGGCACTATTCAATATTAAAAACCAGATTGCAATCAGTTTTTGATTGTATAAGGAACAAACAGAGAAACAGACAGACAGACATGAATTTAAAAAATTATATAATTTTGTTTTATTACTTTTCCTAAGTCCCGCATAGACAACTTTTTCTTGTTTCACACTTTTTCGAGTGCTATCTTATCTTTCTAATATTATGAACGCGAAAGTTTGTATGTATGTATGTGAGTTTGTTACTCTTTCACGCTAAAACTACTGAACGGATTGCGGACACTTGGAATATAGGTAGCTGGATACAGGAAATAACATATAGGCTACTTTTCATCTCGATATTCCCGTGGGAACGAGACTTACGCGGGTAAAACCGCGGGGCGCAGCTAGTTGTAATATGGTTTTTTATTTTAAGTTTTACGTAGTCTGTTTTTTCTGTAATAAAGAGATAATTCTTCGGTGGACGAACACGCTGATGAATAACTGACCCGGCTAAACTAACTTAGTTTAGTTCTCGATGCACGTTTAGCCAAGAGAAATAGTTCAGAATCAAATCACGTATTATTTCGCATTTGATTCAGCGAAGTGTTTCAGATTTAGTGCATATCCATTTCGTTAGTAAAGAACAATTTACTAAGAAACTATAATTTAGAATGAGAACAGCGCAATAAAAGCTTTTACTGAAATTACAATTTCAATGGTAGTTCTAATTTAATTCTTTCAATTCCATCCAGATTCAATAATAATAGAACTAATTCAACTAGAAATCTTTCATTTACAATTTTTTGAATCTTCTCGTAGCTTTTGTTTAGGAATTTTCTGAAACATTTTCTCTCTTTTCAGTGGATAAAATTTTAAAAGGAAACCGTAAGTGGATTTCTCATATTTTCTTTAAAAGCCAGAGATTTTATAAATTGTGTGCAACGTCTTTGGAGCCAATTTTGTACTGTGATTTTACGTCACTTGCTAAGGGTAACCAAAGAGTTAGTCAATAATGATACTAACTTGGTCTCTGTAAGACTTAGTGCGATAAAAACCCGTTCTGCTAAATTATTACATGTTATCTGGTCGAAAGACGTTACACCACAGAACATAAGAAAGAAAAAGGACATTTATTATAACTTATTATTAGGTTATAATAAATGTCCTTAAAATTCATTTAGATCTACGATGGTGTACCTATATTGATATTGTAAGTTTATAAATAAAAAAAGTTATACAGTTAGTATTAAAAATAATGGGCTAGTTAGATTAGATTAGATAAAAACTTTGCTTTATTACAAATTTACAAACTATAGGTAGGTACCTATAACATACATAGGTACATAAACTTCAACGAAAGTACAATGGGCGGCCTTATCGCTTAAATCGATCGCTGCCAGGCAACCTTCAACCAGTAATATAAGATTGTGTGAAGCATGCATGTTGGAATAAAGATGATTAATAAAAAAAAGTTCAACACGCCTTACACATACGTAGGTACATTAAAGTCAATTTTTTAATTTCAGACTATAATCTAACTTTTAGTTCCTTTCACTTATTGGTCATTTTTTGTACATAAAGTAATATCAAATAATTTACTTCAATTTAAAAATGAAGTAAAAAAACAGCGCCATCTACGACTAACCAAAACAACTCAACTAGAACCTTCTTACTATGATACAGCATAGCAAAAGATCTCAAAGGCAATCGTCTCAAGCAACCATGAAATATTCAAATCATTCTTACTAGTAGGAACGTAGTAAGAGAAATTTACTTTTTTACTAAATTCCAGTAAGTTTCGTGAGAGCCGTGGTGGGCCAGGCGTGTAATATGCAAGAGTCAGTGAACACGGAGTCACTTGGCGGCAAAGTGAGGCGAGGTCTAGAATAGATAGCAGCGGAATACATTCAGTATGTAAAAGCTTACACTCAAACAATTTAGACAGGTATTAAAAGACACCCGATTAACGGTCGCTTGATAGTGAAGCATTTCGAAATCGGCTTAGACGACTGATCTTCGTCAATTAGTAATCACATACACACCTTATAAAAAGTCGAAACAGAATTCGAACTTGTTGCTTGTTGTTAGAGTACTCACTATCTATGATAAATTGATTATATATGTTTTTTATTTTAGAAAATATCAAAGCCAAAGATGAGTTATGAGTTTTTTTTTTCAGGAAAAAACTAAAAAGGTACGTAGTTTCAATTGAAGTTGTCGTGACATAGGTACGCTGTAGCATAAAAAAATCTAGTGTCTCAAATGGAGTCAAATTATGTAGTCGCGAACAACGCTGTTTCGAAAAACGTTTTCACTGCCTCATACGTTCGAATGCTTGTTACTTCGATTTAAAAGTCAAGATGCATAAAAAATATTCACGTAGTTATTAAAAATAATAGAATTCGGTGTTAATCAACATTTATTGCAACTAGCAATATATAGCTAGAATAATAAAATACGAAACATTAATTTTTCTCGGGCTAAGGAAGGGCTCGAAGTAATCAATCAAATATACACGTACATTACATGATTTATAGCTAACAACAGCTGCATGACTTTAGCCGGAACAACCCTTTTCTTTTCAAACTTTTTGAATAAGTAAGCTTTTTCGAGAAAATTCTTTCGGACAAGTCAGATGACAGTGTAAAAAACGTCCGTAGAACCTTTTGATTTAGTGTCGCGTTTTTATTTTTGTTTTGGAAGCGCATTGAATTTTATTCTGACGAGAAAACGGTGCAGAATGAAAAGATGTTTTCGTCATGATGAAATATTAAATATTTTAATAAAATCTTTATAGTATGCGGAAGTGTACAGCTACAAAATATAGGTATCCTTTTTACAGATGTACTTTAAAAAAAACAGCTTTGGGGTTGACGGCGTCATTTAGTATACTATTTTGATTTTACTTTATTTTTTACAAGCTGCGCTCCGCGGTTTTACCTGCGTAAGTACCGCTGGGCGTAATTTCGGGATAAAAAGTAGCCTATATGTTATTCCAGGTCCCGGTTACCTACATTCCAAATTTCATCCAAAACCGTTCAGCCATTTTTGCGTGATTAAGTAACAAACACACATCCTCACAAATCTTCAGCTTTATAATATTAGTAGGATAGGATAGGAAGGATAGCGTCACTAAGCATTTGAGAGCTATTTAAATAAAGTTTAAAGTTAATGTTTAAACTGCGTGTTACCGCAATTAGCCCTACAACTGGGCCTTTCTGCGTGACTTTAAGTCGTGAATTTCCGCACGATGTTTTCCTTCACCATAAGAGAGATGTCAATAGCGCACACAATTTTTTCTCAAAGAACTAGACGTGCGCGGCCAGGATTCAAAACCGCGACCTTTGGAATGAAAGTCGAGATACCTATCACTAGACTAACACCGCTCTATTTAAATAATTGAGGGCTACTAAACTCAAAATTATTGAAGATGAAGATGTTGAGTTATGAAGCTACTTAATTGTTTAAGTAACCTTAATACTTTGAGTAGTTTATTAGTTTGACCGTATGTCTCATTATGATACTGAATCTTGTACGTCTGAAAATAAACCAAACACATCCCTAGACTCTCGTAATATAAAATATAGAAGCAACGATTCCTGCGGCGCAAATAAACTGCATGATATCTGAGAGCTGACCTAATTGCGAAGTTAATCGGATCAACCTAGAGTACCTATATCCATGCACATTGGCACCGGTTTTGAAACCAGAAAACTTGCGGTAATACATAACTAACGAATGAAAAGTATTTTGATTTACTAGAAATATTTTAAAGGAAAAATACAGCTTCAAAAACTTTGTCGTGACGAGGTTTTGAGGTGACCGGTTTTTGAAAAAGTTCTATTCAATTTTAGTACTCGACTGACAGGACAATAAGTATAGTAATATTTTAAGTATTCTTGTTTTCACTCACTTATTCTTGTTTGTTGATTGCTACCCATTGAGAAATAGGTTTGATCAAAGTTTATTTGTGAAAGAATGCAATAAAATATTATTTATTATTTTACACTTTGTATTGCCATCAAAAAACTTTCTTCGTTCCCCACAGTTATCATAATGTTTGAAAATGGGCCCCAGTTCGTTTGTTTCAAAATAAAAATAAAAAGGAAGTTATTTATCCGACAATTTAAACAGCCAATTTTATAAAATCTTAATAGTAATCCTTTCTCTAAACACTCTATTTATTGGTAAAAACCGCATGAAAATCCATACAGTAGTTTTTTGCCTTATTTATAAACGTGAGATCAAAGTCGTGACAAAATTTTTTGTCCTTTTCCGTGACAAGAACTTTCAAAGTTGACAGACGGAAACCTAAAGTGGTAAAATACTTTAATCTTCTTTAACGTTTATAAATAAGGCTGAAATAGCCGATACAAAAATAATTGATAAATTTTATTAATTACAGACATGCCGACAGACATACACTGCAGAGAACTTTTTTATATAATATGTAGAGATAAATAGAAATAATAACGGATTCCAAATCGACAAAATTATTGTTGTCGTTCACCACATTTAACGTTGTCATATCATAATTTCTAGCTATAGCCTATAGCTGCCAAATAACTTGTCCATTAGGCAGATTGCAAGCAATTTTCAACATTACTGAAGTTGTGAATTGTGTTAGAACAGGACGGATAAGTTTCAGTCGAGCGATAACAATTAAATTACGTATCAGACAGAATAATACTTGTATTATAAACGAGTATTTTGTTGAGTGCTATTAATTCGGTAGTTAAATAAATAAATAACAAATTAATTTGATGACAACAACGGGTGAAAAGGGCATTTCTCAAGTGACCATAAGCCTGCCTTGACTCTTTTTTCAAAATCGACCCGATTGCTTATTCCTGAAATGGCATTTTTTTTCCATTCCGTTCAAAATAAATTAATCAAGTACCTGTTTTTTCCCCAATGGTCCAATATTTAAACGTACAAACAGCAAAAAAATACTAAAAAGGATTTTTTATTGTTTTGACTAATTTTATACATTGTGTGAACTCAGAATTTTATCACATTTTCGCTGACGTTGATTATCACTTACAAAATTAAGCAAGACAATGCATAAAGCGACGGTGTCGTTTGTGAATACGAGTATTTGTAAATCAAGAGTATCAATCCGTAGGATTTATATTATTGAGTATATTTTAAACAGTAAATGAGTTTCATTTCAGCATATCAGCATCGCGAAAACCGAATAAAAATCTAAATCAAGTTTAGTTTGTTTAAGGAGTTTATTGGTCTAACTACGCCTGTGTTATCTCTATCTGGCCTCTGTTAACTCTAGAAGTCGTTAGATCAAATTGAGGCCTTAGGCATCTTGAAAATTCTAACAGCAGACGAGATAGATAAATAGTAAACTAAATCAGAAGTAATAACTCAAAGAAGCCATTTAAAATGTAGGCTTTTTTAAAAAAGTTTTTGTAGAATTCGCCATTTTATTTTCGCTTATCACTTTTAAAAACTGAGGTGAACTATAAATCTTCACAAATTACCATAGAGACAAAACGATTATTTATATCGAAAACTTGTTGCGTAAATTATTCACGTAAGTACCTAAAACACAGCGATAAAACGATAAAAAAGTGCGAAAATTTAACAATACCACAATTCACGAATGGTCGAGATTTATTAGCCGAAAATAAAATCTTCAACATATTTTTTATATACTTACAACTTATCGTTATGACGGCTGTACAGTTGTACACTCTAGCCAAAAGGTCTCGCCCGAGAGGCAAGTGCTTCCCATGTACACTCTGCACTCGGCATGTCTCGGGATTTCTAGATGAGAGTGAACAACCGCCATGGCGGCTGTATACTCTTGAACCAGTGCTCTAGGCAAGTCTCGCCGAGAGGTCTCACCCGCGTGGCCATGAGGCCCAGAGGCAAGTGCTTACACAATCTCACACTCGGCATGTTCCGGGATGTCACAACGAGAGTGTACAGCCGCTATTTGCCGAAAATAAAATCTTTAACATTTTTTTATATACTACATACAACTCATCGTAATGTATCGTATTAATCTAAGGCGTTAAGAAAAGCGTGGGTTATTTTCTTATTTATCGGTTCAGCGTTAGATATTGCCACATTCATTAATCTCGTATATTCTTGAAGGAAATCCACAAAAAGCATTGTTACCCTAATGATAAATGTGAGGTAAAATGTTTTGTCTCTTTCTACAGGTCGTAGTTATAGAGACTTACTGATACAGGGCCTCTACTTTAATTCTACGTTCGAACGAACGAACGAAAAAAAACTGTCATCCAGCAAGAAAAGCTGTGTCATCATCATAATGCCTACTATAGTGACAGAATTTGTTTTTTTTTTCAATCGTTCGTAGAATTAAAGTAGAGTCCCATTTTTTAAACAGCTGTAAGCGATAAGGTAGAAATCGAGAAATTATTTCGTATCTACCTCTTTCGGTATAGTTTAGGTAAAATAGTATTTATAACTTTACAAGACAAGTAGAAAGTTGACAACATTTAGAAAATCTTTATCTTACAAAAAATAATATGATGCGCACTGAGGTTATTTACGATTACCTATACTGCAGGTTTTGATGCCTAATAAAATTAATTATTGGTTTCTGATCTGTTCTATGTATGATTAATCATGTATGTATCGTTTATTATGTAGTATATCTGCTGTCCAGTATTTATAGTACAATTAGTCTAGTGCTTTGTTTGGGGCTAGATTTTACGTTGTAACATCGTGCAACACATTTAATATTTATTTGTATCCCGCTCATCTATAACTACGGACTTTCGTTTGTGGCTTCATCCACAGCTGCGCTTTTGAGTTGTAATTTATCTATGATCGTTCCGGACACTTATCTTTTTAAAGGTGAAAAAATGTTATATTTTTTGCGTTTTTCCCATTCTCTTTTTGAATGGTACAATTACCTGTTAAATGAAGCGGAAAAATGGTTTGTACTGTCGATTGGGGAATAATATTAAGATAACATCAGATTTTTTGATGCTTTGTTGTGAATTTTAGAATGGTAATTAAGTTCTTCAACTTTTACTGCAGACCCACTAATATTTTCTAACGTCATGAAAGCTACTGAGCCATCTTAGGCGGGATGGACAAGGCTAACTTCTTGTGCTCAATAGTTAACTTGTTTGCGCTCTGAAAACATTTAAAAACGATTTTAATTGAATTCAATGAAAGTGGAGTCATAAGTGCAGAAAAGACCTGACCTCTGGAACCGAGAACAGCGGACCCATGACCTCGGCAACTAGGACATAGCTCAGAAGATGATAATGTATTCAGAAGCATGTAATAGTGATACTCACAAACAACCCCATGCGTGGTCTTTTTTTTTTAAATCTGTTATATAAAGAGCTTTACCGAACAAATGGTTATGCGTGGTTTATTGCCATGATAAATGACTGTCAGAAAAATATGACAAAGCTGAGTCCACGCATAGGGTTGTTCGTTAATACGGCTGTAAGCTACTCGGTCGATCAATTACAATAGCTACTAACTGATATGAAGATCTACTAATCCCATTAAAAGTTTAACCAAGCATCCAATATCAACAACACCTAAGTCGGATGCCCTAGATTACAGCCATGTCTTGATATAATTTCCGAAACCAAGGGAATGCGTTTAGAACATTCTGGAATTTAGTTCGAATCATCGATCGAAGACGGTATGTGTGTGAAAATTAAATCAGTGAACTGAAGCGTACTAATTTATGTTGCTTGTTTCATTTGTATTAGATTTATATAAACAACCACTAGCTCTCACAAATAACATCCTAGAGTGACAGGTACTATTACCTGAAATGAAAGTACTCTATAGTACTCTATAGTACTTTCATTGATAGCTCTTATTTTCAAGTAGACCGTGGTTAAAGATATTTTCTAAAATTCCCTGAAAAATATTCTACAACTTAAACACGCAACTCAAGTCATCCGTCACGTCATAGTTAGTTACTACAATAGCAACCATAAAAATATTAGCAAATCTTTTTGCAATGAGTATTAATACAAGGTGTATACCGACCGACTTCGAAAAATTTAAGGTTTTAGCAGTTTTTAACGGACCCCGGGCTCCCGAGAGAGATGTAACCGGGAACATCGCTCAGATGATAATCGTGAAGAGTTCATTAGTACAATATTCTCAAGATTTCCATTAACATTTATTCGTTCTCAAAATTCTCGATATCCATCCACATTTATTTATTTCATTAGTTCTCAAAATCTAGATTTGAAACCCAGACAAAGGCTCAGTACTTATACTCTCAGTATAAGTACTGAGACTTTATTAAGTACCTTTGATTAAATCTGAAATATAGTAGAAGTAGAAAGCAAACCGCATGCGACAACTACAGGGAATATATATATTGCAAATTCAGCCTTATAACTAACATATACGGTTTAAAGTAGAAGGATAATGAAAGCCCACGAATTTTCACCTTGACAGATAAAAGATAACTAACAGATAAGTGACTTAGCGTGGTAGAGATAAAGTTGCAATTGCTAGGTATGTTTAACTGCAGTCGTTGTATGCCGTAGCCTACCAGCTTAATGGCACCTAAAAATAAAGGTCACTCTAAATATTTGGTAAGGCATTCGTTTGCGTGGCGTGACATACAATATAGTCACTCCGGTAAAAGCGGAGTGAAATTGCAAACATACCGCACGCATGAACGTTACAAAACTACGGTATGCATGCCCACATGCAGACTCGATTTGACAATCAAGGCAGCTCTGCAAGCATTGTACAGTAGATAGAAAAAGACTGAGGGTTACCAAGTACATTTTCTAAAGTATTTTTTTTTTCAAATACAGTTTAGTAATTATTTATGACATTTTATATCACTCAAGCATTTAAAGTGTTAGTAAAGTCATGCAATATAACCAATAATTACTAAACTGTTACGGAAAAAATTGAAACTTTAAAATATACAACTGGTCTCCGTCCTTTGCTGACTGTGCCTGTGCTGATTATTACGTCTAGTGAAGAGACATGCACACGCAAGCTAAGTCATGCTCACGTTTGGTGTAACCCTGCTTGAACTCTGTCTATCGTCTAAGTTATAGCTATACCGACTTAATGTCTCATTCAGGGGAGAAACGGTCTCGATTAACTTAATAGCTACATTGTTCGAGATGGTGGAGTTTCGTCACCGTGATCATGTGATTAGGGTATACGGCGAGAAAAATAGAGGGTAAAAAAGATAGATTTTCTTTTATTTGTTTGATTTCATCTACGTACCGATGTTACATATTTATGTTTTTGAATTCGTGGTACCTTTTAGTACAATATTGTAGAATGGTAACACTACTAGACTTTATCATTATTTGTAGAAGAACCCTAGCCCTTTAATTTTGACTGTTGTTACGTATCTGTTGTTAAACAAATTAGTATTAATTGGTTCCGAGTTTCTCTCCCAAAACTTTTCAAGTGAACTTTTTGTAATTAAAGTTTTGTTCATGTGGTTCTAACTTTTGGGATGTTTAATTACACTCAGATTACTGAAGGGCTTTGAGTCGCAGTTCTGTTCTCGAGTGTTCTCTTAGTTCATTTAATTCCGGTGTTTTAACTTTACTTTAAAGCCTTGTGAAGCGGAGCGAGTTGTTTCATAATTAAATACATTATTGAGAGTTATAGTTTGTTAGAGTATTTAAAGGCGCTCCTTCACCGCGAGCATTGAAACATTATAGGTTCGACTCACAATGTGCGCATTCTATGTAATGCTCGAAACCGTAACGAAACACAACACGCGACTGATTGCAATAATGCTCCCTATTTATTTATTTAATCGTATGACAATAACATTTCAAACATGGCGATCACATTAAATTAGGAATTCAATAATAACAATATCAAATAATAAAACACTTTATTTATCCGGTTTTATCGCGTTTTTATTCATTATTTGACCCGAGCTTTCGCCAACTTTACCCGGATAAATAAAGTGTTTTATTATGCAAAATCGCGAAAACCATAGAAGAAATTATAATATCAAATAAGTTCAAATTATAAAGCTATATCAAGTTTTTCGAGCCAGCCAATGACATCCTGGGTCAGTTCAAAGATGTCCTCCGGGGGGCCAGGGTAGGAATGGATCGGGCAGCGGCAGATGATATGCTCCATAGTTTGGTCCTCCACACCACACTCACAAAGAGCCGAGTCACACCAACCCCACTTGTGTCGCATGAAATTGCAACGTCCATGTCCCGTTCTCATGCCGGTTTAGACGACACCAAAGGTTACGTGGGAGGTCGAAGCCTTTAGGTTTTGCGGTGGGGTCTATTGGGATGCTCATCCCACTTGTAGCCAAGTTCCATTCGTCCTTCCAGTCGTTTGCTGGCGTGAAAGCGAGAATAATGCTCCCTTATAGATACCTAATCCAAAAGTTGTTCTAAAAGATGCGTTGGGATAAGATTCTTCTTTTTTTTTGTACACTGATGTGTCTTACCTAGTGTTAGTTTTCGTATCACTTTTATACCTCTAACTTGACCTAATGACTGCCATCAGATACAGACACCAACTGCGTAAGGTGCCTTCCGAAGCACGAAAGAGCTCGCAAAAGTGTTTTTTTGCCACACAAATTATTGGTCACGCATCTAAGTGATGACCGAGCCATGGGTTTGCTTATCTTGTTTGACCATTCAAAATTAGCAGGATTAAATTTGTTAGAACCAATTCAACCGCTTTATTTAAGACGGCGATAGATGATAATAATTATCGGTCCTTGTCCGATTGCATAGAAATGAGCGAGATGGAATTGCATGAATCTATAAAATTTCTCGTAGAAACAAGTATTAACGGTTATGAAAATAATATTTTTTTAAATGCAATGAGGAGGTTCTAGGTATTGTATTTTCTAATATTATTTTGCCTATAAGAGAATATAGCAATTTAGAAAAAAAATGTTTTATTTTGTAAAACATAGGTATCTTTGCCTGTATAATAGTGGTATTTAAAGTTATTCAATATTGTTTTTGAAATAAAGGGGTCAATTCTTGTATAATGTACAATAACATAATATATTGCTTAAAGATGTATTTGATAACAGTTATGAAGAAAAATATTCAATCGGACAGGGAATTTAGCTGGATTCACATCAATCGCGTCCTTCCAAGCTCGGCAGATAAGTAATATTTAATTATGTCCTTCAAATAAAGTGCTATTGTGAGGTAAATCTCGCTACCGCACAAGCTAGTACCAGTTTCCGTACCGTGCAATTCTATTTTTTCTATCAAACTCATTCCTTGATATGCATCAGTGGGGTAACTCTGCCTTATTGTTTAATTTACAGACAATTCATATTTACCTACAATTTCATACTTCAAACCATTTTAAATTTTGAAATGAAAACATAAATTCATAAGAGAACCGTAGAATTATTTCCTCAATAGCATTGTACGACAAAATGGCCGTCCATTTTGCGGCGGTGGAACACAAAACGTGAAATTATGCATCGTAATCATGTTGCATGGACAAATCGTTTCTTTGTAATAATGAAAAATATTTTCTTTAGTTTTTGTGAGATAGGAGTGTTTGAATTTACTACAGACAATTTGATACTTGTATTGTTTTTAAATTTCCGCACATTCTAATATGCAACCGGCATGGCTTCCTTTGAGAAGTTGCGAGATAAGGCCTTCCTGGGATTCTATATAGGGATGAATAGGCCATTCTACCCTATAGAATTAACAGTCTTAGCTTGGCAGCTACCATAGAATTAAGCTAGACAAAAGGTTGGTGTTTAAATACATTCAGATACCAAAGGTAAACACGACCTTTTTACGAAGACACTGTGCGACTGTCTGTTTGTCATCAGGTTTCATTACACAAACCATAATAGCCAGACAATTGAAACTTTCACAGATAATCTATTTATGTTGCTGTTCAAATAAATAATAAGGAACCTTAATTATAAAAAAAACGGATTTAAGATTTTAATTGGTTTCAAACATAAATTATTATACTTAAACCACTTGCTAATATTTCGCTACGTAAATTTGGTTTGCGTCGTTTAAAAGATCAAAGAAAAATACGATGAGAAACGTTTTTGTAGTTAATATTTTAATTGGCCATCATTAAAACTTCGCGAGTTAAAAACTAGTTCAATGCATAATGTACTTTTGAAATTGTAGCGTAAAATACTGTGAAAAAGACTTATACTTTTGACTTTCTTTGTTTCAAGTTAATATTTTACGGTTAAACAGAAGCGAGTTAAGTGGAAATTTCCGATACAGACGTACTTTATTTAAGTTGAGATATATTACTAAATAAAGGTAAAAGAAAAGGAATAAGTGTTAAAATAGAAACAAAAATAGTACATCATATTTCTCAGTTTTATTGCTTAAGGCATTCTACTAGAAATATACAAGGAAAAATCAATTAATGGGTAGTCATTAATTCACCGTATCACGTGGGTTACCGTGTGGCGTAATGGTTAGCGCACACACCTGGCAAGCAAGAGGCACTGGTTTGAATCCTGTCACGGGAGGATATTCCATGATACATTTCTTCTTGTACTTAAATACATTTAAAATGGTACTTAATCAACTCTTTCATTGTTAGGAAACATACTTGTGTAACGCTATAGCCATTATGTAAGCCCTTTACAGTTTTGCACGTCTCGCTGCAATTCCTGTATTACCTTGTCCACTTGGTGCAGCGTACCATGCGGCTCTTAGAATATCATTGACGTAGTCGAGCTCGTTAGTCCTATATTACGGATACTGTGAATTAGATGACCTATATTAACATTGATGGTTCACCTAGTGTTGGAGTTTTTAAGGTGATATCACAACATGTATGCAGCATTCCAGAGAAGTCTAAGAAAAATGGAACTACTGACTAGATCCCAAACAGTAACTTCAAGAGGCGGCAGACGAAAGTCATGGCGTGATGAGGTCGTCAAATTTAAAGCCGGAGTGACGAACCATAGCCCACAATAGACGCGAATGGGAGAGTTGAAGAGAGGCCTTTGCCCAGCACTGCAAGAATCCTAAGTATATAATATACTGCAATAACCTTATATTATAGAGCACTGTTACTTATCCAAAAAGCCTATCCAGTTAAAAGCTACTTCTACGAAATAATTATTATTATCTTAAGTACCCAAATTTACCTTAATAATTTTAATCAATTTTCAACCTTAAGTACTTCACAAACAATTTCCGTCATCTATTTAAAATGCTCACAAACCACTTCTTGTAAACATTCATTTTCCGCAACGGCCTTCAGAAATTATCTTCATAACTCGAGTTCAGATTCTCTTAAGTATTCCTGTGGTAAATTCCACAATCCTTCGTGGAGTGAGGGCTTATTAATGTTTAGGAATTCCAGTGTCCCTACTCTGAGACAGGTAGGCGACCGGCGATGGCTACAAAGGATCATTTATTATGAACCTATTGGGGAGTGTTTGCTTGTTTGTTTACCTAATAATTTTCTAGTAACTAGTTTTAGTGGTAAATTAAACTTAAATTTTCAATTACCTACTATTTTCCAATTTTGATTTTACGCGAGCGATGATTTTGCTTTGTTGCCCACAACGTTGTTGTATCTAATTTTAGTTCTTTTTGCAATAAAAAACTGTGTGTTACTTATTATAAGGAAAAACTCAAGTAGATAAAACCTGTCTAAACTTTCTAAATAGAAAATAACGTAGTTATAATAATAATATCGTTAACGTTAGATAAAGTTCATAACATTTTAGGTAGGTAAAAAATCAATGAAATTTGTATATACCTATTCTATAAAATTTCAAATCTCTGACTGATAAAACACTTTATTTTATCGGGTTCTATCGCGTTTTATTCATGGTTTTAAACGTACCGAGCTTTCGCCAATTTTACAGTTGGCTTTTTCAACGTTGACTGAGATGTGCCAACCCGATAAATGAAATTTTTTATTATGCAAAATTGCGAAAACCATAGAAGAAATTATCTGTGACTGATTTATGGATAAACGCAAAAATTACACCGCTGATGAGAGAGCAGCAATTTTTTTTTTAAAGGATTTAGGCATCCGATTTATAAAAGATTTTTGGAATTACCACGGGACTTACGTTTATAAAACACGAAAACATGATCTGTTTCAATATTCCATTGCAACATATATAAATACCTAATCTAAGTCAACGTGCATGTACGATACAAACTGCATATAAGTCCGCCTCCGCAATCAAACTTTTCGAGCGATTGTTTTGGAGCGTGCTTAGTAAACACACCTGTCAGTATACTCACAAATTGAATATGGAATGCTTTTTGTCATGCGAAAACGGTCTCATGTAAGAATTTTTGTTTTATTTTCGGATTTTGATCGTACATTTTTTTATATCTGTATTCTGAATCCGGATTTGCAATGCGATGCAATGCGAATCGGAGTGTTGGAAAATCACCTAGTCGGTTAATCGACGACATTGTAGTGGTCTCAGGGATTCTATGGATGAAGGTAACTCGCGATATCTATTTGTAGCATCGTATGGAGGAGGCCTACGTTTAGCAGTGGACGGATAAACATAGATGACGATGATGGCTTGGCAAATATAAAACTACCGGTTTAGGTAAACTGTGCTAGTGTTAGGCTCACTTACAAACTTATTAACATGGGATAAACTAACTATGCTCGGATTAGCTAGTCTTAAACACCCATGAAGCACATTTTATTGTACATTTAAATTAATCCGATTAACGGCCGAATACTGAAACACCACTACAAATTTGAGAGATACTTACATGATTGTGCACTGTGCAGCTTTTAAATATAAAATAAGTATGGCAAATTTCGAGTGTGAGAGCTGCTCTTTTGCCGAAATTTTGAGTAGTGTTTCTATATTCAGCCGTATGTACCGAAGTTGACGCTGACTTACAGCAAAGTATAGAAAATTTATACAAATAAATAACATTAATAGGTAGGTATCTAAATTACCTATTTCGTACAGAAATACCCTACGGATTTCAGTGATTTCAAGTATTTGCCATTTCAATTTCGAACTCGGAAACAAACTTTAGGATTTTGTGGTAACGCAATAATGTTGGTAAAACGTAAGGCGTACTGCCTCCTTTCTGATATAAGCCTTCCTACATTATCTTTAACTGTCAGAATTATGATAAACTTTAAGGATTTCAAACAATTACTAAGAACGACTTTCTAAATTTAAACTAAGTATCATTGTTGTAAAACACCCATGAAGTACACTTTATGTGCATTTCAATTAGAAGATTGATAACATGATACATGATAATACTTTAAGGAAAATCTATTTTCTTTAAGTACTGATATGGTTGACCTTAGATCATTACAGTCGTCGAAACCGTTTTTCACGCAAAGGTTAGCCATTGCTATCCAGCGAGTAATTGCTACTAGAATTTTAGTGTACCTACTAGCAAATTTTTATACCGAGGAAGAGGTAGTTTGTTTGACAGTCACTTGTAAGCAGTTACCGCGATAATACTAAGGCTATATCGGCATAAACAGGGGGCTTGCTTAGCGCCTGAAGGCTAGCTAGTCACTTGGCGTACGTACGAAGTAAACAAACAGGTTGGTTAGGTTCCGTTAGTGCCTTTGCTGACGTAGGCCACCGCAAACTTAATAATTCTTTTGATGTTTAAATTATGTTTTACATTAGACCGTCACGGGGCCGAGCTTCGTTGTCCATTGCTCGGCGAGCAGTCGATCGATCTGATGCAACCAAGTGAGCCATGGACAACGAAGCTCGGACCCGGCCGGCGCTCGTGACGGTCTAACATAAATCATCCCTTAATAGTTATTCATCGACTGGATGCTCGCAGCGGTCTTTATTTCAAAATTATCAGCGCTGCAACGGTTTTTTACATTTATTTCGCGTAAATGTATACATGGAATTTGTTTAGGACATTGCCTCTAGTTGCTAGTACATAAAATATATAATATCTCAATGCCCTTCTTGTGTTATATGTTGGTTGGAATGAGCTTTTTAAGTCTTTGATGTTATTGGTTTGTGTGTAACACAAAAATATTTATTTCGAAATTAAGAAATGAAATAGTCTTTTGAGTAATGATTCTTTTCTTCATAGATACTAGACGATTCTGCTTCGATAAGATATTATAAGAAACTGAAATGGAACCCTTTTAAAAGGTCACTTTGTTGTCCTAGCTAATAAAAAGGGCTTTCACGACCCTTTTTCGCAGAAAATGTCGTAGCAGAAAGCTAGTTGTAGTTAGAGTTAATATAAAAGTCTTTAATGGTTTCTTTGAGAAGTTACAAATTAAACAACACAATATTCAAAATACACTTATTTTCTCTCTATATCTTATTTACATTTCAAAGAAGGTCAATACTTATTTATATCAAGTCTCTTTGTATGACTTTGGATTTTAAAACTATTTGATGCTAGTAGCCAACAAATGCGGCCTTTTGCCGTCACTATTCTGATGATCTCGTAGTGACAAGTACAATTTAATGATTTTACTGTGTGTGTTTTCAGTTAATGAATTTATAAGTTAAATAGGTAAATATTATTAAAAAAACGACTTTTTTTTCATTATATTAAAAAGTTATGCGTTATATTAAAAAGTTCATTATATTAAAAAGTTAATATAATGAAAAAAAACGACTTTTTTTTCATTATATTAATTTAAAACTTAAACTGTAATGAAGTTAAGTACTAAATCAAGCAAATTATCCAATGAATAACTAAAAATTAAAACAAAAGAAGTGGTCGGCAATGTCGACCAGAGGCATATGATGATCCCACGATGAGCCAATGTTGCTGACAGCATACCCGTGCTGGATAGCAAGGTTTATCCGCTTGGACATGAAACCATCAGCCCTTGTATCATCTAAATAAGACGTGCCGATAGCTCTATTAGAAATATATTATTCAGGGCAAAGGTGCACATTTGATTTAAACATGAAAATTAAATGCCTCAATTGGCAACACATTATCGAAATGCGAACTTTAAATTAGTGGTATGATGCGACCAAAACGGATAGGTATGTAAAGCACCGCAAAAGGTAATTTGAAAAAGCGGTTGGTTTTTGGTAATGGTATCCGTTCGAGCAAAGCGTGTGTTTAAATAATTAATTCGGCATTAATTAGTAGAACGGAAGATGAAAATAGATTGTAGAAAATATATCCAGCGATTGAGAGTACCTAGGTACCTATTCAGATTTTCCATCAATGAACTAAATCGACAAACTAAGTACCTACTCTACCTTGAGAAACTTAAAAAAACATTATTTTTTTAATAATAAGGATACAAAACTTAAGAGCTACTTAAAAAACTTAAAGGCTATTTAAAAACTTAAAGGCTACTTAAATTATTGACCCTTTGTAAAATTAAAAATTACCATGCAATATTTTGAGTTTAGGAGCTGTTTATTTATATGCAGTTTTCAAATGCTGAGTTCAATACAAATCGACGACGATTTCGACGATTCGACGGGAAGCCAGTTAGACAGGCTTGAATAGGTTATAAATTGAACTAATAACTCTAACAGTGTTATTATTTACTTACATTTGTGGTCTAATAAAATTATTTACAAATATTTGGTAATTTGATTATGTAATTTAATGCTCTAGGAATATGAACAAGAACTATTTAAAAAAAAAATGTGTGGAGTATACTAACCTAAAGACGCGAGTATATTTTTCCTTTAAAATATTTCTAATTATTGTTTAACTCTAATGAACCCTACTCTGAATGGCTACTACTTCAAATGGAACTAATGTGACAATAAAAAACAAGTGCCCAGAATAGGAAATGACATGACAAAGGTGGAATTCCTCGTTGTTCATTTATAAGATTTCTGAGGAAATTACTTAGCTACGACATACGTTATGCAGGTATACTACTCAGAACTGTGTAAGTGACAACAGGATATGAACGAAATTACGAATTTATTTGTACAAAGCTGTCTTTGTCAGATATTTGTACGTATACCTAGTTTATGAAATATCTCCAGTCTCATTTAAAGTACAGTTAATTATAGTATTCCGGCGCTATTTTTTATTTTATTTATTACCAAATATAAAATAACTTATTAAACATTGATTCACTTAGCATAATTAAACCACTAAGGTTTGTAATATTACGCTAAGAATTAAGTCTACGCCGATCAACATAAAAAGGTAGGTAGGTAAGTAATTTATTTCTATAGTTTTTCGGATTATAACAACATTTTAGAACAGCGATGTATTCCATTTTTGAAAACCTAGATCAAATACGCCATGATTTTTAATAAAAATAGTTGTTCCATTATTGTCAATTTATAAATCAATTGAAGTTAAAACGTTTAATGTTCTAAGAAAAGCATTCGGCGTTAACAAAATCGTTTGAATTTCTAAATTACGATTTTAATAATTTGAATTCATACTGTTAAGAGTAAGACCGTTTTTCCCCGACGCGACACGATACACAATTTACAAAATTCACGACATACGATCTGTCGTTTGGACGTTTTCATTAGTGATGATTTCAGCAGCAACACCGCAGTCACTTTAATAGTTTATCGCATACGCGCATGCACATGTCTAAAAAATTCCAAAATGCGCAAGGAAAATTCTAAATAAATATAGTCCAGTATTATGTAATAAAAGTAAATAAAAATAAACATTGACTGTAAAAATAGTTAAAAAAAAATGAAGTCTAATTTTTCGAGTTGCGGTGCGGTGTTGCTGCGTGTCTAAACGATTCATAGAAATGTATGTCGCTCGAAGTCGTCACCGCATTTCGTCGTGTGTCGTGTCGCATCATGGGAAACATCCTAAAGGTTCACTGAGAATTGACATAACTGAGGTTTATATTCTTCAAAATTAAACTTTCCACAAGAACAGCAGAATTTCAGAAGCATTATTTGTCACAATCACAATAAAGGCAGAGCACACTGCGGCTTGGTAATAGTTGATTTTGAATGTGCCATTCAAACTGTTGGATTGAAATGAGCATGTCACTTTGTGGTCGAAATGGCTGCGGCAAAATGTAATGTTTGTTGTGAAAATTGCACGATTTGTATTATGTTTCAGTTGAGTTGTTCTTCTATATAATTTTATGAAGTTTTGCATTTCCTTTGTGAAAATTCGATTTGCGCGAACGCGTGATTTCATTTCTAATAGTTATTTCTATCAGATTGATAAAACAATCAGTATTTTTATAAACATTTTGAACTAACACGATTAGAACATATAATTACATTCTTTACTTTTTAATTTGCTTTCCACGACGTTTCGAATATTTTACAATACTCTTGGTCGTAAGGAGACTTGACCATGACGGCTGTAGCATAATCGAAACTTCGAGGTCAGAAAAGTTTAATTAGTTATGAATTTATAGAGATTGGCACTACAATAGGTTTTTTCTACTTTTTCAGTAATAAGTCGCGGTGAAGGTGCTTAATGTCCGACCAATTTGTCGTTTCCTTTCTACTTAAATAACTACGTTTTTTTCTGCCAAAAAATACTAACAAGTTGCAATTTTACTAAGTTTTTAAGCAAAAATTTTAATAAGTATAACATTTGAGATTGAATACACCTCGGAGTCAACACGTAGTAAGCATGCAGATACAAGCAGGCACGGTGTGTTGTAAGAACGCGGTCCACTCACTTAAAGAACGCCGACTGCGAGCCGAGCTGGATGGTAGCGGCAAGTACGCAGACAGCCCGCCGTCGACCTTTTTATGTTGATTATTAACACCTGTATTATTGAGATACACGATTTAATACTTTAAATCGTATGACAAGGTAGTTGCTGGATTGGAGCCGTGCCGTTGCTGTGCTTGGATAATGTGTCATGACCTATACACTACTTTCGTGAAAACATTATAATTTGACGTATCCAACTATAGCCGTTTGTATTTAAGAAGCACATAGCACTAAAAATTAGCACTTTGAAAGCTCAATATTTCAAAAACGAAACCCTAAAAGGAATGTTTTTTGAAAACCCACATTGTTTTTAAAAGAGCTATCTAACGATACCCCACACCATAGGGTGAACAAGACATACCTAATGGGTACCTTAAAAACGTTTAAATTATATTTTTTATTATACTTTTTTCTTGACATGATCAATATGTATAGTCATGCAAAATTGCAGGTTCTTAGTACTAAGCGTCGTCGCTAAGCTAAGCCTCGGACAGAAGGTTCGGACATGAAGAAACTATAAGGGCGTCTTGTTGACTACGATATCCTAAAAATTGCAAGAAATATAAGTGTTGTATTCACAAATAATAAAAAAAACAATTTGTCATAAAATTGATACACATAAAATTACGGAATCAAAACTTATCACCATTTTATTTCCTTTCTCAAAGAACATCGTATTTCAGAAGACTATTCACCTATTCCCTTTAATTAGAACGTTGGTAATAAAAAACCGACATGGCTAGGTCACCCCGCTGTACACCCCAACACTTTTCATTGTTTATTTTTATTGCCTGAACGAAATTCGTGCCAAAATGAATTTGACTTTTTCCTCTAGTTAGGTCAAGCGATAGAATACGATTTAAAGAAAATTGCTAAGTATAGAAATATTTTAAAAGAAAGAAAATATTTTAAAGGAAAAGGAACAAGATTCGAACCAACAACAAATGTGCCGTGACGTATACGTTCATGATGAAAAAATAAACAAAGAATAAAATTATTAAGAATTATTAGTTAAGAACGAACAAACTACCTACTAATGTTCGGTCGGATCGATCGGTACGCTTCGTAATAGTCCTTCTGTTTCTAGTAATTGAAGATGTAGTTTTTGGACTTTTCTCGTCTGAAAGCCTCAAAAAAATAATGTTTAAATTAAATATCTATTAACGTGATTTTCTGTGTTTTACCCCAAAGAAGAAGGGTTATTTTATAAATATAAAACAATCGCACCCTGGGTCTTTTAGTATGTTTCACAAACACCCACGTAGGACAAAACCTGTGAGACGTTAATTAAGTTTGTGGCTTTACGATTCCAGCTCGTCTTGTAATAAGTGTTACGGGCTTAAAGAGTCTTGGCTACGTATTTGTTACGACAGATTAGATCGACCGATTTCGAGATTGGTTGGTTAGGTATTATGTGTTCTGTTTATTTATTTCTTTTTTAATGGAAAAATGGAAGCCCCCAGGTGATCCCATAGAAGTTTGGTAAGGATCTGATGAGTATCTTCGGAATGATGGACAGGATAGCATCCCAGAATGCAATAAATTACGCATTTTTGGATTTCTACCAAAAAGAATAGACCCCTAAAGAACTAAGTACAGATTGATGGGCACCTGAAACCACCTTCTCATCAGCAAACTCCTCAATAATTAAAATTACGGTGACAATACTGTTATTTTTTAATCTGTTTCACATGTAACTATTTTCAAAGACAGTCATTAATTGATCTTATGTATAAGTACATTAAATAAATGTTTGTCTTTAGGTATATCTAAATAAAACACGAAATTGTTAGTTGCATAACGCGACAGAGTTTGACCCCTTCAGTAAAATTTTATCACTTCTGTTTTTAAATTGAAGAAGTAAATATCTTATATTTTAAAATTCAATTTATTTAAATATACAGCAAACAAAAACAAAAAGCACATTCATATTAGTCAATAATTTTATAACCACTAACGAATATTGAGCATCCCGATTGTAATTAATACGATACAAAATTAACATCAAATAGGTAGTACCTTGTAATTGCATAATTATAGGCATTATTAATAATTGAATTTCAGTAGTTAAAGCTTTAATGAAGTATAGCACATTTTTAGTAATTAATTAATAATTTTCAATGCCCTAAAGCTGCTTTTCCTGTGTATTGATTTATCTAAAACACGTGGTTTCATTCGCGTACTTCCCCATTCCGTAGGAGTTTCGGGATTCAAATTACCGGTTTGTAATGTTGTTGGATATCCTAAGTTACTCCGCAGTAGTTTAGCTATTTTATGGCGAAAGAATATTTGAAATCGATGCAGTAATTTCTGAACCTATTCAAATATATATTTGTATCTTGGTCTATGTTCTATGTATAATAACTATGTATGTATTTACAAAAAAAAAGTATAAGATGTACCTAGTATATCCGTTATCTAGTATCCATAGTACAAGCCTAGTGCTTAGTTTGGGGCTAGATTGTACTATGTGTAATGTCGTGCAATATTTATTTATTACAAACAAATAAATATTTCCTATTTATAATATTACTAGCTGCGCCCCGCGGTTTCACCCACGTAATTCCCGTTCCTGCAGGAATTTCGGGATACAAAGTAGCCTATGCGTTATTCCTAGCTACCTATATTCCAAGTTTCATAGCAATCGTTACATTGATTTTGCGTGAAAAGGTAACAAAGTCACTTATACACAAACATACATACAAACTTTCGCGTATTATAAACGCGAATTTAATTATAAAATATTAGGAAGATTAGTATTAGTATTAGTATGGATTGTAACTGCCCTATACCGTGTACTAATTTATCTAAGACTTGCTGCTTCTTGCAGTAGCACCCGTAGGTCTTGATCCTGTGGGAATAATGGGATCCAAAACCTATCTCACTCCTCAATAATTGTAATAATAATAATAATAGCTATCTATTGGTGAAACTATTTTTACAAATAAACAAAACTTTTCTCTTTAAAATATTAGTATAGATCTACTTTTGGCACAAATCTGAAAACCGAAAAGTAACAGAATATGACATGTTCGTAAACATTTCTTGAAGTATGTAGTACGTATAAGCAGCTAAGCCAATTTATCAAACGAGTGACGCCGCGTCGCAAGCTTCAAAAACTACACACCTGTCTCGAGCAATTTGTTTGCTCCCATTTTAGTCCTTTCAGCAGTTGACTGTGATTCAATTTACGTGCCTACTCGTTCACAAACTCAAAAGGCTTTTGTCCAAATACAACATCGGCTGTGTGTGGCTTAAATAAACCATAATAGGTCTAAGTCTAAATTATCTAAGTAAAACATGAACAGATGCTCAGAAATACTAGTTAGGCAACGTTCGCACAGACGGTTTTTTTCCGCGCATTTGTTTTCCGCAATTCTGTATATAAAACATTGAATCTTACTGAAGTGTCCGCATATAGAAAAATCGCCAAAAATGCCAGTTAAACTGAAGAGTGGAATTTAAATCTAGGTCAATAAGCTCCTCAAATTTGAGGAGCCACAAATAACAAAATATTGGAAATTATCATACACACTTTACACAATTTCCGTCCAACATTAAAATAAAAAAATAAGAAATATATATATATTAATTGAGTTCTCTACAATAACAATAACAAGATACGAGTAAGTACAATAAAATTAGTGTCTATTGTTTTTAGGCTAAAGGTTATCGTGTTGTGGACAACAAAGATTATCCTAAACGCGATATAGCCCCTTATTTAAAAATGATGATGAATATTATCCTTTACTGAAGTCGGTTCAGTAGTACAAGTAGACAAAAGCCCTCAATTCAAACTGTTCTCAATTCACGTTTGTCGAACAGCCTGTTTGATTTGATTTCACAGTTTAGAGGTAGCGAAAAACGCTTTCTGAAAGCCGCCATTGCATGGACGGTGTAAACTGAAATAAACTCAGTTACTGAAACTGTTACGGAATTTTTACACTTTTGGTTTTTATTTTTTTTCTGAGTAGTGGAACATAGTTGTTTGTATGCGCTAGTTGCAAATGGAAATATCGGCATTAAAATGACAAATAGCCCTTGTGTTAATGCAGCAATACTATTACAGTAGTTATTAAAGTGTTTATATAGTTATAATAACTTACTTTGAGGAGTTTCTTGCCCTAACTTCACCCGTCAATCATAAATGGTTAAAGGAATTGAATGGGGACCGATAATTTGTGTGGCAAAGAAATCACTTTCTCGAGGTCCTCCGTGCTTTGGAAGGCACGTTAAGCAGGGCCATAGGCCGCCTTGAAAACACTAACACTAGGTGAAACACACCAGTACACTAATAGAGGAAGAATAGTTTTTGTAAGAACCATACCAAAAAACTAAGTTTGAATCCAGCCTAATTTAAGTCTGCTTAACCTAAAATTTCCCAGTTATGTTGGACAATAATTGTGGGTTGATAACTGAACAATGAACTATGATATCATAGACTAAGGTGTAAACAAAGAAAGTTACCGAATTCTTACACTAATATTCTACAAAGAATATAAAGATGAAATAGAATATGTAACACAGTCGACGCTCAAAACAATTGCGCTGAAGATTTCACCTCACTTCAGTACGAGTACGTAGTCATTATCCTACCTTCAAGTGAACCTCGAAATGACTTGCTCTAGGTACCTCTCCTTGACAGTATCGCCGCGAGAATGCAAACACCTCAGTCTAATACTGGAGAATATTCCTGTCTCTAAGAGGTTGGGAAATTCCACAATTCCTCACGTGCTCTATGCCCCATCAGGGAGTTGGCGATGTGATTTGTAATTGCTATTCCTTTGACTGTGTTTAGACTGAAGTTACACATAATATTATATCACAGGCAGAGTATGGATAATGATAAAAGCTGGAGACATAATAATAACGTTTTTCGTAGAAAATACAAACAAATCACGCTATAGAGGTTGACAAACAAAGAATCGTTGTCCGGTAAATATTCGTTTTTCTCCTGCCTAAATTTAATAAAACCATGTTTATTTTGTGTGTCATTGGGTATTTATTAATTTAATTTCAGTCCTATTTAAGTAGTCTTGCCACTAGGCAAGATTGCTTAAATAGGAAAGGAATGAGCAAGGTGTGTAGTATACTAATACTACACACCTTGCCCATCTCTTTCCTTATAATCTCATATATTCATCGATTACTTGAAAGAGCGACAGACGACAGAGACGCCCGTTATTATATGTTATTCACAAAAATAACTTTCTATTAATAACTGAATCTGAAACTGAATCTAATACCTACAACCTACCTACGTACCTATAAGTAATTTATCAAATATCGCCTTTGCAAGTGTAATTTGTCTAACGTCATGTAGTAGGTGAGTATCTGTATTACAAATTAACAATCAGTTTTGTAATATAAGCTCTGGTTAAAATTACGAGGTTTCCATAAAGTTTAGCTGGAAAATTATTACTGAAGCACTATTCCATTAAAGTGCTACGTGTAATTTACAAAATTATAATTACTTAGTGAAATCACCTACCAAGAGCGGTGTTGGTCTAGTGGTATATACCTCGTCTTTCATTACGAAGTTCTTGCATTTGAATCCCGCAAAATTATACAAAAATATGTGGCGCTATCGCCATCTCTATTATATAGATACATCGCTCTAACAGTGAAAGAAAACAATACTGAGAAAATCGACTTAATGAACTACAAAATAACTTCACCTGCATACTGTGCCACCGATTTATATCTGTTATGATCTGATTAGGTAAGTATTGTTTGTCTTTTACTGCGACATGAAGTTTCGAAGTTGACAGACAGAGACAAATGTCACAACTTGGCTTCTGTTAATCATTATCATCGGTTTATAAGTAAGGGGATTAAATAAAAACACATAAAAACAATAAGCCAAGAACCAACTTGGACTGAGTTACCGTCAAGGTAAACGATTTAGCTAGAGTACAACCTGCTGTTAACATTCAAGTCCTCGTAATAGGTGTACTGAGGAAACAACGACATTACCAGCTACTTGGGAGCAGTAAAATTGAAAGCTGTTTTGAAACATATTTGAGTTTAGTTACTAACAAAACTCAAAGAAGTTCCAAAACTGCTATTTGCTCTTGTTTACTTGGAATTAATAATACCTAGTGATAATTTTATGCCTTGTTAGTATCATAAATTGGTAGGTATTGGTGCTTCGCTTATACACAAATATGATGTAATCTGTGGCCTATTGCGTAGACAAAACAGAAGATTGATCAATTCCTGCTTTAAACTGAAATAAATATTTTTTCGTGTTGGGTGTTTCTTTCTAAATAAATATATTTATTCTGTAAAAATTACACACTGCTTTTTAGTAAGCTTGTGCGTGGGCTAGCATTTTTTAAGCCTTTATAAATACATACATAATAGCTTCATTAATAAACGTGGAGTAAGGTCTGAGTAATTTTAACCACTTTTTATTTCCGTCTGTTAACTTTGAAGGTTCTTGTCACGGAAAAAGACAAAGCATATTCTCACTACTCCGGCCTTACTCCACATTTATTAATAAGGCTAAAAGAGACCAGCTGTGGTATCATCTAATTAGCATCCACCGCTAGTAGTTGCTAAGTTGCAGTACATTGCTGCTTTGACGTAACGTGACGTAAGGTGATTACTTCAAAGCAGCAATTTAGAATACGAAATATGTTTTTTGACAGTAAGTAGCAACTAGTAGCGGTGGATTCTAATTAGATGATACCACAGCTGACTAGATTTATACCTACTAATGGAAGACAAAAATATCTCATAAAAACATAACCATTCGTTGGCAGTCGGGTGTGAAAAACAGTAGACCCAGTTATAGCATTTTTAACAATGCAATTGTTAAAAATGCCTATAGCATCTATGCTCTATAGTCTGCGTACACTGAAACGTTTTTATTGCAAATAATTTTGAGGCGGTAGTTTACTGTAACTTTTTAGATTGTTAAAAATAGACAAATTACATCTCAGTCAACCTTGAAAAAGCCAACTGTAAAGTTGGCGAAAGCTCGGGTCAAATAATGAATAAAAACGCGATAAAACCGGATAAATAAAGTGTTTTATTATGCAAAATCGCGAAAACCATAGAAGAAATTAATGCAATTGTTTATAAACTCAGCTCTTGAACAACGAATAACACTATTGTATAATATTTACTACTATATTCATTCATCAATCGTCATATTTCATGAGCCAAACATTTTCATGCACTAGGTACTAAAATTGTGACATTTTCATACATTTCTTTTACGAGTGTCATTACATTTGCTCCGTGAAATATGAGTATTGTCCGACGTGTCATATTTTGAATCATTTTTTTTATTTAGATTTATGGTCTAAACATTTCGGTATCATGGTTTAGTAACAAAACATTAGTAAATAAAATGTATATGCTAACTGTACTTTGTGTTTTAAACTAGTAGTGTAGTAATTTCGTACACTCACTGTAAGATAGTATGGTATATATATGTGATGTTATAGAATTTACGGACTTAATCAAATTATCCTGTTATTACGCTGGAATTATTAAAAGTTTACTTTTAGAACATAATCAATGCAAACTATGCAGAAAAACAAACAAAAAATGTATAAACCGTGTAATGTCAAAAAGTATCGACCTTATGTTGCCCTAGCATGTTGCTGGATCAAAAATACCTTGGCGCTGGTTTTCAAGAATAACCTTGTACGTACGTACCATTCTTTGGGTACGCAACCCTAAATGTATATCAACAAATAACAAAAATATTCATCCGTTTTCTAGAATCCATAGTACAAGCCTAGTGCTACGCTTAGGGCTAGATTGGGCTGTGTGTAAATTCTGCAATCAGATACTAATATTATGAAGCTGAAGAGTTTGTTTGTTATTTTGTTTATTTGGTTGAACGCGCTTATCTCAGTCCATTTATCGAGGAAGGTTATATTTATCATATATCATTCATTTTATGCTATCTTACTAATATTATTAGGAGCCGCCGTAGTTTTATTAAATCCACCCTACCCCTAACCGACAACGGTGCTGGTGCTGCCGGAGTCAAACTGTGGAAGGAGAAATATTCCCTTCCCTCACATTTTCTGGACCCTGCAGAGACTCTCCCCCCAGGATATGATCTGCCCTGGCCAGTATGGAAGTCACTCAATAGACTGCGAACTGAGGTTGGTCGCTATTAATACCTGGGAAGATGGGGTTTTATTGATCCAAGCCGGACTCAGTGTGACTGTGGAGCTCCCGAGCAAACTATGCAGCATCTCCGTGTATGCCCTTCCAGCCCTAATAGCTATACGCTGGCTGACCTGATGTCAGCCAATGAAAACGCTAAAAACCTTGCAACATACTGGAGTGGGAGAGTTTAGCCCCATACTACTGAAAACTTATGTGCCATCGACACGAAGAAGAGAAGAAGAATATTATAAACGCGGAAGTTTGTATGAATGTGTGTACGTCTGTGACTTTGTTACCCTTGCACTCAAAAATAACTGAACTGATTGCGATGAAACTTGGAATATAAGTAGCTGGAGACTTGGAATAACACATAGACCCGATTCTTAGTTGTTATCCCGATATCCCGACGGGAACAGGACTTACGCGGCTGAAACCGCGGGGCGCAGCTAGTAACCTATATAACATCACGCTACGATCAATAGCAGCGGAGGATCCATGAAAAATGTTGCAAAAACGGCAAATAAATGCCATGTTTCGGAGCTTCGGTCGCATGCGCTTAGTAAATAGTCATAGTTACTTTAAAATCATGTTTTAAAGAATGGTTTCCCTTCAATTGATCGAAATAAAATTCCGCGACAGCATAATACCTATGCTTATCTTTTATGGTTAACCCGATATATTTTTTTATGATAAATAAATTTGTTCTGAGAAAACATTTAAAAAACATGATATTTTAATAACCCTTGTCCAAATAAATACGTTAGACATAAAAAAACATTTCAAAGTTAATTTTCCTTTACAGCACTTGATTTCAATGAATATTTTACGAGATATTACAGTTTTAAACTCCACAGTAAAATAGTTATCGTGCGCCTATGCATGCTCTGTGCCTTCATTCTGCGCTACCATGATCGTTTGTTGTTGTTTTGTCGTCCTTTTATAGCTCGAAAAAATAAAGTAAAATTTTAAATTAAAAATACCCCGACTTCTTTTAAAAACCACAGATAATTTATAAAATATTTTTTGTTTTTATATGAAGTTGGTCAATTATTTTTTTGAAGATGGTTTTAAATGTTATTTTTCATATTATGAGATGTGTTTTTAAAATATATTTTTTTAGTTAAACGACAACGCGGCGACTTCGCGACGACATATAAGACATTATGATAGGGCCCATTACCTAGGAGAAACTTAAGCTTCTTTTGATCCCGATATTCCCGCGGGATCGGGACTTACGCAGGTTATCACCCGCGGTATCCCGCGGGGGCTGTATTTTATAAATAGCATAAGTACTTGTCCGGCCATTCCACAATTGACAAAGACGGTCTAGAATCTAAACTATGTCACACATACCCAACAGTTTCCTCAACCTAACGAGTGTTCAAAGATAACTTACAGGAGCCGAGTAAACCGCAGAAACTACTTTATTGAGTGAGTAGTGTCAAAGTACTTTTAAAGTTTCAAAGCACTAGCAACAAAAACTTTCTCACTTAGATTTGAGTAAGAAACTGTTACATTGAGACCAAGATTTAAAGACAGGAAAATACTTTTCAATGTAAGGTTTATCTAATCCATTATATGTATATAGGTATAAAGTTTGGTTGACATTGGTTTTATGATGGTAATTGGTTCCCCTCAAAAGGTTCAAAGCTATTTGTACTGTTATTGCTACGTTTATCTATGTATGAATAATAAATAAATAATAAATAACTAACTTACTTATAAAATATTATTTACACATGACTAAGTTTTGTGACGTTTGTCTCTGTCTGTCAACTTTGAAACTTCATGTGACAGTAAAAGACTAACGATGCATAGTTATGCAGCGCATTATTTAGCGTTTATAAGTAAGGGGGTAAATAAATAAATATTGCACAATATTACACACAGCGAAATCTAGCCCCAAACTAAGCACAAGGCTTGTACTGTGGGTACTAGACTTCGGATATACTACATACATATTTTCTATTTTGTTTTGTAAATACATACATATTGTACTTGGGTTGACACCCAGACCAGATACAAATATTTATTATATTGAAGAAGAGAATATTTGCACTTGACGAGAATGGAACCCGCAGCGAACCGGGCGTACGCCTGACCGCAGCATTGCAGTCAGGCGTCCGCCCGACGCACCACAGAAGCCGTCAAAATCTTCCTGTGATAAGCCCCGTACCGAATTAAGTAATGTAACATTTTGCACTTTTTAAGATCCAGTCTGTGAGTAAGTGGTAGGACTTCTAAGGCTAAAATCAATAGTCCGTACTTTGACTTTGCTAACCAAAAACTTTGAGTATTTATAAAGCTATCTTCGCAACTATCCAAAGTTTTTGCTTAGTAAAGTCGAAGTTTTTCAAATTAAGAATTTAAACCAATAAAAAATGAAGACCTGAACTTTGCTTCCCTGTTATGACTTATTAAGTTCTTTTTATTTTAGTCATATATTACAAAATTAATTTAGACTATAAATTCCGATTCAAAGTTTATGCTCAGTTTTTTTCAGTCAGTCTGAGGAAATTCAAAATACGCACTATAGATTTTAGCCTAAGTACAATAAATTTGGAATGACGCCTGCGCGTGTAAGTAAAAAAAAAGTTTAACTTATCTTACTATAATATAATAAATGCGAACTGTATGTCTGTGGATTTGATACTCAATTACGCAAAAAGCACAAAACCGATTGCGATGAAACTTGGAATAGAGACCTGGAAATGGACAGCTGGAGACCTGGAGTAAAGGTTTATCCCAATATTTCCGCGGAATCAGGACTTACGTGGACGCAGCTAGAAGTCTAAAAACCGTTTTATATTATAAATAATAGATTAATTTTGTTTAATGAATAATCTCTTTTGAATTCGAAATGTACTCGTATATAGCACATACATTCAAAATTCCTTGCAAATGCAAAACATATTGTAAATTTTTCATAATTTTAAATACACAATTTTGCTTTTTTTTATTTATTTTTTGTGTTTTGTAGTATTTATTTAGAATTAATATCATATAGGTAGTCCATAATCTAGGTAAATTTTATTTTAAATAATAAAAACAAAAAAAACTAATTAATCAAATAACCCGCCCCTTATTGTTCCTGGTGCAAAGGTTCCCATCACACTTGCAGCATTGCCGCGCTGTTTGGCGATGGCAAACCTTTGCCCCAGAAACAAGCCGGAGCGGGAGTCACCTCCATTTTCTCTAATTTTATGCCCTAATTTCCCTATTATAATAGGTTTACAAATAGGTTTTACTAGAGAGTTTTAGTTTAAGTTTTGGTGTTATGTACTTCAAACATTATATAATAATACTAGCTGCGCCCCGCGGTTTCACCCGCGTTATTCCCTTTCCCGCGTGAATGTTCCTGTTTAAATATCGGGATAAACAGTAGCCTATATGTTAATCCAGGTCCCCAGCTACCTATATTCCAAGTTTCATCGCAATCGGTTCAGTAGTTTTTGTGTGAAAGAGTAACAACCTCACATACATACAAACTTTCGCGTTTATAATAATAGTAAGATTATCATGTAAAAATAAATTTACATAAGGAAGGAACTGGTGCACGTTTTAGAACACACATAAAACCTCAAATTACAAATTCTATTACAGCTTCTCAATCCCAAACAAAACTTTTCCAAGTGCCTACGTAAGTCCACTTTGACTGTTATTTAGTTTCCATAAAACCATTATGTAACATTATTACAGAAGTTACATATAACATCATTAGTTTTCTGACGAACGGACGAACGTGACCGACCGACCGTCCGGTCGCATTTCCCTTGTATGTTAGATAATAGTACTAGCTTTATAAAGATGGATGGTATGTTCAAAGTTTGCCTGGACGAGACTCGAGACTCTCAGCGGTAATGCCGCCTGTTGTGTCATTTTAAATTTAAGTCTATCCATTAAAAATGTTGTTAATAGGTCTTAGTAAAGAGATCATCTATCTATTTATATATCTTACTTCTTACTTAATATTATTATCGAGAGTTTATATGTCTGTATGTGATTTTTTTACTTAATCACGAAAAAAAGAACTGAATCGATTGCGCTTGCGATAAAACCTAGAAATATAAGTAGCTGGAAACCTGAAATAACACACGCTCCTCTATTTTAAGTTTTTATCCTGACATTCCCGCGGGAATGGGACTTACGCGGGTGAAACCGTGAGGCGCCGCTTCTTATATCTTCTATATTTCTATCATACATCTACTTACAAACCCTTATAACCAACCCTCCTTACAACAAAACATTATGTAGGTACCTGCTCGTACCACCATTCAACCATATTTCATTCTCATTCCACAAAACTCTACTATAACACGTTAACAGAATAGTCAGAATAGCTTTGCTATCCGTTCGCTCGACAAACGCTTATGACATAGAATTTTCTACGTTAAAAATGCATATCTAAACCATTATTGTGCACGCGATCAAAACAAACCACACCTCACCGTCCTAGTTTTGGGTTTTTGTAAACGAATGTGGTATCTTTCCTGTTCATTCCATTCATAGAAGGAACCTACTAAGATAATCGAGTTTTGAAACCTCATTGTCTAGTCATACAGAATATTAAGTTCATTTAAATATTCAATGGAGTTTATATTTTATATCCTAATTTTGTAATTAGTATCTTGTGATCCAAACTTACTTTTCCTATTAGCTGGATTCTTCGAACGAGGGTTTTAGAATTTTTTGAAAAAGGCTCAACTTTGCACTTACGTATATTGTATCTAAAGCTACTGTACTAAACAAAAAAAAGACGATCCAACAAAAACAAAAGACAATTTCTGTTAAAAATGTTGAATTGCTAACATGGTATTTTTAGTGGATGTAAAAAGTTTGTAATTTTTAAGATGTGTTTTTCCTAATCAAAATTGTTATAAATAGGTATTAGACCATTAAACAATTGAATTACGAAATATAATTACTTCCCTAGCTAATATAATCTATCCTACTAATGTTATAAATGTTGTGTTTAATATAAATAACTAGCTGGGCCTGCGGTTTCACCCACGTAAGTCCCGTTCCCGCGGAGATATCAGGATAAAAAGTGGTCTATATATGTGTTATTCCCAGTAACTAGCTACCTATATTCCAAATTTCATCGCAATCGGTTTAGTAGATTATGCGTGATTGAGTAACAACCACACATACACATATTATATACAAATACACAATAATACACATAGACATATATACACATACACACAACTCACAAACTTTCAGCTTAATAATATTAGTAGGATTATTAAATTGTTACTGTTTATATTTGATCCAACTAAAAAACTCATTTTATTTTATGTAAATGCTATATTTACGTACATACATGTTTTACTTTCTACTTATTTTCACAGAAATAATTACACACAGCCACCGTGCTAGTGGTCTGGATGCGGCAAAGACACATAATTTGAAAATGCACTTTTGTACGAGTATAAACGACGTAAAATATTCATATCTGAAATACAGGGGCGGTAATTGTCATACCCAGTAGAACAAGAAAATTATGGTAATAGGTTTCCTAGTCCCGGATCCTGAATGCTTGGTTTTGAACTAAAAATAGAGGAGAATCTTGAATTTTAGTGTAGTTAGTGCAATTTAGATACTGCTCTGTGAAATAGTGTTTTTGAATCCCACGCACCAATGTCTTTTTCCTTGCGAAAAAGTTATGTTTTTTAATAACTTCGCTTTTACGGCGAAGGAAAACGTCGCAAAGAAACATATTATGGCTTAGTTTGCTTTAGACGTATTGACCAATTGTTTCCTCTGGGCATGGCTTACAAGGCTGGGAGGGTGATGGGCAAACCTACGCTACCTAAATATTGTCCCGGGCACTACAGCGCTCTAAATAGAAGTTGCTTGTGCTGCATAAATTATGTAAAATTAGATGAAAGTTCCAATTATTATTATTATGTGCACGGTAACTACTAACGTGGTTTACTTGAATCGAAGTTGAATTGAAGTTACTCGTACCCGGTTGCTTCCCTCTCGGGATTCGATTTCTAGACGTAAACGTAGAAAAGCGGACTCCCGGCTCCCGAGAGGGATGCAACTGAAAACATCGCTCGTATGATGATGATACCTACAGTTACTCGTACTCCATACAAACGTATTCTAAATATTATGTTTATACCACAAAACGTATGTCCGCCCTGACTATAGGTACCTCTATTATTTAGTTTTTTTATCATAATGTAATTATGTAGGGGGTACTTACTAATATTAAAAATAGAATTAAAAAAAATGTCGTGTACCAGCGTATATCACTATTATAATGACTAAAGAGTAGTATATTATGTTGATTGCGAGGGACCAACACGAAGTCATTTTCTATGCGCGTACCTACATTGTTTGCCTCACCAGAAATAAAATTCATTTAAAATTAAAATTGAACATTTTTTTAGAAAATATTACATTTAAAAATGATTCTTCCTCAAATGTATACCCACACATTTGGGGTAATCACTTTTACAAATAAAGTCTTTAAAACAAACAACTAAAGCAAACACGTCTTATTAATTTCATATTTCCATCAAAACCCGACCGCAAGCGTCCTTCGGATCCACTCAACGAAAACCTAACACCTTTAATTTAGTCAAAATCCCTTTTAATTTAACGAATGGCACGTTCCCTTTACCATTCCATGACCCCTGTTTTATGACAAGGATTATTCCGCACATGGTAGACCCAAAAAGTGACAACTTTGACAATGATTTAATGAGTTTAAACCGGACACCGGATTGTTATTTTAATGTGATATGGTTGTATATGTTTATAAGGTTCTGTCTTTTAATTTGAGTGAATTAGGATTTAGGACTGTGTGTACTCGTATTGTTGGTGTAATTTTTTCATATGTTTTGGAGTTACTGTTTTGTGTGTGTATCCATTATACTCGTACCTACGTAAGGTTTTGATGGCTAACTTTGGAAATTGCAAATTGCTATGCAAATAATTTTTAGCTTATTTTACACACGATAGATGTCTCTATATCGTGTGTAACTCACCTGATGATAAGTGAGGATAAGGTCTGAAATATAACACGCACATTCTAGATGTGAATTCATCTAGACGTGTAGAACAACCCCTTAACTGTCAAAAATTTCATTAACCCTAAATGTAGGCAAAACTTATTTAGGCATTTCATAACCCGTTACAATAACCCTGACGTTGACCTTATTTAATAAATTGTTCAACAATGACATAGCATTCCTATTTTTTAGCTAAAATATGAAAAAAGTGGACGGTAATTCATTATGACGCAGTCTTTATTGTAATTCCGTGTTTTGAAAACAAAATAATGAAGCATAATAATGGGTGAGGTGCAAAATTTGAAACCAGTCTACAGTCTTTTTACGACAAACCCTATTTTGGATTGGCATTGGTAGTGTTAATTTGAAATATAATAACGGCTGGCCCGTTTTTGAGACGTTATCTTTTTCGCCAATAAAACGTGATAATATATAATATCCGTGAAAGCAAAAGATATACATTTAAGTACGTACGAGCTTCCACTAAAAGATACCAACTCAACCAACAAACGATACACATGGATATTAAAAACTGTAAATTCTTATTCTACTGCTTTTCCTAAATGACAAAAAAATAGTTTTTCTTATTTTGCTTCAAAGTAGCTTTACCAAGCAAGTTCTAAGCTCAAGTCTTTTCCTATCTTTCATTTAGTAGATAAAGTACCTATAAATATAGAACTATAGTTAGCAAGAACACTATGTACCAATCTGACCGGAATTTCCTATTAAGGAAATAATGTAAGGCTTCGTAATCAAAGGTTAACCCGCTTGATATCGGTATTGACTGATTAAATCTCGATTTGAGTCCGCTGTCAATAACTGAAATGTACTGAAACGTACCGGTCAAAGGGCGAGCAAGGTGAAACAACTAATTGATTCGTGGTTTCGCTTTCCGGTGGTTTATTTGATGATTGACTGCCCTTTTCGGGTCTAGATGGCGCTGTGTGATGTTCATAAAATTTATTGGCAACATTAATTTCAGAAAAATTGAATATTTAATTTAAAGTTGGTAGGTAAATAATTATTTGTTTATAAGAAATGGGTCACTGAAATTGGGATAGAATAGTGTGTAGTTCTTATTTTTCTAAAGAAGAAGCCTGTCGAATTCGTGAATAGTTTAAGAATACCAATTATCCACGATTTTAAGTTAAATTATAAATCGACTTTAACTTCACTCTAAAACCTTACATAACGTAAGGATGGATCCAGTAGGTTAATCCTATCCTACTAATATTATAAAGCTGAAAGTATGTGTGTATATGTATAAGTGTGTTTGTTACTCAATCACGTAAAACAGCTAAACCAATTGCGATGAAACTTGGAATACAGATAGCTGGATACCTGGAATAACACATAGGCTACTTTCATCCCGTTATTCCCGCGGGAACGGAACCTACGCGGTTGAAACCGCGGGGTGCAGCTAGTAATAACATACAAAATCATACCTTGGAAGCTCAACCTAAGGATGTACTAATAATGCTAAAATTAACTTAGGATTACTTACTTACTTGAAGTTAAAATAGTAGATAATTAGCAACCGCAAACACTGGTAAGTCAGCAGTTACTTACAGAATACACTTACAAACTCGACACAGACAAAATATACAAAGGAACAGTAGGTTAACTCGACAGCATTTTTATGCGCTACTACTGCCTACTAAATGTTTAATTTATTGATTTTCTTCTTTGATTTGGTACTCGTTCATAATACGTATACAATCGTGGTACATGAGCAATTTTAATACTGAAATTCAGACGCATCATTAAACATCTTTGCAATTATTCCCTGTACTGGAGGACAGCTAGTTTAAAATACTTACAACAAAGGATATTTTAAAAAGATTTTAGTATACCTTATACTTCTTTTTCGTAGGATACTTTTGCTGTGTTAAAATTCTTCGTTCATCTGGTGAATTGCCTTTACAACTGGACGGACTGGACGAAGTATACAACTTTTCTTTATACTGTGACACAGTATTATCCCAACGACACTAGCACTTGTATTCACAAACGCCTCTATGCATGGCTTAATGCTTTGATTTACTGTTGTGAATGACAATCAACGTCGGCAAAAATGTGACAAAAGCTGGGGGACTTAGCTTATGGTTGTCTATACTTATAATAAAGGAAGAGAGGACAAAAAGTCTATACTTGGAAGTAAATTAAAAAAAAAGTTGTCTAGAGGGCTTAGAAAAAGTAGTAGAGCAAAATTTTATAATTTTTAAAAATGTCTGTCAGTCTGTTTGTCTGTTTATCTGTCGGTTCCTTATACAATTAAAAATTACTTATCCGATTAAAATGTCAATATTGGATAGTTCTATTTTCGAGGAAGGTCGTGGTATACTTTGCATCGAAATCCAATTAGTAGAACCCGAGTAATGAACGAAAAAGTGCAACCGCTCGAGAACCGCTCGGGCGCCCGCGCCCTTGATAACGCGTTTTCACTTCTGCAGGTAAAACCGCGGGGCGCAGCTAGTTTATGAATAAAGCTATAAACCAATCTGTATCAAGATAGGGTTACAAGTACTATATCCGTTATCGAGTACTCGTAGTACAAGCCTAAATTGCTTAGTTTGGGGCTAGACAACGATGTGTAATGGCCTGCAAAATTGAATTATTAATAGTCGACATTCATCACCATTAAATAAAAGAAACAAAATATACGAAATGTTTTATTTTCAAAACAATTTGTACTGGTATAGTACAATAAAATTTATCTAGCTTTCGTTTTTAACAATTAAGAAAAACATATGAAACTTCACGCATTTTGCATTCTTCGAACAAAACACAAACATAAAACTGACATCTATGCAGTTATATTTTTTATACAGGATTACATTATAATTTAACATTTTTATTTAGATTTAAAAAACTCTAAAGCAAGATTTCTTATGTAATTAAGATTATATTCATTATTTACACAAGTACTAAATATTTTCTACTTATGCAATAACTTATGTTACTTAACTTTAATTGGCATTATTAAAAAATACTAACGATTATCAAAACTGTAGGAAAACCATTGGGTTCTAAATCATTGCCTATAGTACTCATAGTACAAACCTAGTTGATTTGTTTGGAACTAAATGCTGCGTGTAAAATCCTGCAATGCTGCTTATAAAAAAAGTAACGTAAACAGACCAAAATGTTGATTTGCCTAGAATATTGAAGAACATTGGATTTTAAAAAATTTGTTAGACGGAAGGCAGGTCTCTATGAATTAATTTAATATTTACAATAATTATCATATTAAAAATAAATAAAAATGATTCTTTGAAGTAAATATCATACATTACCTACCTATTATTAAAGTTTTATTAATTCACATCTTTAAATTACTTAATTAATTGAGTTAGATATTTACAATTATTTACGACACAAACGGAGTTAAGCAGATTATATACAGAATTCAACTGATAGTTTTTGAAATTATTTTGTTTATTTGAGATTTAATCTATATTTATTTTTTCAAATAGGTAAATAAATAAAACACTTTTAATCCATCCCACTTCAGAGGAAGGACCTCCTCTTGTTTACTCTCTTACCCCCTTATTTATAAACGCTAATTAATGCGAAGCATAAATGCATCGTTTGTCTTTTACTGTCACATGAAATTTTAAAGTTGACAGACAGAGACAAACGTCACATAACTTAGTCATGTGTAAATATTATTTTATAAGTAAGGGAGTTAGGTAGTAAGACGCCACAGGGGGCTGCTCGGTATTGGTGAATGTGCCATACTTTCGAGTCCGAACTCAGTCAGTTTCGTCATTATGTTTTCATTTCCATTACCATAAAAGCGATGGAAATAAAAGAAAATCGGTTCAGTTTTTTGTGTGAAGTAATAGCTAATAAACATTTGATCAACAATACTTCGATCTTTATAAGTAGGATTTTAGAAACTGTAAAAAAAATTAAAAACTTTTTGACCCCTATTTGGAAAAATAAATTGTTAGAGAAATGTTTTTCTTGTTCCAATTTTGTGTTATTTTATTCTTTATATTGTCGTTATGTTCCGTCGGAATCATTGCTTTAAAAAACCTTTACCAATAAACATTGCATTACGTGTTCGAGTAGGTATAGATATTCATTTGGTTGCATTTTATAAGAAGAATTGATGGAAGAGCAAACTTTTATAGGAATTTGGATATAATCGCGCGAGTTTTTTTTTTGTTTTTTTTTTATTATTTAGTTGTTAATGGACTTCACAATTTTTGGGAATTAGTTACTTAGCCGAATGGTGTTTTGAAGTCGGTTTTAAACATCCTAGCGGAAATACACGAAAACTCGTGAATAACGGGCTGTGAATATTGCCTACGTTTCGAGGTCTTTCTAGGCCTCCAGTAATTAACTTAAGTAATAAAAAAAAACAATTATGTTATTTGTACTTAGTATGAATTGCCCACAAAAATTGACTTATTATTATGTCCCTTATCATTCTTTTTGTTATGTTAAAATACCTACCTACATTGTTTATTGGTAAAGACAAGTCTACATACAATTATTTACAGTCTTCAATTTGTTCTTAGATACTATTTTGAAAAATAGCTACTTTTTATTTCATATCTATAATTTTCTACTGCTGTTGGTTTTATCTTCAAAGTCTTTGAGAAAAGATAAGTTTTCTGAGTTTCTGTACCTGTAAAACAGTAGTTAAACGTAAGTCGTATTTAATTTTAAGTAAGTAATAACTGGATGTGGTTGTAAACTTACTTTGATCGTTTTTTTCTTCTAACCGTATCAGCTGGTGTAGCTTCAATGCATAAAACTATTAATTTACTACTGCATGAATACCTGCAACAATTGTTTAACATTTTAGATAACAAAAAACTTAACCGAGTTACTCATGTAATATGTAACATCATCTTGTTTTAAATACTCAATGACATTTTAAGTTTAATTATTTCTAATATAAATGAATAAGTATTAAAGAAACAGAAAAAAAAACAGAAAAAAAAACAATTAAAGTGAAAACATAAGAAGACGATAAGAGTATCGAAGTTTTTACCTGATTTTTTAATAACTAATTATTATGAATATTAAGTCATCTTATGTCACCTGTGATAATTTGAATAAGATGTCTTATTCTAAATATTTGGTATGAAAGCGTTTGACCACTATATCACCTAATCGAAAGCGACTATGTGGTCTAAGAAGTTGCACGCTTATCTAAAAGATACCTGTTCACTCTTGACTCGAAGACCCCCAAGTTGTAGATATCCGGGAAGACATAATTTCATTCCCTCGCAGTACGAATAAAAAATGACAATTAAAACAGAATTCGCTAAACATTCAAATTACAAAACAAACAGAAAAATTCAATGATTAAACATCATATATCAGAATACATTTCAAAATCCGTATTTACAATATTCATAAGTGGAGAAATACTTTTATCAAACACCATAAAATCCAAAACAAATAAAAATATATTTTGGTTTGCATACGATATTCGAACATCGAGAAAGAAAAACCCGACTGGTTGACATGAGGAAAATTATTGGGGCATTCCGCGGGAAGCGTGTGGGCGTGAGTAAATGTATGTGCAAGGGTACCCGACCATAACGCACTCAATCATCATTGCTCACGTTTATTATTCCTTCTATATTATACTTAGAGGAAAAAATCATATAATTAACTTAGTTTTTCTGGTCATGTCTTACGAACTTTTGTTTATAGGTAAATAAAGAGTGGACTAGTTTTGTTAATGTTTTGATGTTTTTTTTTTCTAGCTTTACAAAATGGTACCAGAAAAACATTTAATGGTATATTTTAAAAAGAAAATAACTAGCGATTTAAGTTGCACCGTAGTTTTAGTTTAGAATTTAATTAAGTTGTAGTGTATTTCCGTTTTCGTGTTTAATAGAAGGCAATTACTGCCTTGAAACGTACGGGTTCGTTACTCAAACTCCTTATCAAAACGCGTATCGAATGGCGCACGGGTTTGCAAAAAGCAACGCTACCCAACATATATTTTAATACTCATATAGAAAGGAATCTCATTTTCTGGTTTTAATCACGTAAATAATGACTTTTATTTCAATACTAAGTCGCGAAAAGAGAGAAAAAAATCTAATTCGATTTAAAATATATCTAATTCGATATATTTTAAACCCTAGAAAAAAGAAACAAACAGTAGGCACATAAATAAATATACAGCTAATTACTAAAAACGCAGTTTATCTATCCACAGCTAAGGATATTTCTGAATTACTTCGTTTTATTTACATATCCCTCCATATGTTTAAAAACTTAATTAAAATCTATATGAATAGGTACGTAAAAAGTGTATTTTTTAAACGCACAGAAACACTAGGAAGTTCAACCCTGAATAAGCCAAGACAATAAACAAGTAGAAATAAGAGAGAGAGTACTCACGTTTCTTGGTCAAGTAATTTATTAGAACGCAGCGAGGAGGCGAGCCCGAATTTGTCTGGGCTGCTACTGTGCCACGCATCGCAGTAGGCGTCCATTGCTGGCTCGCCATTCGGGCTTGTTCCGTGCCATACTGCTTTTGTTGGCCTGGTGAATATAATAAACTTATATAATAAGCTTTTAAACTTACGCAAATATGCACATATTTTTTTCTCGGGTCTTTTTTGCGTATTTGTTAATTTTATTGTGCTCTCTAACGGCAATCATTTACTTGTAATGTAACATTATAGATTCGACTTTAAGCATTATATTACAATACTACCTGTCTGACTGACGAGCGTTCATGTATAATGTGACAATTAATAACAAGTGAAACGCATTGATATTATTATAAGTTATATCAAGATATTACACATGTGCGCAGTATGTAATGCTCGAATGTGTAACGTTAAATTACTTCGACGTTTCAACTATGGTATAATACTTGCAGTTTTTTTTCGCGACAAGACTGAAAAAAAAAGGAGTTAAAAACAACAATACGCGAATAAGACCCGGAAAATATTAAATCATGTTTGATTATAATATTGGATTTTTAATAAATTATTGACAGAAATCAATCTCAATTTTCAGCTTTAGTTGATAGGTTAGAAAAAGTTAACCTTTCTGTTCTATCACCCCGATGTTATTTCTATGACAGACAAGCTTTGTAGGCAAACTTTGCTCTTCGCCTATTATTTTTAGTTGTATGTAAACACTTAGTTTCCTTCTGAGATTTTAGTCACATAGAATATTAATATCCATATTTTATACAAAAACAAATCTGAATTTATCAACTTCATTTAAAAGCACATAAAGAAATACTTTAGGTACCTAGATTATGTACTCTGGTACTTTACAAAAAAAAGGTTCCTTTCAACTCAACACTTCTCTTTGTTGGTAAAAAAATATGTCAAAAAGATCGAAACGATTATACGCTTCTTTATGAAATGGCTTTTATCTTTTAAAGAAAATACAAGGGCGTGAATAAAATCTGTTTACCGCTTGACCAACATTTGGAATTACTGAAAATGAATTAAGATTTCAAAAGATTTAAAAGTACTTTGTATAAGTAAGTAGGTAAGTACCTTTCATAAACAAAAATTTTTTTTTTTTTTTTTAACTGATAGCAAAGTATTTTACCTCAATCCAAGATGTAGGTAGATTGTTTACTTAGAGATGTTTCTTATTAAGACGGACATGTCCGAGCCGTTTTGACGGACAGTTTTGTTTTTCATGTTGTTAGTGCCTTGTCAGTGTTGTTTTCATACAAAAGCCGGGCCCGGGCACTGTCCGATCTAGTAAAAATCATCCCTTACTCGATGCCTGTACCTACCCCTAGTAGGCTACCACCTACCACAAGTTACGATACGTATGTATAAATACGTATATTGTAACGTTAACAGTTTGACTGTTTGCACATAGTGTTTTGGTTGTATAACAAGCCGGGCCCGGGCACTGTCCGATCTAGTAAAAATCATCCCTTACTCGATGCCTGTACCTACCCCTAGTAGGCTACCACCTACCACAAGTTACGATACGTATGTATAAATACGTATATTGTAACGTTAACAGTTTGACTGTTTGCACATAGTGTTTTGGTTGTTTAACAAGCCGGGCCCGGGCACTGTCCGATCTAGTAAAAATCATCCCTTACTCGATGCCTGTACCAACTCCTACCAAGCTACCACCTACCACAAGTCACGATACGTATGTATAAATACGTAAACTGTAACGTTAACAGTTTGACTGCTTGCATATAGCTTTTGGTTGTATAACTATACTCTTTTAATCTAGGTGATACATGTAGTATGAAAATCGTAAAAAAATATATCCAACAAGCAGGTGTCTAAGCCAAACAGCCTAGCATGTTCGGCCAAAGTGTACTGCTGCAGGCTTTAGAGGGTACCTACCTAAAGTTTGATGGCCCATAAACTTTCAGGTCAGACTGGTTGGGTATTTTGAATTGAATTGGTTCGTAAAGCTTACGACTTTGGTATGGAAACTGTAATTCGTAAGACATTTTAAGAATTTTCCACCTGTATGTACTTACTTAATATCTTATAATGTATCTATACTTATTACTTATCTAACTGTAATAATATAAAAAGGTAACGTTGGTAACATGTATGTTTGTATTTTCCGGTTAATTTCCGAATCCACTGAACCAATATTAAAAATTATTACAGCAATAGAAAGCTATTTTATCGAGGAGTAACGTAGGCTATATTCCTACAGAACAGAGCTTAAGTGTACCAAAACAGTTGTTTTAGTTCTAATTGCAATCACTCAAGAACAGTTGTATCGTTTTTACACGACTGCCAAAGGAAGTTCTATGTCTTTTATGATGTTTTATTTGTTATTTGTATCATCCGCCTATAATAGGTTAAAATCCATAACAATAGGAGAAAAAAAGCGGAAAATTAAATTAATGAATAACATAACTTAATTTACTTGTTACAGCAAATGTACTGGGTATAATTTTCAAATATAAGAAAACCGGGCTCAAAGAAGTTGATTTTTCTTGTGTTCGTGCCACAGTCAATTTTTGGTGTATGTAGTGCACCGAGTCGGCTAAACAAATAAACATTTCCCTTGCACATAGAGAAAATGCTGTCAAAACATCAAACTGTGTTGTGTACTAACAGCACTTTGAAAAGCAAACAAACTTTTCTTTGTAATAAGCTGGATGTTAAAGTTGGCATGAACTATGTTGTATTTGTGTCTAGGGATTAGTCTTGTTGAAGAACTTTTAACTTTTGTAACGTTGCGTTGTTGGTACACTACATGTTGATCTACTATTTCATTGGTGCAAATTTAAAATGATGAATTGTGCTTTTTAATACCTTATGCTACTGTTTAATGTGACACATTACTTTTTGTATTCTTAAAGTTGTGAAATGAAGCTAGACTAGACATCTAAAACAACCTCTTTCTACTTATATTTTCGTTCCTGAATCACACTGTAGGTAGGTATATGTTAGTTCAAAAAAAAACTTACCACCCCGGATCCACAAGCACGTTCTGCCCACTAAAGCTGTAAATCCTCGGTGCGTGCGCAAACAACGCGCCTGAACCGTCGAACATTTCACCCCATGAATTGAACAAGACATCTCCTCTTGTATTCACGACCGGGATCTCTCGGTCTACCCAGCTCACTATAGAGTCTATGTTCTGTACCCTGTTTTAAAGGAAAATGGAATGTAGGTTACAAACTTAAAATTTAGACAATTAATAAAAGTTTTGTTTGATGTTCCGGTCAGAATTAGGCATCAAACTTCAAGCAAAATACTGTAGAAATCTCAGAGGAGTCATTTGTAAACTTTATAGGTATATCTCAGGTGGTCCCGGTTGTTAATCTCTTTAATATCAGTAGTCAGTTCAAGTTAGAGGTCTTAGGGCGACCTAAAACTCAAACACTAGGTGAGCCACTCCACGACAAGACTACATAAGACAGACCAAGATCGTGTGGCCAATTCCTATAGTTCACATTAGAAATTCGCCATATTATTATCTTGCACATTCAAATCATAACAAATTAAAATATTTTTAATGTTATTACTTTAAACGTTATTACATATTGTTTAGAAACGTCAAGTAAACTAACGTGTCTTCGGAACGCAACCTCCAAATGAGAAGAAAACCCAAAAAACTTATGAGGCTTTTTTTTTCATTATAGTAAGTACCTACCGCATTAAAACTTGCAAGATATGCATTTCTACAAAATCGAGATAAAGTTTTTTATGAGTAAGTAATGCTCTGCTGGGAGACCTCGCTGGGGCATTTTGTATCTCGTTTTAATAAAATTGAACTTAACTACGATAAAAAGTGTTCCATTTAATTGCTGTCGCTTTTTTCGACACATTTTCCATTTAATCTATGCTTTTTTAAATGCTTAATCCGTTCCATTTTGATCGCCCCGGGTATGAAATATCTAGCAGTCAAATGCAACACAGAAACTTACCTAGACGATATAAACGCTCTAAATGTGCCATCCAAATTAGCTCTTTGCGCTTGACGGCGACATTCATAATTGGAGCTGCTAACACCGTGCATGTCGCCTGTGTGCGGCTCGTTTAATGCAGCTAGGCGGAGCTGGGGAGAATTACGCGTTTTTACTCACTTGTATAACCGACAATCTTGCACAACCTAGCTCTGAACTTATATTTTTTTTTCAGAACTGACATCAAAAATGTACACAGAACTGTCAATGATCAAAGGAAAAAGTAAACAAAGAGCTGTCACTTTTAAATAATTGTACGAGTTGATCTAAGATTCTGGAAAGGGATAGTTTTTGAACTATTAACACTTTGCCAGGGGGTTTAAAAGGTTCTTAAAGTTCTATATGCTTTGTTTTGTAATTGCTATTTGACATTGTCATATTTAACTATTCACGTGTCATGATTGCACGTGCAACCGCGGTATTTAAATCTCCTAGACCGCACGGGTCTAGAGTTATTGGAATCCTGACAAAAACGATTCCTATTATGTAACTCCTAAAAGAAACTTTTCCCTAGTAGGAGAAAATGTCACAAGCATTAGCCTGTGACATTTTCCATCTATCTATAATTATCTAGTAAAGTAATGTTTAGTCAATCTTGTGTTGCTTTTTTACTAGGTGAGTAAAATGGCTTTCAAAACTCTTTCTTTTAGTTTTTAAACCAAATTTATTATTCTATTCTAAACGGTACAATTTAATGGTAAAGTATTAGTTTGATGTCAATTGAAAAGAAAACTGAAAAATATTTTCCTTCATTCGCTACAAAAATTGACATCGAAAACATACAATATATCAAACGATTCATTAACGAAATGGATGGAAAATTGTCTTCGTGGAACTTTCATTGATCATCTGATATTTTGATTGAAAACCACTTGTCATTTAGCTAAAAAGGTTGTACCTATTTAGGAAAAATAACTTACCACTGGCCCTTCGATAGCAGGGTTTTTATGATGAACCAAACTTGATGTTTCTAAGATATTTTGCAATGGAGTCCTGGTTGGGCCATTAGATGGCGCTGTGTGAATCGCTAACAGCGATCCCATCTAAAGAGAAATAATAAACGTAATTTAATTTTAAGCTTAGTAACAACAAATTGTAAGAATGTAAAGAACCATTTTTAACGGTTTCATTTCCATGGGTATGATTTCCCTTTATTCACTAACTTATAAACATGACACATTGTGTCATAAAGTCATCATTCATTTTCTATCATGTAATCACGACAGCGTCTTAAAATTATCGTCGTTAACATCTTACAACGTTTTTAAAATTAATTTTAATTTTCCAAATCAAAATGAACTACAAAAAACCATTTCCATCATAAACTCATTCAAATAAATGAAGATATTATTATTCATGTTATTCAACAGTCTTTCTAAAATTTGTCGACAAGATTATTACAGACTTAGGTCGTTTTATGACACTGTTGAAGCCAAGCTGATGTGAACCTTAAGACCCGTTCTTAAAGTCGTATTTCAATTCCAGCCCTCGGGTTTTTAATACATGAAATTTTCCAACTTTTTTAAGACTATACCCGAAGGGAAACGAATAAGTTCCATTTAAATAACTCAGTCTTAATAAAAGGTATTCCCAATGTGACTTAAGTAAGAGTAAATCTCTTTTTTTATATTCGTGAACTGTTTAGAATTATTTTTCAGTGTTGATTAAAAATTCAGATCCTTAATCCGGTTTTAATATTGTTGAAGACGATATTAACGTTAATAAATAAGGTTTTGGAAGTCTTACAGGACTATTATCTTTATCTTTTTGTTGCTTTGGAAATTGTTCAATTTTCACGTTTAAATGAAACGAAGGTTAATAAAGTCTGCCGGGCAATTATTCAATAGAATTGTAATAAATCGTTATCATGTTGAGATGACACTGTAACGTTATTATATTTGGACTGCCAAAAAATATTCTAATCTATATTTTAAATATTTAAACTAATAATGAAAAACGAGAAATGGTATTTTACAGTATTATTATAATAACTATAAAAACAATTCAATGGTTAAAAAAGAAACACCGTCAAACAATTCATGGTGTTACATTACCAGAATACCGTATAACTATGCTAATTTAAAAAAAAAAAATGTCTTCGAGACGATATTGTCAAATCATTTTTATGTGATAATTTACGAAAATTACCTCTCTGACCATTTGCAATAATCTTTATCAAAAAGCACAACAATATAATAAAACAAAGTCAGATTAATAAAAGGGCAAAACACACTCACTGCCACATATTGCCACCCGTTGTTGACACGGACAAGCAACGCCTGCTCCTGTATGACGTAAGCCAACGTACCCAAAGGGCTGTTCCCGCCAAGCTGTGAGTAAAACGTACGCAATTATTGCGAACAATAGACACAATATGACACAAAATAAAGGTGACGCTAAATTAATTTCATGGGACCATACATTTTTAATTTTAATTTGTGCGCGCGATTGTACACTGTGCATCGTTTTGTTTTAATTGCTTTTTTGTGTTTTATTTGTTTGTTAAAGTTATCTCGATTGGGTGGAACGGAGAGTAACGTAGGTAAGTACTATCGGGGTCTGGAGTGGATATCTGGGCGAGATCTTTTAAATTGGCAATTTATCAGATTGTTTTCAAGTAAGGGAAAAATTTAAAGTTCAATGTGGTACGTCGTGTACGCGTTTATATAGCTGAGAGATTAATTCTAAAAGTAAAAAAAATACTTACTCTCAATAATGAATCTGTGGTTTTAAACAGAATAGTTCCGACTATAGCTCTTCCATCGTCGTCGTCGCTAAAATCTGAATTGTCTCCTAGAGGTTCTATGGAATCCCGGTAAGCTATTTAAAATTAAAATTAATAATAATATTGTAGAATGTTGCACTTCGCAGATTTTTCTTAAGTCTTATCCTAAGTACTTGTTCCTGATGTGTTATTATATTAGATAATAGGTAGGTAGATGTTTATAGACACATAGAGTAGTGAAGGTAAAATACACACGCATCCTAATTTTTACTAATATTATAAATGCGAAAGTTTAGATGTTTGTTTGTTAGGATGTTTGTGTTTCAATCACTCAAAAACTCTTAAACCGATTGTGATGAAACTTGATTTGCAGATAGTTGAAGATCTGGATTAAAACATAGGCTACTTTATATCCCGATATTAATTTGGGATTGTGACTTACGGCGGGCGGAGCAAGTAGATTATATAATATTGTAATCCCAGAATATCAACATCGACTTTAGTCGGTACTGTGACATAACGTATCATATATAGAGAACTAGCTGCGCCCCGCGGTTTCAGCCGCGTAAGTCCCGATCTTGACCTTATGTATTATTCTGGGTCTCCAACTATTCGCATATCAAGTTTCATCGCCATCGATTCAGTAGTTTTTGCGTGAAAGAGTAACAAAGTCACATACATACATAGATACTCGCAAACTTCGCCTTTATAATATTAGTAATAGTATGATATAGTTATATATCTATAATCCGATACTCATAGAAAGAAACTCACCGTAGAGATCTTGTCGGTATTGAACCAATTGATTTAGGTTTCTTAATATCTGTAGAGGATCCCGTTGTTTAACTGTAGACAATAAGATAAGTGTTTTTTTTATTAATTCAAAAAACAACAAAGAAAAGAGTTTTAAAGTTCAGGTTAGCTTGGCAACTCGTGCCTGTTTCAAAAAGCTTTACACTTAACCCGAATAAAAAAGTAATAATAAGTCCCTAAACTCAAAACACAAGACCCGGTTAACTCCCAAACCGAAGCCGAAACGAATAATTTTCCACACAACACATAAACAGAAATTCCTTATAAATAAGTAGGTAAGCAAACCCTTTTCATCCCTTACCTGTACCTTCGCGGCGAACTCCTGGGTTATCGGTCAATGTATCGGCTGTTACTTCGTTAGCATACGACCAGGTGGGGCCCGGGGGCCCCGGTGGCCCGGGAGGCCCCGGTACAGAGACGTATTTCACGCCGCTGGTTGGGGCCCCCGGCGGGCCCGGTGGGCCCTCTTTGCCCGGTTGACCGGGAGTACCGTCGAAACCTCGGTCGCCCTTGTCCCCTTTTATCTGAATGATAGATTAGAGTGCGGCGATAAGATGGATGTGGATGCTATTATTAGGATATTGTTGGGAAGGAGACATGTGCTATTTTCTTAAAGTTTAAATATAGAATATGAAAAATAAAGTACCTACGCTACGAGTATCTATCGTCATTAAATATCAACCCCATACAAAATAAAAACAAATAAATACCCAATAAAATACAAACTTACTGGGTTTTACTTGCGTTTTAGTTTATGCAAAATCGCGAAAACCTCCGACAAAATTAACTAAATACCATAAAGTTCAGTAAATTGTCGTCAATTTAAGGCCTTTTTTTAAATTTTGGCGAACCCTAAAGTAATTGATAATATCTTCTTAGAGTTTTTATAAAGTTGACTATATTTGCTACAAAATGAGATATGAAATGTCTCTGTAGACTCAATAGTGTTTGATATTATAATTTTTTTGAACTTTGCAATTTTTAGTAGTATTTTAGACATCACTCGAACAACTCCAGAGCGGCGGGATGAAGTTCCATTTATGTTCGATTTATAAAGTTACTGGTATATTATAATTGTGATCGTTATGGTGTCAAACTTTTTTTTACACCGATACTTTATTAAATATTTTTAGATTGTTAAACCAAATATTACACTTCGTTGCAAATAAAATCTCGGTAGCACGGAATAAACACTAAAATGTATCACGCGTAACTTGTATATTACTTAATAAAAAAACATTTTGCATTCTTTCAAACATTTAAATAACACCTAATGTTGAGTGTCTTATGAAACTGCATAATAAACTCCACCACAACCTATAAACATTATCTCTTCAACAAAAATAAACGTAAAAATTCCTTGTAAAAGCGACTCTAAAAACTTTCCCAAACAAAAACACCTTTTAATATACCTTGTTTAACTTTATCGTAAAAGAGAAACCACGTAGGTTCATTTAGAACAAGGAACTACAAAAACAAAAGAAGTTAATGAACAAACCGCAATGCATGCCCGTATAGGGTACTAATAGCAGTACTAAGTAGGTTGGTAGCAATACCCTGAGGGTGACAGGCGAAGCGAATGAGGGAACGAAACTTTACGAAGGTTTGTCGATCTTAGCCGAACGTTTTTCCTCCTATACACCGTAGACACTTTATGCCTCTTCTACTCAGGTACTCGCAAAATTACGACGATAAAGTCTTCGACGAGGTTTAACTTAGGCAGAAATTAATGCGAACGGTGACATTGATCGCGTACTGTACTACCTATGTTTTATTATATGACTAATAGCTAAATTCATAAACTTCACTTAAAGTTTGAGGGGAACTTAAATTTTAAATTAGAATTTCGGTTATGAAAAATAATTTAGAAGCTGTTTAATTGTTTAAGTCGCCCTCAAATCTTGAGTTGAGTTTAAGTATTTGGCCGTAAATCATATTGAATCTGCGATGTCCAGTTTTTGTTAGTATTCATTTATACACGTGACTGATATCGCTTTAACTCCAGGCTTTGTTCGAAGTATAACTTCAGACTATTCTTTGAATGCGTATTTTGATTAGATGCTTTCAAATAAGAATCGAGAATAAAAAATACTGACAATGAGCGGAAGTTGACCGCAGCAAAGCGTTTTTCAAACGATTGAAATATAGCGATCCTTTATATTATGTATTTGGTTGACTTCATTTCGCTAGTCGCGTAATAGAGGCTTTAGCAACAGTATTACTTAAATAGCCACTTTGTTTAAGTACAATATACAAGCAACAATACTGCGGTACAACGTTATTCTTGCGTTCGTTCAAAGCTTACCTATTCAAGCACTTAAATAACCAGTTATGTAACTGAAGTATTAGAAATTACCTTATCGAGGTCGAGGGCCGTAATACCCGGGTCGCCTTTTTCACCTTTCTGCCCCGGGGGCCCGGGTTGCCCTGTTGCCCCTGGTGGACCCTGTCAAAATTTGATAATTGAATTATTTGGGAACAAAAATGTTTAACCAGTTATGGTCACCGTAAATTTTTATAGCGGTTTGAAAGGGTTAATAATGCACAAGAGATTTTCGACTACGTAATTGTATTACTTGAGTTTACTGTCTAATTATTTTAAGTCCTAACATTTATTATCTATACTAAAATAAAATGTTACTACCGGCATTTATACTGTACTTTCATAATTTAATTTAATTGAAGTTAAAATCTAGTAACAAGTAATATTATTAAATAAATAATTTACGTTATAATTTTGATTACCGTACAGTTAGCACCTTTAAACTTACTCGAAATCTGTTCATTCATATTATGAGAACTTCAGGTTTAGTATGTACCTACAAACGAAGTCTAGATCCGAAATTTTAATGCAGTACTTATGTTCGTACATCATACTTTGATATTAAAATTAAAATCGAAAAAGCCTCTATGTGTTAGCTTTAGCTTACGCACGCTTCCCAAGTAGTCTCGTGATAATTTGACGTAAGTATAATATAATCCATGGGAAATAAAAAATAAAAAAGTTTATTTTTCTTAAAACTAAAAAAAAATATCTTACCGTCCAACCAGGCAAGCCAATATCCCCGGAGATTCCATTCGTGCCTGGAGTGCCTGGTGGTCCCGGGACCCCAGGTGGGCCCCTAGGTCCCGGGGGCCCTGGGTGACCCCGTTTACCTCTGAGTCCAGCATCACCTTTGTCACCCTGTTATTAAACAAAGATTGCGTACTTAGGCTTTTTAAATTATTAGTAAAAATTAGCACAAAATGTGCCATTACTACCGATATTAAGAAAAATAGTGTGGAAGTTAAAAAGAACAGTTTGAGCTAAGTTAAGTTTTGGTATAACCTTTAAATTTACCTACAACTTAAATAAATCTAGTTTTCAAGAAAATATTTAGAAAAAGAAACCTTATAATTTTAAAGTTCCAGTCCATCTATTTACATACCAAGTTTTGGCACAAAAAATCGGTTGTTTTTATTCACGAAAAATGTTTCCCTCTTACTTTTAAACGACTATAGCTGCGTCCTGTACTTTCACCAGCGTATGTCCCGCTCCCGCGGGAATTCTGGGAGAAAAGCCTATGTCCCTCTCCAAGGTCCCATCATCTACCTACCTCTATACCAAAACTCACTAAAATTCGTTTAGCAGATTAGACGTAATGGCGTAACAGACATACAGACAGAGCTACTTTTGTATTTATAATATTAAGTAAGGATGATTAACAGATGTCTAAGTTACATAACGTTTATTTCTGTCTGCTGACTTAAAAACTTCACGTAATAGTAAAAGACAAACAATACATAGTTTATTCATTTGTTAATCATTGTTATCGAGTAAGTGATAGATGATTTTGAGTTTTATATATTATACTTCATCTGTCTAGTTTTAAGTTAGGCACAATCATTATTCTCCTCAAACATTACTTAACCATCCTTAAATTCTCTTACATTCCATTTCCAACAATTTTCGTCTGCTTCTCTGTGAAATCCTCAAATTCCATTCGTGTTCAGTCTGTTAAGGTTTAACATTTGATTGTAACTCCCCTAATCCACCGATCTTTATTGATATTAAACGAGCAGCAAACCACATCCTGTCTTGTTTCGTATGCAATTATTTCGTTACATCAGCAAAGTCCCTAATGGGTCGCCAGTTCAGAGTTGTACGGGTACGTTAAACGCTACCAGTTTGATTACACGGCTGAATGTTTTACGATTATTGCTACTGACGAAGTAAGTAAATATTTGTGCCAACTATGCAAATGTGTGATGCCGTAGTGGTTTAAGGTGCAGTTTGTTTTGGAACGATTTATTGACTGGGGATGTTTCAAATAGAGTCTACTGCTTTGTTTAAGCCTAATTTATATTACGAAACTAATGGCATTTAGAAAGAAGTTTAAATTAAGAAATCGTTCCTTAAAAATTTAGACAGGTCCTCCTAACCCTCATGAAATCTTTCCTATTTCCTTTTAGATTGTTCAATTATGAACATGGCTACTTTATATACAGTGCTCATATTGAGTTTTATGTTTCAACTTTATTTTTTGTTGTAGTCATGAAAGAACATTAAAGGCAATAAAATATTGAGTATTGAGCATTTTTTTTATTAGCTTAGGTAATGTTTTACGTGACCTTCATTTACTTGATACATTATGTTCACAATAAAAATTGATTCACTTTCAAAGAATAGCATTGTAATATAGACTCCAAACTAGTCAAATTATTATCCAAATATTATTATTAAAAATCATTCTTCACCGAAGACAAGTTATAAATCAAAATAAAATGTTTTTATTAATTAAAGTCGGTTCAGCAATTTTGGAGATAATTAAGAATGATTACTGGTCTTCTGGTACATACTACTCCGACTTTTATTTCGAGGTTCGTGGTTTTTAAACCAGCCGAACGACCTTTATCTTACTAATATTATAAATGATGATGATGCTTATCATTAGTGCTTCCCTTGGTCGTCCGTTTAAGTGTGAACTTTTGCACTGCAGTAAGTAGGTGTTCGAACAACGCGGGATCGCGACTTGGGTGAACCGCGGGACGCAGCTAGTCATTAATAAATATTAGTGTTACGCTATTAACGTTGTTCTTACGGTGAAAAAAAAACATCGCGAGGAAACATCTTAATGCATCGTAAATTCATTTATAATATTTTTTATATAAACAATTTATACCTAATGGTACATAGAAAGAGCTTTAAAATTAGATAACTACTAATTTTACAAGTAAACATCCAAATAACTTTACCATTTACCTTGGTTAATAAAAGTGCTTCATCCTTTGAAATAGCCACAGGTCCTGGAGGTCCCGGATCACCCCTGTCTCCTTTAGGGCCATTTAGGCCCGGGACGCCTTGAGTGCCGGGAAGCCCTGAAGGTCCAATATCACCTCGCTCACCCGGCTTGCCATCATTCCCGGGAAAGCCTTGAGAACCTTCTATTCCTCTGGTGCCTTTTTCTCCCTGTTTGAAATAATAATAGGACTGTTAGTTTAAAAAGGGAAAAGTAAATAACTTTTTTTAGATGCGATAGATAAGCGTTCGACCACTGCTTCACCTGATAGTAAGTGATGATATTATTATGATCTATGATGAAGCACGCTCATCAATGGAAAGGAACACATTGTTCCACGAACTAAGATAAATTTACAAAATTTTGAACAAGTCTAGTTTAAATTTTTCTTTTTTTTTTCTCTACTTTGTATTAAAAAAACACTTTTTCGGTTTTCCGAAGGCGGTTAAAATAACGCGATTAAAACCGGAAAATGGAATTTATTTAAAGATTAGTTTTACTTAATTGTTCAAAATTATGAATTTGTTTACTCCGCAGTCGTATTTTATTAAACATTTTTTTTTCACGGAATAATTGAATGATTGGTAAATTTTCTTAGAAGGTTATGTTATTCAAAATTCTTTTACCAGCTTTTAACATTTTCCTAGAATCTATTTGTAGTCTTTCTTATCATGTTTCTAAAGATTTCACAGAAATGAGACCTCCATAGGTTTTTGTCAAACCCAAAGAAATTTCAAGAAATTAGATGACAATTAGTAGTGGTAACTTCTTAACAAAAGAATACCTACTACATGCTATTCAGAAGTTGGATGAAATCAATCAATATGTTTTGAATATGAATAATTCAAGTAAATATAGGTAGGCATACAAGTCAGGCACGCACACGCTCTTACTTTGAAGTTATATAATGTTCTAGTTAGTTATCAATATGGTTACAATTTATAGCGTTTATTATTTATATCATCTTACCTCGAAGTTTTAAACATGTTACAATGTCCAACAATACCCCTAACGAGGGGTGAATAATAAAAAAAAAACCTTAAAAAATAGTTTTTGAGCTAAGCCGCAGACAGACAGTAAGGACAAGTAAATAAGAAACTATAAGGATTTCTTGTTGCTTACGAAACCCTAAAAAGGGCCAAAGAGTAGACTCAACTTAGGTTCTAAGTATTGACTAAGTAAGGTGTAATAACTACAAATATTTTCACATCAACACAATCAAAAGCAATATTTACAAGCCAATATAAATAGTTCAACAACATTAAGATCCGAATTTCATTTCTGAACGTTTATATTAACAAATATAATTACCTTTTCCCCTCTTTCACCTTGGTCCCCCTTCCCGCCCTTAAGCAGAGCGGCCTCTGAAACACAACACTTCATTAATATATAGGTGTGGTTATTGAAATACCGTTCCAGTGCGAATCGGATTCGTGCACGAAGAGTTCCGTACCATTATCACAATTGGGTACCAAACTCTGAAATAAAGACTGGACCAAACGAAATTCCTGAGCGCAACTTACGCTAATTTATCATTAGGTGGCGGCAGTAGTTTAAATACATCGCGGTATCGTTGCGTTTACTTACATTATATAAATAACGTATGTTGTATGTATAGGAGCTCCCCTATATATTTGTTTAATTTTGTTGTTATAGCAGCAACAGATATACATTAATAAAGCCTGGGTGTATTGAAAAGTCTCATTAATAGGGTCCCGTTTTACCCTTTGGGTACGGAACCCTGAAAAGCATAAAATATTGAGTGAAGTTATAGTATATTGAATGGGGCTAAAAGCCTTCCGTGATCTAGTAATTTGTTAACTGTGTTTGAACAGACAATAATAGGTTAAAATTAAATGAAAGACGCGATGCGACGTATAATTTATTGATTAGAAATGCTATTTGTATTGTAATGTTGTTTTACAATAACTTCATTATTTTTTCTTTTTAGTATTAAAGGGGTGATAGAACATTTTTGCCCGTGTGTTACTATTTTTAAGATGCTCCCTTTTGGGGAACTGAGTGAAATGTAAAATGGTCCCAACATGAGAGGACCGATCACCCGTCTGGTGCTTGCGCTGGCGTCCCCTACTAGAAATAATAAAAATAAGGTAGTACCGCGAGCATTCACGTGTAGTGTGACATTATGTAGATTCCACTTTGAGCATTATATTACAACTAGTTGCGCCCAGCAACTATTCACCCGCGTAAGTCCCGTTCCCGCGGGAATATCGGAATAAAAAGCTTACATGTTATTCCAGGTCTCTAGCTACCTATATTTCAAGTTTTATCGCAATCGGTTCAGTCGTTTTTGCGTGATTAACTAACAAACACACATACATCAATACACACATACTCACAAACTTTCAGCTTTATTATATTAGTAGGATACTTCCACGTTACATAGCACGCGAATACTCCGAATGAGGGAGTGCCTTTGGTATTTTTTTTTTTCGTTTGTAAATTACGAAACTATTAACGGCCCAATAATGAAATGCTACTAAAAAATTAAGGGCCCCTTAATAATTAAGCAACCTTTAAACTCCAAAATTTCACATACCAATTATAAATTTGGAAGCTGCTTCGTTATTTAAGTACCTAACCCTCAAATTTTAAGTGTCATTTTTGTATTCCACTGACTGAATTAACGGCTTATACTGTAACGTAACTTATTTTGCTTTTTCAATAAGTGAACATCTAAATTCAAAATTAGCATTCAAATATTTAAGTTTAGAAGCTATGTAATTGATATATTTGGTTTTAAATTTATAAAGACAAAAAAGGTTCAATTTACTTCATTGATCTACTTTCATTTCACTAGAAGCCGGTTGTGCGGAATTCCCTTTAGCTTCTACTACGAACAACCTACTTCTAAATCCAAAATATTTCAAAATTTTCAAGCTTAAAAGAAGAAGTCAAAACTAATTAGTTTTACAAAAGAGTAACAAAGAGGGTTTTTTGCGGTTGAAGAAAAGTTTAGACGTGGAAATATTGTTCAAAAAAGAACTCCCCAAAGTTGAGTTAAATGTTTAAATGACGTAAGGGCTATAGAAAAAAAAACTTGTATTGGTTATGTTTTACAACAGGAAAGGTACCTATCTAACGTTCACAGAGTCGCAAATGCTAAAAAACACAGCTGACTTGTAGCATTGACTTCGTGGATGTAACAAAATGGCAGTTGTGGATGCCGATCAACAACCGCCATTTTGCTACATAAACTTAAGCATGGTATAAACAGATACAGATACTTTGTGTAAGATTTATATAGTGATTAATTTTATTAAGTGTTTACAAGCACCATTTTGCTTTAACCGCTTTATAGTTATGCAAGTTATACAAGGTTTATAAGGGTAAAATTTTCGACTTACCGCAAGGGGGTTATTCCTTTTGTCCCCACTAATAATCCCCATCTATGGGGATTTTTGAACTTTTTGATTTAAATATATCCACATTAATTGTCGATTTTGAGCAAAATGAAGACTTGTGGACAAAAAAGCTCACAGTTTTTTAGGCAACTTCATTAGGCAATACATATAAATGCATCATATTTCATACAAGATAATAATGTAAAGTTTTGACTAGTTGAAATCATCATAAGAATTTAATCAAATTATCTTCGCAGTTGATTATTGATTAAGTACTCAAAGAGACCTCACGATAAAAAAATGTGTTAAATAGTTTAAATTTTTTGTTATTTTAATAGACAGCATTAATACGTCATGCCAATGTTGTGAATTTGACTAAAGGCCAACCAAAGAATTTAGCGATACGTGGTTAATTACCGTATCGCTAACATATTTGTTTATACGACGCCACAAATAGCGATCGCGAGCCACCTCTATCGAACGACTATTTTTAATAACCTATATAATAACCACTCGAATTATACTTTGATCTATGGAAAATTTTCTTTGTGACGTTATTTTAGTTCTTGTTAATGTGACTTTTATTATCGGCGAAGAAACTCGGGGTTGGAAAGTTGTAAAAACTATTATTACCTAAGCGTTTTGTAAGTTGAAATGCCTAATGAATTTTGTAAGCTTTTAAAATAATCATACCGGTACGCGTGACGTCACTCAAGGCATTTTCCGAAACGGTGACAGCGGGTGGGCCTGGCAACCCGGGAAGTCCTCGAGCACCTTCAAAAGAAAAAAATAAATTTCATATTCTTTACCAAATAACATAAACCTTGCGGCCAACGTAGCGTGATAGAAATGAATGAAGTCTTTCCCAGACGATCGCAAAATCAAGATTGTTTTCCCTTAAACATAAAAAATACCAATTTCAATAAAGAAATAAAAAAAACTTAAGTTGATCATAAAAAGAAAGGGCATTAATAAATAAGAAGGGCGCGAGTACGAAACCAATCTTAAGGGTCCGGCGAACAAATAAAGATTTTCCGAATCGTTGCTACAGAGCCTTAAAAATCTTGCAAACGTGTTCGGAGAGTATAAATACGTACGGGTCATAGTGTTACATAAAATTTGATGGGTGAATAGCTTGGTAGGTAGGTGGGTACCTTTTTCGCCCTTTTCAGCTGGGCGACCGTGAGCGCCGGGCAAGCCAGAGAGCCCGTCTCGCCCCGGAGAGCCCCTTTCGCCCTTCACGCCATGTGGCCCTCTCAACCCTACATACCCCTGTAACATAGTTAAGCAGTTAACTCCTGCGTAGAGAAGGTAACACAACATTATGAGGGTCAAGAGTCTTACTAACTTGGAAACGTTTGTTTTGATTTACTAAGTTTTCCGTCGTAAAAATGTGATGATTATTTTTATGTTGATGGTTATTTCTTCATGAAATTATGACACGGAACGGGAAAGTCTCGGCGTAAATTGTACGTGTGTTTGTGGAAGTACGCAACTCATCATAATTTGCAAGTTAAGGGCGAGGTAGCTAGAATTTTTATACATTTTTTTGTGAAATTAAGCAGCTTATCGTGAGAGAACGCGAGGACGTTTGTAAGAGGATTTTTTGAATGAAAACAAATGGAGGGTCTACGTGATTTATTAGCATTTTACAGCTAAGTAGGTGGGCAGCTCATTATGCAAAAGGAACGTAAGAATTCCTACTGGATATTTCCTACCTGAAGGTTGTAATATCGGTATTAAAAGCGGCCATGAGTTGTTCCAGATCTCCAGCTATCTCTTTGCAAATTTTTATCGTAATCAGTAGATTACTATTAATAGGATAACATAGCTAAAATCATACACATTTAAATCCTTTCGAACTTTTACGTTTACATATATTTTGAGATATCAATTTTGCTCTCTTGATATACCTTTATAAAAATATACCTACCTAAAAAACGTAAAAAACAAGAAAAAACACTTCATGTAATTGTATCCACATAAGACAGGAAACAGTGCTCGTACTTGATAAACACCTACATCAAACACCTACGTATAAGTTAACCCTTTGATATTTTGCTACTAAATATCAACACTTTTCGTGAATTTTAAATACTTACCCTATCCACTAGATACTAATTTAATTGACTAACGGAAGAATACTAAAACACTCCTTAAAATTTAACGGCTAGTTAACTAGTAATTGATTGTATTAGGCGTTACTTTTCGGAACTCCATATCAACTATATTAAAAATTAATATTTAGTTTTTAGTCTAGTCCCGATACCTGACTAGTATCACTACGTATCATGCGGTCTGCCGCGTGCAAAGAACACCTCCCTCCTACCGCTCCTTGCATGCGTCATAAAATTTGTTATTATATTAAAATTAGATATTATTTTAGTATTAGTGACACCAATCATTAACCGTGCAATTGACGCGTTTCGGCTTTAAAAAGCCATCATCAGGAACGTAGACTCCGAAAGAACTGTGTGGGCGACAAAAATTTGTAATAACAAAATGGCTTCTAAACATAACATTTTTGAGTCTAGCAGCTGCATGAGGAGCGTTTCAGTATTCAGCCGGAAGTATCTTTTTGGGCAGCTGATTAAAAAAAAAAGTCCAGAACCAATTTTTTGTAAGCGAGTCTGAGTGGGTACATATATTATGTAATTATTTGGTTTGCCACTCATATTTTATAGGCAAGTTTAGATAACGATATTTTTATTGTTTATTATGATAAACTACAGAATCATTTCCTTATTTTTATGGCTTACTATTTGGACAGTTTAGTTACCATTCATCTGTCTCAAGTTATATTATCACTATATTTTTTATCAATTGACTATCATGGTCATTAGCGAAAATATTACACGACAGTTCCATTTTATCTAGATAAAAATACGGTTGCAATTGCGAGAAGTACCATACACCGATAAACCTCAAATATATAACTAGTAACCCTTCTATACAACCCTTAATTGAACTCTATAAACAATTTCACCTCATAATGGGACCGCGTTCAACTTACCCGTTCGCCTTTCTCGCCTTTTGGTCCGTATAATCCTCTTTCGCCCTTGTTACCCTGGTAGCCTCTCTCGCCTTGAGGACCCGGGAGCCCCATAGGGCCCCTATCTCCCGGGGGCCCGGATATACCCGGATTACTCGACCCATATAATCCAGTTGATTCCTGAAATACACTATAATTAAGTACCTAGTTATTTGTAACCAGGAAATGTAAGGTTTTAAATGCCGTTTCAAAATGGTTGTTAGGTGTTGAAAGGGCTGTTGTGTTTTTGATTAATTACTTTCTATATAGTTATGGGTGGACGAAGTAATTAATTATTTAAAAAAGTATGTCAGAAAAACATGTTTTTTTGGTTTAAGAGCTACCGCAAATAAACCTAATTCACATTACGAAACTAGTGTCACGCAATATAGAGTCAATTTCACAGAAACAGTCTCGCAGCAGTTTGGAAACAATTTTATCAAATTGATAAACAGTACGTCCCTTTTCTTTTGCGAAAATAACTACAAACTGCATGCCACTAGTTTGAAATGTAAATCTCGCTTATAAGCAAGATGACTACATACATTTTAAAATTTTAATATACATGCAATTCTGTACCTATTTGCTACGTCGTTATATTCAATTTGGTTCAGATTAATAAACTCAAAGCAATTGCTTCTATTTATACATTGTGTAAAACCCACATTTTATTGTATTTTATGACCTAATCACATTTCTCGAATAATAAGGTAAGTTTCCTATTATAAACCAGCCATTAAAAACAAAGATTAGTCCTGATAGCGTGCAGCCTTTAATTTTCATCGTAAGGCTTCATTCACACTCAGTCGTATATTTTATTAGCTTACCTTTACATTCCTACCCACTAGAAGATACAAATGAACTGACTTTTCATCGCGTGACTTTGTAGAACGTACCAGAACAACTGTACATTTCAACCAAGTTAATGTTACAGTCAGAAGTAGCGCTAGTATCTATGCCACAATCGTAAATTGCCTATCTAAGGTTTTAATTTCAATTTTAATCGTCTGAACATATAATTTTGTGAAGGTTTTACTTGGTAACGACGCTGTTTCCACTGGGGATTTATAGGTTTGAATAGCAAAAAGAATTTAAAACTGTAGATTTTATCTTTGACAGTAAACAACAAGTAACAACGTCGTCCTGCAAAGTTTCAGTGAACTATTTATTTAGTAGGTACTAGTAAACTTACTATACCTTAAATCTACTATAACAGCACACATAACAAATTGAAACTTATCTCTGCAACCTACAAAATTATTTAGTGCCTAATTGTTAACAATGTCACACAATTCTGTTTATAACTTTAAAAATTTATGTCATGGTTAAAAATAAAGCATGGACGTGGAAAAACAAATTTTATTACTTCTTATTTTTTCTTCATTTATCGTTCTACTAATACAACTGTAACAAATATAAAAATCAGTCCGACTGTTTATGCACGATTTCATTTTGATATATAACAACTTAATTTCTTCTATGGTTTTCGCGATTTTGCATAATAAAACACTTTATTTATCCGGTTTTATCGCGTTTTTGTTCATTATTTGACCCGAGCTTTCGCCAACTTTACAGTTGGCTTTTTCAAGGTTTACTGAAGTAACACCGTAAACCTTGAAAAAGCCAACTGTAAAGTTGGCGAAAGCTCGGGTCAAATAATGAATAAAAACGCGATAAAACCGGATAAATAAAGTGTTTTATATAACAACTTTGAAATTTAACACATTTTTCGATTTTAATCGCATTGCATTTATTATTTAAGGAACTATGATTTGTGAACAAGAAGCACCTCGCAACGCAGGGCTTTGAAAAATGCATAACACGACCACGACAGAAAGACCATCAAAACTGAACAAGAAATGAAATTAATTTTATTTATTAATTCTTTAACACTTTAGTAAACAGTATAACTGTGACACCTTTTTTTAAAACAATCGCTAAACCTTTAGCTACCCTTTTAGCAAAAACTCGATCGATTCATTCCTTCCGTTATTACGCAAGAGTCTAGTTAGTTAGCGTGCGAACTAAATCCATTAGGCAACTACTGAAATTGAGATTGATACCTACTACAACTTGCTGATGTTCTCGACCTTATTAGAAATTTAAAGCAATTAGTAAATTCAAAATTAGTTATACTCGTACAATATTGATTAGAATGATATTTCGGGCAGATTTAAACGTATTATTGTATAGTTTGCAAATAAAACAAATAAACTGAAACTACAAAATGGAAACTAATAAAATATAAATAAAAACTACTTTGCAATTTCAAAAGTCGTAGAATGACGGTTGGTGATCATAAAGTCTAGAATAATCAGACTAAACACCTATCCTATCCGCAAGCTATCCGCAGAACACACGGTAGATAATATTATAGTAATTCAGCCTGTCGATTCAGTACATAGAGAACTCAAATAAGTATTATCTAATATAGTATTGCATAGTCAACCTTCTGTCCCTTATAACACACACGTTGTGTTTGTGATTTTCATTTAGCGATTTACGATATCTCCGTTTGCGTGTGATTAAACGATTTGCGATGTCAACGTCAAAAGTCAAAGAGTGACGAATACTCTAAAAATGTCATTGTAAACATGTAGGAGTGTAATTAAAGACGAAGGTGACTAGTGAAGTGATGTTCGAGTTTTTATAGAACAAAATTGTTAAAGGCCATTTTTAGCCAACGTCATTGAAACTTTATACCTACTCTACACCTACATAAATTAACGTTACTTCAACCATTTTTACGTGCGTGGCTGCCAATCAAATAATACTTTACCTTGTTCTTTCCGCAAGTTATATGCCTTACCCTATATTTTAGCGTTAATTCGATATTGTAGTTGTTTTTATGAGTTTTTTTTCTTTTATTTTACCTATGAATGTCATTAGGGATTTCTTTTGTTTTGTTTTTTAACAATTTTAGAAATAAGTATTTGCATGTTACCCGACTGCGCAAAATAAAGAGGGATTAATTTGATTTATGCTCAAAGTCGAATGTATAATGTTACATTACACGTGAAGCTCCTGTGGGGGTAGTAAGAGAAAGTCAGGCCGAATTTGAAGTCGGAAGTGATATTATCTTCATCTCACTCAGCGTGATTTAATAAGACAATGACAGACATGTCAAGTCGATCTTCGGTTTCGGACCAATTAACCTCTCTAAATAACCCTACTGGTAAGTAAGAACCTGAAAGACATTTGTCTAAATATTTTTTTCGATAATAAAGTCACAAGATACATAAGTTCACAACCACCGAGCTACGAGTATGACGTGATTTGTGTCATTTTCTTGACATTTAGTTTTATTATCATTTAACTGGCATAGGTATAATGCATAACTATAAAATTATTAAGTACCCGGCAAAAATATCAAATGGTTGGAGCGACTGTAGATTGCAGACTTTTTAATAGGACGTTAGAACAGTTTATTATTTCTTATCGGTTGTGAACCGATTATGGCCTTCTGAAAAGTAGCCAGTGTCAAGTATTATTATTTTTGCAAGGGATTTGCAGTTTGCATCAAAACAGTCAAGTCGTCGTAGCAAAAGTCAATTCACGGTTTTTATTGTAAATGGTAGCTTTTTACAATGACGGTTCACGCGAGTTTTGGAGACATCGCTAAACTCCATTATACACCGATTTTCACATTCATTCCACTCTTACACCTTTGTCAAACTAAATTGATTAATATGCCTTCTAAATTCAATTTAGACGCATCATAGGCGTCAATTTAGGTTTTGCGAAAATGAAAATTTACCAACACATCTTCTCAACGCGTTCCCGTCAAATTTCCAGAACAATTTATAGCCCCAATTGAATAAAAATAATAATAATCTAGCATGGATGTATGGACAAAAACCTATGTAAAAATAATAAATAAGTAGGTATCCTAAAAAAAATATATGTATAATATGAAATTGATACAAAAGTAAACAATTACTTGTACATCACTCGCTTCGCTCGTCAATTAATAAAAATCATCCTGAAATCTTCTGTACGACCGCGCTATAGAAGTTACAAAGAAATGTAAAAAAAAAGTTAAGTTTATAAAACTTTTATTTTAACATAGACAAATTCCTGAATAGCGAAGTTTTGATTTCTCCACTGCCATAATATCGAATGATAAAATTAATAATTGCATTGGCAGTTATTATTTTTTAACATTTGGAGGGCTATGGCTCGATGGAAATTCTGTTGTCTGTAGTGTCCGTGGTTAGTGAGTATTTGCGACAACGACGGTCGCATTTTCCGAGCGTGTCGTAAACTTAATGAAGTTATGGTTATGAAGTTTTTTTCTAAATGTAGAGTTGGTGCCTTGGTTCAGTATAGTATTTATAGTGATTTACATTCCTTGTATTAAGTTGTAGGTACTTAACGAGAAATGGCTCAACCATGTTCACCGTAAATATATTGATAACCCTGCGTAAACTATGCTATGTCATTTCAAATTTTACAAAAACTAGTGAACTGATTTAAAAATCTATAGCCTGCTCTCTGAACTTATAGAAGATGATAAAATGGGTTTATTGCGAAAAGTGCATAAGAGAAACGAAATAACCTAATAATTAGTAATAGACACAATAAAATAAATATTATCCAGACAAAAAATAAATAAATTAAGAAATAATAAAGACACTACGTACATTACAATAAAGATCCTTCTTAGAAATCTAAGGTATAATAATTTTCTGAATTCGGTATCCTATTGATTTTTTTATATCTAAACTGTAATTCTAATCATGTAACAAGATTTTGGACTATCTATTTCTCTTTCTACTCAATTAAAATGAAAGACTATTTTTACGAATTTCAAACAAACATGCCTGAGGGACATTTGTTTAGCGACATACGCTTAAATCTCGAAAAACCAACACAAAATTTACTTACATTTACTTAAGTATACAGGAAGTAAATTAATCCTACCAAATCCTTATTTACATTTAGTAATTCATTACAAAAATAACTGCTTTGTAAGTAGATACGTATAAATAGTTCATTTTAATATTACATTTCACAGACAGATTTCATATCCATTCTCGTATTGTCAAATGCTTAAGCTATTTATATTTTCCTCTGTTTGCTCACAGGTTCTTTGTTTAGCTTAAGCTAGCGTTTTCTCGACAAAAGGTAGAAAATCTGCTTAACGTTCGACTACATGACTGACTGAATTCTAAGCATTGAAACCCTTTTGCTAAGGTACAATAGATAACGTTGTTATTTTTTTAGATTTCGTTATTGTTGATCGTTTGTTGTACGGATCTTTTGTTTAAATCTTTGTTCTTAGACTTGTTATAGTTTAAAATCGAAATCACAATATTCATCATATTAAGTTTTTGTTTTCGTTTTATCAAGATTAGTCATTGAGCAGTACCTGAAACTTATCAGGAAGAAAGATCTTTTTCAGCGAAAAGCCCAACTATTTGTACAATGTGATTAATAATAATATCTAAGTTAATTTGTGTTACATGTGTGGTTGTGTATTCTTTTGTGTGAGGTAAATAGTGATTATTAATCAAAAAAATTACTTACTACTAAAGCGGTCAAGGCAGTTCCCGGTGGTCCTGGAGGCCCAGGCGGACCTTGTAATCCAGAAATTCCGTCTAGGCCTGGTTCCCCTTTAGGTCCCAATTGACCTTCAGGCCCAGGAAGTCCCGTTTCGCCCCTCTCTCCTCTATCACCTTTGGGCCCCAGGGGTCCTGGTGGACCTGGTTCTCCCATTTGACCCTGAAAATGATATTTTCTCAAACATGCTTGGAAATTTGAGCATTATTTTGACAACTTTCTTCGCGATTAATCGGACTTGCTGTACTAGCCGAGCAGCGGCCGGCAATAGTTGTATGAAAATCCATATCTGTCGTATTTAGCGGGCAAATAAATTACTATGTAAAATCATTTTTGCCGTGTAAACTAAACATGGAACTATTTTCTACTCCGCAAAACGGCGACCAAAGAGGTAACTTATCAAAGGTTTAATTTAAATTTCGAACTGGCTTGTACATAGAAAGCTGGTTAGTGAAAAAAATACTTAAATTTTTAAAATTGTAATTGTAAATTAATTGTATTACCAAAAAAAAGTACTGAATAGTACTACCTTCCGTCCGCGCATTATTTGAGAAAAGTCTACAAGCCTTGGCTGTAACGCAACTATAGGCATTGATGAACTTACGTATGTGTGCCTCGACTTCGCCTCGGCCCACATTCACATGTTCGTCCATCAATGCCTCTCTTGCCGGCCGCTGCAGTAATGTACTATTATTATTAATACGATATCATATAGGTATCTTCTGGTTTCTTCATATTCTGTCTAAATATGTACCTATTCTATATTTTAAAATAATTAAGTCTAGTGCTACCCCACACGATGAGGAAGAGAAAAAAAAATTCATGGGAGAGGCCTATGTTCGGCAATTTCTTCCATGAGTCACGATCTACAGCTGTTTATGGCCACTCTGCCCGTCGAATGCACTGAGGCCATTGCGCTACCCTTTTACTAGTGCACCTTGAGGACGATCATCTAATAAAATATGTTATACACATAGGGTCCGTGGTAATACAATACGAAATTGTCAAAGTATCGCTTACCTACTTCAACAAATGTTCATAAACAGAAGGCAAGGAAATATTTATTTATCAAGCACCTAATTATATTCATGAAACTCGACCTAAGTGTTCTGTAACAAAACTCTTAAAAGAAACGATAAGAAGCATTTTCATTGAAGCTCCAAGAATATTAAACTGGAATACCTCTTAACAGGCTATTAACCATAAAATATTTTTATACTCGCTGAGATGGTAATGTTGCCTTTTTTTCTCATATTTTCACCGTGAAATTAGTTGACGTGGCTCAGTTCGTGATTTCCCTTGACGATACCTTTGGCGTTTTATTAGTTATCGTGTTTGTCACGGTAGGTTATTCATCTTACCGTTTTTCCTGGGGCTCCGGTTGTCCCGTCCGCACCTGTAGGCCCTTGGGGCCCTGGCGGCCCTTTCAGCTCCGGCATCACTTCTAATATTTGTGAAATGTCGTTGAGACTGCATCGACAATGCCCCTGGGGTACCTGGTCAAGAAACAAGTAATGGATTTACTGTTTGTGAAATTACTAACCAGGTTCGTAATGTAAATAGAAGTTAAAGTATAAGTTAGAAAAATAATATTGGTATGAATTGGAGAAAATTTTGTATGAAGGAGTAAAAGTTAAAAGTTAAAGTTACAGTTTAAACTGTGTGTTTCCCAATTAGCCTACTGGGTCTTTGTGCGTGATTTTAAGGGTTTCCTCACGATGTTTTCCTTCACCGTAAGAGCGATGTTAATAGCGCACATATTTTTTCTTAAAGAAAAAGACAGTGGTGCGCGACCGGGTTTCGAAACCTTGATCTTCGGAATGAAAGTCGGGGTATCTACCACTAGACCAACACCGCTCATAAATAATATAAAATTTATACTCCTCATATAAAGGAGTAATAAACATAAAACATTCAGACAAAAAATTTAATATTTATGATTTTAGCACAATTTTGTTCATGCATTCTGCGATGACTTGTCATAATCTATAAAAGGCCCTGATCGACTGACTGATAGATCAACGCACAGCCTAAACTGCTACTATTAGCAGTTTAGGCTGTGCGTTGATCTATCAGAAATCTATTCTATTCTATTTATATTTATATTTAGAACACTGTTAGTATCGGCTCTCTACTATGAGAGCTGATACTAAGAGTATTCTAATATAAATTAGGGATCCGATAAGAAAGAGGTTTTCAAAAGGCCTTCTGGATCGGGACTTAAGTATATGAAATCGCGGAAAACAGCTGAATGATATTTTGTCATTCATTGTGACAAAAACGTTTAAAGTTTAAAGACAGTTAGACAGTATAATCTTACAACAGATTTCTTCATAACACTTCCTTTGGTAGTCGTGTAAAAAGGCTGTAAATGTCTATACCTTAATAGGATAAAGTCACTCTCAATAAAAATTACTAGATCAAGTGCGACCTTAATATGTAACACTTGATCAGAATCTAGGTACGAATGTACCTCTACGTTAGATCGCTTCGTCACTTATCATCAGGTAAGGTATCTGGGTCAAATTGCTTTCGTGTATGGGTTATAAAAAGCTTCCGTACCTACTCTCCTTTCAATACTTACATTGTTGGTTGCTCTCCCCAGTTTGCCGGAAGACTTCGCTTCGTTCCCACCGTCAACCGAACCCTGCTTATAAATACATAGCCGTATTAATGCAAAATAATGTTATCCCTTCAGACTTGGCCTAATTTCCTTTAAGCTGTATGAGGGATTAGTATGAATATTGATATCTGTTTTAGATAAATATTTAAGGTTTTGAGTCCTGATTGTAATTTTGTAAAGTTAAGTATGATAAAATTACATTTATTTTAGTGTTAATAATAGTAACACAATAAACATTAGAAATATTTTAAAGGAGAAACAGAGGATGAATCATTCCTTTAAAATATTTCTAGTAGTTGTGCCTTGTGCAATAAAAACAAATTACGAAATAAAAATAAACGTTTTTTAATTTGTTTTTAGTTTTAGGGTTTTGTACTTCAAAAGGTTAACAGGAACCCCTATATAATTACTTCGTATACCGTATATCTGTTTTATTGTATTTTGATTTAATTAACGACAAGTTAAGTTTATTTTAATATTAAAAGAAACCTGTGGCTTAATCAAATTAGGTCAGTACTCCAAAATAATGACAAGTTTCTCTTCTACGTTATAAAAACCTTTTATCAAAAACTTTATTTAGAGCAATGACACATTACATAAATGGCAATGGGCTAAATTATCGCTGAAAAGTTCGTCAAATTAGTCTCATTATAAAGCGGGCGTTGTTTGAAACACACAAATAAATCAGGCAGGCAAATGCTTCAAAACGTGTAAGTTGAAAACTTCACAAACAAAATAAGTTTGGTATATGTTTCTTGACTTGTAGAATCGACGAAATTAATATTAAGTGAGCAATCCTTATTCAAATATTTGTTTAGGAAGTACTCTTTTTGAAAATATAAATACATTAATGTAAAGTTTATTGATTTAAGGTAGAAGTAAGTTTAGTTTTGTCTCTTCATTTTTATAATACATAAAAAGGCATTTGACTACTCATATTTTATACTACTGAATGGTGAGTGAAATTTTTAAACAAAAGGGTAACAATCGTCAGATATTTTTGAAGGTACAAGGACCACAATAAAACAAACGAATGTTATTTATCTGCACAAATGATCGTTACAACAGATGTAATTAACGAGGTGCATTATCAAAAAAAAAAATTAAAACATAAATATTCTCAACTATTTTCTCAATCGACAATCAGGTCTTACGATTCAATTCTCTGTTACGGAACAAACACGAAAAATCCTATCTTAGCAATACTACTCAAACCTATAGCCCCACATTATAATCACGTATGGAAGAAACTAGGATAAAATCTCAAAATAATACGCGACCATTTATAAACCCAAGTAATCTAATCATTAAAAAACTTATCACAGCCTACACAAAAGACATTTTCAGAATCAAATTGTCAAAACATATACCAGAATAAGCTACCCTTTAACTGATAAAAAATCCTATAAAGTTTATGCAAAGAATAAACCGCACATATACCTGCCAAAGAAAAAAGAACTGTTTTACCCTTAACAACAACTTGTACACAATTATGATGCACAAATTTCGGAACTGTGAAACATTCTCAATCGTTACTTCTCTCTTACTCTTAGGAGTAAGAACGAGACAGCGAGACAGAACAACATAATTGAGGGTCATCCTTGATAGTTCAGAATTGCAAAGCTAGTGTCCTATAGAGCCTGCGCCATATATATCCTAGGGCTTCGTATTCGTACGTGACAAGAATGACAAGTTTCAGGAAAGTCGTCTACGGTAATATCCGGCGGATCACAGAAATCTTGACCTAGTTTGTGTGTTCGTAGCTTATGTGATTGGGTAACGAATAGCGATAACAAGCGTGAAGGGAGTATAATTCTGTGAAAGTTTGTTGGTAAATAGAATCAAATGTGATAAAATGCCACGCGCAACACTTTACGAGATTTAAAAGCAACGAAAAAGTTCTTTTTTGCCACTGGTTTTCGTGTTCACTAAACTCGTTCTCTTTTACGAAACTAAAACTTTTAAGACTTTCTTAGACTTTCAATGTCATCAAAATTACATAATTGTTAAGCATTTTGAGTAAAATTTTCGAAAATTGTCATTAATACATAATGGGAATGGTACAATGGGAGCCAAAACTCCCGATCGGTATTTTACCAAATGATAAGTGACGATGCTTTCTAAGATTTATCTAAACCCGGGTACTTATTAACGAGCTGTAACCGTAACCTTGTTACTCCGTCATTCACCTTTATCTATTAACGTTTTGCCTTGACTGACTGATTAATCAACCCAAGGCCTAAGCAACTGATAATAGAGGGCTGATATTTGGAGTTGTTTTTCATATGATGTAAATATCCGATAGGAAAGGGTTTTCGAAATTTTCTCGAAATCAGGACTTGCGGGGTACCATGGATATAGTTATATATATTGTGTCCTAACACAATATCTATAATTATATCCATGAGTTATAGTAACTATAGTTATAGATATTGTGTCCCAACATAATATCTATAACTATATCCATGATACGAGGTACTAGTATGTATGGTATGCGTCCACAAGCGCAATTTGCTTCGTGGTAAAAACAGAAAATCGATTGCACGTGTAGGGCTCGTTGCAGGTTCGCAAACAAAGTACATACTATGTTATTTTGGTTACAATAAATGCAACGGTTACAGTTCGGTTATGAGTACCTGGCTAACACGTTCGAATTAAGATACTATTGTACAAAAGTCTGTCTGTGTGGATAAATCACATACATGTACATGTTTTTTGGTTACAGTACATGCAATAGTTACGGTTACAGCTTGCTAGTGAGAATCCGACTTAACACGCTTTGGATGGAGATATTATTATACAAAAGTATATTTGTGTGGGTAAATCACGTAATTGTTTTTTTGGTTACAGCATATTATTATGCAACGGTTACGGTCACAGTTCTATAGTGAATACCCGGCACACGTTTCGATAGAGATACTATACTAAAGTATCTGTCTGTGTGGGTAAATCCTGCTATAATTGCTTAAGACAACACCATCCCGTCACGTATACAATACTTAGGCGTCGAGGATTCTGTCCGCAAACTTCGCAATCCAACTTACTGGTAATTTGTTACCGTGAGAACGAGATTCATGTTTTGTAACTGGAGTTAGCTTACTATAGTTTTATTGGGGTTTAACATTTTAATGGATTCTTAGGGAAGAAATAGGGATCGAGTTATTTCGACAAGAATTGCTTGATATTTTTTCTTATTTTATTTTGGGGTAGGTATAATGGGTTAACTAACGCTAAACACTTCTTACCGACTAATATTTTTTATCGACTTCTATTTTCTAGTAAATAAATGTTAAAGTTGTAATATTTATTATTATTTATTTATTTATATAACAAACACTTGTAATATGTTTGTTGCTCCATTACACTAAAAGTGAATGGACCAATTATGATTAATAGGTAACTATTTATGAAAAAGGACGTTCAAAGATTACATTGCGGTTTTAAGTTTGCAATTGTGATTTTCGATTACAACTTAAGAAGTCAAAAAGTTTAAAAATGTGAACTCACCTCTCCTTTATCTCCAACGATGACTGAAAGAAAACAAACAAACAATATTAATGAAAATCAAGTTTTTATATATTATTTATATGTAGGTATGGATGTATGAAATGTGTTCACATTTTTTTTTCATTCATACTATATATACTTAGATACGACTAAAAATTGATTAAATATTTATAAATTTTGCAATAAATGCATAACTTTTAGTCTTAAAAACAACCCACTGTTTTTTTTTTGTTTTAATTGCGTTTTTTCTATTTAAAAAGTGCTTAAAACTATAAAAGCGACGCAATTAAACCTGAAAAGTTGGTTTAATTGGAATAAAAAATTTAGAAAAAAAAATCGTTTATATATTTTTAGACGTATGATGTTCATTTTTCAAGAACAAAATTCGGCTAAAAAAAACTATAACCTTCTCCAGCAGTCCCCTGAACCATTATTTCTCCAAAGTGAATCCATTCAGAGAGCGACTTACGAAAACGTGTCAAGTGTGATTGATGTACTGAATGTTCGAACTCATCTACTGAAATAGGTGCTTAAATAGACTCTAAAACATGACATTGTATACTTTGAATAGTACTCGATCATTACTTATTCTATACTGAAATTATTATTATAAATGTGAAAGTAATTCTAAACCCGCTGAACCAATTTTCATTAATTTAGGCATAGAGATAGATGAAACATTGTGAACATGAAGTACATAGGCTATTTTTGATTTAAATATATCCGCGGAATCAGAACTTACGTGAGGAAAACGCGGGGTGCAGCTACTGGTTTACATACCTACGTTTAAGTCAAAAAATAATGATAAATGTTCACGTAGTTTGGTTGGTTTGCCGTAAAAAATTACGACGTATACGTTAATTGATACCATCATGTGGTTGGCCAATCTGCCATTTGAACCACCTTTAGCAAATTCTAGCCAATTTAAGAAGAATACTTACAAGGTGACGAATTCGAAACTACTGCTAAACGGTTCTCGTCCGGGTTTGCCTGAAACAGATATAGCAGTATAAACAGATATAGCAGATATAGTAGCAATAGCAGGTGAAAAGAAGTTAATTAAAAAAAAACGGTCTACAGTTATAAGCAAGAAAGTCTTACTGCTGCAAAATAATTATCTATTCCACGTCTCACTTAATGAGTGACACAATTTGGTCTGTCTTAGCTTTAAGGTGCCTCCTCACCGCGACGTAACGTTTCAGATCCAAAATCACATACAGCGCCCTCTTTGTAAGTCGAATTTATTATAATGTTACATTACAAGTGAATACTCGCGGTGAGGTTGCACATTAAGGATGTAAGCCCTGTGGCTCGGTATGGGTTTTTCTGTCTAACCATAGAGATGATTTCTGAATTTGTTCACTCTCTCGGTAGGAGTAAATTGCGAAAGTATCAAATAAATTCATGATATTTGAGTCATTCAATTTTATTCTATCAGAATTACTCTGATATAGAAAAACAACCAACTTACACAAATAAAATCGTGGCAATTTAACAGCAAAGTATCCAATAAAAGTTTAAATATTATACTTAGTGTACTTTAGGCGTTGAAAACCTTAAACTATTTTTTATAACTTGTACAAAACGGTATAAAAACAAATCATTGCTTTCTCAATTATGGAATTCTGTTTTATACAGATCTAACTGAAATATATAGCTAGTTTGAGATTAACAATACGGTTTTAACAACAGAAGATACAGCCAACACTATTTTTTTTATTGTTCGATATGGAAGTCGTTCGATATGTAAAGTCTCCTCTTTCGTATTTTGGACCGGTTTGTTAATTGCCCTACTTCGATTTTTCAGAACTTAGAATGTCTTTTTTATCACTATCCATCAAAAAGTATTGGGTAGTTCAATTAGCAAACGATAACGATTTACAATTTTGTTACAGGTACTATTAGAATAAGAAATGCGACAAAAAAACATAAATACCTTTTGCTATTTTTAAACAAGACTCTAGCCTAGTTTCTTCTTCTATTTTTGCAACTTTTTATTGAAATATAACTTATTTTGCGATTTTAATCTTCCTAAGACACTGAAAAGTTAATGCCGTTAATAAAAATAACGCTAATAAAATAAGAATAAAATAAAAAAATACCGGAAAATAAGTTATATTTTTTATTTTAACAAGACTAATCAGAATTTCGTCAAGTCAGACGATCCAGTAAGTTGCAATTAAAGAGCTACCTCCACTTCTATCAAAATTATATCCAGTAATCGACAGCTAATGAGTATATCACGTGACTGAAAACATTTAGTTTCGGTTGTCATTGTTATTTGTGTTAAGGTAGAAGTATGGGTTCTGATAAACAATTTTAGTAGCGTTATATCTATGTAAGTTTGAATTTAAACGGTGTTGGATTGTGATAAGTAGTTTGTTTGTGTTTTTGTTAATTAACATTTGTGGTGTTTTGTGCGTTTCTAGTACAATTCATTATGAGGTTTAAAACATTGCTTAATTACAGATCTGGTTACCATTAAGGCGAAGTGCGCGTTAATAATTTGTGGCGGAGCCGCGGAGGTGAGGAGCGAAATCCTTTTGACATCAGGTGCTACAGAATAGGCGAAAGTCACAAGGGGATTTCAAAGTCAAACTCAAGTTGAAATAGTTTTATTCATTAAGATATTGGCAACCAAAGGTTTGGTTGCTACTTTGGCCAATAAATAGGTATTGCTATTTAAAGCAAAAGCTATGTATTTTCAGCCTTTTCAATACATAATTAAATTTGAAAATTGTGAGGGTTTAAAAAAACAGAATTGAAAAGAAAATTATGGCACCCTATAGCATATAAACCCATGGCTTAGGTAATTACTAAACCGACCCTTGGCACTGGACTGCCAAATTCAGTAATTTAGTAAAGCTTATTTTTCAAACATGTGAGCACATCATGTTTTGAACATGTATGAAAAACTAGCACTACTGTGCGAAGCTAAGCTAAACTAACTTAGCTTAGGCGGTAGTAGACGATTAACTTTAAACTCTACACTATAGACATCCACTTTAGTTGCTGAGTACATGAATGATCATAAATTTGATTTCACCTATTAAAAACTCATGCCAAACACTAATTGTAAATTGCAGCTAGTGAAATGTTAAACAACTTGTTATTCTTGTACAAGCTACATACGAATTAATGGTGTGGTTAGTGTCGGATTACGGTAATAACTCGGTATCTACTGGTAGAGTTTACAGTCGGTTTCAATTAGCTATTAATATTATAAGTACTATTTTTGCACTGTATTGGATGTTGTCGTTAAATTCCTCGTAAGAATCAGATTTTTACTGATTTAAGAAACCAACGTAGTTTGTTACCTATTTTCTTTGCTGAAGAGATATAAAGCTCTTTAGGATCTTCATTTTATCTGACAGCTGTCAAACTGACAAAACAAAAGACGATCAAAACAGAAACAAATGCGTATCTCATTTAAATAAAATATAAAATTAGGTAATAAATCGAACGTAAATATTTAATCAATTTTGCTTTTCCACCGCCTTTTTTCAATTCGGCCACGGATGCATGTTCAATCGAGTTGAAATTAAGGATTGCATTTCTCATTTCTTTAAGTATAGTCATCCAAGTGTAGGAAACACTTTAAAATATATCAAAAACAATTTTTGAAAATTCAAAACTTCACGCTTACTTATATACCTATTGACTAAGTAAACAAGACTTTACAGGTAACGATAAATATACATATTTCTTGATATGGAAAATTTACTTAGATAACAAAGCTTAAACGAACATCATTGTTAGTTTTTTTATAATTTTTCTTAAATGTAGTTTTCTTATCTTTTCTTCTTTTCCGATTTTAATCTTGTACTTATTATTTTCACCATTGTTGTAATGCCATTCAGTCCTACGTTTCCTCAGGGTAGTCAGAGTCAATACAAAGTCGCGAAACCAAAAGAAAAACCTAAAGCTCAAACGCATAAGGCCTCCCTCGAATTGAAGAAATCATATTCAACTCAATTTCTTTAGTACCTACCCACCTACTAAACAAAGTTACTACAATCAATTATTTAAGTAAAAAAGCTAGTTAAGTCAATGTTCGATTACAAACATATCGACCTACTAAATAAGTATTCTTCCACCTACATTAACATGAAAAATGGTAAACATAGTTGATTTGATACCCTAATTAGGTAAAAGAAGGTTAACCAAGTCACTTTGAGGTTTGATTATTGACATTGTGTATAGCACACCATGATATTAGTATTAGGTATGCATATGCATGAATTGACTTATTTATTTACTTAACGTAGCGACATATTATACTTTATATTAAAAATGTAGTCCTATAATATTGTATAAAATAATGTGAAGGTGTAATGGATAATAAAAATATATGGTATACATACATGCTTCTAGCTTGAAGGTTTTAAGCCTGTGTGCTAAGATTATATTATTATAACAACGATGTTATAACTTTGGCCTTTTAAAATGCTGAGACTAGTCCGTTAGAGGTGAGTTTGAAATGCATCATTACCAGGCGACGTTTCTACTTCTACTCTCTAATAGAAATCAGTCCAGTTCTTTGTCTGTATGACTACACAATAAAAACTTTATTTTAGATATTAAGCCAAAAAGAGAATCAGCGCAAAATAAGACAAACATCCAGTTTTGAACAACAAATAGTTAAATATTTAATGAACTGAATTCCGCTTTGCAATAACTGCTCCGAATAAACCAAGCAAAATATTGGAAACTTCAAAATATGAACTCGAAACCCGTACCAGTACTTCATTTAATTCGATTTGAGCAACTCGACCTTTGATATTTCAACCAATTACCTTCTCAATACAAACTTCAAACAAGGACCCGCCACTAGATATTTGTCAGCAATAAATGATTTACCGTCGAAAGGTAACCTACCTTCGGAAGCTATCCTTTGTCCTAGCTGCAGATAAACACGGCAATGCGACGAGCGACGTGAAAATATCAATTATTTGCTACACCTTGCAATTTCACCCGCGTAAGTCTCGATCCCGCAGAAATGTTGGTATTAAAAGAAGCCTATAGGTATTCTTAGCTTCTACAAGGTTCCTAGGCACCAAAACTCATCAATATCGGTTCTGATGTGAAAGCGTAACAGACAGAATTACTTTCGCATTTATCATATTAAGTACATTATAGCCGTATTCACAAACAACTCTTTACGTCGCATAATGCTTTGTCTTACAGATGCCTTACAGATAGTCGTTGTATGTGATTATTGTGGCCAATGTTGTCTTGGGAATCCAACTATCAATCAGAAGTTTGGTCGCCATACTTAGACTATTTAATAATTTTCATACAAAGCGCGCCGTACATCAAAGTGAAGTTAGTGATACTAAATGCATGAGTGATACGTTTCCGCGCTTAATAGGCAACCAGCTGTTACTCGTGGCATACGTCTACTATACTACCAAATAGTATTTTAAAAAATTGTAGCATAGAGATGTATGACACGAGTAACAGCCGATTGCCTACTGAGCGCGGAACCGTATTCCTCATGCATTTAGTATTACAGAGCTTGACTTCGCCATTATATCGCGTCGCTTATGTCGCATTTTGTCGTTCACCTAGGACAACGGGTAAGCTGTAACCCCTAAAGTAATTGGTACATTTTGTTGTATAAACAATAGGATAGATACACACAGAAGTTGCTTCCTACGTGACGTTATATCGAGAAAATTGTTTTGCACGCGTGATCCAGCTCTGTGCCAGAAACTGTGGAAAGTAATGTTATTTTTTGGAAAAATATGGCTGATTTGTTTTAGTTTTGTATCTAGACTACAAAAGTTCCTAGTACGTATTGGAAAAGATTGATTTTGGCATTGTATTAAATATTTAATTGTTTTTCTGGCTTACGTTTCAGAAAACTGGCAAGTCCGCTTTGCGATACAGCCGCGCTTCCATTGGACAAGTCTATTGCGTGAACCTTGCGCAAAAACTTGCCTCACATTTGCCGCTCAAATGGCTTGGGCAACTTGCATTATTAAATTTGCTTATTCAAATACAAGTGTTGTTACTTGTATGCCAGTTGCATGCAATTTTAAATGAGACATTACGTGTGACGTATTTCTACGCAAGTTGCATACAAGACTTGTCCAATAGAAGCAACAGCTTACAAGTTGAAACAGTAGGTTGTGACAAGCCGCTATGGAAATTTACCGCTAAGTAAAATTGATTATTTTATGTGATAACAATACAAGTACCAAATACCAAGAATCCAAATAATAATTCATTTGAGTCCCGACCGATGAACCGGCTTAACCGATGATTTCATGTTTATTAATTTTGTGTTTCACTACCTACCTGAACAGCAACCCTAAGTGATCTTCGATACTTACTTCGGCATTTCAAGGTCGTCCCTATCTATAATTTGAATTGTCTAGCTGTCGATTTGGATATAAATTTAAGTTTAAGTGTTGAGAGTGACATAGAGTACTTTGATCCCGAGAATCCTGTGGAATCAGAACTTACGCAGGTGAAATTGCGAGGCGCTACTCGTAAAAATATGTATTTGTTTGATTCAGAACAAAGTGAATCTTAATACTTCTTTACCAGTGATATCGTATTTAATGGATTTTTTAAAATAAAAAGACACTTTCAATTTCTAACAAAAGTTTTAAATTAATTTACAAGCCATAATTAAAACAAAATATCTAGACCTCGTTCCTATTTCTTAATTGACGCTATTGTAAATGTTTCAACTTTGAACAAATAATAACTTTACCGAAATGGCTCGCGTCATGGAAATGATTAATATACAGTCATATGAGCATTCCCCGAATTATGAAAACGTTGTTGCACGCAAAGGGTTAAAGGAACGTGTTATGGGTCAAAAAAGGTCGCTACTTCGATTCTCGCTAACGATAAATAATCTACTAATATGCAATTTGTAACGGGTAAGCCCTTTTAATCCGAAAGGGGGTTGTTCTAGACGTCTAGACGAACACCTTTTGTTCTACAACTTTTGAAAATTCGAACTTTTTTTTATAATTTTGAGATTATGTTTCAATGGAAAAACAGCTGCTTTTGAAAATAAAGGTAATTGAAGTTTTGATTGTAGTACATCAAACTAAATGAAAGGACAACATAAGGTCAATGACCTCGAACTCTCAGAAACAGCTGATTTTCAAGTAAACTTTACACTTAAAATTTTCGAAAAGTACTTCGAATTTCCAACAGTCGTGTAATAAAAGTTGTTCGCCTAGACTTCTAGACCAACCCCCTTTCGGTTCAAAAGGGCTTACCCGTTACACCTTGTATATGTATATGGTCTTATCCGGAAATCATATTATTTTAGACCTAGTTATGATATAGTAGTTTACGGATCACTCATTTATTTTCCTTTCTTACATATAAGTTTTTATAAAATAAATATAATAAATGTTACTCGAAACTACAGATAGCGCAATCTAGGGTACTAGACAACGGATATACAAAATATTATCCTTTTTTTTGGAAATAAATTTACATATGATAAATAGAAAACACTCAAACCAACAATTATTTTTATTTTGAAGCATAAATACTTACACCCGGTGGGAATCGAACCCGCAACGTGTAATGCAGTCGGCCCTTCGCCCGATGTGACCGCCGTCAAACTAAATACAAATTATAACATTACAAGACCCACAAACAAAAGTGCATTTAAGACAAACTTATTTAAATTATATCTATAAGTCCTATAAATATAATGATAATAAACTTTGTGCACAAACAGTTAATTACTATAAAAAATTAAACCTTTAAGTCCTAACAGCAGGGCAATGCCCAAGCTACCAATAGAGGGTCGCAGAGACCATATTATTATGACGAAACGTGCCGTATCAAGGACGACTGCTTTGATAATTGCAAATCAGGCGAACCTTCAGCCCATAGATGCCGTATCAGCAACAACTGCCGATAATATTAACAAAGAACGATAACTATTATGAAATATCGTCCAACATTCGTTTATTCAAAGCAAAAACCTACTTATTATGTTACAGTAGAATTAAATAACACACTTTAATTTGCCTCTACTTATCCGTAATTGTATACATACATAATTATGTTATTTCGTTATGTATACGCTACTTCATTAGTATTATATTTCGTGGTTGAATACACGCGTTCTCGTGAAAAAAGAGCTTCATCATTATCTTACATACAGGCAGTTTTTGTAGAAACACCGTGTTTTGTTTTGGAGCCTTTGAAGGATGTATTTCTAAAGAATTACGATGGTTATTATGGTCATTAAAGGAAATGCTGTGGCATTTCTCTTGTATTATCAATTAGGAACATATTTTGTGCTAAAAGAAATGTGGAAGGATTTGTATACCTACCACTTATTTGGTTCATTTGGTTGAGAATCATCGATAGGTTTATTAGCGCTACGAGCTTCGATCGTAAAAACGAAAAAATGCAATCTTTCATTATTATTCTTATGTGATAGGCACCTTTGGCTTTGGAAGTCGGTAGATGAACTACAACGGTTTTATTGGGGTTGCAGGTTCAAACCCTGTGGGATACAGGATTATTGAAAGTTTTTTTTTAACTATTACATTGGTAACATTGAAGAAATGAAGGAGGTTTCAGCGGTCACTTTTTAGAGAAAACATTTAAGTAGTTCTCGTTACCTAGTACTTTGTTTAAGCCCTTTAACTTGTCCCACTGTAAGGCAAGGGTCTTCTCTTAGAAGGATTAGGCATTAAGGCTGAAATCTATAGAGGGTGCTTAGACTTTGTTAAGACTAAACTTTGACTTAAGACAGTTTTGGTAGTTATAAAACGGATCTTCGCAACTATCTAAAGTTTTTAAACTTTTTTAATTTACACAATTTGTGTACATTTTACTGTTTTTTTAGGTCATTATTTAATAAAAAATAATTGCTTTTCTGATATGACTATGAAAATCTTATTATTTTATTCGTATTACAAAATGTTGCCGAGACAATTTCGACTCTGAATTCGAATTCAATGTTTATGCTTAACATAAACTTTGCCAAGTTTTTGCTAAGCTAAGTCTGAACAAAGTCTAAGTACCTACGCTCTGTCAGTAAACGGAAATAAGCATGGAAGAAGCCTTTCCATATTAACTCACCTCAAATAAAAGAGCCAAAACTTACTCAAATACGAGGTATGCATGCATACACAAACTACACACCACGCTACTTGCTAAGCAATTGGACCTTTGTTTATATTTTCACCAATTGTGTGTTAACAACAAGGACAGCCGGCGATAATATGCTGTTCTTCAATCACGTTTCAGAGCATTCGGGTCGTAATTAAGATCAGGTCATTCAAATGACCCGATCCGAATACAACTGAAGTGACAGATTCGTTTTGCGGCTCACTTTTTAATCAACGCGGCCTATTTTACGTAATGTAATTTTGAAGCGTAAGGAATGCTTCCATGCTTATATATCCGTTCACTGCACTCTACGGATTTCAGCAATTTTATTTTAAACACCATGGGAGCCTACTTCGGCTTGGCGAATACCTTGCACTTATTTAACATAAAAATAAGTACTACCTTTTTAAATTTTGTAAACGACCCATTAAGTACAATGATTAGAAATGAAAATACCATAAATATCAAATTGCTATTAGTGGCGTTGTATTAATAGTCTTTTTGCGTGACGAAGTAAAATGGGGAATTAGTTTTAATTATTCGCACAAAATATAGTGTTCCTTTGAAGTGAGCAATTAACGAAGTAGCGAGAGATGTCTTGAAACTTCTACCTATTTGACCCCAGGTTTTATTTGAATACATTTTGTTTAAAAAACTGCACTCTAAGAGATTTAACTAAAACTTATTATCTTATTTTCGTATAGTAATGTGGCTAACGAGGTCCAAAGGTATAGTATTCGCCTGGTAGGATGCTAAAATCTAACCAACTAAAAAAAAGATCACGTAGGTCGATCCACCGAATTACCAGGAGTTTAAAAAATTCGTGGTTCAAATAATCGAACAAACTGAAACAAAATGTTCACATCGTTCGTTCGATCAAACCTTACGGTCCACGGAACCACGTGGCTAGAAGCAGAGTTACAGCTATGGTTACAGTTTTGAGATCGCCCCTAACTTCAGACATAACAACCGGGATAAATTGCTTAAGACGAAGCTGCAATAAAAAATATGTCATGAACGGCCCGCCCACTTACCCCTACATCCACGAGTCACACGCACACGTATGCACTTTCGAACATCACAACTTTTTGATCTAGCGCCCAAGCGCGCGAAATCAAAACTGTTATTTATTTTTTCATAGGTTGTAAACCGATTATGGTCGTTTGGAAAGTAGCCAGTGTCAAGTATTTTATAATACGACCTCATTGGTGCGTCGGGCGACCGCCTGGCTGCAATACGGAAGGCTGCGGATTCGATTCCCGTCGGGTGCAAATATTTATGCTTAAAAATAAATATTTGTATCTGATCTGGGTGTCTTTCTATGTATAATATGTATGTGTTTACAAAAAAAAAGAGGTATAATATGTATTATATCCGTGGTCTAATACCCCTAGTCCATGCTTTCGGAAGCACGGATCTGTTCAAGAAAACTATTTTTTGAATAACACATTATCAGTACTCATGGTCATGCCCATTCAAGAACGATGGGTGCAGGTAGTCGTAAGAGTTCCTCAAATACATAACTTAGCTAACACACACTCATGCGACTATCGGTCGTATTGTTGTAACTCTACAAAAGATTGATTCATTTCATTTTTATGAAACAATTCATTTTCAACATCTTTGTTACAAGTATAACATATTCAGTAGTTTTAGTTCATGTCTGTCTATCTTAATGACTGCTTCGTAAGACGGACAAGTCAAGTTAGCGATACGACTTAGGTCAATGGGTGGTTACACATAAGCTCCAGTCGGAACTTTTCAGTAAGAAAATAAATTTCAATTTATTATTGTATGTATTTAAGTTATTTGTATGTATTTGAACAAAAGTAAAATTTTCGTATCACCTACGAAAACCTTAAAACCTTTAAACCCATTTAATTCAAACAGTCTCAATAACAGTTAAATAGAATGGTTTCCTCTAAACGGTAATTCGAAAGCATTAAATATTATACCCTATTCATTTTCATGTACCTACCCAAATCGATTTATTTATATTCATCATCATCATCATCTTAGATGGACATCCGTGCTGGACAAAGGATTCTTACCACAATTTACAAAATGACCCTACCCTTATCAATTACCTGGGATTACTTTTAATGAACTATTTACACTGTGTTAATTTCCGAACCCTTGGCTTGAAGATAATTTAGTTTTACACTAATGAACCATCGTGTCAATGTTAAGGATCCTTTTGCTGGCATACTGACCTATGCAGATTTGCAGTCATTTTGCATTGGTTTTGGCTTCTAGCACAAAAATCGGTACTATGTGAAAGACGTAAAACATTTACGAATACGAACGACAGATATTCCACCCATAACGATATTAACTTTATGAACCATCGGGCAAATGTTGAGACTCTGTGACATATACGCTGTATCTCACGGATATTTTATAACGGGAATAAATAAGTTAAGTGTTTAATTACTATAAAGTATTATTATTTTATTTAGCTTAGAAATATATTGTCTAGTACCCATAGTAGAAGTATAGTAAGTAAGTAAGTAGTATAGTATTGCTTGTGTGTGGCCTGATAATGTAGAATGTAGCCAGTAGCATTATAAATAGTAACATTCAAGAAGGTCAAAAAACCGCCAGCAATGTCACAACCATATTGTGTAAGAGCTTTTAGGTAAAAATAATATAATTTAAAAGAAAATTAATATAAAAGACCGTATTGCGTCTCATCTACCGAACATCGTCAGTTCCCACCAAACATTTTTATATTCCTCCACGTTTTATGTTAATTAAAATTTGCTTTCATTCGAAACTGGGTAGCCATATTGCGGTCAGCATACGAAATTTTAACTTTTAAAGTGTAACACGGCTGGGTTTTCATTATCGTTATCATTTTTTGTAATCTAAATATTGTGTTACGTAAACTACGGTTTTCGTTTAATGTTGTTTAAAAGCGTGTCTGTTGCTGTAAAGTGCTTTTACTGAAAATGAAATAATATCACAATGACTAACTTCAAACTCACTGCAAATTGCTGTAATTAAAAAATGAAAAAAAAAAACAGATCGGCGCCACCTACTAAACCAAAAAATGACACTCAATTTAAGTGAGGCGTTCTTACTGAATCACTATATATAATACCCGCCCCGCGTAAATCCCGATCTTGTAAGAATATCGGGATAAAAAGTAACATAGAGCTAATCGAAATCTCCAGCTCTCTTTATACCAAGTTACATCGCAATCGATACTGTAGTTTTTACGTAAAAGAATTTTTTTAGAGTACTTACACAAAAACTTTCACCTATAACATTATTATAATAACACTTACCGCTCTATGAGTAACAAAAGAAGTCCTCCCTTGCAATCTTGCGCTGACTTTTGCTGGAGAATCTTCATCTTCTCTCCTCGGGTCAAACCAGCCAAACGCAGCTCCAACTACCAGCACAGCGCCAAGAATCATAAGCGCCAAGAATCCTCCTATAGCAGCTTTAGTTGTTTGAGAAATAACCATCGCCATTTTAACGGTCACTAAATCACTTTAACTCATCTTTTTACTACACTGCTTTTAAGTCCGGTTGGGTTTTAAATTATAACGCATTTTTACACTTTCTTTGATTGAGCACTTTTGTTTGGTTGGATCTGTGGACAATGAAAATTACGCATACGTTATTTATGATAATATTTTTCAAGAGAAAATGATAATTGTGTTTATAATAGGTAAATTAAAGCTAAAGTAGGTACAGCGTATTGTAAATAAACTTATTGAAGTGTTTCATATATTTATACCTACATAACTAGCAGTGTCCCGGTTTTTACCGCATGTACACACTAAATAACACAACCTCCAAATTTCATGTCTTTAGGACTAGGGGTTTGCGCTCTGTGTTGATCTTAAATAGTTCAGACAGGCAATCAATCAATCAGGACTTTGAATTTTGTTTGTATAGATTTGCAAAACACAAATTTGAGGTACTTATTCTTATTATTCTCAAATCAAAATAATTTAGAATATCAAAAAGAACGTAGACCCACAAAACATTCTCTTGATTACTCTTGTAAAACCAAATGTTCTGGTAACCATGTCGCAAACTTTTTATGATACTTCACGTACAATATCGTAGCTTCATCGTTACCCCTACCACGAGTATGAGTATTTCGTTAAAACCACGCATACGATATGTTCTGATATGATAATATGATTGTGTATTATATTGGCTGTAGAATCTGAATTAAAATAAATAAATGTACTCGAACCGCCGTAAAAAAATTAAATACTTGTATCTAGTTTATAGTAGAATAAATCTTGTAAATAATAAAATTACGTAAAAGCTTGTAAACATTGAACATTGTACCTAAACTTAAGTTCGTATTTACGTAATATTATCTTGAAATATATTTTTATCTATTCTATCCGTTATTATTTCGAATATCTTACAAGTCTAACAATGTTAGGTTGGTATAAGTCGAGTTGCGAAATACCTACTGCCACCGTCTCTACTGTCATTGCCACTTACTAGGGGGTAACCTTGGTCTCTAGGTGTCGGAGGCCAAAATCTTTTACAAGTGGCTGAGCCAGCAGAAGTTAGTAACTAGTTTTAGACTGTGTATTTCACTATCTTTAATGAACCTGTGACCGGAGCATTAACCATGGTACGAAGCAGGCAGAACATTGTTAACTTTTTAGGCTACAACAGCCCAAAAGATAAAAAAAATCAGCTACGATTCTTCGAGTACATTAAATCACTCCTGGTAGGGGCACGGGGTAGAAAAGCCTTAAAATAACGGAGACGGATCACGTACTCGCGTTATTTGATTTTTGTTTTGAAGTTCAGATACTTTGTTTTTGACATGGGAAGCTTTGAAACTTCTTTGAGGTACCTCTTCCTTTACAAAAGTAATTTAAAAACCGGAACTGAAAGTAATTACCCGAGATGTTTATTTGTAATTAAAAAATAACGTTAGGTTTATGTAGTAATTAGTGAAGATGTGGTCTAAAATATAGAAAGCTCATCCAGAAAATAGGAAACTAGCTTTACCGGCAACCGAACGCGTCAGTGGCCCAGTATGTCAATAAATTTAAATCTAATGAATTAATAATTTCAATTGAAACCTAGATGATCACTTGTTTTTTTAGAGTAATCATTTTAGATAAACGACAATTTTTACTATGACTTCTATAAAAAATCGTATCGGACTTTAAATTTAAAGACAATACATAGACTATTATTATTCATACAATTTCCCAACCATTGTCTATTACTACTTGTAGTAATATATACTCTAAGTCTATAAAATATATCTGACTTCTAAAAACAATCTCAAAAATCAATCGACACCTTTCATTTGCCATAGGCGACGACTTAGCTTTATCTAGACTTTATTATTAAAATAGTAACAAAACATTTTTTTTTCAAACATATATAATCACGTTATTTGATACGTCTTTTTGAATTTCGAGTTGTCAAAGTTATCTAAGTTATGTTTTATACCAGCTCCAAACTCACGGCTAGAAGTTTCGCCGAGACTTCTCGTCAGAACATGCTGTTATCCACACTCATTTTTCTCACTCGTGATCTGCTTCTTACCCGGTATGGACGACGATATTTAATCTGCAGCTGAATTGGCTCAGTGTGCCTTTGCATATTGTGACTTTGTAAATTATTTAACTAAAATGAAATTAATAAAGTGTTATGGATAGATGACGGTAGTTAACGCAAATTCATCGCAACAGAACAGGGTTATTAATTTCTTTTTACATATTTTTCGTTATGAGCACTGAAACAAAACAAGTAGGAGTGAGTAGGAGTCTTCTCTCTTCTTGCCCGAGAAATTCTTTGTCTCGGCTAAAAATACCGACACTAAACGGAGAATAGGCGAACGCGAGAAACTGCTCACATGAAATTCACGCTTCTCAGAAGTGAGTCGAGAAATGAGAAGTGTGTCGTGAGTCTGGAGGGGTTAGCACCTAGCAACCCGCCAAGCAAACCAGATGGTTTGCTTGGTCGGTTACCAGATGGTCGCATCTAAGGAATCAGCTAGGCGACTATATACCATCCATCCAGCCTTTATGCAAGCCTCCCATCAGTCCGGCCGTACCCTAACGTTACATTACAAGTGAGTGCTCGTGGTAAAGGAGCACCTTTAGACGTTTTTCTTGGAAATAAATTAGCTCCCCTGCGGAGTAACATAGGTTACTTTTTACCCCCTAACCCTCAAGAGATCGAGACTTAAACGGGCAAATAAAACCCTACGATATGCTGTTGCAAG